>CM018590.1:1755000-2355000 GCA_009078335.1 Salix brachista
CTTCAGATATCCGCAAACAGACCGGTAGCTATGCAAAAGCTTTTGATGAACATGAAGAACACTTCAAGGGAGAAATGGAGAAGGTCAACAGGTGGAGAGAAGCTCTTACACAGGCTGCAAATCTATCTGGATGGGGTTTAAACAATGAGACAAATGGGTATATCCTTATCTTCTCTGTCGAAATCTACTTGCACATATCAACAGAAACAATCTTTTTATTATTATCAATTTGAACTTGATATTTCGACTTCGATTAAATATTAGTTTTTAATTGCAATATATGTAGATGTAGCAAATATCTATGTTTTTTCAAAATAATTCTCCAACTAGTCGGGTTATAAAATTTAATAAGTTCTTTTTGAATAATCAATTTTGAGAATTTTTTAGTTAAAAAATTATTTTTTTTAGGTAATAAGAGTTTTTTTTCCAGAGGTTAAAATAAGTTAAAAATTGTGTTTTAAGGAGAGAAAAAAACTTAGGCTTGATCTTTTTAATAACTTGCCGATAATTGTTTTCAATCTACATTTTATGTGGTTATTTCAGTAGAAAAAAACAAATTGGTAAAGAACAAACTTAGGGTTGTATTTCATGTTAAAAAAAAGCAAAATTTGATGTCAAAGTATTCCACTTTACGAGATATTTTTGGGTTTTTAATTATTTTCACTGAATCTCACCTGCACACACAACTCTTTCTCTTCTCACTGCACTTGATCTTGTTTTTTTAAGAGAATATCTAGAGATGGATGAGCTGATTTTAAAGATCGATCCACTTCCTTGATAGTTCTAGAGAGGCATAGGCTGGAAAATTCTGGATTAATATCCAACAACTTATACGCCGTTGATGTCTTTCTTTCTCTATGAACAGATATGAAGCGGAACTCATTAAAAGGGTTGTCAATGATATAGCTTGTAAATTGGGAAACAAAACCTTGCACGTAGCCAAACACCTAGTAGGTATTTCTTCCAGAGTTCGAGGTGTTATTTCTTTGCTAATAGGTGCAAGAAATAATGTTGGCATCGTGGGGATCTATGGGATAGCTGGAATAGGGAAGACAACAATAGCAAAAGCTGTGTTTAACAGCCTTTATTTTGGATTTGAGGGAAGTAGTTTTCTTTTGGGTGTTAAGGAAATATCAGATAAGCCGAATGGTCTGGTTGAATTACAAGAGCACCTTCTTCATGATATTCTGAAACCAAACGTTTGGAAGATCAGTAATGTTTGTGAAGGAATGAATTTGATCAAAGAACGACTTCATCGTAAAAACATTCTTGTTGTTTTTGACGATGTGGACAATATAGAGCAATTGGAGGCATTGATGGGAGAGAGATGTTGGTTTGGTGATGGAAGTAAAATAATCGTTGTAACTAAGAACGAGCATCTGCTAAGAGAAGTGAAGGTTGATGGGATGTATCATGTTGAGGAATTGGATCCAGATCAGTCTCTTCAGCTTTTCAGTTTGCATGCTTTCAGGGAAACCCGTCCTGCAAAGGATTATGAGGAGATTTCAAAAAAGGTAGTGGACTACTGCAAAGGACTTCCTTTGGCTCTTAAAATTCTGGGTTCTCATTTGTCCATAAGAGACAAAGCTGGATGGAAAATTGATATTGCCCATTGGCAAAATATTTCGCATGATGATATTCAAACAAAGCTTAAAGTAAGTTTTGATGCACTTGATGTTGATTTAAGCGAGATATTCCTTGATATCGCGTGTTTTTTTGTTGGTAAAGACAAGGACTATGTAGCAGATATAGTAGGTGCACGTTACGATTACCATCCAGAGGTAGCTTTCAGATCTCTCATTGGAAGGTCTCTCATAACAATTGACACTGAGAATCAGAATAGGTTATGGATGCATGATATAGTACGAAAGATGGGAAGGGAGATTATTCGTCAAAGGTCGCGTAACCATCCTGGAAATTGCAGCAGAATTGTGCTTCCAAAAGATGCAGACACTGTTCTCTCCAAGGAAATGGTAAGAACTCATTACGTTGTATATTGATTGTTGTACTTTACACTCTTATTTGTCTTAATTTCTTGTCAGATCTTTGTGCAATTTTAAGGAACTAGTTGCGTTGGAAAGTGCAATTTTTCTCTTTATGGAAGTTTTTTTCAAGTTTGCCAATACTATATCACTAAATCAGTTTTTATGCACTAATTCATAATTATCTTACGGCAACTTGGGATATCACATGAATATACAATATTTCACATCAAACGGATAAAAATCTAATAGAAAATGTTTTTTTATGAGATTTCTTTATATCTCTTTGTAGGATATATTGTCATTACAGTAAGAATAATAGAAATTTACTTAGCTCCCAATATAGATTTCAAACAAATTAAATTTTCATGCTCCTATATAGAATACTTTAAAAAACTGGATTAAACAGTATAATATATAGGTAGTGTATTACTGTATCATAATATTCCTAAATATACAAAAGCCTGGTCTTTTTGGCCTAATGAAGTCTCTAAAAGAATCATAAAGTCGATCCTTAGAATATCGATCAACAATGCATCTCCACCCTGACTTGAATTACCTTTGTTAATTCATCTTTGTTATCAATCCCTTATAACTACGTTATGCTTTTTGGCTATTGTCAGGGAACGGATGCTGTGGAAGGTCTGGCACTAGATGTACAGGGATCATTCAGCACAAAATCGTTTACAAAAATGAGACGTTTACAATTACTCCAAATCACAGGAGCACATCTTGCGGGGAGCTACAGTCTTCTCCCTAGAGAGTTGATATGGCTTTGTTGGCCTGAATGCCCTTTGAAATCTTTGCCTTCTGATTTTCACCTAAGTGACCTTGTTATACTTGACATGCAAAAAAGTAAAGTCCGGAAACTTTGGAAGGGGACACTCAAGGTAAAATATATACAATAAGCACTCAAGATTTTCCCGAATTAGATTTAATGTAGAGTCACATTTTTTCACTGTAATATTTTTATTTTATTTTCTATTTTCTTTGACAGATTCTTAACAAGCTGAAAATCCTCAATCTCAGCTATTCCAAGTGCCTTGTTAAAACGCCAAACTTCCGAGGACTCCCTAGTTTGGAGAGATTGATACTTGTAGACTGCACGAGTTTGGTTGAGGTACATCAATCTATTGGAAATTTGAAGAGCCTTGTTTTGTTGAATTTGGAGGGCTGCAACAGCTTAAAGACTCTTCCAGAAAGCATGGGTAGCTTAAAATCTCTTCAAACTCTCAATGTTACTGCGTGCTCGCAACTTGAGAAATTGCCAGAGAGTTTGGGTGGCCACGAATCCTTAACAGAGTTGTTCGCAAAGGGTACTGGGATGAAGCAACTTCCTACATCAGCTAGATATTTGAAGAAGCTAACAAAGTTATCATTTGGTGGATACAAAAAAGTTTTCTACTCACCTGATCCACCATCTAAATCTTGGTTTTCAAGATTTTCATCGTGGTTTTCACCGAAAAGCTGTTCTAGCTCTATAGCTATGCCACTAGCTTCTTTCACTGGTTTCAGCTCATTGAAAGATCTAGATCTAAGTGATGCTGGTTTGTCTGACGCTATAAGCTCCATTGATCTTGGGAGTTTGTCCTTTCTTAAAGATTTGAATTTGTCTGGAAACAGATTCTTCAATCTGCCTTCTGGCATTAGCCGCCTTCCTAAGCTTAAGTATTTTACGGTTGAGAGATGCGAGAATCTTCTATCAATCCCAGAGCTTCCATCAAGTGTATAATTCTTGTCTATCAATGACTGCACGTCCATTGAAAGAGTAAGTGCACCACTGCAGCAGGAAGAATTTCCATGTCTGAGTGTTAAAGGGTGCCGAAATTTAATAGAGATTCAGGGCATGGAATTTGCTGGCAATAACTGGTACATTATGAACTTCGATGACTGCAACAATTTATCTGAAAACTATAAGATGAGTCTTATTCAGGTTGTCTCTCTTTCTCTGTCTCTTAACTTGAACAAAAACATTTAGCATGTACATATGGTAGTTTTTCGAACTCAAATTTTAACTAGTTTCCTTGAAACCAATAGGGATTATGGAAAGGTCATCATTATGAAATTGGCCTTGCTGGTGGCGAGTTACCAGAATGGTTCAGCCATCGTGGAGAAGGATCTGCATTATCATTTCATTTGCCCTCAGTTTCAGTCCTGGATAGTAATAAACTCCAAGCGCTTCTTTTTTGGGTGGTCTTGGCCTCCACCAATGAAGCCACTCCAAAAACATCATCTCTTCCGTTTTATGGTATCTGTTTCGCTACTTTCAAAAATAAGAGAAATGGTATTGAATTGTTTCGCATGTCGACGATAGTTAATTTTGACAAAAATTCCGCTAAGCATTCTTGGATACAGCGTGTACCGTTGATCGGGTTAGAGGAATCGCTGCAAGGTGTTGAGGAATTGGAACTGAATGTCAACCTAAGCATTGAAAAATATTGGGTTGAGAAATGCGGGGTGCATTTGATAATGGAAAAAAGTAAAGCAGATTCAGATATTGATGGTGAGAAGGGGGATCATGATCTTCATGCTCTAGGCTCTTCAGCTACTGATGATCAGCGGTTGGAAAGTAGATTGATAAGAGAGTTGCAAAAGTGGGAAATCACCAGTTGCATTAAATTTAAATAGCATAAAACAGAGAATATTTTTTTGGATCACAGAGTGTTGGATCTGCGGTGTTTTTTTTGTGGCATTTTGGACTGATAAATGAGCGACAAATATTTGCAAAGACTACTTCAGAGAGGACAATGGAACCATGACTGGAGTGCTTGCTTCGAATCGTAATTCAAACACATTTATAAGCACATATATCCACACACCTTTATGTTAGATCTAGCATTTCATAACATATAGAAATTGTGTTCATGTCGAATTATCAAGAACGTATAAACTGCATAAACTATAAAGCGGAAGCGTACCTGAATCCATATCAGGAAGTCGCTATCTAGAGTCGTACGGATGGCCTTCCAGAACATGTTCACCTTAGAGAGCCCTTTGATTCTCTCTACATTAGCCTTATTTTTTCTCTCTAATAATGGGATGTTAGTGTGAGAATGTAGAACATGTAATCTGGGGACCATGACCATATATATAGGCAACCAAGTGCCTTTTGGTATTCATGTCTTTTGGCATTCCCACCCTTTGGTACTCCTATTTTAGCCCATCATTAAAATAGGAATAACCCCGTAATCTCTACACATTAAAGGTGAGAATAACCCCGTAACCCCGTAATCACACCCTATTAGATACATCAAAACCCAATTGCCTAAAAAATACTTAGCAGATCATTTTTAATTAGGCTTCACCTTAATGCCCTTGCTATCTGCAAACAACTGGAGCATTTTGTCTTAGTCATGGTTATGCAAGAGTTCATTGAAATAGAGAAACAAACACCATGACTGACTATGACTTTTAATTTTTATAAAATAAATTTTTATTTCTGCTAATGTTTTATTCTTATGATATTGTCATGGTGTTGTAATGTTTCTCATTTTCATGGCTTCGCTAGTTAGAAAAGAAAAGTCACATCAAACCCCCATACATCTATTTTTGTCATTAAATTGGGGACCTTCCACTGTTTACATATTCATGATGGTTAAAACCTACAAGTCTAGAATTATGTGTGTGGCTATAAGCACCGTTCAGGAAAGGCCAACGCAACCCTTCTCTGGACTCAAAAATACAAAACAAATAAGAAAAGGAAAGGAAAGGAGATAAAAGAAAGTATTGAACACTAGAATTACACTGTCTACCACTTCATTGTAGACGAATACACAGCAATAAGAATTACACTGTCTACCGTTTCATTGTTGACAAATGCTCATTGATCTGGCAGTGTAGTAGAATAGTACAAGTGGATGTGCTCAAACTAACATCATGTCACCTTAGAACAGTAGAAACAGTTACCACAAGGCATGATAGAAGCTCCAACAACACGAGAGCCAACTGGAAATCTGAACATGAAGAACAAAAATATTGAAAAGTCTAATATTAATAAAGTACTTTAAAGATTATAAAAGGTATTTTTTAATATCTATATATATTGTATGAATTTGATAATGAAAGGTAGAAGAGTATTATTATATAGAGTATTGTATTCCACCAAGATTGTGTGAGCAGTAACCCGTTCTCTGTTCTAGTATTGTTTTTTTTCCAACAGTTACCACTTCTCAATAATACTGCCTAGACAGTTACTGCAAGAAAGTAGAACCCATTTCATATTGAAGATATCTTTCATTCTTCAAGAAGTCACTCAGTGGAGAATCGTGGGATGCTTCTATAATTTCCCGATACATTTTCCACCATTTCATAAAACTGCTTTCTTTCAAGAAAATTTCTGGAGAGACGGCATAGTTATTGATTTGGTTCAGTGCATATTGCTCAAACATATCCAGATTCTCTTTTGCCAATTGTTTCTCCACAGCACTGGAGGTTCCATCGTTCAACAACTTGCATGAGATGAGAACATCCTCCACTTTTGCCCAGAAACAAGAATCCTCTGTGAGCATACCAGCCACAATTTGTTTCTTCTTGTTATTTGGTGGGCTTTTGAGTTTCTCTGCATCATCCTCCTGCCATTTCTCCAGCAAAATGTAATGTCTAGATCTTCCATGAGTTTGATAGTCTCTTTTATCACTATCTCTATAGTATTCAGCAATATCAAGTGGTTCAACCATTCTTCTGTAGTTTCTTCCAGAATAAAGCCAAGTCCCCCGGATGAATGCGCCTTCTTTCTGAGGCTTTCTCTCCACGCCCTCCACAAAACTTTTCCAGTAATTAGTGAGAAACTTCTTGAGCCTGGTAACTTCCCTGTCGCTGCTGCCGAGTTGGTTCTTGTAACAATCATAGTAGCCTATCCCCTTAGTCTTGCAAATCTTATTATACCATTCAAGGTGGGCCATTTTTATCTTTATCTGGTTTAATTTTTTTCTCGGGTCCATAGTCTGCACTCGTTCTGCCATCAGGATCTTTTCTCTTTCTTCTAGCTTGGAGATAAGATTATTGTTGTCCACCTTTCGCTGTTGTTGATGAATTTAAAGTGGATTAGACATTATGGACTGAAAGAACATAACAAAAACACATGAATCTTAACGTTATGACTTGCGAAAAACACATGAAGTAATTACCTGGGTGGTCATTTCAACTCCAATTGTCTGCAGTTGTAAGATTATTCCTGCCTTAAGTGGATGCATGTGAGATGGATCACGCTGAGAATCCCCCCTGATGATAACTTTAGATTTCAGATCATTCACCATCTCAACATAATAATCAATCTCCTGTGCTTCACAAGAATCTTGCCTTTGTGTGCTTTCCAGTAACCTTGAAACAACCACAAGGTCATCAACACAGGCACATCCCCTCTCAGAGCACAAGATAAATGTTCCAAAAGCCTTGTATTCCTCTATGGCAGATTGAGTAGTATCGTTATGGGAAATGGAAGCTTTTGGAAACAGGTCCTTGTTGCCGGCGACATGGAGAAAGCAAGAATTCCATGTTGAACATTCTAATATTGCTTGTCGGAGTCCTTGATTGGCCGATAAATGGCGAGCCAAAAGTGATGCAGAGGGGGAGCTTCGGAGGGGGCTGAATTCTTTTTATGTTGTCCAAAAGCCACAAGGTAAATAGAGAAGCAACTGATCCTCCAATTGAGTGTCCAGTTACAATTAATGGAGTTCGCAGCAGTTCACCAGTCTTTAAATCATGGATCTAAAAGTACTCTCTCATAATCAGGACCATGATACAGTGAAACAAGACAGGAACCTATTTTCATAACATGATAATCTCCATGTAGGATTCTTCTCTTATTTTCGTCATTTAGCCTAGTCTCCTAGTCATGCAGCCATAAACTTTAAGGACCAGAAGAAATTTGGCACAAGTGTTACTTCGATATGTATTTTTCCTAATAATTATGGTCAATGTGTAGTTTTCAGACTCAATGATGTAGATTTAAATAATGAAACATGGCCAAAATAAAGCAGAGTAGAACGTAAATGAGATCATGAATGCGATGAAAACAGCCAAATGGCCAGCAGAGGTTCAAAAAATCATGAAAACAACCATGAGTATGATATTTCTGAAGGATACCTGAGTTTTGAGCTGGGACAGCTCCATAAAATGGGCTTTAAAAAGGGTGATTGCACCTCGATGAATTGAGAATGACCTGTTTCTTTCAGTGCATAAGAAGTCAAAGATAGGCAGCTCCAGCTCCTTGAGAGTTTTTGATGAAACCAAATCTCCTCCCTGTTGAAGAAGCTCTTTCTTTGATAAAGTAGAAGTGGTGAAGGCTATGAGGGTATACTTCGATTTCTTATCGAGCTTGTATCTTAGGGAGAGACTGCAAGATCCTTGTTGATCTGAACTGGTTTCTGTTTGAAGGTCCTTTATCGCACCGCATGATAGCTCAAGCAAACCAGAGTTCACCACCATGTCTGCCAAATCTAGCCCACTGATAAATCTGCAAACGAGAACAGAGCAGCATGGAGCCTGTTAGAAATAAGAACGTAAATGTAAATTTTACCAGGGAAGCAGGGTAGAATATAGACAGAACGTTTTGCTTACAGGGGCTGGCGCCTCATTGTCGAGTTGTGCTTTGCTAGATTGGCTCAGGAACACAATTGTAAGAATAAAATAGGAAGAGTAATAATAAAATAAGAAGAATAAAAGGCAGAGATTGAACAGGTCAATAAAAGTACACATTTGACTTTTGACATGGCACTCACCTCTTTCACCACGGACAAAATTTCGATCACATACTGGGAAATTACAACGCAATCTCTGTGTTTTCCATGTATCGCCTGTTTTTCTTTCCTTCTTCGAGCCTCTATTTTTTCTTGCTAAAATCCACAGAAAACTTCCCTTTATACTAATTTCTGGTATGTTCGCGGGATAAGGTTATTGATAAATCTATGGCCTCGAGGAATTCTTGAACCTGCTATGAAACTTCTCATCGACTTTGACTGTTAATTACTCGTCTTTGGATTGACAGGGCATCTATCCAAATATTCTGCATCATTCTGGCATCCAACAGCCCATTTGATTCGGCTTGATTCTTGCCAACGCAAATCTAGTAGGGGTTTAGAGCTCGAGCAGTAGACCAGGAAGCAACAGCACCTGGCCCGATAGCATTAAACTCTCCCTTAGCCCTCTGTCATATGAAAGAAAACAGAGCACGGAAAGACTGATATGGATAACTCCATAGAAAGTGATTAAAAAACATTATAGAATCTGATACTTAATCATTTTAAAATTAAAGGATAAAAAAAGAAGGGAAATATAATAGTCAATACGGTTAATCCATAAAATTCACAATAAAGTTAATGAAAATAGAATAATTTTATAAAAGCAAATCAAAATAAATTATGAAGCTTTACATGTGATAAATTCAATATTAAAAAATAAAATTAAAAATAAATAAATTTTGAAGAATAAATAAAAAAGATATTGACTTTTTACTATTCATTGAAAAACCAAGACTTTTTATTATATGTTAATGATAGTATCAACATCTGATATGGGGACTCAAAAAAATAATAATCTGGATATGCTATAGCGATTGATGAAGGGCATGGATGAACCATATGACTTTTAAATAGAAAAAATAGAAAAATATAATAATTTTGAATAAAAAAAATTAAGCAGGAAAAATAAAAAACTACAAAAAAAAAATTAAAAAAAAATCTTTTGTGGCACATCAATGGCTTTTACAACAAGGTTCAAAGTTATTTGCCTTTTCCTCCACTCGGTACACCATTTACATTGCACAAAAATTATGTTAGGTTATCGTGGGAACTGAAGCTCTCATGTCCTATTAATGGTGGAAGTGGAAGAAACTAACAAGGAGCTACGAGAAGAGGCACCCCAGTTCAGAACTCCATCACAAGAAACTAACAAGTTATTGATTTTGTAAATTGATATAACTTGCTTGAATGTAAAGAAATTACAAAATTGAGTCGAAATCTTGATGTAATAAAAGAAATTTGATAGTTTAAGGTAGAGCATCTGTCGATTTCTCATCATAAAGCATATATTAATCAAAGTCTTTGACATATTTAGCTAAGTGTAAGATGTGAAAAATATGAAAAAAAAGCTGCCATCTAATTTTAGAATAACTAAATCATTGGAAAGATGTGCAAGAAATCACAAATATTTTATATCGAGTATAGACATAACAAGCTAGAGATGTTGTTAAAGCCATTAAAAAACGTTTGGGGAGTAAGAACGCCAATACTCAATTATATGCAGTGATGGTGGGTTGATGATCTTGCTTTGTATGGTAGATATTCTTGGTACATTATAAATTGGCTGACCACTTATTATCTCCTGTTTTGCAGTTGTTGGAGATGCTGATGAATAATATTGGGGAACAAGTTCATAGACAGGTGATTGATACAGGGATTCTGCCCATTCTTGTCAAGATAGTGAAGAAAAAGGTGGGCCATTCCCTTCTTGTTCAAAGATTGTTGATGCTTGGCTAATTTTACTGGAGTTGTAACTAAAATCACCCTGTTCCCCTGGTATTGCCTGTAAGAGAAAGGATATTTCTTCTTCTAGATGCCACACAGACGGCCCTTGGTGGTGCTTCTGGAAAGTTCCCTCAGTACTATTCTGCATATTATGATATGGTGGTAGGTAAATGTATGAAAAATGTGGCTTTTCAGAATTACACACACCTCCTTTTATTTTTATTATTTTTTGGAATAATCCAGAAATAAGCTATTACAAAATGCACAAGCAACAGCTAACACTTGAAATCAGAGAACCATGATTTTCATTTCTTTTTTTATTTTATTTATTTTGCTTTTTGATAGATTTTAAACCAAAATGCTAGCAACAAGAAAAGGCAAGAATAAATTATTTGCTAGAGATGGAGCCAAAAAATTTCGAAATCTTAAAGATATTTGGCTATGTTCTTTTGGGTCAAATAATATATCCAAAAAAGCACCAAATGAGAAGAGATAATATTATTTAAAGTAGACTTAATGATCCAGACTTGGCGAAGTCAATTATTGCCTCAAATGAGAATATTCTTTGATTCTTGAATTGCAATGATTGACTGTAAGATGTGAGAAGTTGGATTCCAACTTTCCAATTTCACACATTCCCTCTTCAAATTCTACAATTACTATCAAAATTGTCATTTCATTTCGATTGATATTTTATTTTTTTAATTAAAATAGAATGATTTGGTTTTGAAGTGTTTTGGTACATCATTTCAAGGTTCTATTGTTTTTATATATATAATTAAATATATTGATTAAAAAAAATAGTTCAAATTCAAAAATAAAATTATTTAAATTGTACAATTTAATCTAAAAAAACACAATAAAATGATTTTTCTGAACAAAATTATGAACATGTATAATATTACGAGAATGTTATCATCAATCTCGCAAGGTCATTATATTCTCTGATTGCTCTGAAATTTTAACATAATATATAAAAATATATCAAGAGACTCCTCGTAAAATTTCATCTTAATATAACGGTCGGATTAAGAGATTTGATTAATATTGTAAAAATTTTCATTATTAAAAAAACACTATTTGGCTTAAACGGAACGGGTGGAACGAAACTGTTACGTTTCGGCTAGTATTTAGCCGAAAAATTTAGAACAAACCAGAATTTAAATCAAGACAAAAATAATATCATTTTGTGTTTTTTTTTTTTACTTATACTAAATATTTTGGCCATTTCAGCTCAAAAATCAAAAGATTTCTATTAGATAAATTTATTGTAGAATTGCTTGAACTTATATATTAATTATATTGAAAATATTTCTAAAACTTGAGCAAGGTATTTATAACTTAAATTTTTATTGTTATATATATTTAGAATTTAATTTTATAAAATATTTAACACTTTCGAATTTCACATCAAGGGACAGTCAAAAAATCTTTCCCAGTTCCCTCTAGAAACTCAACGATTACTACCACTGGCTATTAAAAGATTTTCAATATGACTTTAAAAGAAATAAGACAGGTTCGACGTAACATCGTTTTCTTGAATCTTTTTCTTGGAACTTGCCATGGCAATGCAATGCAAAGGAAGAAGACAGATTCGACGTAACTTCCTTTTCTTGAATGATTGTCTTGGTTCAACGTAGCTCTTGATGTACGTTTATGTTTTTCCAATTTTATTCTAAAAAATATTTATTCAATTAGATATTAAGATATATATATATATATATATATATATATATCACTCGAACATAGAAGTTGTTCCTACCTTTTCAATTCACAATCTCCGGCCACCATCCCAATTTGCTATAGACAGAGCCTTTGTATGGCTTACTCTGAGTCTCCTTTCTCGCCCACGTCTTCGTCCTATAGACATAGATGGAACTATGATGTTTTTCTAAGTTTTAGAGGAGAAGACACTCGCAAAACAATTACAGATCATCTATATTCTGCCTTGATCCAAGCCGGAATTCATACTTTTAGGGACGATAATGAACTCCCTAGAGGAGAAGAAATCTCCCCTCAACTTCTCAGGGCAATCGAAGGATCAAGGATTTCTGTAGTGGTCTTCTCCAGAAACTATGCTTCCTCTAGATGGTGTCTTGACGAACTAGTCAAGATTATTGAGTGCAGGCAGAAAACTCACCAGGTTGTTCTTCCAATATTCTATGATACGGATCCTTCAGATGTCCGCAAACAGACTGGTAGCTATGCAGAAGCTTTTGATGAACATGAAGAACACTTCAAGGAAGAAATGGAGAAGGTCAACAGGTGGAGAGAAGCTCTTGCACAGGCTGCAAATCTATCTGGATGGGGCTTAAACAATGAGTCAAATGGGTATATCGTTATCTTCTCTTTCAAAATCCACTTGCACATATCAACAGAAACAATCTTTTTATTATTATCATTTTGATTTTGATTTTGATATTTCCACTTCGATTAAATATTAGTTTTTAATTGCAATCTTTTTGGATGCAGCAAATATCTATGTTTTTTTCAAAATAATTCTCCAACTTGTAGGGTTATAAAATTTATTAAGTTCTTTTTGAATAATCATTATTATTCTCAAGCTTTCCTCTAAGTGATAGATATTTAAACACTCTACTTTTTCCATCAATTTTTTATTTTATTTTTGTATGTCATTTTATCTTTTACTATTATGTTAATTTATAATTTAGAGTTAATAGTTTGTTTCAATCTAATCTACTTTTTACGTGGTTATTTCAGTAAAAATCAAATTGGTTAAGTTGAAAAATAAGAATTTTTTTTGGGGGGTATGTCGCATAGAGTACTCCTCCAAACTCCTCTTGGTTTTTACGTTATATCTGAAGTATGTTCTAGAACACCAAACTAAATGATTCTAGTCCCATATAAAACATAATACCCTCACTCACAATATTTATGGAGGATCACATTTTCATGTTGTTTTTGAACTTATCAAGTTGACCGTGTTACATTAGATCAATCATATGGTTTAATTTAACTCAAGTTAGGTATGAATTTAAGTTATAAAGTTTTAAGATTGACCAACTAAAATAGGTTTTGAGTTAATATATAAAAATTCTTGTGCTGCCGAAAATCATGTTAACAACATTATTTTTTACTATGAAAATATTTTTGGTGCTGACTACTGCTGTTAACTAATGATCTTGTATTTAACTAATGTTGGATAAATAGTGATTATAAAATAATTTTGTACAAATTAAATATTGATAATTGGACACCAACTAATGTGTATACACTAATCACACACTAGACGCTCTTGATCATAAAGCTCACACTTGGACAGCCCTTTCTCTTCTCACATGCACACTGTACTTATTTTTCACTGAATCTCACTTGCTCACACAACCCTTTCTCTTCTCACATGCACACTGTACTTATTTTTCACTGAATCTCACTTGCTCACACAACCCTTTCTCTTCTCACATGCACACTGCGCTAACTTTCTCATGTATAAAATTGCTTGGTTGTTTCTTGTTCTTCTTTACATTCACACTACCAAGAAGGGATAACTTGATCTTGATTTTTTAAGATAATTCTAGAGATCGATGAGCTAGATTTCCAAGATCGATCCACTCCCTTGATAGTTCTAGAGAGGCATAGGCTGGAAAATTCTGGATTAATATCCAACAGCTTATACGCCATTGATGTCTTTCTTTCTCTATGAACAGATATGAAGCAGAACTCATTAAAAGGGTTGTCAATGATGTAGCTTGTAAATTGGGAAACAAAACCTTGCACGTAGCCAAACACCCAGTAGGTATTTCTTCCAGAGTTCAGGGTGTTATTTCTTTGCTAAGAGGTGCAAGAAATAATGTTGGCATCGTGGGAATACATGGGATAGCTGGAATAGGGAAGACAACAATAGCAAAAGCTGTGTTAAACAGCCTTTATTCTGAATTTGAGGGAAGCAGTTTTCTTTCGGGTGTCCAGGAAATATCAGATAAGCCGAATGGTCTGGTTGAATTACAAGAGCGCCTTCTTCATGATATTCTGAAACCAAACGTTTGGAAGATCAATAATGTTTATGAAGGAATGAATTTGATCAAAGAACGACTTCATCGTAAAAATGTTCTTGTTGTTTTTGACGATGTGGACAAAAGAGAACAAGTAGAGGCGTTGATGGGAGAGAGATGTTGGTTTGGTGCTGGAAGTATAATAATCGTTGTAACTAAGAACAAGCATCTGCTAACAGAAGTAGAGGTTGATGGGATGTATCATGCTATGGAATTGGATCGAGATCAGTCTCTTCAGCTTTTCAGTTTGCATGCTTTTAGGGAAATTCGTCCAGCAAAGGATTATGAGGAGCTTTCAGAAAAGGTAGTGGACTACTGCAAAGGGCTTCCTTTGGCTCTTCAAATTCTGGGTTCTCATTTGTCCATAAGAGACAAAGCTGGATGGAAAATTGATATTGCCCATTGGCAAAATATTCCGCATGATGATATTCAAGCAAAGCTTAGAGTAAGTTTTGATGCACTTGATGTGGATTCAAGCGAGATATTCCTTGATATTGCGTGTTTTTTTGTTGATAAAGCCAAGGACTATGTAGCAGATATAGTAGGTGCTCGTTACAGTTGCCATCCAGAGGTAGCTTTCAGAGCTCTCATTGGAAGGTCTCTCATAGCAATTGACACCGAGAATCAGAATAGTTTATGGATGCATGATATAGTACGAAAGATGGGAAGGGAGATTATTCGTCAAAGGTCGCGTAACCAGCCTGGAAATTGCAGCAGAATTGTGCTTCCAAAAGATGCATACACTATTCTCTCCAAGGAAATGGTAAGAACTCATTACGTTGTATATTGATTATTGTACTTTACACTCCAATATATTTGTCTTAATTTTGTGTTAGATCTTTGAGCAATTTTAAGGAACTAGTTGCGTTGGAAAGTGCAGTTTTGCTCTTTATGGAAGTTTTTTCATTTTACATAAATATGTTAATAGTTTTGCCAATACTATATCACCAAATCAGTTTTTATGCACTAATTCATAATTATCTTACACCAATATTTAATTCATCAACTTGGGATACCACATGAATAAAAATCTCTTTGTAGGATAAATTGTCATTACAATAAGAATAATAGAAGTTTACTTAGCTCCCAATATAGATTTCAAACAAATTAAATTTCCATGCTCCTATATAGAATACTTTAAAAACTGCATTAAACAGTAAAATATATAGGTAGCGTATTAGTGTATCATAATATTCCTAAATATACAAAAATCCTGGTCTTTTTGGCCTAATTAAGTCTCTAAAAGAATCCTAAAGTCGATCCTTAGAATATTTATCAACAACGCATCTCCACCCTGACTTGAATTACCCTTATAGTCAAATCTCTCTATCCATCTTTGTTATCAATCCCTTATAACTACGTTATGCTTTTTGGCTATTGTCAGGGAACAGATGTTGTGGAAGGTCTGGCACTAGATGTACAGGGATCATTCAGCACAAAATCGTTAACAAAAATGAGACGTTTACAATTACTCCAAATCACAGGAGCACATCTTGCGGGGAGCTACAGTCTTCTCCCTAGAGAGTTGATATGGCTTTGTTGGCCGGGATGCCCTTTGAAATCTTTGCCTTCTGATTTTCATATAGGCGAGCTTGTTATACTTGACATGCAAGGAAGTAAAGTCCGAAAACTTTGGAAGGGGACTAAGGTAAAATATATGTAATAAGCACTCAAGATTTTCCCGAATTAGATTTAATGTAGAGTTACATTTTTTCACTAACATATTTGTATTTTATTTTCTATTTTCTTTGACAGATTCTTAACAAGCTGAAAATCCTCAATCTCAGCGATTCCAAGTGCCTTGTTAAAACGCCAAACTTTCGAGGACTCCCTAGTTTGGAGAGACTGATACTTGTAGATTGCACGAGTTTGGTTGAGGTACATCAATCTATTGGAAACTTGAAGAGCCTTGTTTTGTTGAATTTGAAGGACTGCAATAGCTTAAAGACTCTTCCAGAAAGCATGGGCAGCTTAAAATCTCTCCAAACTCTCAACGTTACTGAGTGCTCGCAACTTGAGAAATTGCCGGACAGTTTGGGTGGCCTAGAAACCTTAATAGAGTTGCTCGCAAAGGGTACTGCAATTAAGCAACTTCCTACATTTGGTGGAAACAACTACTCACCGAAAAGTTGTTCTAGCTCTATAGCTATGCGACCAGCTTCTTTCACTAGTTTCAGCTCATTGAAAAATCTAGATCTAAGTTAAACTGGTTTGGCTGACGCTATAAGCTCCATTGATTTTGGGAGTTTGTCCCTTCTTAAATATTTGGATTTGTCTGGAAACGGATTCTTCAATCTGCCTTCTAGCATTAGCCGCCTTCCGATGCTTCTGTCTTTTAAGGTTGAGAGATGCAAGAATCTTCTATCAATCCCAGAGCTTCCATCAAGTGTACAAATCTTGTCTATCAAGGGCTGCACATCCATTGAAAGAGTAAGTGCACCACATCAGCATGAAAGAATTGTATATCTGAATGTAATAGGGTGCCAAAATTTAATAGAGATTCAGGGCATGAAGTTTGTGGGCAATTACTGGTCGTGTTTTTGCTCAGATGACTGCAACAATTTATCTGAAAACTGTAAGATGAGTCTTATTCAGGTTCTCTCTCTTTCTCTGTATCTTTCTCTGTCTCTTAACTTCCATATGGTAGTTTTTTGAACTCAAATTTTAACTGCTTTCCTTGAAACCAATAGGGATTTTGCAAAGGTACACGTTATGAATTTTTCCTTGCTGGTGGTGAGATACCAAAATTGTTCAGCCATCGTGGAGAAGGAGCTGCATTATCATTTCATTTGCCCTCAGTTTCAGTTCCAGACGGTAATAAACTCCAAGCGCTTCTTTTTTGGGTGGTCTTTGCCACTCCAAAAACATCATCTCTTCCGTTTGATGGTAGGTGTGGCGCTACTTTAAAAAATAAGAGCAATGGTGCTAAATTGTTTCCCATGTCGGTGGCAGTTTCTTTTGACAGAAATTCCACTAAGCATTCTTGGATACAGCGTGTACCGTTGATCGAGTTAGAGGAATTGCTGCAAGGTGTAGAGGAATTGGAACTAGATGTCAAAGTAATCTTATTCCCAAGAATTGTTGATCCGGTTATAGGAATCCCTGTAAGGTCAATCGAAAATAATCGAAAATGTTGGGTTGAGAAATGCGGGGTGCATTTGATAATGGAAAAAAGTAAAGCAGATTCAGATATTCATGGTGAGAAGTGGGATCATGTGATTGATCTTCATGCTCTAGGCTCTTTAACTACTGATGATCAGCGGTTGGAAAGTAGTTTGATAAGAGAAGTGCCAAAGTTGAAAATCTTCAAGTTAACAGACACCATCTTACCCCTTTTCAGCTACAGATGATCAGAGAAGATGTTTTTTGATTTTTTTACCTTCTGCGGTGAGACCAAATTTTTTTATCAAATTGTGTTAGAATAGCTAAAGACTCATCTTTGTTTTATTTCAAATTTATTCTTTTTTTTTTAAATACCAAAATATCCTTAGATTTTTTTTCTTTCCCCCCCTCTTCTCCTTCATATTCACAGTTATTTTTTGATGGACGCTCTATTAATTATTTTATCTTACAATTAAAATTGTGTTATTGATGGCAGAAAGATTACATTTTAATTAATTGTCATTCCCTAACTAGATTTTTAGTACATATTTGGAAGTGTAGTTGCGATTTTTTTAAAGTAATTTTTTATTTAAAAATGCATTAAAATAATATTTAAAAAAAAAATTATTTGTAATATCAATATATAAAAATAATCTAAAAAAACCAAAATTTTTTAATTTAAAATAAAAAATAAAAATAAATTATTATTATTATTTTTTAATTAATTGTCATTCCCTAACTAGATGTTTAGTATATAATTGAAAGTGTGGATGATATTGCTTTTGAAAGTGATTTTCGTTTAAAAATGTATTAAAATAATGTTTTTTTATTTTTTAAAAATTATTTTTAATATTACCTCATTAAAATTATTTTCGGTTCAAAGAATACAGCCTTGTACATTAAGAATACAGTATACTCTTTTTTGCCTTGCAGTTATCACTCATAGATTCATTTTAGATAAGGTTTTTGAGACCAAGTCTCATGGTCCCCTCATTCAACGAGCTTATCAAGAACAAATCAAGGAGGAATGGAAATTCATTTTCGTGGCGCACTGATGCTCTTTGCCTGCTGCTTTGGCATTTATTTCAATATCACTATCAATTAATTAGTTTGTTTTTGCATATTTTGTAGAGTCTACGACGGGCATGAGAGCATCAAAGACATTATAATTAATCTCGCAACCAATAGTTGAAGCGAAATCTGTGACAACCTTGTCTGATACTTAATTTAGAATTTTACTTGTCCCGTACAGTCTAATCTTATCTCCTGATTAAATGCATCCCTGTGATTTTATCATCAGCATATCCATGATCCTAAAGGACTGTGATAATAAAATACTTGTGATCTGCACAGTAGAACTCGAGTTCGAATCAGGGTGTGCACTTCTTGTAAGAATCTGAGAGAATTGAGATTTTATTCGCTCATCTGATCCATAAAATACACTATCAGGATGCTAGTTTACTCGCTTCAAAAAAAATCCATAATGCAAAATCTACTTGTGAGATTAGCCAACCCAGATGCAATGTATGGACAGATGTATTATTTCCTTGCAGTTTGCTTTATGATAAAATAATCTAATATAATACGGCAACTGTGCTGATGAAGGCGACAGTTTCTTCTAATGGTTGTTGCCAGGGATAGCGCGCATCACATCTGTGATCATTTTCTGCCTGTGGCATCACACCGATACAAGGAGCCAGGCACAATCCATGTGCTGGAACAGCTCCCATGCTGTACATGGAAATCGGCCTTCCTAGAATTATATAACATTTCTTTAGTAATCCAAAAGTAATCAAGAAAACTCTTCCCCAAAGGCCAGAAAAGAGAATTTTAGCAAGACAAGTTTATAAAGCAACAGAGAAAAGACGGGGTAAGTATTAGCACCAGAAATGCATGGTTTTTCGAGAGTGAATAGGTGTACATCCAGTTAATCAAAAACACAGAAATATGTGTGTCAATCAGTTAATTTCATGCCAACATATAGTCATCCTGGAAAGAAATTATGTCCATTCATATAAGAAAAGAGGACATACCAGCAATGCGCCAAATGCAAGTGAAGCATGAAATCCAAATGAAAGCAGAATCGCAATTAAAAATACCAAATTGTAGGGATTATCATAAATAGAAATATTATGTACATGGAGTGAACCTGGTCATTATCCCTCAATCAACACAGAATGCTGTACGAGTTCGCATATTGTAGGGATATGAAAGTTGTGTTTGGAGCATTACAACAAGCTGCAAGCTTTTTTAATCGAAACAAAAACATGGAAAGTAAAGTTAAAAACAAGAGTTCATTACGACTATTACGGAGGAATAGTCGGGTTTCACCATCATAAAGAGCTCCTTTTGATCGATTATAAGCAAAAAAATCCTCACATAATTCATCATGGCCCTGTTTCCCAAATCAGAAATTTATCATTTCAGTATCTTCTTACCACGTTTTATACTTTTTGCTGCATTCCCAAAATCCTTGTAATCCTCTGAAACAGATTGAGCAGTATCGTTGTGGGAAATGGAAGCTTTTGGAAACAGGTCCTTGTTGCCGACGACATGGAGAAAGCAAGAATTCCATGTTGAGCATTCTAATATTGCTTGTCGGAGGCCTTGATTGCCGATAAATGGCGAGCCAAAAGTGATGCAGAGGGGGAGCTTCGGAGGGGGCTGAATTATTTTTATGTTGTCCAAAAGCCACAAGGTAAATAGAGAAGCAACTGATCCTCCAATTGAGTGTCCAGTGACAATTAATGGAGTCCGCAGCAATTCACCAGTCTTTAAATTATGGATCTAAGAGTACTGTTCATAATCAGGAACCTATTTTCGTAACATGATAATCTCCATGTTGGATTTTTCTCATATTTTCGTCATTTAGCCTAGTCTCCTAGTCATGCAGTCATAACTTTAAGGACCAGAAGAAATTTAGCATATGTGTTGCTTCAATATGTATTTTTCCTAATAATTATGGTCAATGTGTAGTTTTCAGACTCAATGATGTAGATTTAAATAATGAAACATGGCCAAAATAAAGCAGAGTAGAACGTAAATGAGATGATGAATGCGATGAAAACTGCCAAATGGCCAGTAGAAGTTCAAAAAATCATGAAAACAACCATGAGTATGATTTTTCTGAAGGATACCTGAGTTTTGAGCTGGGACAGCTCCTTAAAATGGGCTTTAAAAAGGGTGATTGCACCTCGATGAATTGAGAATGATCTTTTTGATTGACTGTTTGATAATATAGTTGATGTTGTTTTTAAAAATATTTTTTGTTTAGAAATACATTAAAATAATATTTTTGAGATTAGCATATAAATATGAACTAAAAACACCAAAAAAAGTTTAATTTAAAATAAAAAAAAAATCAATATTTTTCAAATAAAAATACAATATTTATTTTTTAAATATTGTATTTATGACAAGATATCTTAAATATCTCATCTCATGAATTATTTTTTTATTGGCAAACAAATAGATGAATACCTATTTATTTTTCATGTCATTTATTATAAATTTACTTTCTTTTTTCTTATAAAAATAAAATTTAAAGTTTTGATTGGTAAATCTTTTTTTGTTTGTGTAGTAATAGGGAGAAATTGAACTCGTATTGCTGTAAATTAATCTTCAATCTATAGAATCTTTCATCAAGTTTAAGATCTTGGCGGCATGTGGGCTCACATCAACTAGTAATAAAGAAATTGAAACAAACTAAATCTGCTAATTTAAATTACTTATTCCAACTATTTATTTAAAAAAAAAAACAAATAATCCAACTTGAGGTGTAACTATTGCTTGCTTCATGCATTGAATTGACTAAGTTACTCTTTTGTATTATGTTTCAAAAGTATTTTTTTTGTAAAAAAATAAAGAAATTATTTTTATTTTTTATTTTAAATTAAATTTGTATTTTTAGATTATTTTTCATGTGTTGATGTCAAAAATAATTTTTTAAAAATAAAAAATATTATTTTGATACATTTATAAACAAAAAATATTTTCAAAAACAATTTCAACTACACCCAATAGCTCTTAGATGAGATCCCTTTTCCAAGAGAGAAATAAAAAGTTGAAAGCTTGTTTACCCTTTCCAATTTGAAGCATAGACTGCTGATCTCTGTATCTTTCCATGGCTTCCATGCCTTTAGAGTCTCATTCCTCTGTATCTTTGATGAACACAGAGAACACATTTTTATTTCAAGAAAACGGGAAAAACCTGAGGAAGAAAAAACAAGATTTTTCATGGGAGGACTTGAATTTACTGCCTTGCAAGTTTGAGAATTGACTACCTCAAAGAAGCAGTGAAATTTCCAAGCTCTATCACCATCGCTTTTGATTACAGACGGTATTGACTTCTCAACCAAATGGAAGCGAATTAAAATAAAAAGCAAAAAGCAGGCGTTGCAAGGAAAACACAGAGATATTACAAAACACAGAGGTAATTTCCCAGTATGTGATTTGAATTTTCCAATGAAATTTGCGAGTGCTGTGCTGTTGACCTGTTCAATCTCTGGCTTTGTCAATAAATACAATCACTACTCCAATTCTATTCCTTCAACTTTGTTCCTTAGCCAATCTAGGAAAACACAAATCAGAGATGACCCAACTTCCCATGTAAGCAGAAAGTTCTATCTATATTGTTTCCTATGTCGAGGCAAGATAAAGAAAGCAATGATTTGTTAGATTTAACGTCCTTATATTTAAAATTGTTACTTTGTGTGTGTGTTTTGTTCTTGTTTGCAGATTTATCAGTGGAGTAGATTTGGGAAACTTAGTGATGAACTCTGATTTGCTCCAGATTTCATGCGCGGCAATTAAGGATCTTCAGGCAGAATCCAGCTCAGATCAGCAAGATTCTTGCCGTCTCTCCCTAAGATACAAGGTTGATAAGAAATCAAAGTATACCCTCATAGCCTTCACCACTTCTACTTTATCGAGGAATGAACTTCTTCAACAGGGAGGAGATTTGGTTTCATCAACAACTCTCAGGGAGCTTGAGTTTCCTATCTTTGACTTCTTATGCTCTGAAACGAACCGGTCGTTTTCCATTCATGGAGGTGCAATCACCCTTTTTAAGTCCCATTTTAAGGAGCTATCTCGGCTCAAAACTCAGGTACCCTTCTGAGTCGTTTCTTAACTCGGCGTGTACACCCTCGTCCAATATCATAACCATGGTTGTTTTCATGATTTTTAGACCTTCTGTTGGCCATTTGGCGCGCAGTGTTCATGATTTCATTTGCCATAGACTTTCTACTCTGCTTTACTTTGGCTAAAATCAGCCGTAAAATACGAGAGAGAAAAGGTCAAAGATTCACTAGTCCAGTGGAATTTGTCAACGTTTTTTTATAAAACCAATCACAAAAATATCAATTATAACCAACTTTACGAGCGTTTTTCTAATAGCTTGAATGGTTGTATCAAAGTTTTTGACATTGGTGGTGCCTTGTATTGCAGGTTCTAAGTCTCAGCCTTGTATTGCAGGTTCTAAGTCTCAAAGAAATTGCAATTAGGCTAGTGCAAAATCTCTTTGCGAATTGTTTTGGAATCTCTCCAAAAATTAATTGAATTGTATTCAATCAAAAGATAATAAAAAGCTGAGTGTTTTTCTCTTACAATCTTCCTCTTAAATAGGTATGATAATCCAAACTTAACTAGGAAAGCAACAAATTAGGAAATTAAATAAATGCAGGTAAATAAAAAGCAATCCACTAATTAATAAAATTAGCTAAGAATCAGACTCCTTGCAACGGTGAGATTCCATGAGTCCAGCAGCTGTGTTGAAGTTGACATTTCCATCTATGTCTTCTTGTAACGGTAGAGTGTTTGATTATGGTAATGTCTCAATTGTCTCCATGTCTGACACGTTAGTTGTCCCGTGCTCTTGCTCCAATTTCTCTTGCTCTGCCTCCTGATCTTGTTGCGGGCTTGTCTCCTGGCTTGTGTCAATAATCGGCTCCTGATTTGCATCAATTGCCGTCTCTCCCAAAGAACTTGACTCCGGCAAGTTATACTGAAGGTAGGTAGTGAAGAGGTGGGGGTGCAATCGTTGTAATTCCGATGCTTGTAGCCATACTGATTCCGAATTTGGGCGATTTTTCCACTGGACTAGGAACTTGTAATAGCCTCCCCGTCGAGTTGATACAAACTGATGATCAAGGATTGCGGCAATTTCGTCCCGAGGTGTTGTATTTGTTGGAAACTGCCCGTCTGCTGAAGTGGCTGGAACTGGTGGGCTAGATGTGTCGCCCTTGAATGCAGTAATATCTTCAATATTGAACACGGGGCTGATCCCAAACTCAGAGGGGAGCTCAATCACATATGCATTACTGCCCATTTTTTTTATAATCTTGAAGGGACCTGCTCTGCGAGCATGAAGCTTTGAAACACTTCCTGGAGGAAAACGTTCTGGTCGTAAACGGACAAGAACCATATCATCTTTATTAAATTGACGATCTTTCCGTTTGGCGTTTGCTGTAGCTGCATAGGAATTTGAACTGAGCGTAAGGCGACGCTTGCATTCTTCGTGAATATGCTGCATATAACTGGAGAAGTCCAAGGCAGCCTCACTCGGCCTTGTTGGGAGTGGCAGAGTGTTGACGTCCAATGGAGTGTTTGGCCGACATCCATACACCAATTCGAATGGAGTGCATCCTGTAGATCGGTTAACAGAGTTGTTAAAAGAGAATTCAGCATGGGGAAGTACAAGATCCCAACTGGTGACATGATCTGCTACAAGGCAGCTTAGCAAGTTCCCTAGGCTTCGGTTGGTCACCTCGGTTTGGCCATCCGTTTGCGGGTGGAAAGCACTAGAGAACATCAACTTCGTTCCCATTTTAGCCCACAAGGTCTTCCAAAAATAGCTGACAAACTTGACATCGCGGTCTGAAACTATTGACATTGGGATGCCATGCAAACGGACTACTTCGCGAACAAATAGAGCTGTCACTTTGGATGCATCAAACGTTTTGTGGCAGGGGATAAAATGCGCCATCTTGGAAAAACGATCCACTACTACCATGACTGAATCATTCTGTCGACTAGTCTTTGGTAGCCCAAGTACAAAATCCATGCTAACTTGCTGCCATGGTTTATCGGGGATGGGTAGGGGTGTGTACAGCCCTGCTGGTTGCTTGGTTCCTTTGTTAACTTGACAAATCCTGCACCTGTCAATTATGGTGTGCACATCCCTTCTTAGCTTTGGCCAATAAAACCGATCAGCCACAATTGCGAAAGTCTTGTCATAGCCGAAATGTCCCGCTAGGCCCCTCCATGCAATTCAGAAATCAAAAATTCCCGAAATGATCCGCGTGGAATGCAGAGGCATGATTTAAAAAACAAGAACCCATCACGCAGCATGTAGTCTTCTTGTTGGTGTGCGTCTGGACTTGATAACTCTTTCCATAGCTTGCCAAAATCTTCATCATCAGAATAAGCACTCTTCACGCTGTCAAACTCAGTGACAACTAATGATGAAATGTGCAGCCGGTGAGGCCTCCTGCTCAATGCGTCTGCCACTTTGTTTTCGGTCCCTGCTTTGTGTTTGATCAAGAAATCAAACTGCTGCACGTAGTCCATCCAACGCGCATGCCTTGCATTCATTTTAGTCTGCGAATTGAGGTGTTTTAGAGAATCATGGTCGGTGTAGAGAATGAATTCTCTATGGATTAAGTATGGCCTCCAATGCTTCAATGTTTGCATTAGTGCGTAGAACTCCATGTCATAAGCCGAATATCGTCGGCGCGTCTCATTAAGCTTCTCACTAAAGAAGGCAATGGGGTGACCTTCTTGGCTTAAAACGCCTCCAATTCCCACATGGGATGCATCACATGCTACCTCAAAGACTTTTGTAAAATCGGGTAACCTTAGTACTGGTGCTTCTCCCATCTTCTTCTTGATCTCCCGAAAGGCTTTGTCAGCTGCGTTACCCCATATGAAACTTTTGCCCTTGAGACATTCAGTGATCGGAGCCATGATGGTACTGAAATGCCTTATAAATCGCCGATAGAAAGTAGCCAAACCATGGAAGCTTCTGACTTCCGAAACACTTGTGGGTGTAGGCCATGATTGAACCGCCTGGACCTTCATAGGATCAGCTTTGACACCTCGGTTGGAGATGATAAATCCCAAGAAGTTGACACTCTCCTTCATTAATGAGCACTTTTCTTTGTTGATGAAAAGCCTCTCTGCCCTTAATACGGTTAACACCTGCTCAACATGGCTAATATGGTCCTGCACACTTCGGCTGAAAATCAGAATATCGTCAAAGTATACAACAACAAATTTGCCCAAAAATGGTTTGAGTACTTGGGTCATAACGCGCATGAAAATGCTGGGTGCGTTAGTTAATCCGAAAGGCATAACTAACCATTCGAACAAACCATCTTTTGTTTTGAACGCCGTCTTCCATTCGTCACCCAAACGAATCCGAATTTGGTGATACCCGCTGCGAAGATCGATCTTGGTGAAAACAGCGGAACCATTTAATACATCCAGCATATCGTCAAGTCGTGGAATAGGGAATTGGTACTTCACTGTTATCTTGTTAATTGCGCGACTATCCACACACATTCTCCAGCTGCCATCTTTCTTTGGCGTCAATAAAACTGGAACAGCACAGGGGCTGAAACTCTCTCGGATAAATCCCTTGTTTAGCAACTCCTGAACTTGCCGACCAAGCTCCTCATTCTCTGTGGGGCTCATCCTGTAGTGTGGAATGTTAGGCAAAGAAGAACCTGGAATCAGGTCAATAGCGTGCTGAATGTCTCTCATTGGTGGGAGCTGACTTGGTATTTCAGCCGGCATCATGTCTTGAAATTCATTCAACAGTTCGGCTAATTCAATGGGTGTCTTACGGTCCCCTTGTTTTGCTTCACGTGTCACCAACATGAGCACCATGTTGTCCTCTTGCATAACCCGTGTAAATTGACGCATTGTCAATACTGGCCACGCCTCCTATTTCGTCTCAAATTCTGAAATTTGCAATGGGTCAAGAACAAATTTCTTCCCTTTAAAGCTGAACGAATATGTGTTCGTATACCCATCATAAAATACTTTACGATCGTAAAGCCATGGTCGTCCTAGCAACATGTGGCATACGGTCATAGGGATGACATCGCACCAAGCCTCATCAACATATGTTTTGCCCAATGAAAATTTAATCAAACAACGATGCTTAACAAGGATTGAATTAGCATCATTTACCCAATTAATCCGATAGGGGCTGGGGTGCTTCTCCGCCTTTAATCCCAATCTACTGACAGCCATCTCGGAAACCACGTTCATGCCACTCCCATTGTCAATTATGACATTCAAAGCACGATCCTTATGCTCCATTCGGGTATGGAAAATGTTGGTTCGCAGCCACTCAGGATTGGCTTGCACTTCTTTTCTTGTTCCTGTTAATACCCTGTTAATCACGTAGCTAGGTAAGTCAGACGCACCAAGGTGTTCCTCATCACTGTGAACATCATCAACGAACTCCTCTGCTCCTGCGTCTTCGGTTCCTTCCATAGCCAATAATTCCTTTTCACATATAAAGGCTAATTTCTTATCTCTTGTGGGGCACACCACTGCATAATGCCCATGGCCTTTGCACTTGTAACATTGAGGTCCTTCATTGGCAGGTCTCGTCATTCCCCTTACGGTTCCACTTCCAAAATTCTTGTTTTGGTCCCTCTGTGGTGGTGTTCTTTGGAAGGTGTTTGTTGTTGTAGGTTCAGTCCTTGCGTCTGCCATATTCACCCTCCTTCCAGCCGAAAACCTTGTTTGCTTCTCAATGCGAAGGGCTAGTTGATATGCCTCCTCTACATTGATCAGTCTAGAGGTCCACATTTCCTTCCGTATTTCATCCCGCAAGCCAGTTCGATATCGAGCTAGGGTCTGTTGATCGGTCTCCATTATTTTGCTGCGAACAGTCAGTTCGTGAAATCGATCCGTGAATTGATCCACAGTCAATGAGCCCTGCCTTAATTGCAGCATTTCTTCGAACATCATCTGCTCATAATCTATGGGCAGATACTTCTCCTTGAGTCGTTCCTTCATCTCCTCCCAATTAGCAACCGTAGGACGTCGAGTGCGTCGTAGTTGCTCCTCCACACTTCCCCACCAAACTCGTGCATGTCCTCTCAATTTCATCCGGACATAGCACACTTTTCTGTCTTCCGAAACAGCGAACCAATCAAAGTAATCTTCAATCGCTGTCAGCCAATCTTCAAACGCATGGGGGTCTAATTTTCCAGAAAAATCTGGTACATCAATTTTCATTCTTTTTGTTAATTCATCTAAAGGTTGATAGCCTCCATCATGATCTGCATGTCTCCTGTATACGTTTGGTCTGGGACGATGAACTCGTGGTTCATGATCCTCGTGCACATCCTCTTCCACATTCTCCTGAATATCATCTGCATCATTATATTCCACTCCTGCCCTATGGAACCTTTGCTGATTAACGGGGCCATTCTCCTCTCGAGCATACCTTTCTTCCATGATATCCAAGCGACGAATCACTTGTGCCATAACCGTGGCAATCTGATCAAGCTGATAATGAAGTTGTGGTTGTTCAGGTTCTCGGTTGTTTGTGTTCTGGGGGTTTGTAGGATTTTGGTGGTTGGAATTGGAATTGTTTGTGTCTTGGTTGAGTGGATTTGGGGTGTTCGGGTTGTGGCTGGTAGGACTGGAATTGGTCAGTGTTTGGTTGATTGGGTTGGGGGGATTGTTTCTGTTTTGGGTGGTAGCCATGGCGTAAGAAGTTCCACTTCTTGTTGCTGGCATGAAGGGAAGCTCTGATACCAAATTGGTGCCTTGTATTGCAGGTTCTAAGTCTCAAAGAAATTGCAATTAGGCTAGTGCAAAATCTCTTTGCGAATTGTTTTGGAATCTCTCCAAAAATTAATTGAATTGTATTCAATCAAAAGATAATAAAAAGCTGAGTGTTTTTCTCTTACAATCTTCCTCTTAAATAGGTATGATAATCCAAACTTAACTAGGAAAGCAACAAATTAGGAAATTAAATAAATGCAGGTAAATAAAAAGCAATCCACTAATTAATAAAATTAGCTAAGAATCAGACTCCTTGCAACGGTGAGATTCCATGAGTCCAGCAGCTGTGTTGAAGTTGACATTTCCATCTATGTCTTCTTGTAACGGTAGAGTGTTTGATTATGGTAATGTCTCAATTGTCTCCATGTCTGGCACGTTAGTTGTCCCGTGCTCTTGCTCCAATTTCTCTTGCTCTGCCTCCTGATCTTGTTGCGGGCTTGTCTCCTGGCTTGTGTCAATAATCGGCTCCTGATTTGCATCAATTGGCATCTTGATATATACATACAAGCTCTTGGTTTGTTGACGAACTTGTCAAAATTATGAGCATAGAGACTTTGGCATTCTAGACAAAAAAGATGGAATTTTGAACAAGACAAAAAAGGCTAAAAGATGAAAATAAGATAGAGAACACAACATTGTGCTTATTGCGTTATGAAAATATGTTCATGTATTCTCTTTTAGATCCATGATTCAAAGACTGGAGAATTACTGAGCACTCCATTAATTGTCACTGGACACTCAATTGGAGGAGCAGTTGCTTCTCTATTTACTTTATGGCTTTTGGACAGCATCAAACAACCACCGCAAAAGAATCAGCCACCTCCGAAGCTCCCCCTCTGCGTCACTTTTGGCTCGCCATTTATTGGCAATCATGGCCTCCAGAAAGCAGTATTAGATTGTTCAAATTGGAACTCTTGCTTTCTCCA
The DNA here is from genome assembly GCA_009078335.1 of Salix brachista. Classification (NCBI taxonomy): domain Eukaryota; kingdom Viridiplantae; phylum Streptophyta; class Magnoliopsida; order Malpighiales; family Salicaceae; genus Salix; species Salix brachista. Next base: position 1,784,298 of record CM018590.1, read on the forward strand.
TGTCGTCGGCAACAAGGACGTATTTCCACAAGCTTCCATTTCCCACAACGATACTGCACAATCTGTTTCAGAGGATTACAAGGCTTTCGGCACATTTATCTTGTGTTCTGAGAAGGGATGTGCCAGTGTTGATGACCTTGAGGTTGTTCCAAGGTTATTAGAAAGCACAAGAAGGCAAGCATCTTGTGAAGCACAGGAGATAGATTATTTTGTTGGGATAGTGAATGATCTGAAATCTAAAGTTATCATCAGGGGAAATTCTCAGCTTGATCTATCATTCATGCAACCACTCAAGGCAGGAATAATCTTACAACTGGAGGCAATTGGGGTTGAAATGAACACCCAGGTAATGAGTCTAATCCTTGATGAACTGCACTTTCTTTATAGATATTGATTCACTTTAGGCATTTGTCAATTTCACAATCTCTTGGAGCTTAGAATTTGGCTTGTGCGCATCAAATGCATCACAATTTGAAAAAAGTAAGTTACAGAATCAGCTTGTGACATATCCTTACAAGAATGCATAAGGGTGTGCCCGATTTTTATTTGGGAATGCTTATTCTTCTGTAGTGTTGGCAAAAGTTGATAAATTTTTACAAGCCAAAAAGTTAAGATTCATGTGTTTTTGCTATATCCTTTTAAGTTCAACGCATAACTAATGTCCAATTCACTTTAAATTGAGCGACAGCAGCAGAAAGTGGACAACAATAATCTTATCTCTAAGTTAGAAGAACGAGAGAAAGTCCTGGTGGAAGAACAAGCGAAGACAAGAGACTCGATACAGAAATTGAACCAGATAAAGATAAAAATGGTCCAACTCGAATGGTATAAGAAGTTTTGCAAGAATAAGGAGATAGGCTACTACGATTGTTATAAGAACCAACTCTGGAGGAGGGATGCTGAAGTTACCAGGCTCAAGAAATTTCTCACTAATTACTGGAAAAATCTGGTGGAGAGTGTAGAGAGAAAGCCTCAGAAAGAAGGAGCATTCATCCGGGCGACATGGCTTTATGCTGGAAGAAATTATAGAAGAATGGTTGAACCGCTAGATATTGCTGAATACTATAGAGAGAATGGTAACAGAGACTATCAAACTCATGGAAGATCTAGACATTACATTTTGCTAGAGCAATGGCAGGAGGAGGAAGATGCAAATAAACTCACCAGCTCTCCAAATAACAAGAAGAAAGAAGATGTGGCTGGTGTTCTAACAGAGGATTCTTGCTTCTGGGCAAAAGTGGAGGATGCTCTCATCTCATGCAAGTTGTTGAACGATGGAACCTCAAATTCTGTGAAGAAACAATCGGAAAAAGAGAATCTGAATATGTTCGAGCAATATTCAATGGACCAAATCAATAAGTATGCCGTGTCTCCATAAATTTTCTTGAAAGAAAGCAGTTTTATGAGATGGAAAATGTATCGGGAAATTATAGAAGCATCCCACGATTCTGCACTGAGTGATTTCATGAAGAATGAAAGATATCTTCAGTATGAAAAGAGATCTGCCTTTTAAGAAACTTTATGAGAGAGATCTTACAATGTCTATGGAATTTCAGACAGACTGATAAGAGAAAATATGTATTGCATGCTCGTATACATGTTTTGCAAATTTAGGTGCCAGTAAAAGGGAGTTGAATAATCATTTCCAAAATAAAATATTAATAAGCAGTGTTTTTCAATTTGTTTTGTTTTATATTGATTTTTTGTTGTTTTTTATGGTTTTAATATATCAAAAATAAACTTGAAAAACTAAAAAGAATATATTATTTTAATATATTTTAAAACAAAAAAAACACTTAATATTTATTATTATACCAGACACAAAAAATAATATATTGTAAGCCCAGATGGCAGGTACATAGATAAGAAATGAATTATTCCATTGATTGATTCATAGATGTGAAAGTCTGAAACCCTAATCCAACAGCTTCGATTTTCTATCCAACACGGCTCTACAAGTAATCTACTAGTCCAATATTTTCGATTTTTCTTTTTCAGTTACGATCACCATACTGCCGAATTATGGTTTTCTATCCAACACGGCTCTAACTGTCTTCTTGGTTTTTTTTTTTATCAAATACAATGGGAATGGTGAGATCGAATTCATAACCGCTGCGTTAAACGAGACTACGATATCATGTTAAGAAACCATTAAACTATTAGATGAAGTCTAAGAAAATAATTTATATTATAAAATAAAGACAGAACCAAAAGAAAGACAGAACCAGTCCCCATGCATCCCTTCTTTCCCAGAAAAACTTTCCACAGAATGATTCTTTGCATCTCAGCTATTATCTGGAGAAGAATTCACCACAGTAGCAACCTGGACCTCAAAATATGACCCTTATCATGAAGAAACAGTGAAGAGCAGAACTTGAAACCACAGTTCATCCAGATTCAAAGAATTCTCACACCTTGAAGCCTTTTGTTTGATAAGCAATAAAAGAACAGCTGATCACGATCCACCAGAGCTGATACTTCATCTCTTCCAAGTACTACTACATTCATTTTAGCATCTGCAAAAGCTCTGTTTGTTCACAAAAATAGTCATGGCCATGCTACCTGTTCACCATACCTACTGACACCTTGTTTCACAAGTTTATATTTTCCATGTGATTAGCTTAGCTTTTCGCAAAGTGTGGATATAATTTTACTGGACCGAAACTAGAAGTTTTTTTGTCAGGCCATTATAGATTTTTTTTTTTTTTTCTGCAACATACAAATTTATTTATTTTTAGCAAAAAAAAAGAAGCATAATAGGTGGAAAGTGGCAGCGAAAACAAAATATAAAATCATAAAATCAAACGAGTTGGTTATTGGTTTCAATTTATTCAAAGTGATGTGTGTTTCTAATCAAGAGCATCAGATATCCTGGCCAGGACCCTCATTTTTTTCTTATGCAAATAGAATAGCAATTGGGCTTCTAACAACATGATCAGCAGAAACCCAATTCAGAGATCCCTGAGAATGGCAAATTCGTGTTGGCTATTCGAGTGAATGTCACTGAATACGTTGCTTTCGGACTCCCCTCACTGAATTGATTCAAGCCGGGTGTTACTTTAACATCAACACCTTGTGGTGCAATGATCTCAGCATTGTAAGAAGAATTAAAAGAGCCAACATTTGTTACTGTCCTTGTGTATGTCTGAGGACTGACGTCAAGTTTAGAGAAAATGAGGTATAGTTTAGCTGTGCTTCAGGTATGCTTGAACTGTTCCAGCATTTCACGGAGCGCTGCACGATAATTCCTATAGCTGTGTCATTGTAACCAAGACCACATAAGTAAGGAATGTAGTCGTCAGGTTGGATATCATAAATGAGACCCGGATCATCTGCTTTCGCTGGGTTCACATGGCCTGAGCCGATGGAAAACACATTAACAGGATCGAAGATATCATCTTTGTGCTCTTAAGTCCTATCTCTTTCCAGAACTTGGTGAATTTTCTAGCCATCATAAATTAAAATAATTAAAATAGTGTGCTTTTCAGCCCTATTTTAGAATGATTTTTAAAGTTTTTAATATATTTTATTGTTTTGTCAATTAATCTTAATTTTTTTATAAGTTAACTTGTGATTTTAACAACCTTTGTTGTAATATTACGTAAGCAATACATAGAAATCCCATCACTCAGACTAATTCTCGCGTGAAACCATGTGGGAATTGACTAGTAGGCACCTGCCTGTGTTAATAATTGGGTCCTTCAAATTAATTAATGGTTTTGCAAGTAGATATTATGAACTTGGAACGTTTCAAGTCCAATGGTAACAAGCTTTTCAGAGATCCCAGTAGCACGGCCTTACATGTAGTAGGTACTAAATGAAAAAGGTTGCAACTACTATTTGATGGATGCCCTCAAGCCGGCTTTGGCTCTAACCCACACCCACCATGTTGACCACTGTTTGATGTGAAAGGGAGAAGTTTGAAGAGATTATTATTTATCAAGTCTTCTAACTTAAACTATATAACTATATAGGTATATTGGCTTTGGCGTGTTAGATTGGGTTAACTTGATTTTTTTTAGGATGATTTCTAAAGCTTTTAATATATTTTAGTGTTTTAATTTCTTATAATTAAGCTTTGCAATTATTTTATTTTATTTTCTATAGAGTTATCTCATTCACATGAACGGGTAATATAATTTGGGTTATCTCATTCTTATTTTATATTTGGTTATTTTTTTAATTGGATATACTTTTTTAAATAAAAAAAAGACTTGAGCCATTATTAACTAGAGCGAGTGTGTTGAAGTCAACGTCACCGGCTGGATGGGATGTCAATTATATCACTTGAACATAGAAGTTGTTGCTACCTTTTCAATTCACAATCTCCGACCACCACCCAATTTCCTATAGACAGAGCCTTTGTATGGCTTACTCTGAGTCTCCGTTCTCTTCCACGTCTTCGTCCTATAGACATAGATGGAACTATGATGTTTTTCTAAGTTTTAGAGGAGAAGACACTCGCAAACAATTTACAGATCATCTCTATTCTGCCTTAATCCAAGCCGGAATTCATACTTTTAGGGACGATAATGAACTTCCTAGAGGAGAAGAAATCTCCCCGCAACTTCTCAGGGCAATCGAAGGATCAAGGATTTCTGTAGTGGTATTCTCCACAAACTATGCTTCCTCTAGATGGTGTCTTGACGAACTAGTAAAGATTATTGAGTGCAGGCAGAAAACTCACCAGGTGGTTCTTCCAATATTCTATGATACGGATCCTTCAGATGTCCGCAAACAGACCGGTAGCTATGCAAAAGCTTTTGATGAACATGAAGAACACTTCAAGGAAGAAATGGAGAAGGTCAACAGGTGGAGAGAAGCTCTTGCACAGGCTGCAAATCTATCTGGATGGGGTTTAAATAATGAGGCAAATGGGTATATCTTTATCTTTTCTGTCAAAATCCACTTGCACATATCTATGTTTTTTTCAAAATAATTCTCCAACTAGTAGGGTTATAAAATTTAATAAGTTCTTTTTGAATAATCATTATTATTCTCCAGCTTTCCTCTAAGTGATAGATGTGTAAACACTCTACTTTTTCCATCATTTTTTATTTTATTTTTGTATGTCATTTTATCTTTTACTATTATGTTAATTTATAATTTAGAGTTAATAATTTGTTTCAATCTAATCTACTTTTTATGTGGTTATTTCAGTAAAAACCAAATTGGTTAATTTGAAAATAAGAACTTTTTTTTTTTTTTGGGGGGGGGGGGGGGGGGGGGGGGTATGTCGCATAGAGTACTCCTCCAAACTCCTCTTGGTTTTTACATTATATCTGAAGTAAGCTCTAGAACACCAAACTAATGTGTATACACTGATCATGATCATAAAGCTCACACTTGGACACCATGCTTATTTTTCACTGAATCTCACTTGCACACACAACTCTTTCTCTTCTCACATGCACACTGCACTAACTTTCTCATGTATAAAATTGCTTGGTTGTTTCTTGTTCTTCTTTACACTCACACTACCAAGAAGGGATAAGTTGATCTTGTTTTTTTAAGAGAATTCTAGACATCGATGAGCTAGATTTTCAAGATCGATCCATTTCCTTGATAGTTCTAGAGAGGCATAGGCTGGAAAATTCTGGATTAATATCCAACAACTTATACGCCATTGATGTCTTTCTTTCTCTATGAACAGATATGAAGCGGAACTCGTTAAAAGGGTTGTCAATGATGTAGCTTGTAAATTGGGAAACAAAACCTTGCACGTAGCCAAGCACCCAGTAGGTATTTCTTCCAGAGTTCAGGGTGTTATTTCTTTGCTAAGAGGTGCAAGAAATAATGTTGGCATCGTGGGGATCTATGGGATAGCTGGAATAGGGAAGACAACAATAGCAAAAGCTGTGTTTAACAACCTTTATTTTAGATTTGAGGGAAGCAGTTTTCTTTCGGGTGTCAAGGAAATATCAGATAAGCCGAATGGTCTGGTTGAATTACAAGAGCGCCTTCTTCATGATATTCTGAAACCAAATGTTTGGAAGATCAGCAATGTTTATGAAGGAATGAATTTGATCAAAGAACGACTTCATCGTAAAAATGTTCTTGTTGTTTTTGACGATGTGGACAAAAGAGAACAACTGGAGGCATTGATGGGAGAGAGATGTTGGTTTGGTGATGGAAGTAAAATAATCGTTGTAACTAAGAACAAGCATCTGCTAACAGAAGTGGAGGTTGATGGAATGTATCATGCTAAGGAATTGGATCAAGATCAGTCTCTTCAGCTTTTCAGTTTGCATGCTTTTAGAGAAACCCATCCAGCAAAGGATTATGAGGAGCTTTCAGAAAAGGTAGTGGACTACTGCAAAGGACTTCCTTTGGCTCTTAAAATTCTGGGTTCTCATTTGTCCATAAGAGACAAAGCTGGATGGAAAATTGATATTGCCTATTGGCAAAATATTCCTCATGATGATATTCAAGGAAAGCTTAGAGTAAGTTTTGATGCACTTGATGTGGATTCAAGCGAGATATTCCTTGATATTGCGTGTTTTTTTGTTGGTAAAAACAAGGACTATGTAGCAGATATACTAGGTGCTCGTTACACTTGCCATCCAGAGGTAGCTTTCAGAGCTCTCATTGGAAGGTCTCTCATAGCAATTGACACCGAGAATCAGAATAGTTTATGGATGCATGATATAGTACGAAAGATGGGAAGGGAGATTATTCGTCAAAGGTCGCGTAACCATCCTGGAAATTGCAGCAGAATTGTGCTTCCAAAAGATGCATACACTGTTCTCTCCAAGGAAATGGTAAGAACTCATTACGTTGTATATTGATTGTTGTACTTTACACTCCAATATATTTGTCTTAATTTCGTGTCAGATCTTTGTGCAATTTTAAGGAACTAGTTGCGTTGGAAAGTGCAGTTTTGCTCTTTATGGAAGTTTTTTCATTTTACATAAATATGTTAATAGTTTTGCCAATACTATATCACCAAATCAGTTTTTATGCACTAATTCATAATTATCTTACACCAATATTTAATTCATCAACTTGGGATACCACATGAATAAAAATCTCTTTGTAGGATAAATTGTCATTACAATAAGAATAATAGAAGTTTACTTAGCTCCCAATATAGATTTCAAACAAATTAAATTTCCATGCTCCTATATAGAATACTTTAAAAACTGCATTAAACAGTAAAATATATAGGTAGCGTATTAGTGTATCATAATATTCCTAAATATACAAAAATCCTGGTCTTTTTGGCCTAATTAAGTCTCTAAAAGAATCCTAAAGTCGATCCTTAGAATATTTATCAACAACGCATCTCCACCCTGACTTGAATTACCCTTATAGTCAAATCTCTCGATCCATCTTTGTTATCAATCCCTTATAACTAATCGATACCTTGCAAAGATGAGACACAAAATTTATCCATTCTTTTTGGCTATTGTAAGGGAACAGATGTTGTGGAAGGTCTGGCACTAGATGTACAGGGATCGTTCAGCACAAAATCATTTACAAAAATGAGACGTTTACAATTACTCCAAATCACAGGAGCACATCTTGCGGGGAGCTACAGTCTTCTCCCTAGAGAGTTGATATGGCTTTGTTGGCCTGAATGCCCTTTGAAATCTTTGCCTTCTGATTTTCACCTAAGCGAGCTTGTTATACTTGACATGCAAGAAAGCAACGTACGAAAACTTTGGAAGGGGACTAAGGTAAAATATATATAATAAGCACTCAAGATTTTCCCAAATTAGATTTAATGTTGAGTTATATTTTTTCACTGAAATATTTGTATTTTATTTTCTATTTTCTTTGACAGATTCTTAACAAGCTGAAAATCCTCAATCTTAGCTATTCCAAGTGCCTTGTTAAAACGCCAAACTTCCGAGGACTCCCTAGTTTGGAGAGAATGATACTTGTAGATTGCACGAGTTTGGTTGAGGTACATCAATCTATTGGAAACTTGAAGAGCCTTGTTTTGTTGAATTTGAAGGACTGCAACAGCTTAAAGACTCTTCCAGAAAGCATGGGCAGCTTAAAATCTCTTCAAACTCTCAACGTTACTGAGTGCTCGCAACTTGAGAAATTGCCAGACAGTTTGGGTGGCCTAGAATCCTTAACAGAGTTGCTCGCAAAGGGTACTGCGATTAAGCAACTTCCTACATTTGGTGGAAACAACTACTCACCGAAAAGCTGTTCTAGCTCTATAGCTATGCGACCAGCTTCTTTCACTAGTTTCAGCTCATTGAAAAAACTAGATCTAAGCTATGCTGGTTTGGCTGACGCTATAAGCTCCATTGATTTTGGGAGTTTGTCCTTTCTTGATTATTTGGATTTGTCTGGAAACGGATTCTTCAATCTGCCTTCTGGCATTAGCCGCCTTCCTAAGCTTCTGTTTTTTACGGTTGAGAGATGCAAGAATCTTCTATCAATCTCAGAGCTTCCATCAAGCGTACTAGTCTTGTCTATCAATGACTGCACGTCTATTGAAAGAGTAAGTGCACAACCTCAACATGAAAGATTGCTATCTCTAGGTATAGTAGGGTGCCAAAATTTAATAGAGATTCAGGGCATGGAGTTTGCGGGCAATAACTGTTCCTATTTTTACTCAAGTGACTGCAACAATTTATCTGAAAACTGTAAGATGAGTCTTATTCAGGTTCTCTCTCTTTCTCTGTCTCTTAACTTACATATGGTAGTTTTTCGAACTCAAATTTTAACTACTTTCCTTGAAACCAATAGGGATTTTGCAAAGGTAAACGTTATGACATTTTCCTTGCTGGTGGCGAGATACCAGAATGGTTCAGCCATCGTGGAGAAGGAGCTGCATTATCATTTCATTTGCCCTCAGATTCAGTCCCGGACGGCAATAAACTCCAAGCGCTTCTTTTTTGGGTGGTCTTTGCCACTCCAAAAACATCATCTCTTCCGTTTGATGGTAGCTGTTTAGCTACTTTCAAAAATAAGAGCAATGGTATTGAATTGTTTCCCATGTCGGTGGCAGTTTCTTTTGACAGAAATTCCACTAAGCATTCTTGGATATAGCGTGTACCGTTGATCGTGTTAGAGGAATCGCTGCAAGGCATAGAGGAATTGGAACTGAATGTCGAAGTAATCTTATTCCCAAGAATTGTTGATCCGGTTAGAGGAATCCCTGTAAGCTCAATCGAAAATAATCGAAAATGTTGGGTTGAAAAATGTGGGGTGCAATTGATAATGGAAAAAAGTAAAGCAGATTCAGATATTCATGGTGAGAAGTGGGATCATGAGATTGATCTTCATGCTCTTGGCTCTTCAACTACTGATGATCAGCGGTTGGAAAGTAGTTTGATAAGAGAGTTGCAAAAGTTGAAAATCATCAGGTTAAAAAACCATCTCACCACTTTTTAGCTGCAGATGATCAGAGAATATGATTTTTGATTTTTTTACCTTCTGCGTTGAGACCAAAATTTTTATTAAATTGTGTTAGAATAGCTAAAGACTCGTCTTTGTTTTATTTCAAATTTATTCTCTTTTTTTTTAAATACCAAAATATCCTTAGATTTTTTTCTTTCCCCCACTCTTCTCCTTCATATTCTTTCCCTTTTCCTCTCCCTCTGTATTCAGCTCTTCTCTCTTCCTGCATCCCTCATCTCTCTTCTCACAGTGCTGGATCTGTGGTGTTTTAAAGAGGATTGTAGCACGAGATCAGGCAAGACGACATTCCAGTGACAAAAAGGGTCAAGAACTATGATTTATTATGCTGCACAGATTATTCTCAATATAGAGAAGCCTCTATTCTGGGTGTGCAGCTGGCGCACTAGTGAAATAAAGCAATTACATTATCTCAACAACAGCTCTACTGACAATTTTTCCCTGGTTGAGATCCTGGAATGCTTTGCCAGCCTCCTCAAAACCATATTTTCTCGTGACAGCATCAGCAAGATTGAATATACCTGATTCTGCAAGTTTCACCAACTTCGGAAGATCCTGCCTTGCCCTTCCTCCATAAGAGCCAATTACTTGAACCTGTTCCAGGAGTTAAAAAAACAGGGATCCATTATATTTTACTTGTGAAATTCAGCCGTCTTGAAAGGGCATTCCAAAATAAAAACATAGATACATGGACAAGATCGGTTGATGTTATAGCATAGATACATTGACAGAGCTGAGTTGGTTTTAATGAAAAAGTTCTCCAAGACATTGACCAAAAATGCACAAGTAGACATATGACACCCATTGATAAATACCCACCTTTCGACGGACCAAACGATTGATATCGATCTCCCCTATAGCACCAGCCTGTGCAAGTCCAATCATCACAGCTTTTCCTCCATCTCTTACACTCTGTGTGCACTGTGAAAATGTCACTGGTTTGCCCAAGGCTTCCACAGCAATGTCCACACCTCTTCCTCCAGTTATTTCCTGGAAAACATAAACACAACATAATTTAACTTCAAAATATAGAAGAAAAGCATAAGAATGTTTCTTAATCTATTTACAAATGTGTGACCAGTGGCAACATGCTATCAGAAGACAGAGTTCTCCATAAATACTTGAATGCCACAATTTGGAATGACAAAAAAGAAAACCATAACTGAGAACTGCGATTATGGCCGACCCTCAGTATCATAAGCAAATCGAAGAACTAAACAGTCCATTGGGGTTATGAAGAAAGCATGAAATGCTAAACTTTCATTTCTTTTACTCACCAGATACAGACAAAAAGCTTTGGTAGTGGCACTTTCATCATGAGTAGGGAACTTCTGCATCTCATTTAACTAAGAACTAAAGGACAAAGAACATACCTTTATCCTTTCAATAGGATCTTCTATCTTTGAATTTATAGTGGCAGTGGCACCAAATGTTTTAGCTTTCTCAAGTTTTTCATCCTGAACATCCACAGCAATAATATCAGAGGCACCAAATGCCCTTGCTATCTGCAAACAACTGGAGCATTTTGTCTTAGTCATGGTTATGCAAGAGTTCATCGAAATAGAGTAACAAACACCATGAATGACTATGACTTTAATTTTTATAAAATAAATAATTCAGAAAAAAACATCAACAACCTGAATTTCTGCTAAGGTTTTATTATTATGATTATTGTCATGGTGTTGTCATGTTTCTCATTTTCATGGGTTCACTAGTTAGATAAGAAATATTGTTTTGCTTGACGATCAAATAATTTCCCCTGTTTCTAACAATCAGAATGAAATTAGCTAAGCTGCTTGTTAGACTGACATCAAATGACCTTGGAAGTTGTTCAAATGAGAGGACATACCAGGAATGCGCCAAATGCAAGTGAAGCATGAAATCCAAATGAAAGCAGAATCGCAATTAAAAATACCAAAATTTATTTAGACTGGAAATGAAGAAGCGCTGCTTGGTATGGAGATAAAAGAAAGCATATCAAACAATTGAACACTAGAATTACACTGTCTACCACTTCATTGCAGACAAATACACAGCAATAAGAAATGGGGTGCCCACCACCCCATCCAGGCTCATTGATCTGGCAGTATAGTAGAATAGTACAAGTGGATGTGCTCAAACTAACATCAAGAGTAAATGTATTGAAATTAGTATAATGAATAATTATTCACATCAGAATACTATGAATCTAAAAATAATACGAATATAAAAATAATATGAATCTAGAGTAAATATTAAAAAATCTAATATTAATTAAGTACTTAGAAGATCGTAAAAGATATTTTATAATATTTATATGTATATTATATGAATTTAATAATAAAAATTGTGAGAGTACTAACCTCTCCTCTGTTTTGGTATTGTTTTTTCTAGCAAATTTGGTATCAGAGCTTGAGAGATAACATGAAATAGAAAATTGAAAAGGAATGCAGAACGAGAAATTAAAAATCATAAAGCCAGATTAGTATAATGAATAATCATTCAAATCAGAATATTATGAATCTAGAACTAATATGAATATAGAGATATTATGAAACTAGAGTAAGTACTGAAAAGTCTAATATTAATTAAATACTTTGAAGATTATAAAAGATATTTTTTAATATCTATATATATTGTATGAATTTGATAATGAAAGGTAGAAGAGTATTATTAAATAGAGTATTGTATTCCACCAAAATTGTGTGAGCAGTAACCCGTTCTCTGTTCTAGTATTGTTTTTTTTCCAACAGTTATGATCCACAATTACCACTTCTCAATAATACTGCCTAGACAGTTACTGCAAGAAAGTAGATCTCTTTTCATATTGAAGATATCTTTCATTCTTCATGAAGTCACTCTGGGGAGAATCGTGGGATGCATGCTTCTATAATTTCCTGAAAAGTTTTCCACCATTTCATAAAACTGCTTTCTTTCAAGAAAATTTCTGGAGATACGGCATCGTTATTGATTTGGTTCAGTGCATATTGCTCAAACATATCCAGATCCTCCACTTTTGCCCAGAAACAAGAATCTTCTGTGAGAATACCAGCCACATTTTGTTTCTTCTTGTTATTTGGTGAGCTTTTGAGTTTCTCTGCATCCTCCTTCTGCCATTTCTCCAGCAAAATGTAATGTCTAGACCTTCCATGAGTTTGATATTCTCTTTTATCACTATCTCTATAGTATTCAGCAATATCAAGTGGTTCAACCATTCTTCTGTAGTTTCTTCCAGAATAAAGCCAAGTCCCCCGGATGAATTCGCCTTCTTTCTGAGGCTTTCTCTCCACGCCCTCCACTAAACTTTTCCAGTAATTAGTGAGAAACTTCTTGAGCCTAGTAATTTCCCTGTCGCTGCTGCCGAGTTGGTTCTTGTAACAATCATAGTAGCCTATCCCCTTAGTCTTGCAAATCTTATTATACCATTCAAGGTGGGCCATTTTTATCTTTATCTGGTTTAATTTTTTTCTCGGGTCCATAGTCTGCACTCGTTCTGCCATTAGGATCTTTTCTCTTTCTTCTAGCCTGGAGATAAGATTATTGTTGTCCACCTTTCGCTGTTGTTGATGAATTTAAAGTGGATTAGACATTATGAACTGAAAGAACATAACAAAAACACATGAATCTTAACGTTTTGGCTTGTGAAAAACACATGAAGTCATTACCTGGGTGATCATTTCAACTCCAATTGTCTCCAGTTGTAAGATTATTCCTGCCTTAAGTGGATGCATGTGAGATGGATCACGCTGAGAATTCCCCCTGATGATAACTTTAGATTTCAGATCATTCACCATCTCAACATAATAATCAATCTCCTGTGCTTCACAAGAATCTTGCCTTTGTGTGCTTTCCAGTAACCTTGAAACAACCACAAGGTCATCAACACAGGCACATCCCCTCTCAGAGCACAAGATAAATGTTCCAAAAGCCTTGTATTCCTCTATGGCAGATTGAGTAGTATCGTTGTGGGAAATGGAAGCTTTTGGAAAGAGGTCCTTGTTGCCGACGACATGGAGAAAGCAAGAGTTCCATGTTGAACATTCTAATATTGCTTGTCGGAGGCCTTGATTGCCAATAAATGGCGAACCAAAAGTGATGCAGAGGGGGAGCTTCGGAGGGGGCTGAATTCTTTTTATGTTGTCCAAAAGCCACAAGGTAAATAGAGAAGCAACTGATCCTCCAATTGAGTGTCCAGTGACAATTAATGGAGTCCGCAGCAATTCACCAGTCTTTATATCATGGATCTAAAAGTACTGCTCATAATCAGGACCATGATACAGTGAAACAAGACAGGAACCTATTTTCGTAACATGATAATCTCCCTGTTTGATTCTTCTCATATTTTCGTCATTTAGCCTAGTCTCCTAGTCATGCAGTCATAAACTTTAAGGACCAGAAGAAAATTTGGCATATGTGTTGCTTCAATATGTATTTTTCCTAATAATTATGGCCAATGTGTAGTTTTCAGACTCAATGATGTAGATTTAAATAATGAAACATGGCCAAAATAAAGCAGAGTAGAACGTAAATGAGATGATGAATGCGATGAAAACTGCCAAATGGCCAGCAGAGGTTCAAAAAATCATGAAAACAACCATGAGTATGATATTGCTGAAGGATACCTGAGTTTTGAGCTGGGACAGCTCCTTAAAATGGGCTTTAAAAAGGGTGATTGCACCTCGATGAATTGAGAATGACCTGTTTCTTTCAGTGCATAAGAAGTCAAAGATAGGCAGCTCCAGCTCCTTGAGAGTTTTTGATGAAACCAAATCTCCTCCCTGTTGAAGAAGTTCTTTCTTTGATGAAGTAGAAGTGGTGAAGGCTATGAAGTAAAAATAATTATAGAGTAATTCCATATAAAGTAAAAAGACAAGTGTATAAAATCCGAGTTAAAAGACATGTATAACTCCATATAAAGTAATTCAAAAACATTATAGAGTCTGATTCTCAATTATTTTAAAATTAAAGTATAAAATTAAAAATATATATAAATATAGGCGGGGAATATACTAGCCAACATGGTTAATCTATAAAATTCACAACATAATTTATGAAAATGGAATAATTTTATAAAAGTAAATCAAAATAAATTATAAAGTTCTATACATGATAATTTAATATTAAAAAATAAAATTAAAAATAAATATATTTTGAGGAATAACTAAAAAAGATATTGACTTTTTACTATTCATTGAAAAACCAAGACTTTTTATTATATGTTAATGACAGTATCAACATCTGATATGGGGACACAAAAAAAAGAAAAAATCTGGATATGTTATAGCGATTGATGAAGGGCATGGATGAACCATATGACTTTTAAATAGAAAAAATAGAAAAATATAATAATTTTGAATAAAAAAATAAAGTTTTTAAGCAGGAAAAATAAAAAACTACAAAAAGAGAATTTTTTTAAAAAAAAATTCTTTTGTGGCAACATCAATGGCTTTTATTAAAGGAAGCTTTCTGCAACAAAGTTCAAAGTTATCTGCCTTTTCCTTCACTCGGTACACCATTTACATTGCTCAAAAATTCTGTGAGAACTGAAGCTCTAAGTGTCCTATTAATGGTGGAAGTGGAAGAAACTAACAAGTTATGGATTTTGTAAATTGATATAACTTGCTTGAATGTAAAGAAATTACAAAATTGAGTCGAAATCTTGATGTAATAAAAGACATGGATAATTAGACTGGGTGAGTGACATGGCGAGTGAATGGTTTTGATCTTCCAATTTTCTTTACTCCATAATCAATACCTCTCTTCTCATCTTGAGTTGCTGTCACTAATGTTGTTTAGGCTCTTTTCTTGCCTCCTAATAACTGCTTGCAGAGAAGAGTTTATAAATCTCTGGTTCTGCAATTTTTCTTAGTTCAGAATAATTATTGAGCAAATAAAAGAAAGAGCAAATAAAAAAATCAAATAAATGATAAAACAAAAATAAAAATTACTAACTGGCAAAAAAATTACGTGACTTGAAAATTAAAAAAAAAATGGATCGCACTACATTGCGGGTTGAGCAAGCAATTTTTATAATTGTCGGGATTGAAGAAATTGATAGGATTTGCTGGTGCAAAATTCAAATATAATATCTATATATGCAAAATTTAATATACTAAAACAGATCATCACACCCTATTATAAAAATAGCAACATCGAAGTCTCAACATCTAAAATTAGCATTGTTATTACTATCAAAACAATAAAGATTATCAAATTGTCCCGAGGGGAAAAAACTGAAAAACATTAATAAAACAGTAAGGAAAATAAATGAAATTATTATTATTATTATTATTATTATTATTATTATTATTATTATTATTATTATCGTGTTAATAATTGAAAAAAAAAAGAAAAATTAAAAAAATCATAATAATTTTAACAAAAGATCAAACAAAAAAATAAAATAAAAATTATGAGGTAAAAAAAATTCATTTGATTTGAAAATAATAATAATAATAAAACAATAAAAGAAATAAAAGAAAGAACAAATAAAATGAATGAAAAAAAAATGAAAGACTAAAAAAATCATAATAACTTTAACAAAAGATCAAACAAAAAAATCAAATAAAAATCATGACGCAAGGAAAATTTATTTGATTTGAAAAAAAATAAAAATAAAAGAAAGAACAAATAAAATAAATGATAAAACAAAAATATAAAATATTAACTGGAAAAAAAATCATTTGACTTAAAAATTAAAAAAATAGACCGCACTACGTTGCGGGTTGAGCAAGTAATTTTGATAATTGTTGGATTTGAAGTAATTTATAGATTTTACTAATTTAAAAATAAAATATAATATCAATACATGCCAAGTTTGATATGATACAACACATCAATACACACTACCGCAACAACAATATCGAAACTTTAACATCAAAGAGACGGAAATAGGTAATTGCCTCGAAAGTTTTTCAACAAAAAATGTGGGGAAACATAGTTTTTTTCCAACATTAACATCAACCTTTGTGATATTGTCAGTTTGCACTACGGCGCGGGTCGAATAGATATTTTTATAACTGTTGAGATTAAAATAGAATATTTATACATGTAAAGTTTGATATAATGAAATAGATGACATACTCTATTATAACAACAGTAACATCAAGGTCTTAATATCTAAAATTATCATCACCATCATGCCCAAAAAAGTAAAAATTATTAAATCACCCCGAGAAAAAAAATTAATAGAAAAGCAAATAAGAACAAAAAATAAAATTATTATTATGATTGCGCTAATAATGAAAAAAAAAAATTAAATCAAAGACTTAAAAAAACATAAAAACTTGAATAAAAGAGCAAATAAAAAAATATAATATATGATAAAACAAAAATAAAAACTATTAGCTGAAAAAAATCATTTAACTTGAAAATTAAGAAAATTGTCCACCCTACATTGCAGACTGAGCAAACAATTTTTATAAAATTTGCTGGATCAAAATTAAAATATAATATTTATATATGCAAACTTTAATATAATGAAATAGATTAACATACTCCAGCAAAATGTAATGTCTGGATCTTCCATGAATTTGATAGTCTCTTTTATCACTATCTCTAGAGTATTCAGCAGTATCAAGTGGTTCAACTATAGTTGTTAATTCCATTCCGTTCCGTTCAAAAAACCGAGAGAAAACGGCGTCGTTTTCGTCTCGGTTTTAATTCCTGTCCGTTCCGGAAATTCCGGCAGGAACGCCTCGGTTCCGTTCCAGGCGTGCCGTTCCGGGTTCAAAATCTATTTTTTTTATTTTTTAAAAATTATTTTTGACATCTATACATCAAAATAATTTAAAAACACCAAAATATTTTAAATAAAAAAGAATTCAAATTTTAATTATGCTTGTTAAATTAATATTTTATTTTTTTCATATATAAATATAATTAATTATATATGAACAGTACGACACCGAAATGGCACGCCGGAACGCTCCGAAACCGAAACGTTGCGTTCCAATCGAAAAACCGGAACAGCGACCGGAACAGCGACCGGAACGGTATTGACAACTATGGGTTCAACCATTCTTCTGTAGTTTCTTCCAGAATAAAGCCGAGTCCCCCGGATGAATGCGCCTTCTTTCTGAGGCTTTCTGTCCATGCCCTCCACAAAACTTTTCCAGTAATTAGTGAGAAACTTCTTGAGCCTGGTAACTTCCCTGTCGCTGCTGCCGAGCTGGTTCTTATTTACTTTGCAAAAATAAATTTAGTCACCTACAAAATTGTATTTTTCTGCAGTTATTTGGCAGAATACGGCCTAAATTTGTCAAAAAAATCTAGTTTAATTTCTCATTACACACACCTCCTTTTATTTTTATTATTTTTTGGAATAATCTAGAAATAAGCTATTACAAAATGCACAAGCAACAGCTAAGACTTGAAATCAGAGAACCATGATTTTATTTATTTTTTTATTTTTTTTATTTTTCTTTTTGATAGATTTTAAACCAAAATGCTAGCAACAAGAAAAGGCAAGGATAAATTATTTGCTAGAGATGGAGCCAAAAGATTTCGAAATCTTGTGGAATTTCCAAAAAGTCTCTTTTGGGTCAAATAATATATCCAAAATAATGATCCACTTGAGAAGGAATAATATTATTTAAAGTAGACTTAATGATCCAGACTTGACGAGGTCAATTATTCTTGAAAGATGTGAGAAATTGGATTCGAAATTTCCAATTTCACACCTTCCCTCTGCAAATTCTACTATTACTATCAAAATTGTCAATATCTTTTTAGTTTTGGAGTGTTTCAGCATTTCATTTCAAGATTCTATTATTTTTATATATATAATTAAATATATTAATTCAAAAAAAAATAGATATTAAGATATATATTTCAAGATTCTACTCTTGGTGTACGTTTATGTTTTTCCAATTTTATTCAAAAATATTTATTCAATTAGATATTAAGATATATATATATCACTCGAACATAGAAGTTGTTACTACCTTTTCAATTCACAATCTCCGACCACCATTCCAATATGCTATAGACAGAGCCTTTGTATGGCTTACTCTGAGTCTCCGTTCTCATCCTCGTCTTCGTCCTCTAGACATAGATTGAACTATGATGTTTTTCTAAGTTTTAGAGGAGAAGACACTCGCAAAACAATTACAGATCATCTCTATTCTGCCTTAATCCAAGCAGGAATTCATACTTTTAGGGACGATAATGAACTCCCTAGAGGAGAAGAAATCTCCCCGCAACTTCTCAGGGCAATCGAAGGATCAAGGATTTCTGTAGTGGTATTCTCCACAAACTATGCTTCCTCTAGATGGTGTCTTGACGAACTAGTAAAGATTATTGAGTGCAGGCAGAAAACTCACCAGGTTGTTCTTCCAATATTCTATGATATGGATCCTTCAGATGTCCGGAAACAGACCGGTAGCTATGCAAAAGCTTTCGATGAACATGAAGAACACTTCAAGGAAGAAATGGAGAAGGTCAACAGGTGGAGAGAAGCTCTTACACAGGCTGCAAATCTATCTGGATGGGGTTTAAACAATGAGGCAAATGGGTATATCTTTATCTTCTCTGTCAAAATCCACTTGCACATAACAACAGAAACAATCTTTTTATTATTATCATTTTGATCTTGATATTTCCACCTTCGCTTAAATATTAGTTTTTAATTGCAATATATGTAGATGCAGCAAATATCTATGTTTTTTCAAAATAGTTCTCCAACTAGTAGGTTATAAAATTTAATAAGTTGTCTTTGAATAATCATTATTATTCTCAGGCTTTTGTCAGAGTGATAGATGTGTAAACACTACTTTTTCCATCAATATTTTTTGTTATTTTATCTTTTAATATTAATATTATATTGATTTATAATTTAGAGTTAATAATTTGTTTTAATCCATTTTTTCTGTGGTTATTTAATGTCAAAGTATTCCGCTTTACGAGAGGAGTTTTGCTCGGATAGTTTTGGGTTTTCAATTTGTCAAAAGCAAAATAAAAAAAAAGTTGAGCGGGACATTTTTTCATAATTGAAAATAAGTTGAAAATGAGTTTTTAAGGGGAAAGAAATATGTCCAATAGAGTACTCCTCCGAACTCCTCTTGTTTTTTACTTTATATCTGATTTCCTAGAACACCAAACTCAGTGATTCTAGTCTCATATGAAACATAACACCCTAACACATAATTTTTATGGAGGATCTCATTTTTAATTCATTCATTTTTTAATTTTAAAGTTCAGATCAACATTTTAAACAACAATTTTGTCCAGTAACACACAACTTGACCTATTTTCGGATTGTTTTTGCATTTATGGGGTTAATATCTAACAGCTTATACGCCGTTAATGTCTTTCTTTCTCTATGAACAGCTATGAAACGGAACTCATTAAAAGGGTTGTTAGTGATGTAGCTTGTAAATTGGGAAACAAAACCTTGCACGTAGCCAAGCACGAAGTAGGTATTTCTTCCAGAGTTCAGGGTGTTATTTCTTTGTTAAGAGGTGCAAGAAATAATGTTGGCATCGTGGGGATCTATGGGATAGCTGGAATAGGGAAGACAACAATAGCAAAAGCTGTGTTTAACAACCTTTATTTTAGATTTGAGGGAAGCAGTTTTCTTCCGGGTGTCAAGGAAATATCAGATAAGCCGAATGGTCTGGTTGAATTACAGGAGCGCCTTGTTAATGATATTCTGAAACCAAACGTTTGGAAGATCAGTAATGTTTATGAAGGAATGAATTTGATCAAAGAACGACTTCATCGTAAAAATGTTCTTGTTGTTTTTGATGATGTGGACAAAAGAGAACAACTGGAGGCATTGATGGGAGAGAGATGTTGGTTTGGTGATGGAAGTAAAATAATCGTTGTAACTAAGAACAAGCATCTGCTAACAAAAGTGGAGGTTGATGGGATGTATCATGCTATGGAATTGGATCGAGATCAGTCTCTTCAGCTTTTCAGTTTGCATGCTTTCAGGGAAACCCGTCCAGCAAAGGATTATGAGGAGCTTTCAGTAAAGGTAGTGGACTACTGCAAAGGACTTCCTTTGGCTCTTAAAATTCTGGGTTCTCATTTGTCCATAAGAGACAAAGCTGGATGGGAAATTGATATTGCCCATTGGCGAAATATTCCGCATGATGATATTCAAGCAAAGCTTAGAGTAAGTTTTGATGCACTTGATGTGGATTCAAGCGAGATATTCCTTGATATTGCGTGTTTTTTTGTTGGTAAAGACAAGGACTATGTAGCAGATATAGTAGGTGCACGTTACGGTTGCCATCCAGAGGTAGCTTTCAGAGCTCTCATTGGAAGGTCTCTCATAACAATTGACACCAAGAATCAGAATAGTTTATGGATGCATGATATAGTACAAATGATGGGAAGGGAGATTATTCGTCAAAGGTCACGTAACCATCCTGAAAATTGCAGCAGAATTGTGCTTCCAAAAGATGCATACTCTGTTCTCTCCAAGGAAATGGTAAGAACTCATTACATTATATATTGATTGTTGTACTTTACACTCCAATATATTTGTCTAATTTTGTGTCAGATCTTAAATTGGTACCAACATTCTCATGTTTATTGTCATGATATTTTAATGCTTCTTGGCTCTTTTCAGGGAACAGAGGCTGTGGAAGGTCTGGCACTAGATGTACAGGGATTGTTCAGCACAAAATCGTTTACAAAAATGAGACGTTTACAATTACTCCAAATCACAGGAGCACATCTTGCGGGGAGCTACAGTCTTCTCCCCAGAGAGTTGATATGGCTTTGCTGGCTTGAATGCCCTTTGAAATCGTTGCCATCTGATTTTCACCTAAGCGAGCTTGTTATACTTGACATGCAAAAAAGTAAAGTCCTAAAACTTTGGAAGGGGACTAAGGTAAAATATATGCAATAAGCACTCAAGATTTTCCCGAATTAGATTTAATGTAGAGTTACATTTTTTCACTGAAATATTTGTATTTTATTTTCTATTTTCTCTGACAGATTCTTAACAAGCTGAAAATCCTCAATCTCAGCTATTCCAAATGCCTTGTTAAAACGCCAAACTTCCGAGGACTCCCTAGTTTGGAGAGACTAATACTTGTAGACTGCACGAGTTTGGTTGAGGTACATCAATCTATTGGAAATTTGAAGAGCCTTGTTTTGTTGAATTTGAAGGCCTGCAACAGCTTAAAGACTCTTCCAGAAAGCATGGGTAGCTTAAAATATCTTCAAACTCTCAACGTTACTTGGTGCTCACAACTTGAGAAATTGCCAGAGAGTTTGGGTGACCTAGAATCCTTAACAGAGTTGTTCGCACAGGGTATTGCGATTAAGCAACTTCCTACATCAGCTAGATATTTGAAGAAGCTAACAAAGTTATCATTTGGTGGAAACAACTACTCACCTGATCAACCATCTAAATCTTGGTTTTCAAGATTCCTACCAGCTTCTTTCACTAGTTTCAGCTCATTGAAAGAACTAGATCTAAGTTGTGCTGGTTTGTCTGACTCTATAAGCTCCTTTGATTTTGGGAGTTTGTCCTTTCTTGAATATTTGGATTTGTCTGGAAACGGATTCTTCGATCTGCCTTCTGGCATTAACTGCCTTCCTAAGCTTCAGCGTATTAGGGTTGAGAGATGCAAGAATCTTCTATCAATCTCAGAGCTTCCATCAAGTGTACTACTCTTGTCTATCAATGACTGCACGTCAATTGAAAGAGTAACTGTACCAGATCAGCATGAAAAAGTACCATTTCTGAATGTGAAAGGGTGCCGAAACTTAATAGAGATTCAGGGCATGGAATTTGCGGGCAATAACTGGTCCATTGTTAACTTACATGACTGCAACAATTTATCTGAAAACTCTAAGATGAGTCTTATTCAGGTTGTCTCTCTTTCTCTGTCTCTTAACTTGAACAAAAACATTTAGCATGTACATATGGTAGTTTTTCGAACTCAAATTTTAATTACTTTCCTTGAAACCAATAGGGATTATGCAAAGGTAAATATTATGGCATTAGCCTTGTTGGTGGTGAGATACCAGAATGGTTCAGCCATCGTGGAGAAGGATCTGCAATATCATTTCATTTGCCCTCAGTTTCAGTCCTGGACGGTAATAAACTCCAAGCGCTTCTTTTTTGGGTGGTCCTGGCCTCCACCAATGAAGCCACTCCACAAACATCATCTCTTCAGTTTGATGATATGTGTGTTGCTACTCTCAAAAATAAGAGCAATGGTATTGAATTGTTTACCACGTCGGCGGCTGTTACTTCTGACAGAAATTCCACTAAGCATTCTTGGATACAGCGTGTACTGTTGAACGGGTTAGAGGAATTGCAGCAAGGTGTAGAGGAATTGGAACTGAATGTCAAAGTACGCAATGCTCGAAAATGTTGGGTTGAAAAATGCGGGGTGCATTTGATAATGGAAAAAGGTAAAGCAGATTCAGATATTCATGAGATTGATATTCATGCTCTAGGCTCTTCAACTACTGTGGAAAGTAGTTTGATAAGAGAGTTGCAAAAGTGGGAAATCTCCAGTTGCATTAAATTGAAATAGCATAAAACAGAGAATATGTTTTTGGATCTGTGGTGTTTTTTTTTTTGTGTCATTTTGGACTGATAAATGAGGGACAAATATTTGCAAAGACTACTTCAGTGAGGACAATGGAACTCTATATTTATTTATCACCATTAATTTATTACTAGTTTTCATGACCGGAGTGCTTGCTTCGAATCGTAATTGAAACCGTTCTCTTCCATGTATACGAATGAATGCATAGGTACACCTGATCTACCATCATTATGATCCGAGTTAATATAAATTTTATACAATTATTTTTTGATGGACGCCCTATTAATTATTTTATCTTACAACTAAAATTGTGTAATTGGAGAATCAAGAGAGAATCACAGTTTCTGCTAGCCATGATGAAAGCCTACTAAAAAATGAACAGAACATGGATTTTAAAGAACTATGATTTATTATGCTGCACAGATTATTCTCAATATAGAGAAGCCTCTATTCTGGGTGTGCAGCTGGCGCACTAGTGACATAAAGCAATTACATTATCTCAACAACAGCTCTGCTGACAATTTTTCCCTGGTTGAGATCCTGGAATGCTTTGCCAGCCTCCTCAAAACCATATTTTCTCGTAACAGCATCAGCAAGATTGAATATACCTGATTCTGCAAGTTTGACCACCTTCGGAAGATCCTGCCTTGCCCTTCCTCCATAAGAGCCAATTACTTGAACCTGTTCCAGGAGTTAAACAAAGAGTCAAGAGATTTTCGAATATTCTAGAAAATAGTATGGAACGGCAATGAGAATATTTTTTTTCATAATTTCTGTTGGTTATTTATTTTAGTCCTGCATTGTTTTATTAATTATGTTTTAGTCATTGTTGTTATCTTTGATTTAATTTAAGTCAGTCAAGGTTTGTCCTAGTCTTTAGGAAATCGTTGATCACGTGTAAAATGGCAGTGCAGCTCTTGTGCTCACTTCATGCGTAGTGGTCTTTGATCGTGTCTTTAGTGGCAGCTTGTTACATGATAATGGAGTCCATATCATGGCTGTCGTGCTTAGATTTCTTCCCTATAAATTGTAAGGATGCAATTCAGTTTTAATCAATTCAATTTCAGCAATCAATTGTGATTTGTGAACAGTAAAAACAGCTACTGTGCAAATTATTTTCTGGCATTCTTCAATTCTGTTTTCCCCTGTTTTCCGTTTCTCTTCTTTGAAACACTTTCAATTTCACATGTTGCTATGTAACAGGGATCAACTAAATACGTTATATTTTACTTGTGAAATTCGGCCGCCTTGAAAGGGCATTCCAAAATAAAAACATAGATACATGGACAAGATCGGTTGATGTTATAGCATATATTTTACTTCTTTCCTTGATAAAGTAGAAGTGGTGAAGGCTATGAGGGTATACTTCGATTTCTTATCGCACCGCATGATAGCTCAAGCAAACCAGAGTTCACCACTATATGGCTGCCAAATCTAGTCCACTGATAAATCTGCAAACAAGAACAAAACACACACACAGAGCAACATGGAGCCTGTTAGAAATAAGAAAGTAAATGCAAATTTTACCAGGGTAGAATATAGACAGAACGTTTTGCTTACAGGGGCTGGCGGCTCATTGTTGAGTTGTGCTTTGCTAGATTGGCTCAGGATCACAATTGTAAGAGTAATAATAAAATAAGAAGAATAAAAGGCAGAGATTGAACAGGTCAATAAAAGTACACATTTGACTTTTCACATGGTACTCAGCTATTTCACAACGGACAAAATTTTTGATCACATACTGGGAAATTACAACGCAATCTCTGTGTTTTTTCCATGTATCGCCAGTTTTTCTTTCCTTCTTTGAACCCATATTTTTTCTTGCTAAAATCCACAGAAAACTTCTCTTTTTCCCCAGGTTAGTGGTAACATACTAATTTCTGGTATGTTCTCTTTGGTTTCTTAGCACTAACGCGCTATCTTCAACTCATCATGTCCCGCCATGGCGGGCTAAGGTATCGCTAAATCTATGGCGTCGAGAAATTCCTGAACCCCAACTCCTATGAAACTTCTCATCAACTTTGACTGTTAATTACCATTCTTGTCTTTGGATTGACAGGGCATTTATCCAAATACTCTGCATCATTCTGGCATCCAACAGACCATTTGATTAGACTTGATTCTTGCCAACGCAAATCTATTAGGGGTATAGAGCTCGAGCAGTAGACCAGGAAGCAACAGCACCTGGCCCAATAGCATTAAACTCTCCGTAGCCCTCTGTCATATGAAAAAAAATAGAGCAACGGAAAGATGGAGTTCAAAGCCCTTAGGCAGGAAAGACTGTGAAATGGCCAACTTCCTCCTTGGTCCAGGTCGCAATTTTTAGGGAATGGATACTGTATTGAGATTTTGTGTTTATTCGTAGAGGATCTCATCTTGAGTTGCTGTCAATGATGTTGTTTAGGCTGTTTTCTTGCCTCATATTAACTGCTTGCAGAGAAGAATTTATAAATCTCTGGTTCTGCAATTTTTCTTAGTTCAGAATAATTATTGACTCATAATCTGCATATTAATTGATTAATTATTGTCACCTTTTTGCCTCTCTTTTGAGCGTTGTAGTGCAATTTATTGCTTATAAATTAAAAAAAATATTTTTATTTTATTTTTCTTATATACAATGAATCTATGAAAGGATTAATGTCTAAATTTGTCAATATATTTTTCTTATATACCCATATTTTAATTAATTTTATTTATGAATATATATTAAGTTTCTAATTTATATTTCGAGCCATATCCTAAGCTAACTCATCATTATCAGCTTGGTGATTTGTACATAAATATAAGTTAAACTTATTTCTCATGTGTTTTTTGTTCTATACATAAAAAATAACAACCACGAGACAATGAAAATAGGGGTAAAAGATTTTTAAGGGAGGGAATTATTGGACTCTATGCATTTCTCCTTCTCTTTTTTTTTTCATTAATTTAGCTTTCATTTATTATTTTTCATCCCAATCTTTACTTATGGACCTATATGTCAAGGGAATCAATTATGTATTAATTAGGAAAGTAATTATGAGTTATAGATAGTAGTGTTTTAGTAGAACACTTATGCTTTCATACTTAGCCCTAATTTGTAGCTAGGTTTATTGTCTATTTAAGAGACAAGACACTCAAGAAGAAAGGCATTCAGTTTCTATTCAATACAATATTGACATGGTATCAGAGCCAAAATCCTAAACACAAAGGAAACCCTAATTTTTTTTGTTTAAGGGGCTGCAGCAGCCAGCCCCCTTGGCAGCTGCAGCCCCCTCCCCGTGCTGTCCATGGCTCTCGGTATCTTTGACTGTATTTTTCCTAAATACATCTGTTTCAACGCTTATGGTGTATTCTTTGGTTGTGGCTGGGTCGGAGAACAGCCCCTCGGCATCGTCTTGGTTTCTGGGCTGTATTTTTTAGAAACAAGGCTCTCGCGTGGTTGTAGCGTCGGTTCTCTTTTGTTCTGGCGTGATTCTTGGTTGTGGCTGGGTCGGAGAACAGCCCCTCGGCATCATCTTGGTTTCTGGGCTGTATTTTTTAGAAACAAGGCTCTCGCGTGGTTGTAGCGTCGGTTCTCTTCTGTTCCGGCGTGATTCTTGGTTGTGACTGGGTCGGAGAACAGCCCCTCGGCATCGTCTTGGTTTCTGGGCTGTATTTTTTAGAAACAAGGCTCTCGCGTGGTTGTAGCGTCGGTTCTCTTCTGTTCTGGCGTGATTCTTGGTTGTGGCTGGGTCTGTTGACACACGAAGATTTTTTTTAATCCTTGTGTGGCAGGACAATTTTTTTGGTGTGTTGGCACTGTCGGTGGTCATCGACTTCGTGGGTTTTCTGTTTCGGTGGTTGTCGTGGTGGATGAGTGGGGTTTACTACTCTGTTTCTGGTTTGCAGTGACACCTTCGGCTCTCTCCTTTGTTTTTTGGGCTTGCTTCTTTTGGGCTATCTTAGCCGGACTGATATTACTATTTAGTTGACAAATTGATGCTTCTTGATCGACTAGCATCAATTTGAGGGGGGATGTCAAGGGAATCAATTATGTATTAATTAGGAAAGTAATTATGAGTTATAGATAGTAGTGTTTTAGTAGAACACTTATGCTTTCATACTTAGCCCTAATTTGTAGCTAGGTTTATTGTCTATTTAAGAGACAAGACACTCAAGAAGAAAGGCATTCAGTTTCTATTCAATACAATATTGACACTATATAAATAAATTATTTAATGTTTTTAAAATTACATAAATTATTTTGAAATGATTTATTATGAGATCCAAATATTTATATATTTTTTAAACTCCTATGAAACACTTTTTTTTTATGTGAGGAAACCCCACTTTCTGAAAAGCGTATTTTGTATATTCAGATGAGTAAAATTTCGGTTATCCCATACAAGGAATATAGTGTTATGTAAATAGCAAACTCTTTGTCATCGCTTCCAAATCCCTCCTGTGAAACACTCTCAACACTTCATTCCTAAAGATATTTTAGAATTATAATAATTGACTATTAAATCTTATCCTTTTAACATTTTCCTTCAATATTTTTAATTTTACGTGAAACACAATGTAAATATATATACTAGTCATTCACTCCATTTGTAGTAACATGTAGGAGGGTTATTAACACTTTTGTATTTCTTGGATATTGGAAACAATAACTATTTTTTTATAGTTTTGAATGGTTTTGATATGTCGATATTAAAATGAATTTTAAAAAATAAAAAATATTATATTTTCAAGTATTTAAAAAAAATACATTAATATCACACAATCAAATTATACTATATACTAAAAGAGATCAGTGATTCACTATTCACTATGAGTGTGTTCACTGCGGATTACAATAGTAGTTTTGGGTCGGTTTGGTTTTTGGGTGTTTGGGTCGGTTTGGTTCGGGTGTCTAGGTCCCAGCTTTTGTGATTTTTTATATTTTTTTACACAGTAAAATAATCATTCTACCCTCATATAAGACAAAAAATTAAGAGTTATCGAAGGGGGTGTCATGGTAATTTCACATTCCATTACATAGTAAAATAACCCTTTTACCCTCTAATAAGACAAAAATCAAGGTTATATGCGGGGGAGTTTCAAATATTTCACATTTTTTGAAAATATCTAAATACTAGTTGAGAAGTAATTAGGAGGCTTAACCTAATAGTTAGCCACTCCTTTGTATATATATGTGTAGGGCATCATACAATGGTAATGGTGGAGATTACCACATAGGAATGAGATTACAATATTTCCTATTTAGTTTACATGCTATAATACGCCCCCTCAAGCTGAGGGTGGAGAATCAACCCGAAGCTTGAACCTGAAAGCTGTAAAAGAAGGAGTCGGAAGTGGTTTAGTGAAAACATCGGCAAGTTGATCCTTGGAGGAAATAAACTGGATCTGAATCTCTTTCTTCGCAACTCTATCTCGGACAAAATGATAATCAATCTCAATATGTTTTGTGCGAGCATGAAAGACAGGGTTTGCCGCCAAGTATGTGGCGCCAAGGTTATCACACCAAATGATAGGAGAATGGGTGGTCGGAATCTTAAGGTCTGTTAATAGGTACTGAAGCCAAATGACTTCAGCCGTGCCATCTGCTAAGGCCTTATATTCAGCTTCCGTCGAAGACCGAGCAACAGTGCGTTGCTTACCTGATTTCCATGAAATCGGCGTCTGACCAAAGAACACAAGGTAACCACCCGTAGATTTCCTGTCCTCAATACTACCTGCCCAATCTGCATCAGTAAATCCATGTAAAGCAAAAGAAGAGCTGCGAGTAATGTGTAAACCATGTGATGCTGTACCACGAAGATAACGCAAGATGCGTTTTACTGCAGCCCAATGAGATTCTGTAGGAGCATGCATAAACTGACATACCCGGTTAACAGCAAAGCAAATATCCGGACGTGTGAAAGTGAGATATTGAAGAGCACCAACCAATTGCCGAGTAGCATCAGGAAATAAAGAATCAGGCATAATGGTGGCTTTGGATGCCGAAATAGGGGTGTCAACAGGTTTACAAGATAACATACCAGCTCGCGTGAGGATGTCAAGTGTATACTTATGTTGACAAAGCATAAGTCCCATACTAGTAGTTTGAACTTCAACCCCCAAGAAATAATGAACATCACCCAAGTCTCGAAGTTTAAATTCTGAGCTCAATAACCGAATTAGACGTTGCAGCAAAACAACATTATTACCCGTAAGCAGGATATCATCAACATAAACCAAGAGATAGCAAATGTCGCTACCAACTGAGAAGATAAACAATGAGGTGTCCACTTTAGAAGCACGAAAGCCAATGGACAATAAGAAGTCATTCAGACGCGTGTACCATGCTCGCGGAGCCTGTTTTAAGCCATATAAAGACTTATGCAATCGACATACATGACCTGGGAGAGCAGAATCAACAAAACCTGGAGGTTGTTTCATGTAAACCTCTTCATCAAGTACGCCATTAAGGAAGGCATTATGAATGTCAAGCTGATGTATTTTCCAACCACTCGAAACTGCAATGGAGAATACCAAGCGTACCGTTGCCTGTTTGATAACAGGACTAAAAGTTTCTGAATAATCAATACCTTCCTGCTGAGTGAATCCCCTTGCCACCAGGCGTGCCTTATACCTCTCAACACTACCATCAGATTTGCGTTTAATTTTGTAGACCCATCGACTACCAACAACATTCATGGATGGATGAAACGGCACCAAAGTCCATGTGCTATTTGTGCGGAGCGCTTGAATTTCCTCACGCATTGCATTATACCAAGCCTCATATCTGTTTGCATCATTAAAAACAAGTGGCTCATGTGAGGGAGGAGTATCTACCCGACGGAAGGAGGCAGAAGGAGAGGCTGCCGTGGTGACTAAAGCTGTCTTTGGTCGTCTCGGACGAAGGACCATGGGATGCGTGGAAGCAGCGGGACAAGGAGCAGCAGCACCTGTACCTGGAGTGTGCTGAAGAGGATAAGAGGAGAGATCAACACAAAGCTTTATACCAGGGGGTGAACTCGGGGAGGAGCTCGGCTGCACCGCAGGTGGTGGTGAACCTGCTGTTGGGTCGGTTTCGGACCGAGATTGTGCTGCTCCTGAAACTTGCACATCTGAACCTGTTCCTGCATAAAAATCAGTGGAACGACAAGCATGTGGTGATAGTATGGCAATGCGGGGTGGTGAAGCAGGGTCAGATGGAACAACGGGCAAAGGTGGGTTGATATTTTTGGTGGTGTGGGTATGGGTAGGCAAGTATGAAGGAGGTTGCAATGATGGAAGGTAGGTAGGTGTAGTGGATGGTATGGGGTCAGTTGTTACCTGTTCAGATTTCCTAAAAGGGAAGACACTTTCATGAAAACGAACATGACGGGAAATATAGATACGATCAGACTCTAAATCAAGACAACGATATCCAAGATGAGACGAGCTATATCCTAAGAACACACATGGAGAAGACCGAAAATCTAATTTATGAGCATGATATGGACGTAAAAATGGGAAACAAAGACACCCAAAAATACGGAGAAAATTATAATCAGGAGTGCGATCAAACAAGCATGCAAAAGGAGATTTATTTTGAAGGACAAGAGTAGGCATGCGATTAATAAGATAAACTGATGATTCCATAGCATAATTCCAATAGCGCAATGGAGCATGACACTGGCCTAGAAGGGTGAGACCAGTTTCAACAATATGCCTATGACGACGCTCAACTGTGCCATTTTGTTCATGAGTATGAGGGCAAATTAGGCGATGGTGAATACCAATGGTTTCAAAAAATTTATTTAATTTGCGATATTCGCCACCCCAATCAGTTTGAACAGATTTAATTTTACGAGAAAACTGACGCTCAACAAGAGTTTGAAAACGTTGAAACGTAGAGAATACATCAGATTTCGCAACAAGGGGATAATACCAGATATATTTAGTGTGCGCATCAACAAATATAACAAAATAACGGAAACCATCAGAGGAAAGCATGGGAGCAGGTCCCCAAACATCACTAAAAATTAAATCAAGTGGATTTGATGTTTTGTGACCCGTCGATCGTAATGACAAACGGGAAGATTTTCCTAAAGGACATGCTTGACATTGAGAAAATGATCGTCTAGACGTACAAACAATTTTATTTTCGGAAACTAATAAATTCAAAATGCGAGGAGTTGGATGACCTAAACGACGATGCCACAAGTCGGCAGTCGCGGAAATGGAAGGAGACAAATATGCTTGAGGAATTGACGTAGCTGAAGACTCCGAGAGGACATAAAGACCATCATGACTCCGACCGGAAAGAAGAACTTCCTTGGTGACGAGATCCTTCACATAAAACACAGAATCGTGAAATTCAAAATAAACATGATTATCACGACAGAATTTCTGAACAGATAACAACGGTTTTGTAATGTGAGGTACGCGAAGAACATTAGTCAATGTAAACATGCGTTTTGGGGAATGTAAAATAGAACGTCCAACATGGGATATGACAAGGGCCTTACCATCACCAACATGCAAAAAATCGTTACCAAGATACGGTGCAGAATCGGTTAGAGTTGCAAGGTCCGGTGTCACGTGTTGATTCGCGCCGGTGTCCGGGATCCAGTCAGCAGTACTTCCTGAATTCTGTAGTGCCAGATTGGCACTATTCTGATGCTCATGTCCACGTTGCTGAAGTTGAGAACACTGAGGAGCAGTGTGCCCGAACATGTTGCACAGCTGGCAACGTGAATTTGATGAATTTTGTCCCCTGTTTCGCTGCCAGTTTGGCTGCCAAGTGTTGCTTCTATTTTCATTGCTTCCCGTGTTATAAGAGTTCCCGTTGTGCCAATTTCCCGTGTTCCTTGAGCCAGAAAACCGAGAGCCTCTTGACTGATTTCGCCAGCTGCCATAAGAACGCCCTCTGTTGCGTCCAAACTGGGCAGAAGGCTGCCGGTGAGAGAGCATTGCTGAGTGTGGCGTGGGCAGCAATGGTGCATGACTGGCAGCAGGTCCCAAAGACAAGTGAGAAGTTTTATGCACAAATTCATGGGTTAGCAAATGACTAAGCAAATCTGCATATGGTAGAGGGTCTGCCCTTGTAATCAGACTTGTCACTAAGTCCTTAAATTCTCCGCGAAGTCCACGAAACACATATAGATTGAAATCGGTTAGCGAAATAGGTCTGCCAGCAGCTGCTAGCTCATCAAATAAAGTCTTAGCCTTTTGCAAAAATTGAGTTACCGAATCATCACCTTGTCTAAGGTCTTGAAGAGAACCATGAAGTTGCATAATCCGGGAATTGGATGTAGAAGCTAGAGCTTGCTCAAGTGTGTGCCATACCGCACATGAGGTTGTACAATCAACAACAAGATGAAGAACTTCCATGGACAGCGAAGAGAGCAATGCACTTAGAATGAGTTGATCTTGTTGTTTCCAATGGAGAAAAGATTGAGATACCTGAAGAGAGAGACCATCGGCAGCCATGGTGTGTGAAGAGGGGCAGGAGTTTGAACCATCAACAAAGCCGAAAACTCCTTGGCCTAAGAGATAAGGTTTCATCTGCATTCGCCAATATAAATAATTGGTGTTTGTCAACTTTAAAGAGATGACTTGATGAGTGTGGGAGAGGGACACAATTGCCACGGCAGGAGGAGGAGAAGAGGCTGGCAGCAGAGGAGCATTAGTGGGGTTGAGAAGAGCATGGCCAACATCTGTATTTTGTGGCATAACTGATGCCGAAGAAGAGAATTGACTTGCGGCAGGAGTGCAGGAGGGCACAACCGGTGCTGCGGCAGGGGAGGAGGTGGCTGCCGGCTGAGAGAGATCCATTTCAGAGAGGAGGAGAGGTGGCTGCCGGTTGAGAGGTGTTTTAATTTATCCGGGCTCTGATACCAAGTTGAGAAGTAATTAGGAGGCTTAACCTAATAGTTAGCCACTCCTTTGTATATATATGTGTAGGGCATCATACAATGGTAATGGTGGAGATTACCACATAGGAATGAGATTACA
This sequence comes from Salix brachista, assembly GCA_009078335.1. Taxonomy (NCBI): domain Eukaryota; kingdom Viridiplantae; phylum Streptophyta; class Magnoliopsida; order Malpighiales; family Salicaceae; genus Salix; species Salix brachista. Next base: position 1,817,129 of record CM018590.1, read on the forward strand.
ATATTTCCTATTTAGTTTACATGCTATAATAATACTAATCTGCTCCCCATAAGACATAATAGAAGATCAGATGTTATTTGGCTTACAAAGAGAAGCTTATGAGATAGTGAGGGAACAAGTAACGTATTAGGTAGTTGTAATAAGGGAGTTAAAGGTACAGTGCCGACACCAGTGACAGGAAAAATATTACCATTAGCATTAGCAATATTAGTCCATCATGGTAAGGGAATCTGTGTAAAATCCTCAGGGTCAAACATTATATGGTCAATGGCTCCAGAATCCAGCAGCCATGCATCTTTTTCAGCATCATCAAGAGAACTAACACATACTCATCCGGGTTTACCTGAGTCGGGGTTGTCTGAATTTTTTTCAACCGGTGGTGTAAAGGACAGGTGAGTCTCTGAATTAACCATAGTAGCAATGTTGTGGCCATCATCTTTGCTAGTGGTATCCCGATTTTTTTTTACTGAAAATCATTCCACCAATCAGGATACCCATTCAATTTAAAGCGAGTCTCCCATGTATGTTTTTGATTTCCACAATGGGTGCACTTTAATCCTCCCGATGACACACGGGTTCTCTGTCTGTGCACCATGGTAGTTGGTGTGGCCATCAGTGGTCCAAATCGGAGTCCCTTGATGGCGAGTACAGCTCCAGGGGTGATGCTCTCTCCGGTGATCATCACAGCCTGCCGGATTGATTCACGGCGGACGTGGGCATATGCTTGCTCTATGGTAGGAAATGGACGAAGCTGCAGTACATCTCCCCTAATTTTTTCCAGCTAGTCGTCCAAGTCATCCAAGAAGACATAAACCCTCTCTCCTAGAAGGAGAGCATTATTGTGTTGAATATCAGTTGGGCATTCCATTGGGTTAGGTCGTCGGAAGTCAATTTCACGCCATAGTCCCTGGAGATGTTGTAGTATTTCTCAAGGGAACCGCCGGATTGTTTCAATTTTGTCACTCGTCGTCTGAGATCGTACACCTGAGAGGTGTCACTTCCATCGAAGAAGGTGGTAGCAATGGCGTCCTACACCATTTTTGCAATGGGGAATCGAATAAAATTCCCTATCAGTGAGGGATCCATTGAGTTAATTAGCCACCCTTTGACAATGGCGTTGTCGGTGCGTCATCTGCGAAAGGTGGGGTCTGTCGGTGGTGGTTGTGGGGAATCACCATTGATAAATCTCAGTTTGTCTTTGCCTGAGATATATATCTCGACAACTTGGGACCAGAGGGCATAGTTGTTGCCGTCCAATTTGATCCCAATCGGAGCAGCAGCAGGTTCAGTGGTCAGGGATGGTGTCTGGACCTTGCACAAGGCTTCTGTTATTTTTGCTGTGAATTCAGTAAACATGGATTCTGATTGAGATGCACCAGTATGATGCTCTGATTCAGAGTCTGATGACATGTTTGGGAGAAGGAAGAGGGAATTTTTAGGGGAAGGGAAGAACTATCAGGCCGACGGCAGGGGAGCAATTTCCAGGGTAAGATTCAAACCCTTACTCTGATACCATGTTCAATAATTCATGTTTTTGTATTCAATTGATTCAATTCTATACATTGTCAGTAGTTACATTTTAAGAAATAAGAACGGTAAGGTAATGTTTGAACGGCCCAGCAACATCAAATTTGACCCAAATTCCCCTAGGAATTCTTGGATTCTGAGCATACCGTTGATAGGAGGGTATGGATGCGCAGTGAAAGGGGTGGAGGAATTGGAGCTGAATGTCGAAATAAGCTCCAGTAAAGTTGAACAGTGTGGGGTTCATCTGATAAAAAACAACAATGGTGATTCAAGTATTGGAAAGTTCAATCGTGACATTTACAGCCTTGCTTGAACAGAGACAGTGATAGATCCATCTCATCATCATCAAGCCGTAGCGTATGCATCTCCTAATGAATGGTTGGAAAGTTGTTTAAGAAGGGAGTTGCAGAGATGGAAAATTTACTCTACGATTAAGGTTTCAATTGGAGTGGATTTTGTAAATTGATATAAGTTGTTTGTTAATTTTTTTTAGTTTTATTGACCTAATGTGAAGAAATTACAAAATTGAGTCGAAATCTTGATGTAATAAAAAGAAATTCGATAGTTTAAGGTAGAGTATCTTCTCGACTCTCGATTTCTCATCATAAAGCATATACTAATCTAAGTCTTTGACATATGTAGCTAAGTGAGATGTGAAAAATATGAAAAAAAGTTGCCATCTAATTTTAGAATAACTAGAAGCTATAATTGATTTACTAAGATTTTGGGTAAATAGCTAATTATGTAATAAAAACAAGATAAATATCACTTTATAGATTTTATCTGTGATAAACTGTATTGTTTTATATTTTCAATGATAAATGCATTTACATAGTTTGCCTAAACTAGTGTGTTATACAGATATTATCCGCTAAATTTTAAAATATGAGAAAAGGTGCAGTTTGTCTGTTTATTTTTGAAAATATTCTCAAAATAATTTTAGAATTTTAATCCATATGTAAGAAAACAAAATATTTTTTTTATTTTTTTCAAATATGGTTACTTTTTACTTTTTTATTATTGGGAATCTCAAAAGAAATTAAATATTTTATACCGAGTATAGACATAACAATGTAAGTCTACGAACAAATAGTAAACAAAATTGATATAAATAGCATGCAATGAAATCACAAACCTTTTGAAATGGCCCTTGAATTTTTTTAGGGGGATTTTTCTTGAAGTTTTAGTTTTTAACCAGGTTCGTAACTTATAATATAAATTTACAACCCAGTATTATACTAAATCATTGGAAAGATGTGCGAGAAAATCAAAAAATTGAAATATCCATTTGAATTTTTTTTAAAAGTTTTTAGAAAATATTATAATAATAATAATAATATGTGGGCTCGGGCTCGGGCTAGCCCAACATTATTTCCAAAAAAAAAAAAAAGAGCACGGAAAGATGGAGTGCAAAGCCCTTAGGCAGGAAACTGTGAAATGGCCAACTTCCTCCTTGGGCCAGGTCGCGATTTTTAGGGAATGGATACTGTATTGAGATTTTGTGTTTATTCGTAGAGGATGTACAATTTATATCATAGGAAATAAAAAATCAACAGGTAAAATCTGTTTCTTCCAATTAGTATAATCTCATAATTTTTAATAAATCATTTATATTTTGTGAGGTTATCGTGGGAACTGAAGCTCAAATGTCCTATTAATGGTGGAAGTGGAAGAAAGTAACTAGGAACTACGAGAAGAGGCACCCCAGTTCAGAACTCCGCTACTAGATGGGAAGCCATCATGATCGGAGCAACCGTGGTGGCGGAAGGAAAGGTCATGTTATTGCAGCAAAATCACGTACAGGGAACCTAGCAAGCTAGATGTTAGACTGGGTGAGTGACAAGGCGAGTCAATGGTTTTGATCTTCCAATTTTCTTTACTCCATAATCAATACCTCTCTTCCACTATGTTGAATTTCATAGTGGAGAGTGATCAATTATGTTTGTTTGTTCTTTTTCTTGTTTTTTTCGTTCTCCTCTTTATTCTCTGTATCACCTTTACTTTTTTCCCATTTAGTTCCCTTTTTTCTTGTCAGCACACTGTAGGTAATTATAGCAATAAAGGTAATTATTGTTTTGCTTGACGATCAAATAATTTCCCCTGTTTCTAAAAATCCGAATGAAATTAGCTAAGCTGCAAATGACCTTGAAAGTTGTTGAAAGCACCTTTTGCTTCATTGTCACATGTGTCTTCTCCACACACATGAGTGAAAAGCTGGGACCTGTGTGTGTGTAAACACTGCACATCCTAAAAAAACACCCGTGATGATCCAGATCCAGATCCAGACTTGAGAAGGGATAATATTATTTAAAGTAGACTCAATGATCCAGACTTGACAAAATGTGAATAATCTTCTTTGATTCAAAGTGACTTTAAAAAAAAGAAGAAATCACTTTCTTGGAACTTGCAATGGCTATTAGTCAATGCAATGCAAAGGAAGAAGACATGTTCAGCGTAACTTCCTTTTCTTCAATCACTTTCTTGGAACTTGCTATGGCCATTAGTCAATGCAATGCAGAGGAAGAAGACAGGTTCAACGTAACTTCATTAACATAGAAGTTGTTACTATCTTTTCAATTCACAATCTCCGACCACCATTCCAATTTGCTATAGACAGTAGTGCCTTTGTATGGCTTACTCTGAGTCTCTGTTCTCTTCCACGTCTTCGTCCTATAGACATAGATGGAATTATGATGTTTTTCTAAGTTTTAGAGGAGAAGACACTCGCAAACAGTTTACAGATCATCTCTATTCTGCCTTAATCCAAGCCGGAATTCATACTTTTAGGGACGATAATGAACTCCCTAGAAGAGAAGAAATCTCCCCGCAACTTCTCAGGGCAATCGAAGGATCAAGGATTTCTGTAGTGGTATTCTCCAGAAACTATGCTTCCTCTAGATGGTGTCTTGACGAACTGGTAAAGATTATTGAGTGCAGGCAAAAAATTCACCAGGTTGTTCTTCCAATATTTTATGATACGGATCCTTCAGATATCCGCAAACAGACCGGTAGCTATGCAAAAGCTTTTGATGAACATGAAGAACACTTCAAGGAAGAAATGGAGAAGGTCAACAGGTGGAGAGAAGCTCTTGCACAGGCTGCAAATCTATCTGGATGGGGTTTAAACAATGAGGCAAATGGGTATACCTTTATCGATCTTCTCTGTCAAAATCCACTTGCACATATCAACCAAAACAGTCTTGTTATTATTATCAATTTGAACTTGATATTTCGACTTGGATTAAATATTAGTTTTTAATTGCAATATATGTAGATGTAGCAAATATCTATGTTTTTTCAAAATATAAAATTTAATAAGTTCTTTTTAACTAATGATCATGGTTCCTTAACAATGTGTATTCACTAGACGCTCTTGATAAAGCTCACACCACCCGCTGATCACTGCGCACACAATTCTTTCTCTTCTCACATGCACTCTGCACTAACTTTTTCATGTATGAAATTGCTTGGCTGTTTCTTTTTCTTCTTTACACTCACACTACCAAGAAGGGTTGCTAGGTCTGTTTGACAGCCGGCCTAGAGACTTATGATAGAATATCATTTACAAGAAAGGATAACTTGATCTTGTTTTTTTAAGAGAATTCTAAAGATGGATGAGCTAGATTTTCAAGATCGATCCACTTCCTTGATAGTTCTAGAGAGGCATAGGCTGGAAAATTCTGGATTAATATCTAACAACTTATACGGCGTTGATGTCTTTCTTTCTCTATGAACAGATATGAAGCGGAACTCATTAAAAGGATTGTCAATGATGTAGCTTTTAAATTGGGAAACAAAACCTTGCACGTAGCCAAGCACCCAGTAGGTATTTCATCCAGAGTTCAGGGTGTTATTTATTTGCTAAGAGGTGCAAGAAATAATGTTGGCATCGTGGGGATCTATGGGATAGCTGGAATAGGGAAGACAACAATAGCAAAAGCCGTGTTTAACAGCCTTTATTTTGGATTTGAGGGAAGCAGTTTTCTTTCGGGTGTCAAGGAAATATCAGATAAGCCGAATGGTCTGGTTGAATTACAAGAGCGCCTTCTTCATGATATTCTGAAACCAAACGTTTGGAAGATCAACAATGTTTATGAAGGAATGAATTTGATCAAAGAACGACTTCATCGTAAAAACGTTCTTGTTGTTTTTGATGATGTGGACAACAGAGAACAAGTAAAGGCGTTGATGGGAGAGAGATGTTGGTTTGGTGCAGGAAGTAAAATAATTGTTGTAACTAAGAACAAGCATCTGCTAACAGAAGTAGAGGTTGATGGGATGTATCATGCTATGGAATTGGATCGAGATCAGTCTCTTCAGCTTTTCAGTTTGCATGCTTTTAGGGAGACCCGTCCAGCAAAGGATTATGAGGAGCTTTCAAAAAAGGTAGTGGACTACTGCAAAGGCCTTCCTTTGGCTCTTGAAATTCTAGGTTCTCATTTGTCCATAAGAGACAAAGTTGGATGGAAAATTGATATTGCCCATTGGCAAAATATTCCGCATGATGATATTCAAGCAAAGCTTAGAGTAAGTTTTGATGCACTTGATGTGGATTCAAGCGAGATATTCCTTGATATTGCGTGTTTTTTTGTTGGTCAAGACAAGGACTATGTAGCAGATATAGTAGGTGCATGTTACGGTTGCCATTCAGAGGTAGCTTTCAGAGCTCTCATTGGAAGGTCTCTCATAAGAATTAACACCAAGAATAAGAATAGGTTATGGATGCATGATATAGTACGAAAGATGGGAAGGGAGATTATTCGTCAAAGGTCGTGTAACCAACCTGGAAATTGCAGCAGAATTGTGCTTCCAAATGATGCACACACTGTTCTCTCCAAGGAAATGGTAAGACTCATTACGTTGTATATTGATTGTTGTACTTTACACTCCAATATATTTGCCTTAATTTCGTGTCAGATCTTTGTGCAATTTTAAGGAACTAGTTGCGTTGGAAAGTGCAATTTTGCTCTGTATGGAAGTTTTTTCATTTTACATGATAAGTTAATAGTTTGCCAATACTATATCACTAAATCAGTTTATATGCACTAATTCATAATTATCTTACAGCAATATATAATTCATCAACTTGGGATATTCAATATTTCACATCAAACGGATAAAAATCTAACAACAATTTTTTTATGAGATTTCTTTATATCTCTTTGTAGGATAAATTGCCATTACAATAAGCATAATAGAAATTTACTTAGCTCCCGTTATAGATTTCAAACAAATTAAATTTTCATGCTCCTATAGAGAATACTTTAAAAAACTGGATTAAACAGTATAATATATAGGTAGTGTATTAGTGTATCATAATATTCCTAAATATACAAAAAGAATCCTAAAGTTGATCCTTAGAATATCTATCAACAACGCATCTCCACCCTGACTTGAATTACCCTTATAGTCAAATCTCTCGATCCATCTTTGTTATCAATCCCTTATAAATACATTATGCTTTTGGCTATTGTCAGGGAACAGATGCTGTGGAAGGTCTGGCACTAGATGTACAGGGATCGTTCAGCACAAAATCGTTTACAAAAATGAGACGTTTACAATTACTCCAAATCATAGGAGCACATCTTGGAGGGAGCTACAGTCTTCTCCCCAGAGAGTTGATATGGCTTTGTTGGCTTGAATGCCCTTTGAAATCTTTGCCATCTGATTTTCACCTAAGCGAGCTTGTTATACTTGACATGCAAAAAAGTAAAGTCCAAAAACTTTGGAAGGGGACTAAGGTAAAATATATGCAATAAGCACTCAAGATTTTCCCGAATTAGATTTAATTTAGAGTTACATTTTTTCACTGAAATATTTGTAACTTATTTTCTATTTTCTTTGACAGATTCTTAACAAGCTGAAAATCCTCAATCTCAGCTATTCCAAGTGCCTTGTTAAAACCCCAAACTTCCGAGGACTCCCTAGTTTGGAGAGACTGATACTTGTAGAATGCACGACTTTGGTTGAGGTACATCAATCTATTGGAAATTTGAATAGCGTTGTTTTGTTGAATTTGGAGAAGTGTTACAGCTTAAAGGCTCTTCCAGAAAGCATGGGCAGCTTAAAATCTCTTCAAACTCTCAACGTTACTGCGTGCTCGCAACTTGAGAAATTGCCAGACAGTTTGGATGGCCTAGAATCCTTAACAGAGTTGTTCGCAAAGGGTACTGCGATCAAGCAACTTCCTACATCAGCTAGATATTTGAAGAAGCTAAAAAAGTTATCATTTGGTGGATACAAAAATGTTTTCTGCTCACCTGATCCACCATCTAAATCTCGGTTTTCAAGATTTTCATCGTGGTTTTCACCGAAAAGCTGTTCTAGCTCTATAGCTATGCCACCAGCTTCTTTCACTGGTTTCACCTCATTGAAAGAACTAAATCTAAGTTATGCTGGTTTGTCTGACGCTATAAGCTCCATTGATCTTGGGAGTTTGTCCTTTCTTGAAGTTTTAAATTTGTCTGGAAACGGATTCTTCCATCTGCCTTCTGGCATTAGCCGCCTTCCTAAGCTTCAACATTTTATGGTTGAGAGATGCAAGAATCTTCTATCAATCTCAGAGCTTCCATCAAGTGTACTAGTCTTGTCTATCGAAGGCTGCACGTCCATTGAAAAAGTAAGTGCACCACTGCAGCATGAAGAATCTCCATGTCTGAGTGTAAAAGGGTGTCAAAATTTAATAGAGATTCAGGGCATGGAATTTTCGGCCAATAACTGGTTTATTGTGAGCTTAGATGACTGCAACAATTTATCTGAAAACTATAAGATGAGTCTTATTCAGGTTGTCTCTCTTTCTCTGTCTCTTAACTTGAACAAAAACATTTAGCATGTACATATGGTAGTTTTTCGAACTCAAATTTTAATTACTTTCCTTGAAACCAATAGGGATTATGGAAAGGTCATCATTGTGAAATTGGCCTTGCTGGTGGCGAGTTACCAGAATGGTTCAACCATCGTGGAGAAGGATCTGCATTATCATTTCCTTTGCCCTCAGTTTCAGTCTCGGACGGTAATAAACTCCAAGCGCTTCTTTTTTGGGTGGTCTTGGCCTCCAACAATGAAGCCACTCCAAAAACATCATCTCTTCCGTTTTATGGTATCTGTTTCGCTACTTTCAAAAATAAGAGCAATGGTATTGAATTGTTTCGTATGTTGACGGTAGTTGAGTTTGACAAAAAATCCAATAAGCATTCTTGGATACAGTGTGTACCGTTGATCAGGTTAGAGGAATCGCTGCAACGTATAGAGGAATTGGAACTGAATGTCAACCTAAGCTTTGAAAAATATTGGGTTGAAAAATGCGGGGTGCATTTGATAATGGAAAAAAGTAAAGCAGATTCAGATATTGATGGTGAGAAGTGGGATCATGAGATTGATCTTCCTGCTCTAGGCTCTTCAGCTACTGATGATCAGCGGTTGAAAAGTAGATTGATAAGAGAGTTGCAAAAGTGGGAAATCACCAGGTTCATTAAATTTAAATAGCATAAAACAGAGAATATGTTTTTGGATCACAGAGTGCTGGATCTGCGGTGTTTTATTTGTGGCATTTTGGACTGATAAATGAGCGACAAATATTTGCAAAGACTACTTCAGAGAGGAAAAAGGAGTGCTTGCTTCGAATCGTAATTCAAACACATTTATAAGCTTTATCCTTTCAATACATCCACACACCTTTATCCTTTCAATAGGATCTTCTATCTTTGAATTTATAGTGGCAGTGGCACCAAATGTTTTAGCTTTCTCAAGTCTTTCATCCTGAACATCCACAGCAATAATATCAGAGGCACCAAATGCCCTTGCTATCTGCAAACAACTGGAGCATTTTGTCTTAGTCATGCTTATGCAAGAGTTCATTGAAATAGAGTAACAAACACCATGACTGACTATGACTTTAATTTTTATAAAATAAATTTTTATTTCATCTAATGTTTTATTCTTATGATTATTGTCATGGTGTTGTAATGTTTCTCATTTTCATGGGTTCGCTAGTTAAAAAAGAAAAGTCACATCAAACCCCCATACATCTATTTTTGTCATTAAATTGGGGACCTTCCACTGTTTACATATTCATGATGGTTAAAGTGAAATATTACAGGTATGGAGATAAAAGAAAGCATATCAAACTATTGAACACTAGAATTACACTGTCTACCACTTCATTGTAGACAAATACACAGCAATAAGAATTACACTGTCTACCGTTTCATTGTAGACAAATGCTCATTGATCTGGCAGTGTAGTAGAATACTACAAGTGGATGTGCTCAAACTAACATCATGTCACCTTAGAACAGTAGAAACAGTTACCACAAGGAATGATAGAAGCTCCAACAACACGAGAGCCAACTGGAAATCTGAACATGAAGAACAAAAATATTGAAAAGTCTAATATTAATAAAGTACTTTAAAGATTTTAAAAGATATTTTTTAATATCTATATATATTGTATGAATTTGATAATGAAAGGTAGAAGAGTATTATTATATAGAGTATTGTATTCCACCAAGATTGTGTGAGCAGTAACCCGTTCTCTGTTCTAGTATTGTTTTTTTTCCAACAGTTACCACTTCTCAATAATACTGCCTAAACAGTTACAGCAAGAAAGTAGAACCCATTTCATATTGAAGATATCTTTCATTCTTCAAGAAGTCACTCAGTGGAGAATCGTGGGATGCTTCTATAATTTCCCGATACATTTTCCACCATTTCATAAAACTGCTTTCTTTCAAGAAAATTTCTGGAGAGACGGCATAGTTATTGATTTGGTTCAGTGCATAATGCTCAAACATATCCAGATTCTCTTTTGCCAATTGTTTCTCCACAGCACTTGAGGTTCCATCGTTCAACAACTTGCATGAGATGAGAACATCCTCCACTTTTGCCCAGAAACAAGAATCCTCCACAATTTGTTTCTTCTTGTTATTTGGTGAGCTTTTGAGTTTCTCTGCATCATCCTCCTGCCATTTCTCCAGCAAAATGTAATGTCTAGATCTTCCATGAGTTTGATAGTCTCTTTTATCACTATCTCTATAGTATTCAGCAATATCAAGTGGTTCAACCATTCTTCTGTAGTTTCTTCCAGAATAAAGCCAAGTCCCCCGGATGAATGCGCCTTCTTTCTGAGGCTTTCTCTCCACGCCCTCCACAAAACTTTTCCAGTAATTAGTGAGAAACTTCTTGAGCCTGGTAACTTCCCTGTCGCTGCTGCCGAGTTGGTTCTTGTAACAATCATAGTAGCCTATCCCCTTAGTCTTGCAAATCTTATTATACTATTCAAGGTGGACCATTTTTATCTTTATCTGGTTTAATTTTTTTCTCGGGTCCATAGTCTGCACTCGTTCTGCCATCAGGATCTTCTCTCTTTCTTCTAGCTTGGAGATAAGATTATTGTTGTCCACCTTTCGCTGTTGTTGATGAATTTAAAGTGGATTAGACATTATGTGTTAGAGTATAGAAGAATATTCTAGAATAGTGTAATGTGTATAAATAGAGAAGTGCACACACAACAAAGGTATGCAAAACAGAATTCAATACAATACAATTTTAAATTTCAGTTTCCCTCTCTTTTCTCTCTTCTCCTTCTTCCCTTCTCTAAACTACTTCTTTCAATTCTGTAAACTCTCAATCCTAACATGGTATCAGAGCTACTATTATGCTAACGCATGAATTGATCCAAGCTTCCGCAATGTAATCCTTCAAATGGATCATTCAAAAAAAAAAAAAAAACCTGCAGCTGAAGAAGATGAAGATGATCATCCATGCCGCTGCTGCTCCTCATTATGGAGCTGGCAAACCTGCTTCTCCAATAATCTAGATGTTTCTCATTTTCCTTTCACAGAGCATTTGTTTCTCATTTCACTCTAACTCTCTGCATTGTCTTTGTTTTCAATTTCTTACGCTGAAATTTTCAACAACAAATCTTGCATTTTCTTCAACATCTGTTTCTTCTCCTCTCTAGTCTCAGTAAGACATTTCAAATTCTCAAAAAAAAAAAAAAAACCTGGATCGGTTTCCTGTTTCAGATTGGTGCTCAGGTTGTTCCGATCATCAAGCTCGAAGAAGTCGTTCTCTCTACTGAAAAGGAGAGTAGCTCTTTTGGCAATCTCAAAATCATCAACCACAACAATGAGCAGAAGCAGAAGCAGATTTGTTTGGTTTCTGAGAGGGGAGGCTCTGCACTCGTGACATGGATGCGACAGAGCATCTACCAGTAGTTCATAAGTGCGGCCAGTCCGCCATTGATGAGTTCCATTTCTCAAATAAGCCATATGAGTTGTTGCTCTAAACAGATGTCGCTCCTTCAGATCTGAGTCCTTATCCAAAGCAGAGAGACACGATGGCTGCGACAAAGACAGAGCCCAAGGAAGGTTAGATCCCGGCGGCAGGTGAATCTTCATTATATGCTAAGCAAGGCAGTTAAAAAAAAAAAAAAAAAAAAAGGCTGAGGCGTCGACGGAAAATCGAGAAGAAAATTAGTCAGAGTCTCAAAGATCAAGAGGAAGATGGAGATCATGGACAGCAAGAAGATCACCCTGGTGCTGATGGTTGCCGTGGTTTTTGTAGCCACCACTGCTCACTCCACCCTTGCCGTGCGCCAATTTCCACCACTGCTCACTTCAAACATACTGCTGCAAAGATGGAAGCAACGAGCTGGGTTGTCTCCCCAGTGGAGGTTTCTGCATGTTCCAGCCGACGAATTGCTATGGAAATTGTGGATGCCTATATCCAGTCGGGGTCTGCGATGGGAGCAGAGGAAGAAGATGATGAGAGACGTGGCTGCGGCGTGGCTGAGAGAGGAATTAGTAGAAAACCTAGATTTTGTATGTGCTGATGTCGTTTGTGCTTTGTGTGCCGTTTTATGTCTCTCATCCTACTGTTTTGATAAAGATTGAAAAAAAAAAGAAAAAAAAAAGAGATTAAGAAAAACTTAATCCAATGAAGAAGAAGAAGAAGAACATGAATTCTTACAAAGATTAAGAAATTCATCGGCAATGAAAAACTTCAGAAAAACTGAAGTAGCCAAATGAAAAACTTCAGAAAAAAAACTGAAGTAGACAAATGAAATTCAAACCCATTCTGTTGAATTTTGAGAAAGAGTGAGACTGATTTTCTCTTCTTATTCATGTATGCTGCACCTTTGCGCATATATATTACAGCATTGGAGACTATATAGGAAATAACAAAATAGGAAATAACACACTAGGAAACAACTGCATCTTTCCTAACTAGTATATGCATATTATGACAGATTTCCTATACTAATATTTACTAAGAATATCTTAGGAGATCCCTAACTTTGAGCCTAATTTCAACACTCCCCCTCAAGCTGAGCTGTATGTGCTGAGGTGTAAATGTTGTGCATGCTCAGCTTGTGACTTAGTTCTTCAAAGTTAGGCCTAGGAAGTGCTTTGGTGAGGATATCAGCAATCTGAGCTTTTGTGGGGATGTAGTCTAGCTGGATGATGTTTTTGTCTATCTTTTCTGAGATAAAATGTCTGTCTATCTCAATATGTTTGGTCCTGTCATGGTGGACAGGATTCTTTGCAATGCTTATGGCAGCTTGATTGTCACAGTATATTTTTATAGGACTGTTTGTCTCTATTCTCAGCTCCCTAAGCAGTCTTAGTATCCACATTCCTTCACAGATTCCAAGTGCTAGGGCTCTGAATTCTGATTCTGCACTGCTTCTTGAGACTACTGACTGTTTCTTGCTTCTCCAAGTCACTAAATTCCCCCAAACATAGGAACAATATCCAGATGTTGACCTCCTGTATGATACATTTCCTGCCCAGCGGCATCTGTGTAGATTTCAACCTTTCTACTGTCATTCTTCTCATATAAAAGTCCCCTGCCTGGAGTCATTTTTAGATATCTGAGTATTCTGTACACAGCCTCCATATCTTCTTCAGTTGGGTTGTTCATGTACTGACTTGCAACGCTTACTGAGAAGCCAATGTCTGGTCTGGTGAGTGAAAGATAGATGAGTCGCCCTACAAGTCTTTGGTATCTTCCTTTGTCAACTGGAGCACTTTCAATTTCTGCTCTTCTCTTCTTAGCAGAATCCATTGGAGTAGTTGCTGGTTTGCATCCCAGCATACCTATTTCAGTTAATAAATCCAGAATGTATTTTCTTTGGGAGATGAATATGCCTTTCTTTGATCTAGCCACCTCCATGCCAAGAAAATATTTAAGAGGGCCAAGGTCTTTTATTTCAAATTCCTTGGCTAGTAGTGTCTTCAATCTGTCCAGTTCTTCTTCATGATTTCCAGTGAGGATAATGTCATCAACATACACTATTAGTATAGCAATCCTGTTTTCTGTAGAGAATTTTACAAATAGTGTGTGATCTGCTTGACATTGTGAGTACCCATGTTGGACTACTGTTTTTGTAAATTTGTCAAACCATGCTCGAGGGGATTGCTTCAGTCCATAGAGGGACTTTTCCAGCTTACATACCTTTCTGTAGTTGGCTGGTGTTTCTAAGCCCGGTGGTAATTCCATGTATACCTCTTCTTCCAATTCACCATTCAAAAATGCATTCTTTATGTCCAGTTGATGTAACTGCCAGTCTTGATTTGCTGCAAGTGAAATGAGTATTCTGATGGTGTTGAGTTTAGCCACAGGAGCAAAGGTTTCCTGATAGTCTATTCCATAGGATTGGGTGAATCCTTTAGCAACCAACCTAGCTTTTAGTCTCTCAATACTGCCATCTGCATTGTACTTGATTGTGAATAACCATTTACAGCCTACTGGTTTCTTGCCATGTGGAAGTTCTGTTATTCTCCAAGTTTTGTTCTTTTCCAATGCATTGATTTCTGCTCTAACAGCCTTTGACCATTCTGGATGCTTGAGTGCTTCCTGGATAGTTGTAGGAATCTGTATGCTGTCAAGAGTAGATACAAAAGCATGATATGATGATGATAATCTGTCATAGGAGACAAATTTGCTGATGGGATGATTTGTGCATGTTCTGATTCCTTTCCTTAGAGCAATAGGCATATCTGTATCATTAATAATAGGTGCAGTATTCTCATGATCATCAGTTTCCATACCTGTGTGTGTTGGAGCAGATTGTGCCCTTGGTTCAGAAGCTTGGTCAAGAGTAGGAGGTATTGAGTGCTCTATCTCCTTTATGAGGTGTTTCTTTCTGGTATAGACACGAAGCTCATGGTTTTCTTTGTGTGCATGATTAATTTGGGCAGTGGTTTGAGGACAAGTGGACGGGGATGGAAGGTAAGTCTCAATGGATGTTTGGGGTGTATCCAGAAGAGGTGATTGTGAGGTATTACTAGGTAAATATGTAGGCTTAGGGTCAGTAATGTCATGAATTGTGTCCCATGTCTGATATTCCCTCATATTCTCCCCCTGAATATCTGATGTGGGATAATATGCTTGATGCTCAAAAAATGTGACATCTAGGGAGTGATAGACTCTTTTAGTGGTGGGAGAATAGCATTTGTAGCCCTTGTGGTTTGAGGAGTATCCTATAAAGATACATTTGATGGATCTAGGGTCTAGTTTGCCGCGGTGTGTTTGGTGGACATGGACAAATACTGAACAGCCAAAGATTTTTGGATCTAGGTTAGAAAGGAATTTGATATGTGGGAAGGCTATGAGGAGTGTTTGATATGGTGTTTGGAATTTAAGGACTCTTGAAGGCATTCTATTAATGAGATAAGTAGCAGTGAGGACAGCTTCTCCCCAAAAATGTTTTGGGACATTAGTGGAGAACATGAGAGATCTAGCTACTTCTAGTAGGTGCCTATTTTTTCTTTCTGCCACTCCATTCTGTTGTGGAGTGTCAACACAAGAGCTGATGTGAATAATGCCTTGATTTAGTAGGTAGCTGCCTAGGATGGTGTTGAAGTATTCTTTTGCATTATCAGTTTTCAGAACTTGAATCTTAGTTTGAAATTGAGTCTGAATCATGGAATTGAAATTTCTAAACAGAGTACCAACCTCAGATTTTTCCTTCATTGGGAATAACCAAGTTATCCTAGTATGGTCATCAACAAATGAGACAAACCACCTAGTTCCTGAGATGTTTTTCACTTTTGAGGGTCCCCAAACATCACTATGAATCAGTGCAAAGGGCTTTGAAGACTTATATGTTATGCTGGGATAGTTGCTACGAGTATGTTTAGAGAATTGACAAATTTCACAACTGAAAGTCTTGGAACTTTTGTTGATAAATAAAGATGGAAGTAGTTTTTCAAGGTATACAAAATTTGGATGACCAAGCCGATAGTGCCATAGCATAACATTACTGTCTTTATGGGTATTGAAAACTGACTGACCCTTAGGATTGATAAGTACTGCATTCTGAGCTTTGCACTTGAATGGAAGGTTGTTCTTAAGGAGATAGAGTCCTGAATACATCCTAGCACTGCCAATCCTCTTCCCCGAAGCCAAATCCTGAAACACACAAAAGTTAGGAAAAAATTTAGCCATGCACTTAAGATCACGAGTTAGTTTGCTGATAGAGAGTAAGTTGCAGTCCAAATTAGGGACATAAAGGACAGATTTGAGGATCATGTCTTTAGAGATTCTGCTCCGGCCTGTCCCTTCAATTTTTGATAAAGTTCCATCAGCAACTTTTACTGCACAATCTTCCTTGCTCTCGCTATATTCATGGAGTACAGTTTTATCACCTGTCATGTGGTTTGATGCTCCAGAGTCTATAACCCAAGGTTCTGAGTTATCTTGTTTACTTGTGGATTCAGTCCCTTTCTGTGCTGCCATGCCAGATCCAGTAGTGGTTGAGTTCTGGCTGAACAATTTCTCTAGGAACTCCAGTTGTTCTTTGGTGAAAGGATCTGCTGATGTGTGGTTGATTCTCTGTCGATTGTCATCTGAAATTGCAGAGTTTGAGCTTTGCCTTTCGGCATCCATGTTGCATGTATGGATTTTAGGTTTCAGAACCTAGCTCTGATACCATGTTGAATTTTGAGAAAGAGTGAGACTGATTTTCTCTTCTTATTCATGTATGCTGCACCTTTGCGCATATATATTACAGCATTGGAGACTATATAGGAAATAACAAAATAGGAAATAACACACTAGGAAACAACTGCATCTTTTCTAACTAGTATATGCATATTATGACAGATTTCCTATACTAATATTTACTAAGAATATCTTAGGAGATCCCTAACTTTGAGCCTAATTTCAACACATTCTATCACCTCTCTTACCTCTCTTTTTTTTTTCTCATCCCTCTCTTCTCAAAGTCTTACAGAGACAAATGAAATTAAGGTTAAGAAATAGACCAATGAAATTCCTTCTCTTCTCTCATTTACATACTGTTTGTCAAAAGAATTAAGTACTCTTGTATTTCATTTTCATTGTTGCAATCTCATGCTTGGTTTATCAAAGCATGAGATTGAGGGGGGATGTTAGAGTATAGAAGAATATTCTAGAATAGTGTAATGTGTATAAATAGAGAAGTGCACACACAACAAAGGTATGCAAAACAGAATTCAATACAATACAATTTTAAATTTCAGTTTCCCTCTCTTTTCTCTATTCTCCCTCTTCCCTTCTCTAAACTACTTCTTTCAATTCTGTAAACTCTCAATCCTAACATTATGGACTGAAAGAACATAACAAAAACACATGAATCTTAACGTTATGACTTGCGAAAAACACATGAAGTAATTACCTGGGTGGTCATTTCAACTCCAATTGTCTGCAGTTGTAAGATTATTCCTGCCTTAAGTGGATGCATGTGAGATGGATCACGCTGAGAATCCCCCCTGATGATAACTTTAGATTTCAGATCATTCACCATGTCAACATAATAATCAATCTCCTGTGCTTCACAAGAATCTTGCCTTTGTGTGCTTTCCAGTAACCTTGAAACAACCACAAGGTCATCAACACAGGCACATCCCCTCTCAGAGCACAAGATAAATGTTCCAAAAGCCTTGTATTCCTCTATGGCAGATTGAGTAGTATCGTTGTGGGAAATGGAAGCTTTTGGAAAGAGGTCCTTGTTGCCGGCGACATGGAGAAAGCAAGAATTCCATGTTGAACATTCTAATATTGCTTGTCGGAGTCCTTGATTGCCGATAAACGGCGAGCCAAAAGTGATGCAGAGGGGGAGCTTCGGAGGGGGCTGAATTCTTTTTATGTTGTCCAAAAGCCACAAGGTAAATAGAGAAGCAACTGATCCTCCAATTGAGTGTCCAGTTACAATTAATGGAGTCCGCAGCAGTTCACCAGTCTTTAAATCATGGATCTAAAAGTACTGCTCATAATCAGGACCATGATACAGTGAAACAAGACAGGAACCTATTTTCATAACATGATAATCTCCATGTTGGATTCTTCTCTTATTTTCGTCATTTAGCCTAGTCTTCTAGTCATGCAGCCATAAACTTTAAGGACCAGAAGAAAATTTGGCATATGTGTTGCTTCGATATGTATTTTTCCTAATAATTATGGTCAATGTGTAGTTTTCAGACTCAATGATGTAGATTTAAATAATGAAACATGGCCAAAATAAAGCAGAGTAGAACGTAAATGAGATCATGAATGCGATGAAAACTGCCAAATGGCCAGCAGAGGTTCAAAAAATCATGAAAACAACCATGAGTAAGATGTTTCTGAAGGATACCTGAGTTTTGAGCTGGGACAGCTCCTTAAAATGGGCTTTAAAAAGGGTGATTGCACCTCGATGAATTGAGAATGACCTGTTTCTTTCAGTGCATAAGAAGTCAAAGATAGGCAGCTCCAGCTCCTTGAGAGTTTTTGATGAAACCAAATCTCCTCCCTGTTGAAGAAGCTCTTTCTTTGATAAAGTAGAAGTGGTGAAGGCTATGAGGGTATACTTCGATTTCTTATCGAGCTTGTATCTTAGGGAGAGACTGCAAGATCCTTGTTGATCTGAACTGGTTTCTGTTTGAAGGTCCTTTATCGCACCGCATGATAGCTCAAGCAAACCAGAGTTCACCACCATGTCTGCCAAATCTAGCCCACTGATAAATCTGCAAACGAGAACAAAACACGCACACAGAGCAGCATGGAGCCTGTTAGAAATAAGAACGTAAATGTAAATTTTACCAGGGAAGCAGGGTAGAATATAGACAGAACGTTTTGCTTACAGCGGATGGCGGCTCATTGTTGAGTTGTGCTTTGCTAGATTGGCTCAGGAACACAAACGTAAGAATAAAATAGGAAGAGTAATAATAAAATAAGAAGAATAAAAGGCAGAGATTGAACAGGTCAATAAAAGTACACATTTGACTTTTGACATGGCACTCACCTCTTTCACCACGGACAAAATTTCGATCACATACTGGGAAATTACAACGCCTGTTTTTCTTTCCTTCTTCGAGCCTATATTTTTTCTTGCTAAAATCCACAGAAAACTTCCCTTTATACTAATTTCTGGTATGTTCGCGGGATAAGGTTATTGATAAATCTATGGCCTCGAGGAATTCCTGAACCTGCTATGAAACTTCTCATCAACTTTGACTGTTAATTACTCTTGTCTTTGGATTGACAGGGCATCTATCCAAATATTCTGCATCATTCTGGCATCCAACAGCCCATTTGATTCGACTTGATTCTTGCCAACGCAAATCTACTAGGGGTTTAGAGCTCGAGCAGTAGACCAGGAAGCAACAGCACCTGGCCCGATAGCATTAAGCTCTCCCTTAGCCCTCTGTCATATGAAAGAAAACAGAGCACGGAAAGACTGATATGGATAACTCCATAGAAAGTGATTAAAAAACATTATAGAATCTGATACTTAATCATTTTAAAATTAAAGGATAAAAAAAGAAGGGAAATATAATAGTCAATACGGTTAATCCATAAAATTCACAATAAAGTTAATGAAAATAGAATAATTTTATAAAAGCAAATCAAAATAAATTATGAAGCTTTACATGTGATAAATTCAATATTAAAAAATAAAATTAAAAATAAATAAATTTTGAAGAATAAATAAAAAAGATATTGACTTTTTACTATTCATTGAAAAACCAAGACTTTTTATTATATGTTAATGATAGTATCAACATCTGATATGGGGACTCAAAAAAATAATAATCTGGATATGCTATAGCGATTGATGAAGGGCATGGATGAACCATATGACTTTTAAATAGAAAAAATAGAAAAATATAATAATTTTGAATAAAAAAAATTAAGCAGGAAAAATAAAAAACTACAAAAAAAAAATTAAAAAAAAATCTTTTGTGGCACATCAATGGCTTTTACAACAAGGTTCAAAGTTATTTGCCTTTTCCTCCACTCGGTACACCATTTACATTGCACAAAAATTATGTTAGGTTATCGTGGGAACTGAAGCTCTCATGTCCTATTAATGGTGGAAGTGGAAGAAACTAACAAGGAGCTACGAGAAGAGGCACCCCAGTTCAGAACTCCATCACAAGAAACTAACAAGTTATTGATTTTGTAAATTGATATAACTTGCTTGAATGTAAAGAAATTACAAAATTGAGTCGAAATCTTGATGTAATAAAAGAAATTTGATAGTTTAAGGTAGAGCATCTGTCGATTTCTCATCATAAAGCATATATTAATCAAAGTCTTTGACATATTTAGCTAAGTGTAAGATGTGAAAAATATGAAAAAAAAGCTGCCATCTAATTTTAGAATAACTAAATCATTGGAAAGATGTGCAAGAAATCACAAATATTTTATATCGAGTATAGACATAACAAGCTAGAGATGTTGTTAAAGCCATTAAAAAACGTTTGGGGAGTAAGAACGCCAATACTCAATTATATGCAGTGATGGTGGGTTGATGATCTTGCTTTGTATGGTAGATATTCTTGGTACATTATAAATTGGCTGACCACTTATTATCTCCTGTTTTGCAGTTGTTGGAGATGCTGATGAATAATATTGGGGAACAAGTTCATAGACAGGTGATTGATACAGGGATTCTGCCCATTCTTGTCAAGATAGTGAAGAAAAAGGTGGGCCATTCCCTTCTTGTTCAAAGATTGTTGATGCTTGGCTAATTTTACTGGAGTTGTAACTAAAATCACCCTGTTCCCCTGGTATTGCCTGTAAGAGAAAGGATATTTCTTCTTCTAGATGCCACACAGACGGCCCTTGGTGGTGCTTCTGGAAAGTTCCCTCAGTACTATTCTGCATATTATGATATGGTGGTAGGTAAATGTATGAAAAATGTGGCTTTTCAGAATTACACACACCTCCTTTTATTTTTATTATTTTTTGGAATAATCCAGAAATAAGCTATTACAAAATGCACAAGCAACAGCTAACACTTGAAATCAGAGAACCATGATTTTCATTTCTTTTTTTATTTTATTTATTTTGCTTTTTGATAGATTTTAAACCAAAATGCTAGCAACAAGAAAAGGCAAGAATAAATTATTTGCTAGAGATGGAGCCAAAAAATTTCGAAATCTTAAAGATATTTGGCTATGTTCTTTTGGGTCAAATAATATATCCAAAAAAGCACCAAATGAGAAGAGATAATATTATTTAAAGTAGACTTAATGATCCAGACTTGGCGAAGTCAATTATTGCCTCAAATGAGAATATTCTTTGATTCTTGAATTGCAATGATTGACTGTAAGATGTGAGAAGTTGGATTCCAACTTTCCAATTTCACACATTCCCTCTTCAAATTCTACAATTACTATCAAAATTGTCATTTCATTTCGATTGATATTTTATTTTTTTAATTAAAATAGAATGATTTGGTTTTGAAGTGTTTTGGTACATCATTTCAAGGTTCTATTGTTTTTATATATATAATTAAATATATTGATTAAAAAAAATAGTTCAAATTCAAAAATAAAATTATTTAAATTGTACAATTTAATCTAAAAAAACACAATAAAATGATTTTTCTGAACAAAATTATGAACATGTATAATATTACGAGAATGTTATCATCAATCTCGCAAGGTCATTATATTCTCTGATTGCTCTGAAATTTTAACATAATATATAAAAATATATCAAGAGACTCCTCGTAAAATTTCATCTTAATATAACGGTCGGATTAAGAGATTTGATTAATATTGTAAAAATTTTCATTATTAAAAAAACACTATTTGGCTTAAACGGAACGGGTGGAACGAAACTGTTACGTTTCGGCTAGTATTTAGCCGAAAAATTTAGAACAAACCAGAATTTAAATCAAGACAAAAATAATATCATTTTGTGTTTTTTTTTTTTACTTATACTAAATATTTTGGCCATTTCAGCTCAAAAATCAAAAGATTTCTATTAGATAAATTTATTGTAGAATTGCTTGAACTTATATATTAATTATATTGAAAATATTTCTAAAACTTGAGCAAGGTATTTATAACTTAAATTTTTATTGTTATATATATTTAGAATTTAATTTTATAAAATATTTAACACTTTCGAATTTCACATCAAGGGACAGTCAAAAAATCTTTCCCAGTTCCCTCTAGAAACTCAACGATTACTACCACTGGCTATTAAAAGATTTTCAATATGACTTTAAAAGAAATAAGACAGGTTCGACGTAACATCGTTTTCTTGAATCTTTTTCTTGGAACTTGCCATGGCAATGCAATGCAAAGGAAGAAGACAGATTCGACGTAACTTCCTTTTCTTGAATGATTGTCTTGGTTCAACGTAGCTCTTGATGTACGTTTATGTTTTTCCAATTTTATTCTAAAAAATATTTATTCAATTAGATATTAAGATATATATATATATATCACTCGAACATAGAAGTTGTTCCTACTTCAATTCACAATCTCCGGCCAACATCCCAATTTGCTATAGACAGACCCTTTGTATGGCTTACTCTGAGTCTCCGTTCTCGTCCACGTGTTCGTCCTATAGACATAGATGGAACTATGATGTTTTTCTAAGTTTTAGAGGAGAAGACACTCGCAAAACAATTACAGATCATCTCTATTCTGCCTTAATCCAAGCCGGAATTCATACTTTTAGGGACGATAATGAACTCCCTAGAGGAGAAGAAATCTCCCCGCAACTTCTCAGGGCAATCGAAGGATCAAGGATTTCTGTAGTGGTATTCTCCACAAACTATGCTTCCTCTAGATGGTGTCTTGATGAACTAGTAAAGATTATTGAGTGCAGGCAGAAAATTCACCAGGTTGTTCTTCCAATATTCTATCATACGGATCCTTCAGATGTCCGCAAACAGACCGGTAGCTATGCAAAAGCTTTTGATGAACATGAAAAAAAGTTCAAGGAAGAAATGGAGAAGGTCAACAGGTGGAGAGAAGCTCTTGCACAGGCTGCAAATCTATCTGGATGGGGTTTAAACAATGAGGCAAATGGGTATATCTTTATCGATCTTCTCTGTCAAAATAGTCTTGTTATCATTATCAATTTGTATTATTTAAATTAGTCAAGCTTATTACTAAATCAAGTTCATGACTTTGACTCCCTCTTTTTTTTTCAAAATTATTCTCCAACTAGTTGGGTTATAAAATTTAATAAGAATAATCATTATTATTCTCAAGCTTTCTTCTAAGTGATAGATGTGTAAGCACTCTACTTTTTCCATCAATTTTTTATTTTATTTTTGTATGTCATTTTATCTTTTACTATTATGTTAATTTATAATTTAGAGTTAATAGTTTGTTTCAATCTAATCTACTTCTTATGTGGTTATTTTAGTAAAAACCAAATTGGTTAAGTTGAAAAATAAGAGTTTTTTTTTTTGGGGGGTATGTCGCATAGAGTACTCCTCCAAACTCCTCTTGGTTTTTACATTATATCTGAAGTAAGTTCTAGAACACCAAACTAAATGATTCTAGTCTCATATAAAACATAATACCCTCACTCACAACATTTATGGAGGATCTCATTTTCATGTTGTTTTTGAACTTATCAAGTTGACCGTGTTACATTAGATCAATCATATGATTTAATTTAACTCAAGTTATGTATGAATTTAAGTTATAAAGTTTTAAGATTGACCAAATAAAATAGGTTTTGAGTTAATATTTAAAAATTCTCGTGCTGCCGAAAATCATGTTAACAACATTATTTTTTACTATGAAAATATTTTTAGTGCTGACTGCTGCTGTTAACTAATGATCTTGTATTTAACTAATCTTTGCATGAGGATGGCTGCCCGGTAGTGCTGCATCACCGGTGGAGGTGGAGATGTCCACACAAGAATATGACTACAATATTTCCTATATAATTACATTCTATAATATTGGATATAAAACTTTGTACAAATTAAATATTGATACTTGACGCTCTTGATCATAAAGCTCACACTTGGACAGCATGCTTATTTTTCACTGAACCTCACTTGCACACACAACTCTTTCTCTTCTCACATGCACACTGCACTAACTTTCTCATGTATAAAATTGCTTGGTTGTTTCTTTTTCTTCTTTACACTCACACTACCAAGAAGGGATAACTTGATCTTGTTTTCTTAAGAGAATTCTAGAGATGGTTGAGCTAGATTTTCAAGATCGATCCACTTCCTTGATAGTTCTAGAGAAGCATAGGCTGGAAAATTCTGGATTAATATCTAACAACTTATACGTCATTGATGTCTTTCTTTCTCTATGAACAGATATGAAGCGGAACTCATTAAAAGGATTGTCAGTGATGTAGCTTGTAAATTGGGAAACAAAACCTTGCACGTAGCCAAGCACCCAGTAGGTATTTCTTCCAGAGTTCAGGGTGTTATTTCTTTGCTAAGAGGTGCAAGAAATAATGTTGGCATCGTGGGGATCTATGGGATAGCTGGAATAGGGAAGACAACAATAGCAAAAGCTGTGTTTAACAACTTTTATTTTAGATTTGAGGGAAGCAGTTTTCTTTCGGGTGTCAAGGAAATATCAGATAAGCCGAATGGTCTGGTTGAATTACAAGAGCGCCTTCTTCATGATATTCTGAAACCAAACATTTGGAAGATCAGCAATGTTTATGAAGGAATGAATTTGATCAAAGAACGACTTCATCGTAAAAACATTCTTGTTGTTTTTGACGATGTGGACAAAAGAGAACAATTGGAGGCATTGATGGGAGAGAGATGTTGGTTTGGTGATGGAAGTAAAATAATCGTTGTAACTAAGAACAAGCATCTGCTAAGAGAAGTGGAGGTTGATGGGATGTATCATGCTAAGGAATTGGATCGAAATCGGTCTCTTCAGCTTTTCAGTTTGCATGCTTTCAGGGAAACCCGTCCAGCAAAGGATTATGAGGAGCTTTCAGAAAAGGTAGTGGACTACTGCAAAGGACTTCCTTTGGCTCTTAAAATTCTGGGTTCTCATTTGTCCACAAGAGACAAAGCTGGATGGGAAATTGATATTGCCCATTGGCAAAATATTCTGCATGATGATATTCAAGGAAAGCTTAGAGTAAGTTTTGATGCACTTGATGTGGATTCAAGCGAGATATTCCTTGATATTACGTGTTTTTTTGTTGGTAAAGCCAAGGACTATGTAGCAGATATAGTAGGTGCTCGTTACAGTTGCCATCCAGAGGTAGCTTTCAGAGCTCTCATTGGAAGGTCTCTCATAAGAATTGACACCTGGAATCAGAATAGGTTATGGATGCATGATATAATACGAAAGATGGGAAGGGAGATTATTCGTCAAAGGTCGCGTAACCATCCTGGAAATTGCAGCATAATTGTGCTTCCAAAAGATGCATACACTGTTCTCTCCAAGGAAATGGTAAGAACTCATTACGTTGTATATTGATTGTTGTACTTTACACTCCAATATATTTGTCTTAATTTCGTGTCAGATCTTTGTGCAATTTTAAGGAACTAGTTGCGTTGGAAAGTGCAGTTTTGCTCTTTATGGAAGTTTTTTCATTTTACATAAATATGTTAATAGTTTTGCCAATACTATATCACCAAATCAGTTTTTATGCACTAATTCATAATTATCTTACAACAATATATAATTCATCAACTTGGGATATTCAATATTTCACAGGAAACGGATAAAAATCTAACAACAATTTATTTTATGAGATTTCTTTATATCTCTTTGTAGGATAAATTGTCATTACAATAAGAATAATAGAAGTTTACTTAGCTCCCAATATAGATTTCAAACAAATTAATTTTTCATGCTCCAATATAGAATACCTCAAAAACTGGATTAAACAGTAAAATATATAGGTAGTGTATTACTGTATCATAATATTCCTAAATATACAAAAAGCCTGGTTTTTTGGCCTAATTAAGTCTCTAAAAGAATCCTAAAGTCGATCCATAGAATATTTATCAACAACGCATCTTTGCCTTGACTTGAATTACCCTTATAGTCAAATCTCTCCATCCATCTTTGTTATCAATCCCTTATAACTACTTAATGCTTTTTGGCTATTGTTAGGGAACAGATGCTGTGGAAGGTCTGGCACTAGATGTACAGGGATCATTCAGCACAAAATCGTTTACAAAAATGAGACGTTTACAATTACTCCAAATCACAGGAGCACATCTTGCGGGGAGCTACAGTCTTCTCCCCAGAGAGTTGATATGGCTTTGTTGGCCTGGATGCCCTTTGAAATCTTTGCTTTCTGATTTTCACATAGGCGAGCTTGTTATACTTGACATGCAAGGAAGTAAAGTTCGAAAACTTTGGAAGGGGACTAAGGTAAAATATATGCAATAAGCACTCAAGATTTTCCCGAATTAGATTTAATGTAGAGTTACATTTTTTCACTGAAATATTTGTATTTTATTTTCTATTTTCTTTGACAGATTCTTAACAAGCTGAAAATCCTCAATCTCAGCGATTCCAAGTGCCTTGTTAAAACGCCAAACTTTCGAGGACTCCCTAGTTTGGAGAGAATGATACTTGAAGATTGCACGAGTTTGGTTGAGGTACATCAATCTATTGGAAACTTGAAGAGCCTTGTTTTGTTGAATTTGGAGGGCTGCAACAGCTTAAAGAGTCTTCCAGAAAGCATGGGTAGCTTAAAATCTCTTCAAACTCTCAACGTTACTGAGTGCTCGCAACTTGAGAAATTGCCAGACAGTTTGGGTGGCCTAGAATCCTTAACAGAGTTGTTCGCAAAGGGTACTGCGATTAAGCAACTTCTTATATTTGGTGGAAACAACTACTCACCGAAAAGCTGTTCTAGCTCTATTGCTGTGCGACTTGCTTCTTTCACTAGTTTCAGCTCATTGAAAAACCTAGATCTAAGTTATTCTGGTTTGGCTAACGCTATAAGCTCCATTGATTTTGGGAGTTTGTCCTTTCTTGAATATTTGAATTTGTCTGGAAACGGATTCTTCAATCTGCCTTCTGGCATTAGCCGCCTTCCTAAGCTTCTGTCTTTTACGGTTGAGAGATGCAAGAATCTTCTATCAATCTCAGAGCTTCCATCAAGCGTACTAGTCTTGTCTATCAATGACTGCACGTCTATTGAAAGAGTAAGTGCACAACTTCAACATGAAAGAATGCTATATCTAGGTGTAATAGGGTGTCGAAATTTAATAGAGATTCAGGGCATGGAGTTTGCGGGCAATAACTGGTCCTATTTTTACTCAGATGACTGCAACAATTTATTTGAAAACTGTAAGATGAGTCTTATTCAGGTTCTCTCTCTTTCTCTGTCTCTTAACTTACATATGGTAGTTTTTCGAACTCAAATTTTAACTACTTTCCTTGAAACCAATAGGGATTTTGCAAAGGTAAACATTATGAAATTTTCCTTGCTGGTAGCGAGATACCAGAATGGTTCAGCCATCGTGGAGAAGGAGCTGCATTATCATTTCATTTGCCCTCAGTTTCAGTCCCGGACGGTAATAAACTCCAAGCGCTTCTTTTATGGGTGGTCTTTGCCACTCCAAAAACATCATCTCTTCCGTTTGATGGTAGCTGTTTCGCTACTTTCAAAAATAAGAGCAATGGTATTGAATTGTTTCACAAGTCGGTGGCAGTTTCTTTTGACAGAAATTCCACTAAGCATTCTTGGATAGAGCGTGTACTGTTGATCAGGTTAGAGGAATCGCTGCAAGGTGTAGAGGAATTGGAACTGAATGTCGAAGTAATCTTATTCCCAAGAATTGTTGATCCGATTAGAGGAATCCCTGTAAGGTCAATCGAAAATAATCGAAAATGTTGGGTTGAAAAATGCGGGGTGCATTTGATAATGGAAAAAAGTAAAGTAGATTCAGATATTCATGGTGAGAAGTGGGATCATGCGATTGATCTTCATGCTCTAGGCTCTTCAACTACTGATGATCAGCGGTTGGAAAGTAGTTTGATAAGAGAGTTGCCAAAGTTGAAAATCATCACGTTAAGAAACCATCTGCGTTGAGACCAAAATTTTATCAAATTGTGTTAGAATAGCTAAAGACTTATTGAGGAAATCAACACAAAATCAGCTTAAGATTCATTAAGCAAATCTGTAGCAACAGTCTGTTTCCTCTTTTAGCATTCTAGTCGTTGTAAATAACCTCATTATCTGCACATTGATTGTATATTCAATTGGCAAACAATACTGCCAAAGATAGACACTGCTCATGTATATATATAGCATATCATTCATCAATAAAAAGTGTGGTATTTTTCATTGACATCCTGTGTAAACAAATCCTTTATATGGTATCAGAAGAGCCTATCTCTCACGAGTAAAAAGATCACACCTTTCCTACAAACACTATGTCTTCTCCAACAGAACACATTGCAGAACAAGTATCTGCATCAAACCCAATTTCTCAACCCACCCAACCCACGTTTTCCCCTGACACTGCTCTTATTGCACTGAATATTACTACACAGATCAATGAGAAACTAAAGCCATCAACATTCCCACAGTGGAGAGCACAATTTGAGGCCCTCCTCATCGGCTACAATCTCCTTGATTATGTTCAAGGATTGTCACAGTGTCCCTCACCAGTGGGCACTTCCATCACTGATCTCAACAAAACCCATTGGGTTCGTCAAGACAAGCTTATCCTAAGTGCTATCTTAGCCTCAACATCATCCACCATCACGCCTCTCATCGCCTCTGCCAAGACTTCCCATGAAGCTTGGGAAAAACTGCATCATATGTATGCCAGTAAATCACGCACCAGAGCCATGCAATTGAAGGAGGAACTCACCTTAATTCAACGCAAAAATCGCTCTGTCCCCGATTACCTACACGCCGTGAAGGCCCTTGCAGATGAAATTGCTTTAATCGATCATCCTATCTCCGATGATGATCTCACTCTTTACATACTAAATGGTTTGGGTTCTGATTTCAGGGACATCGCCACCACCATAAGAGCACGGCCAACATCCTTGGCTTTTGAGGAGTTGCATGACATCCTTGTTGGGCATGACAACTACCTGCGTCGCCTGGATTCCTCGACCCAGCAGCTTCTTGCGACGGCGAATTACAGTCATCGCCATCGCTCTTCCACTTACAATTCAAGTGGATCAGCCCGACGCCAAACTTATAGGCAGAATGGGCCAACATACAAAACAGGCCCCTTGCCCGAGCACACTTACACTGCCAACAGGCCCACTGGCCCATTTAAAACTCAAAGGCAGTATCCTCAGCCCACTCCGAGAAGGTTTAGCCCAAAATGTCAATTTTGTGACCAAATGGGACACACTGCTAAGACTTGCTCACAACTTCGTCAAAATTCAATGACGGCAAATTGTGCAAATACAAATAATGCGCAAGATCAAAAATGGCTTCTTGACTCAGCTGCCTCGCACAATATCACTGGTGACTTGGCAAACTTATCAATGCATTCTGAGTATGATGGCACCGACGAAGTTGTCATAGGTGATGGGACAGGTTTGACCGTCTCACATGTTGGATCTTTGACTTTAAAGTCACCTTTATGAAATTTCGTTCTTAATGACACTCTTTGTGTACCTAATATTTCTAAAAATTTAATTTCTGTTCATCATTTTACATCTCAAAATAATGTATTTGTTGAACTTCACCCATTTTATTTTCTTGTGAAGGACCAAGCTTCGAGGGCGACTTTGCTAAGAGGTGCATGTGAGGATGGTGTATACCAGTTTCCGAATTCATTGGTGGGCGCAAATTCCAAATTCACTGCAAATGTGCATGAAAGAATTTCACTTGACGGTTGGCACAAGCGTCTTGGACATCCAACATCCAAAATAGTCCGTAGTCTTGTCAATGCTTTTTCATTACCCATTCAAAAACAAGAAAATTTTTTAAATTCTCTTTGTTCTTCTTGTTCTATTAATAAAGCCCATCAACTTCCATTTCGGCCCACAAGTATTAAAAGTAATGCACCGCTTGATGTTATTTATACCGATGTATGGGGACCAGCTCATTGTTTTGGTTTAGAATGTGAAACCCGAGAATAAAGTATACAAAGAGGTAGGAGATTTAAAAAAATTAAAATGTTGTTATTATACAAAATTTAGGAAAAAAAAAAAAAAACGGGAATTAAGAAGAGATGGGACTATAAATACCCATCTCTTCTCAGCCATGTCCAGGAGAGCACAAAAGAAAGAGGGGAGAAGAATTTCGAAATTCATCCAAAGAAAAACAAGAGTAAACACCCAAACAATTGTAAACCCATACAAGCCTAGGATTTCTAAAGTAGAAGAGCAAAATTGGGTGGAGAAGTAACAAGAAGAAAGTGAAGAAATTGGGGAAGAAAGGAAGAAGAGTGGCTGGGTATTTTCAAGGAGAAGAAGGCTAGGATTCTTCCAAAATTGTTAGATTTCATCCAAGTAAGGAGTTCTAATTCCAATTTCTATGAAATTAACTTCAATTTGAGTAGAAGTTGAGATTGTTCTTGAATTGGGAATTAGGGTTTTTAACACAAAATGTTAGGAAAAATGCATAAATGAGTAGGATTTCATGAATAAATGGAAGACATGGCTGTTATTGATGAGAAATCAAGGATTGAAGATGAATTGGAGACACTTTCTTCTTATTTCAAAACTGGACAGTTTCGTTGCCCTTTTTGTGAGGGACTTTTGGACCTGAAAAATACATAATTAAGGGAGGGTCCCTTCATAGAAGTTGTAGCTGGGAGTGTTAGCTTTCCAACGAGTCCAACCTCGTCTAATTTGGAGTTCTGGAACTCCAGATATGGGTAAAACACTGAGGAGAGGTCAAGCTGTCTTGACAGTTTCGGACAAGTTGAAAAAAATAGCAAAAATTTAACCATGTTAAGGGTATAAATTGTCCATTTCCCTTCATAAAATGTGTCTTGATCTTCAGAAAATAAAAGAAGAGAATAAATGGTGATAAGAAATTGAATTCATGATGTCCATTTGGACTATAGATGAGCTGAAAAATTAAAGGGTGATAATAAGGAATATAAATAAGAAAGAAAAGAATTGGTAAAAGGGGAATGAATATTATTACCATTTTTATTGTTGTTGTGTGGGATATGTGGATTAATATAAAAAAAAATGGTGGGTATTTGTGGTTTCAGGAAGAACCGCGGGTGAAGGGCAACAACAACAACAACAGGGTAACGCAAGTCGAACCTTCACAGCAGGTAGGTACTTGGTACCTATATTTGCTTTATCTAATAATTATTTTCTTTACTAGTTATTGAACTATAAGTTATATTTTGGTGCTTATTGATGAGGAAAAGAAAACGGGTAAAGGAAAGGTTAGGAGATGGAAAAATAGGTATATATGTATGTGTAGAAAGAAACAAGCTGGTCGATATCGGCATGATTTATAAACTTGATTAGCTATTCGGTTCAGAATAGTTAATGATATCGACGGGTGACGTCGATATCGGCATGATTTATAAACTTGATTAGCTATTCGGTTTCAGAATAGTTAATGATATCGGCGGGTGACGTCGATATCGGCATGATTTATAAACTTGATTAGCTATTCGGTTTCAGAATAGTTAATGATATCGGCGGGTGACGTCGATATCGGCATGATTTATAAACTTGATTAGCTATTCGGTTTCAGAATAGTTAATGATATTGGCGGGTGACGTCGATATCGGCATGATTTATAAACTTGATTAGCTATTCGGTTTCAGAATAGTTAATGATATCGGCGGGTGAAGTCGATATCGGCAAAATTAATAGACTTGATAAGCTTTCTGAGATGAAAGCGAAGCAGTTAAAAGAAATAAATTTTCTTGTATATAATCAAAAAAAAAAAATGGTGTATATGGTTGTATATGGTGTAGATTGATGGATATGTTGTATAATTTCTCTGTAAATTGCTAGTATTTACTAAATTGTTTTACTTATGTGGAAAATCTATATTTTGCAGGTTCTTCCCATTCTCGTCAGGAATAGAATTTTAAACCTTAATTCCTTTTTGTATAAGTTAGGAACTTAGGGAGTTATGGTGAAATTTTGATATGTAGAAGAACATGTAAATTGTATAGAATAGTATTTTTGTAAATTTTGTTTATGGAATATTAAATGTATCCACCTATGCTCCGGATATTAGAAAGTACTAGATTATCTTAGAATATTATACTATGTTATGTTTTATGTATATGTGTATATGTGAAATCTTTATGTACGAACTGGCTTTTTAATTTTTATCTTATTCGTGAGATGTAAGATGAAGTTGAGAAGGAATATGGTCCTGAGCATATTCTGAAATGAATTATGCAATTAATTGTATACATGAATGTGATTATGGGTGAGCTGTGATCCAAATTGTGTGCAGGTTGTGTTATTGATAACTTGGGATCTCCCGATATAGGGGAGACTCTGCCGAAATTTCGTTAGAAATTTCGGCGAGAGAAAAAAAAAAAATTTCATGCTTCATCTACCCTTTTATAGGGGTAAAGATTAGCAAATAAACAAATAGGAGAAAAAAATTTGGGGTTGTTACAGTTGGTATCAGAGCATTTGGTTGTAGTTTCAGGGATTGAAATACTAATGTGATTTTGAAAAAAAAAAAATGTTTCAGGATGGTTCGTTCACGGCAAACCGCAAGGGTTGTCCCGTCCCCTGTGCAAGAAAGAGAGCATGACTCATTTTCTGGGAATGAAACCGAAAGGGATCCATTAATGGATACTGCCTCCCGTCAATCTGTGGCATCGGCCCATTCAGAGGAGGGAGATTCAGGGGGGCATCATAATGAACCTTTTACTTCTCGGGCAGAAGTGTCGCCGGCTAAAACACCGAGTGGTCAAGGATTGGAAGATAGGCCACCACCAGTGACATCGACGGCCGTCCCGAATTCCTATTCAGACCCTATGTTTCTCGAGCAATTGGTCAAAGCAGTAGTAGCAGGGATGGCCGCAGGAACATCCCATGCCACTCCTCGGGTAGAAAAAGTAGTCACCCTGGTTCAATGGGTGAAAGACATGCGCGAAATGGGTTGCACGACCTATTCAGGGGAAGAAGACGCCGAAGTAGCAGGGCATTGGCTGACGAAGGTGGAAAGGGTTATAGATCAGTTGCACGTGCCGGAGGAAACCCGGGTAGACTGTGTGACCCAGCTGTTAACAGAGAGTGCCCACTCTTGGTGGGAGACCATCAGAGAAAGAAGGGCAGGTGAAGAATTGAAGTGGATAAACTTTCGAGAAGAATTTGAGGAACGATATTACTCCTGGCAGCACCGAAAAGAGAAAGAGCAGGAGTTTCTAAATTTGAAACAGGGGAATATGACCGTCCTGGATTATGAAAGGAGGTTCCAGGATTTATCTGTCTTTGCAAACACTCATCTCCCCACTGAGCATCATCGAGTGGAACGGTTTCGGGATGGACTCAGGCAGGAGCTAAGTGGCTATGTCGTTTCAGTCAGTGCGAGAGTTAGTGCGAGCTGCTCAAGGAATAGAAAGGGTAATGAACGACACCCCCAGGTCAACAAGTGAGCAGAGTCAGACCACGGGATTCAAGAGAAGGGATTTCACACCCCCTATAGGGAGGGACCCTCCTCCGAAAAAAGGAAGGAGTGGGTCATCATTCAGCCCATTACCGAAAAAAGGGGGGAGTTTTGTTCATGGTGGGAGTTCAGGAGGAGTTAGACGATTTAATCCTGGGGGATCCGTGGGAGGTCAGACCCGCCAAGGGACAAGTGTTACAGGGGGGTCCATGGAGCAGAGAGGACCTGTCTACCCGATATGCATGAGGTGTAATCAAAAACACCCCGGGGATTGTTCAGCTGCACAAGGGAGATGTTATATTTGTAGAGGGGAAGGGCATCGATGGAGGGACTGCCAGTACTTGGGAAGAG
Source organism: Salix brachista (assembly GCA_009078335.1). Lineage (NCBI taxonomy): Eukaryota > Viridiplantae > Streptophyta > Magnoliopsida > Malpighiales > Salicaceae > Salix > Salix brachista. The sequence continues at coordinate 1,850,776 of CM018590.1, forward strand.
GTTGTTTCCATTGTGGGGAAATGGGTCATAGAAAGAAGGAATGTCCACATAGAGTTACTGAAGGAGTACAGGGACAGGGGATGGCTACTCAAAGCCAACAACAGTCAGTAACGGTTGATCGACCTATACGACCCACTCACTCAGGGACAAGTGCCAATAAAGGCCGACCCAGATTGCTGGAGGAAAGGACTCGTGGCAGAATATACCACATGACCCAGGAAGATGTGGGGGCAATGCCAGATGTTGTAGCAGGTACACTACAATTGAGTATAATACAAGTTTATGCTTTAATTGATCCTGGGGCTAGTCATTCTTTTGTGGCCCACAGAATTATAAAAAATTTAAATGTGTTACCAAGTAGATTGGATGTGGGAATGGTAGTTAGTACACCTTTGGGGAAAAATATAAACATTGATGAGGTATACAAGGGAGTGATACTAAATATTGAGGGGGTAGAGCTAACGGCGGATCTCATGCCTTTAGCATTAGATGATTTTGACTTAATACTGGGAATGGATTGGTTGAGTAGACATAGAGCACAAGTGGATTGTTTCACAAAAACAGTAAACCTCCAAGATGTGAGTGGGAAAAAGGTAGTATTCAGGGGAGAGAGGAAGGTGATTCCAAACTCTATAATCTCGGTCATGACGGCCGGAAAATTGATTAGAAAGGGATGTCCTGCCTGGTTATCTCATGTAAGAGAATTGAAGAAGGGGAGCATTGAATTAACAAATATTCATGTTGTAAAAGAGTTCCCAGACGTGTTTCCAACAGAATTACCGGGACTGCCTCCAATTAGAGAAATTGAGGTTTCCATTGAGACTCTTCCAGGAGTCAACCCTATAGCACAGTCTCCTTATAGGATGGCCCCTATAGAACTAGCCGAATTGAAGATCCAACTTCAGGAGTTGTTGGACAAAGGATTCATACGGCCGAGCAATTCACCTTGGGGCCCCCCCGTGTTATTTGTAAAGAAGAAGGATGGTACATTTAGGTTATGTATCGATTATCGTCAACTAAACAAAGTGACGGTAAAGAACAAGTATCCGTTACCACGAATAGATGACCTGTTTGATCAGTTGAAGGGTGCAAGAGTTTTCTCAAAGATAGATCTGAGATCGGGGTATCACCAATTAAGAATCAGAGAACAGGACATACAGAAGACTGCCTTTAGAACTCGCTATGGCCATTATGAATTCTTAGTAATGCCATTTGGGTTAACTAATGCCCCTGCAGTATTTATGGATCTAATGAATCGAGTGTTTCGATTATATTTGGATAAATGTGTGGTCGTGTTTATTGATGATATATTGGTATATTCGAGCTCCTATCAGGAGCACGAGAAGCACTTGAGGAAGGTGTTAGAAATATTGAGAGAAAATAAATTGTATGCGAAATTGGATAAATGTGAGTTCTGGCTTAAAGAGGTGATATTTTTGGGACATGTTATCTCAGCTGGGGGAATATGTGTGGATCCAGGAAAAGTAGAGGCAGTTCTAAAGTGGGAGAAGCCCACAAATGTGACTGAAATTCGAAGTTTCTTGGGCCTCGCAGGGTATTATAGGAGGTTTATTGAAGGATTTTCCACAATAGCATCGCCTCTGACCAAGTTGACTCGTAAAGAAGTGAGGTTTAATTGGTCAAAGGAATGTGAGGAGAGTTTCCAGGAGTTGAAAAGAAGGCTTACATCAGCCCCCGTCTTGGCCCTCCCTTCTGGAACAGAAGGGTTCATTGTTTATAGTGATGCCTCAAGCAGGGGTTTGGGATGCGTATTAATGCAGCATGGAAAAGTGATCGCATATGCTTCCAGACAGTTAAAGCCGCATGAAGTGAATTATCCGGTCCATGATTTGGAACTCGCAGCAGTAGTATTTGCCTTGCGAGTATGGAGACATTACTTGTATGGAACACAAGTACAGATTTTCACCGACCATAAAAGTTTGAAGTATTTAATGTCGCAAAAAGAATTAAATATGCGGCAGAGGAGGTGGGTGGAATTGATAAAGGACTATGATTGCACAATTGATTACCATCCAGGCAAAGCCAATGTAGTGGCGGATGCATTAAGTCGAAAAGGGAAAGCAGTGATGGGTGATACAGAAATTTCGGAACAAGCAAATATGATGGAATTGAAAAGGATGGGAATTCAATTAAATGTGGGTCCTGAAGGGTCAATACTAGCTCATATGAAGATCAGATCAGTGTTACGAGATAAAGTTCTAGAAGCTCAGTTAGTAGATGAAGGTTTAGAGAAAATTAAGGAAAAAATAAAGCAAGGCAAGGAGTTGTCCCTTCAAATGTTGCCGGGAGGGTTGGTTGTGATGGGAAAACGGGTTTATGTGCCTGAGAATAAGACCTTAAAGGGTGAGATATTGAGAGAAGCTCATGAATCTCGGTTTACAACCCATCCTGGGAGCACCAAGATGTATAGAGATCTCAGGGAATATTACTGGTGGCCGAATATGAAGAAGGAGATAGCCGAATATGTGTCAAGATGTGGGATATGTCAGCAGGTGAAGATAGAACATCAAAGACCGGCAGGAGAATTACAGCCACTACCAATTCCAGAATGGAAATGGGAAAATATAGCCATGGATTTTGTAACCGGATTGCCAAAGGGGAAAAAGGGCAATGATGCTATATGGGTAGTGGTAGATCGACTGACAAAGTCAGTTTTGTTCTTACCCATCAAAATGACAGACCCCATAGACAAGTTGGCCAAATTATACGTGAACGAAGTGATTAGACTGCATGGAGTTCCCATATCAATGGTATCAGATCGAGACCCGAGATTTACTTCAAGGCTATGGCCGTGCTTACAACGAGCTTTGGGAACCGAGGTGAATCTGAGCACGGCATTCCATCCCCAGACAGATGGCCAATCTGAAAGAACCATCCAAACACTTGAAGATCTTTTAAGGTCATGTGTGTTAGAGTTTGGGGGAAACTGGGAAGACTTGCTACCGTTGGTAGAGTTCACGTATAATAATAGTTACCAAGCTTCTATCGGGATGGCTCCATATGAAGCCCTTTATGGGAGAAAATGTCGCACTCCGATATGTTGGGATGAAGTTGGAGAAAGGAAACTCCTGGGTCCTGAACTGGTACAAATAACAACTGATAAAGTAAGGGTAATCAGGCAAAGAATGAAGGAAGCCCAAGATAGACAGAAGAGTTATGCAGACAAGCGGAGGAGACCCTTAGAATTCCAAATAGGGGATAGAGTCTTCTTAAAGGTGGCACCATGGAAGGGCATCATTCGGTTTGGAATGAAAGGAAAACTTGCTCCGAGGTATATTGGCCCATTTGAAGTGATAGCTAGGGTAGGGCCGGTGGCTTATCGTTTGAAGCTACCAGCACACCTAGAGAAGATTCACAATGTATTCCATGTATCACTATTACGGAAGGCAGAAGTGGATCCTTCCCGAGTGTTACCTCCAGTTCCTATTGAAGTAAGAGAGGACTTGACACTCGAGACTAGGCCAGTCAAGATCATGGATCGTAGTGAAAAAACATTGAGAAATAAGAAAGTATCACTTGTCAGAGTATTGTGGAGAAACTCACAAATTGAGGAAGAAACGTGGGAGAGAGAGACAGAGATTAAGGAAAAATACCCCCATCTATTCCTTGAGTCAGGTATGTAGTTTGAATTTCGAGGACGAAATTTTTATTAGGAAGGGAGAATGTGAAACCCGAGAATAAAGTATACAAAGAGGTAGGAGATTTAAAAAAATTAAAATGTTGTTATTATACAAAATTTAGGAAAAAAAAAAAAAACGGGAATTAAGAAGAGATGGGACTATAAATACCCATCTCTTCTCAGCCATGTCCAGGAGAGCACAAAAGAAAGAGGGGAGAAGAATTTCGAAATTCATCCAAAGAAAAACAAGAGTAAACACCCAAACAATTGTAAACCCATACAAGCCTAGGATTTCTAAAGTAGAAGAGCAAAATTGGGTGGAGAAGTAACAAGAAGAAAGTGAAGAAATTGGGGAAGAAAGGAAGAAGAGTGGCTGGGTATTTTCAAGGAGAAGAAGGCTAGGATTCTTCCAAAATTGTTAGATTTCATCCAAGTAAGGAGTTCTAATTCCAATTTCTATGAAATTAACTTCAATTTGAGTAGAAGTTGAGATTGTTCTTGAATTGGGAATTAGGGTTTTTAACACAAAATGTTAGGAAAAATGCATAAATGAGTAGGATTTCATGAATAAATGGAAGACATGGCTGTTATTGATGAGAAATCAAGGATTGAAGATGAATTGGAGACACTTTCTTCTTATTTCAAAACTGGACAGTTTCGTTGCCCTTTTTGTGAGGGACTTTTGGACCTGAAAAATACATAATTAAGGGAGGGTCCCTTCATAGAAGTTGTAGCTGGGAGTGTTAGCTTTCCAACGAGTCCAACCTCGTCTAATTTGGAGTTCTGGAACTCCAGATATGGGTAAAACACTGAGGAGAGGTCAAGCTGTCTTGACAGTTTCGGACAAGTTGAAAAAAATAGCAAAAATTTAACCATGTTAAGGGTATAAATTGTCCATTTCCCTTCATAAAATGTGTCTTGATCTTCAGAAAATAAAAGAAGAGAATAAATGGTGATAAGAAATTGAATTCATGATGTCCATTTGGACTATAGATGAGCTGAAAAATTAAAGGGTGATAATAAGGAATATAAATAAGAAAGAAAAGAATTGGTAAAAGGGGAATGAATATTATTACCATTTTTATTGTTGTTGTGTGGGATATGTGGATTAATATAAAAAAAAATGGTGGGTATTTGTGGTTTCAGGAAGAACCGCGGGTGAAGGGCAACAACAACAACAACAGGGTAACGCAAGTCGAACCTTCACAGCAGGTAGGTACTTGGTACCTATATTTGCTTTATCTAATAATTATTTTCTTTACTAGTTATTGAACTATAAGTTATATTTTGGTGCTTATTGATGAGGAAAAGAAAACGGGTAAAGGAAAGGTTAGGAGATGGAAAAATAGGTATATATGTATGTGTAGAAAGAAACAAGCTGGTCGATATCGGCATGATTTATAAACTTGATTAGCTATTCGGTTCAGAATAGTTAATGATATCGACGGGTGACGTCGATATCGGCATGATTTATAAACTTGATTAGCTATTCGGTTTCAGAATAGTTAATGATATCGGCGGGTGACGTCGATATCGGCATGATTTATAAACTTGATTAGCTATTCGGTTTCAGAATAGTTAATGATATCGGCGGGTGACGTCGATATCGGCATGATTTATAAACTTGATTAGCTATTCGGTTTCAGAATAGTTAATGATATCGGCGGGTGACGTCGATATCGGCATGATTTATAAACTTGATTAGCTATTCGGTTTCAGAATAGTTAATGATATCGGCGGGTGAAGTCGATATCGGCAAAATTAATAGACTTGATAAGCTTTCTGAGATGAAAGCGAAGCAGTTAAAAGAAATAAATTTTCTTGTATATAATCAAAAAAAAAAATGGTGTATATGGTTGTATATGGTGTAGATTGATGGATATGTTGTATAATTTCTCTGTAAATTGCTAGTATTTACTAAATTGTTTTACTTTTGTGGAAAATCTATATTTTGCAGGTTCTTCCCATTCTCGTCAGGAATAGAATTTTAAACCTTAATTCCTTTTTGTATAAGTTAGGAACTTAGGGAGTTATGGTGAAATTTTGATATGTAGAAGAACATGTAAATTGTATAGAATAGTATTTTTGTAAATTTTGTTTATGGAATATTAAATGTATCCACCTATGCTCCGGATATTAGAAAGTACTAGATTATCTTAGAATATTATACTATGTTATGTTTTATGTATATGTGTATATGTGAAATCTTTATGTACGAACTGGCTTTTTAATTTTTATCTTATTCGTGAGATGTAAGATGAAGTTGAGAAGGAATATGGTCCTGAGCATATTCTGAAATGAATTATGCAATTAATTGTATACATGAATGTGATTATGGGTGAGCTGTGATCCAAATTGTGTGCAGGTTGTGTTATTGATAACTTGGGATCTCCCGATATAGGGGAGACTCTGCCGAAATTTCGTTAGAAATTTCGGCGAGAGAAAAAAAAAAAATTTTCATGCTTCATCTACCCTTTTATAGGGGTAAAGATTAGCAAATAAACAAATAGGAGAAAAAAATTTGGGGTTGTTACATAGACGGTTCTAGATACTATCTAATTTTTGTAGATCACTACACCAAATACATATGGTTTTATCCTATTTCAACAAAATCTTCGGTCAAAACAATTTTTCCTCAGTTTAAAACTCTAGTTGAAAAACGTTTTCAAACAAGCATAAAAAGTATTTACTCCGACAATGGTGGAGAATTTATCGGTTTAAAATCCTTTTTGTCCACTCATGGTATTAGTCATTACACTACCGCTCCCCATACACCTCAACAAAACGGTGTGTCTGAACGCCGCCACCGTCACTTAGTCGAAACAGGACTCACTCTTCTTACAGATGCAAAATTACCACTTTCATACTGGCCTTATGCCTTCCATACCGCCACTTATCTTATAAATCGTCAACCAACCCCACTTCTTCACAACATCTCTCCTTTTGAAGCTCTTTTTGGACAAAAACCCAACTATTTAAAATTAAAAATTTTTGGGTCCATTTGCTATCCTTTCACTAGGCCCTACACAGCCCATAAGTTAGAACCAAAGTCCATTCCATGTATTTTTATTGGGTATTCCCTAACCCAAAATGCATACAAATGTTTAGAGCCCAAAACCCAAAAGACTTATATCTCTCGGCACGTTTTATTTGATGAATCCAAATTCCTAATTTCGATTCAATCTCCTCCTTCGTCGCCAGACCCGTCCATTTCACATGAATCTCCAAGTACCTTCGTTCCTCTGCCTTCATCAGCTTCACCAGTGAATTCGACGTCTGCTAACGCCGTTCCTTCATCACCTCCAGGTAACTGCCACTCTCCTTCAATTTCAATTTCTTCCAATTTGCAACAATCATCTGAGTCATTACATTCAAATTCATGCTCATCTGCTCAAAATCATGCATTTAGTCATCAATCTCACTCTCACTCACAATCACACAACGGAGCAACAGTATCATCTCTCTCCTCACAGCATAGTTCTTCATCTTCATCATCAGCCACTCACTCATCACCCACTCTCAGAACACATCCCATGACAACTAGATCCATGAATAACATACATAAACCCAAACAAATGCATTCTGTCACTAAGCACCCACTACCTCACGGCCTAGAGCCAACATGTGTCACTCAAGCCCTAAGCTTGCCGCGATGGCGTGCAGCCATGTCCGATGAGCTTACAGCTCTCATGAAACATGGAACTTGGGAATTAGTTTCCCCACCTGTTAATTGCACACCTGTAAGTTGCAAATGGGTCTTTCGTGTTAAGCGAAAGGCCAATGGCCAAATTGACCGTTTCAAAGCTAGATTAGTTGCCCGAGGTTTTCTTCAAAGACCGGGCTTAGATTACACTGAGACCTTTAGCCCTGTGGTTAAACCAGCAACCATTCGGGTCATACTCACAATAGCTGTAATTCAAGGCTGGCCCTTAAGGCAAATGGATGTCCAAAATGCATTCTTGCATGGACAACTTGATGAGGATGTCTACATGACACAACCTCCGGGATTCAAAGACCCTTCTAAACCAAACCATGTTTGCAGGCTGCGAAAAGCCATTTATGGACTTAAACAGGCCCCTAGGGCCTGGTATTCCACTCTCAAAACTGCCCTGCTTACTCTCGGGTTCCTCATTTCTCAAGCAGATTCATCCTTATTTATCTACCGTAATGGTCATACTATTTGTTATTTACTTGTTTATGTGGATGACCTGGTAATTACTGGAAATAATTCAACATTTGTGTGTTCTATTGTCCAGCAGCTAAGCTCTAAATTTTTTTTGAAAGACTTAGGTTCACTTCATTATTTTTTGGGAGTAGAAGTTCTCCCCACCTCAGCAGGTTTGTTCCTCTCTCAACATCAATATATTAGAAATTTGTTATCTAAAACAAACATGGTTGGTGCTAAGGATGTTTCCACACCTCTAAGCACTAGCTCATCTCTGAAACTTCTTGATGGTACTGCTGCCTTTGACAGCACTGAGTTTCGTCGGGTAATTGGTAGTCTTCAATATCTTTCTCTTACTCGCCCTGATATTTCATTTGTTGTTAACAAATTGTCTCAATTTATGCATAAGCCAACACACTCGCACTGGACAGCCGTCAAGCGATTGCTCAGGTACCTCAAACACACAATATTCCACGGCATTCACATCAAGAAGACCACCTCCTGGAATCTCACAACATATTCAGATGCGGACTGGGCTGGAAATGTCGATGATTGCACCTCTACTTCAGCCTACATCAGCTTCCTTGGCCAAAATCCTATTTCCTGGAGCTCCAAAAAACAAAGGGCTGTTGCCCGATCATCCACCGAAGCTGAATACAGATCACTCGCCAATGCTGCCTCGGAAACACTATGGCTGCTGAATCTCCTTACAGAAATCGGGTTCCCACTTAAAGCTCCACCTTCCCTGCTATGCGACAACCTTGGTGCAACTCATCTCAGCTATAATCCGGTTGACCACTCTCGCATGAAGCACATTCAAATCGACCTCCACTTTGTCCGTGACTTAGTCCAAAAAGGCACCCTTCAAGTTCACCATGTTCACACTACGGATCAGCTCGCGGACCTCTTGACGAAACCTTTGTCACAACAACGTACTGAAACCTTGCGATTCAAGATTGGCCTTACCGATGGAAGCCCTATCTTGAGGGGGCGTATTGAGGAAATCAACACAAAATCAGCTTAAGATTCATTAAGCAAATCTGTAGCAACAGTCTGTTTCCTCTTTTAGCATTCTAGTCGTTGTAAATAACCTCATTATCTGCACATTGATTGTATATTCAATTGGCAAACAATACTGCCAAAGATAGACACTGCTCATGTATATATATAGCATATCATTCATCAATAAAAAGTGTGGTATTTTTCATTGACATCCTGTGTAAACAAATCCTTTATAAGACTCATCTTTGTTTTATTTCAAATTTATTCATTTTTTATTTTAAATACCAAAATATCCTTAGATTTTTTTTTCTTTCCCCCCCTCTTCTCCTTCATATTCACAGTTATTTTTTGATGGACGCCCTATTAATTATTTTATCTTACAATTAAAATTGTGTTATTGATGGCAGAAAGATTACATTTTAATTAATTGTCATTCCCTAACTAGATTTTTAGTACATATTTGGAAGTGTAGTTGTGATTTTTTTTTAAAGTAATTTTTATTTAAAAATGCATTAAAATAATATTTTTTTTATTTTTAAAAATTATTTGTAATATCAATATATAAAAATGATCTAAAAAAACCAAATTTTTTTAATTTAAAATAAAAAATAAAAATAAATTATTATTATTATTTTTTAATTAATTGTCATTCCCTAACTAGATGTTTAGTATATATTTGAAAGTGTGGATGATATTGCTTTTGAAAGTGATTTTCGTTTAAAAATATATTAAAATAATAATTTTTTTATTTTTTAAAGATTATTTTTAATATTATCTCATTAAAATTATTTTCGGTTCAAAGAATACAGCCTTGTACATTAAGAATACAGTATACTCTTTTTTGCCTTGCAGTTATCACTCATAGATTCATTTTAGATAAGGTTTTTGAGACCAAGTCTCATGGTCCCCTCATTCAACGAGCTTATCAAGAACAAATCAAGGAGGAATGGAAATTCATTTTCGTGGCGCACTGATGCTCTTTGCCTGCTGCTTTGGCATTTATTTCAATATCACTATCAATTAATTAGTTTGTTTTTGCATATTTTGTAGAGTCTACGACGGGCATGAGAGCATCAAAGACATTATAATTAATCTCGCAACCAATAGTTGAAGCGAAATCTGTGACAACCTTGTCTGATACTTAATTTAGAATTTTACTTGTCCCGTACAGTCTAATCTTATCTCCTGATTAAATGCATCCCTGTGATTTTATCATCAGCATATCCATGATCCTAAAGGACTGTGATAATAAAATACTTGTGATCTGCACAGTAGAACTCGAGTTCGAATCAGGGTGTGCACTTCTTGTAAGAATCTGAGAGAATTGAGATTTTATTCGCTCATCTGATCCATAAAATACACTATCAGGATGCTAGTTTACTCGCTTCAAAAAAAATCCATAATGCAAAATCTACTTGTGAGATTAGCCAACCCAGATGCAATGTATGGACAGATGTATTATTTCCTTGCAGTTTGCTTTATGATAAAATAATCTAATATAATACGGCAACTGTGCTGATGAAGGCGACAGTTTCTTCTAATGGTTGTTGCCAGGGATAGCGCGCATCACATCTGTGATCATTTTCTGCCCGTGGCATCACACCGATACAAGGAGCCAGGCACAATCCATGTGCTGGAACAACTCCCATGCTGTACATGGAAATCGGCCTTCGTAGAATTATATAACATTTCTTTAGTAATCCAAAAGTAATCAAGAAAACTCTTCCCCAAAGACTATAAAAGAGAATTTTAGCACGACGACTTTATAAAGCAACAGAGAAAGGACGGGTAATTATTAACACCAGAAATGCATGGTTTTTCTAGAGTGCATAAGTGTACATCCAGTGAATCAAAACTCACAAAAACACAGAAATATGTGTCTGTCTGTTTTTGCAGAGAGAGGGAGAGAGAGAGAGGGCATTGTGTCAATCAGTTAATTTCATGCCAGCATATAGTCATCCTGGAAAGAAATTATGTCCATTCATATAAGAAAAGAGGACATACCAGCAATGCGCCAAATGCAAGTGAAGCATGAAATCCAAATGAAAGCAGAATCGCAATTAAAAAAACCAAATTGTAGGGATTATCATAAATAGAAATATTATGTACATGGAGTGAACCTGGTCATTATCCCTCAATCAACACAGAATGCTGTACGAGTTCGCATATTGTAGGGATATGAAAGTTGTGTTTGGAGCATTACAACAAGCTGCAAGCTTTTTTAATCGAAACAAAAACATGGAAAGTAAAGTTAAAAACAAGAGTTCATTACCACTATTACGGAGGAATAGTCGGGTTTCACCATCATAAAGAGCTCCTTTTGATCGATTATAAGCAAAAAAATCCTCACATAATTCATCATGGCCCTGTTTCCCAAATCAGAAATTTATCATTTCAGTATCTTCTTACCACGTTTTATACTTTTTGCTGCATTTCCAAAATCCTTGTAATCCTCTGAAACAGATTGAGTAGTATCGTTGTGGGAAATGGAAGCTTTTGGAAACAGGTCCTTGTTGCCGACGACATGGAGAAAGCAAGAATTCCATGTTGAACATTCTAATATTGCTTGTCGGAGTCCTTGATTGCCGATAAATGGCGAGCCAAAAGTGATGCAGAGGGGGAGCTTCGGAGGGGGCTGAATTCTTTTTATGTTGTCCAAAAGCCACAAGGTAAATAGAGAAGCAACTGATCCTCCAATTGAGTGTCCAGTGACAATTAATGGAGTCCGCAGCAATTCACCAGTCTTTAAATCATGGATCTAAAAGTACTGTTCTTAATCAGGAACCTATTTTCGTAGCATGATAATCTCCATGTTGGATTCTTCTCTTATTTTCGTCATTTAGCCTAGTCTCCTAGTCATGCAGTCATAAACTTTAAGGACCAGAAGAAATTTGGCATATGTGTTGCTTCAATATGTATTTTTCCTAATAATTATGGTCAATGTGTAGTTTTCAGACTCAATGATGTAGATTTAAATAATGAAACATGGCCAAAATAAAGCAGAGTAGAACGTAAATGAGATCATGAATGCGATGAAAACTGCCAAATGGCCAGCAGAAGTTCAAAAAATCATGAAAACAACCATGAGTATGATGTTTCTGAAGGATACCTGAGTTTTGAGCTGGGACAGCTCCTTAAAATGGGCTTTAAAAAGGGTGATTGCACCTCGATGAATTGAAAAAGACCTGTTTCTTTCAGTGCATAAGAAGTTAAAGATAGGTAGCTCCAGCTCCTTGAGAGTTTTTGATGAAACCAAATCTCCTCCCTGTCGAAGAAGTTCTTTCGTTGATAAAGTAGAAGTGGTGAAGGCTATGAGGGTATACTTCGATTTCTTATCGAGCCTTGTTGATCTGAACTGGTTTCTGTTTGAAGGTCCTTTATCGCACCGCATGATAGCTCAAGCAAACCAGAGTTCACCACCATGTCTGCCAAATCTAGTCCACTGATAAATCTGCAAACAAGAACAAAACACGCACACAGAGCAGCATGGAGCCTGTTAGAACGTAAATGCAAATTTTACCAGGGTAAATATAGACAGAACGTTTTGCTTACAGGGGATGGTGGCTCATTGTCGAATTGTGCTTTGCTAGATTGGCTCAGGAACACAATTGTAGGAATAAAATAGGAAGAGTAATAATAAAATAAGAAGAATAAAAGGCAGAGATTGAACAGGTCAATAAAAGTACACATTTGACTTTTGACATGGCACTCACCTCTTTCACCACGGACAAAATTTCGATCACATACTGGGAAATTACAACGCAATCTCTGTGTTTACCATGTATCGCCTGTTTTTCTTTCCTTCTTCGAGCCTATATTTTTTCTTGCTAAAATCCACAGAAAACTTCCTGAACCTGCTATGAAACTTCTCATCAACTTTGACTGTTAATTACTCTTGTCTTTGGATTGACAAGGCATCTATCCAAATATTCTGCATCATTCTGGCATCCAACAGCCCATTTGATTGGACTTGATTCTTGCCAACGCAAATCTACTAGGGGTTTAGAGCTCGAGCAGTAGACCAGGAAGCAACAGCACCTGGCCCGATAGCATTAAACTCTCCCTAGCCCTCTGTCATATGAAAGAAAACAGAGCACGGAAAGATGGAGTGCAAAGCCCTTAGGCAGGAAAGACTGAAATGGCCAACTTCCTCCTTGGGGTAGGTTGCAATTTTTAGGGAATGGATACTGTATTGCAGGAAAGACTGAAATGGCCAACTTCCTCCTTGGGGTAGGTTGCAATTTTTAGGGAATGGATACTGTATAGAAATTTTGTGTTTATTCGTAGAGGATATTAGTATTAGGGGTGGGCATTTTCGGTTCGGTTCGGTTTTTTGTCAAAAAAGTAACCAAACCGAATTTTTTTTTTTTTGAAAAAAAAAGCCGAAACCGAACCGAATCTATTCAAAACCGACCACTTTCGGTTCGGTTCGGTCCGGTTTTTTTGATTAAAAAATTCATAAAACCGAATTTGGTTTTTGGGCCATCTGATGGGCCTTCTGATGGGCTTTTTGATGGGTTTTTCTGTAGGCCATCTAATGGGCTTATAATTAATATAAAAAAACTGATTTATACAAATATTAATGTATTAAATTGTTAATGCTAATATAGTTTTATTAAGTTTTTTTAACTTTCTAGTTTCTAATTCTTTTGTTTTGTTTCCTTTAGCATGATAAAAAATAATTAAAATTACACAAACGAATAAGTTAAAGTTTAATTTACAGAATATTGCCTTCAAAGGGCTTCAAAATAAACAACAAGTCACATTAACATAAAAAACTTCAAGATTTTGAACTAATTATATCTGTTGCTAGATGTAGCTTTCCACCAAATTCTACAAAATAAATAAATAATAAAAATGTTAGATTAAAAATAAGTTGATTAATAAATCATAAAATAAAAGTACAAGTGTATAAAAAAATAAACATGATTCCAGATTTACAAATATATATATTGTTTTTATACTGTTTTTTTATGAACGAATCTGATTAATTGAAGCTAAGTTAATAAAATTAACTAACGTATAAACTATAATCAATAACATGGATTTTGATTGTTTCTTACTAGTTCTCACATCCAAATAACAACAAAGCAAGCAATGGTGTTCTAAACATAAAGCAGCAAATCACAATAACAGCATATTATCTGTCCTCGAGAAGAACTTAGATTAAACACAATCACATGTTTTTCCCCTGTCATGTAAAAATCGTTTTTTGTGGAATTATTTGCAATATACCGCCAGACTTGTTCAACTGTAAGTAAGATGCACTAACAGATGCACGGATCTGCAATAACAGCATATTATTTTTTTGAGGCTAGACTTCAAGTTCAACTGTAAGTAAGATGCACTAACAGATTATCAACTAACACTGAATAAATAGAATCTCAAATCATTAAAAAAAAATAGCATAAATTACATACCAAGTAGTTGATCGATTTTCTCTAGACAAGCCAACCAACTTGAAACTTGAAACAGATGTGAGAACTTCTGAGACCCATGTCAGTTCAACTGAAATAAGAACAAAAAAAGGATGGGTCCTTCGCCCCCCTTGTTTTTCTGCTTAAAGAGAGGTTTATTTACCTTCCGACGCTGGGGAAGGTTGGGGATCCTCCATGCCTTCTTTGGCTCTTCTGTTTTCAGGTTTGACATGACATTAGAATACGCACATGGATTCTAACCCTTCTTGCTACGAGATCTCATCGCTAGAGGCGAGAGGCGAGAGGGAGGAAAGGAGATTGGGATAGGCCGAGAGGCGAGGGGGGAAGAGGGCCAGAGGGGGGCGGCTAGGGTTTGTTGGAAATGAATGAACATTTCCTATTTATATTAAGTGTGTTAACCGAACCGGTTGTGTTTTAACCGAACCGGACTGGTTCGGTTCGGGTTAATCGGTTTTTGCCTTACAGAACCGATACCGAACCGAACCGGAATTTTTTTTATAATTTTATAATCGGTTTAATCGGTTTTTTTATCGGTTCGGTTTTTTTCGGTTATTTTTTTTCGGTTTTCTCGGTTATTCGGTTCGGTTTGCTCACCCCTAATTAGTATAACCACATAAAATATAAATCAAAATAAAATTATAAAAAATAATTTTTAATAAATCTAATATTAAAGTATAAAATTAAATTAAAAAACTCGAGTCAATCGGCTTAACTGCAACCCAAGTCATACTACCATGATAACTACATAAAAAACTAAAAATAAAATTACAAATCTTAATCCTTAATCAGCCCAATTTAAAAGATAAAATTCAAATAAAAATATAAAAAATATAAAATAATTCAAATTAACTTGTCAAACTTGAGTTAAAAAAATATGTATAACTCCATAGAAAGTGATTCAAAAATATTATAGAATTTGATCCTTAATCATTTTAAAATTGAAGGATAAAAAAAAAAAAAAAGGAAATATAATAATCAATACAGTTAATCCGTAAAATTCACAATAAAATAAATGAAAATGGAATAATTTTATAAAAACAAATCAAAATAAATTATGAACGTTTACATGTGATAAATTCAATATTAAAAAATAAAATTAAAAATTTTGAAGAATAAATAAAAAAGATATTGACTTCTTACTATTCATTGAAAAACCAAGACTTTTTGTTACAAGTTAATGATAGTGTCAACATCTGATATGGGGACTCAAAAACATAATGATCTGGATATGCTATAGCGATTGATGAAGGGCATGGATGAACCCTATGACTTTTAAATAGAAAAATTAGAAAAATATAATAATTCTGAAAAAAAAAATTAAAAATATAAAATTTTTAAGCTGGAAAAATAAAAAACTACAAAAAAAAATTTTAAAAAAAAAAAAATTCTTTTGTGGGAACATCAATGGCTTTTATTAAAGGAAGCTTTCTGCAACAAGGTTCAAAGTTATCTGCCTTTTCCTTCACTCGGTACACCATTTACATTGCAAAAAAATTATGTGAGGTTATCGTGGGAACTGAAGCTAACTAGGAAGTGGAAGAAACTAACTAGGAACTACGAGAAGTGGCACCCCAGTTCAGAACTCCACCCCAGTTCAGAACTCCACCACTAGATGGGAAGCCACCATGATCGGAGCAACCGTGGTGGCGGAAGGACAGATCATGTTATTGCAGCAAAATCACGTACACGGATAGCATTAAGGGAACCTAACGATCTAGATGTTAGACTGGGTGAATGACATGGCGAGTGAATGGTTTTGATCTTCCAATTTTCTTTACTCCATAATCAATACCTCTCTTCCACTATGTTGAATTTCATAGTGGAGCTTGCTTTTTTCGTTCTCCTCTTTATTCTCTGTATCACCTTTACTTTTTTCCCCTTTAGTTCCCTTTTTTCTTGTCAGCACACTGGAGGTAATTATAGCAATGAAGGTGGCTTCCACTTATGATGGAGATGATGACATGAATGCACTGTATAAGATCAAGATACAAAACTTAGTGTGATTGCCTTTGAATTTTGAATTTTAGTCATTGGGTTCGGATTTATACAATTTGATTCTTAATTAACCATAAAATTTTGATTTTTTTGTAATTTTCCTTCTAATTTCAATCAATTAACTTTACAAAAAAAAAAATAGTCACCTAAAATTTGTATTTTTCTTCAGTTTTTTGGCAGAATACAGCCTAAATTTGTCAAAAAAATCTAGCTTAATTTCTCATTACACACACCTCCTTTTATTTTTATTATTTTTTGGAATAATCCAGAAATAAGCTATTACAAAATGCACAAGCAACAGCTAAGACTTGAAATCAGAGAACCATGATTTTCATTTCTTTTTTTATTTTATTTATTTTGCTTTTTGGTAGATTTCTAACCAAAATGCTAGCAACAAGAAAAGGCAAGGATAAATTATTTGCTAGAGATGGAGCCAAAAGATTTCGAAATGTTGTGGAATTTCCAAAAAGTCTCTTTTGGGTCAAATAATGTATCCTAAAAAACACCCATAATGATCCACTTGAGAAGGAATAATATTATTTAAAGTAGACTTAATGATCCAGACTTGACGAAGTCAATTATTCTTGAAAGATGTGAGAAGTTGGATTCGAAGTTTCCAATTTCACACCTTCCCTCTGCAAATTCTACTATTACTATCAAAATTGTCAATATCTTTTCGTTTGGATTAGTGTTTTATTTTTTCAATTGAAAAGAAATATTTTAGTTTTGGAGTGTTTCAGCATGTCATTTCAAAATTCTATTATTTTTATATATATAATTAAATATATTAACACAAAAAAAATTAGTTCAAAAATAAAATAAAATTATTTAGAATTGTAAAGTTTCATCTAAAAAAAGACACAATAAAATGATTTTTCTGAAAAAAATTATGAACATGTATAATATTACGAGAATGCTATTATCAATCTCACAAGGTCTTTACATTCTCTGATTCCTCTAATATTTTAACATATTATATATAAATATGTCAAGAGACTCCTCGTAAAATTTCATCTTAATCTAACGGTCGGATTAAGAGATATGATTAATATTGTAAAATTATTCATTATTTAAAAAAAATACTATTTAGACGAAACGGAACAGGCGAAACAAAACCGGTACATTTCGACTAGTATTTGGATGAAAAATCTAGAACGGACAATCGAGATAAAAACGATATCATTTTGTCTTGTTTTTTTAACTAATATAAAATGTTTCAGCCATTTCAGCTGAAACGAAACAAACTGACAACTATGATTACTACCACTGGCTCAATGGTTTTGTTAGCAAAGTGTCTTTAAGAGAAAGAAGAAATAGTTACTATTTTTCATCACTTTATTAGAAAATGCTCTGGCTATTCGTGATTGCAAGACGTAAAATTCGACCTGTAAAGGAAGAAGACAGGTTCAACGTAACTTCCTTTTCTTCAATGATTGTCTTGGGTTCAACGTAGCTCTTGGTGTACGTTTATGTTTTTCCAATTTTATTCTAAAATATTTATTCAATTAGATATATATATATATATATATATATATATATATATATATATATATATATATATCACTCGAACATAGAAGTTGTTACTACCTTTTCAATTCACAATCTCCGACCACCATTCCAATTTGCTATAGACAGTAGTGCCTTTGTATGGCTTACTCTGAGTCTCTGTTCTCTTCCACGTCTTCGTCCTATAGACATAGATGGAATTATGATGTTTTTCTAAGTTTTAGAGGAGAAGACACTCGCAAACAGTTTACAGATCATCTCTATTCTGCCTTAATCCAAGCCGGAATTCATACTTTTAGGGACGATAATGAACTCCCTAGAGGAGAAGAAATCTCCCCGCAACTTCTCAGGACAATCGAAGGATCAAGGATTTCTGTAGTGGTCTTCTCCAGAAACTATGCTTCCTCTAGATGGTGTCTTGACGAACTGGTAAAGATTATTGAGTGCAGGCAGAAAATTCACCAGGTTGTTCTTCCAATATTCTATGATACGGATCCTTCAGATGTCCGCAAACAGACCGGTAGCTATGAAAAAGCTTTTGATAAACATGAAGAACACTTCAAGGAAGAAATGGAGAAGGTCAACAGGTGGAGAGAAGCTCTTGCACAGGCTGGAAATCTATCTGGATGGGGTTTAAACAATGAGGCAAATGGGTATATCTTTATCGATCTTCTCTGTCAAAATCCACTTGCACAAATCAACAGAAACAATCTTGTTATTAATATCAATTTGAAGTTGATATTTCAACTTCGATTAAATATTAGGTTTTAATTGCAAAATAATGTTGGCATCGTGGGAATACATGGGATATTGCGTGGTATAAAATAGATGTAGCAAATATCTATGTTTTTTCAAAATAATTCTCCAACTAGTAGGGTATAAAATTTAATAAGTTCTTTTTGAATAATGTTGGATATAAAACTTTGGACAAAGGCTCGGATAAATAGTGATTATAAACTCAATAGCTTAATTATATTCAATAAAAGAATTTTGTACAAAATAAATATTGATAAATGTGTATACACTGATCACACACTAGACGCTCTTGATAAAGCTCACACTACCCGCTGATAACCGCGCACACTTGGACAGCATGCTTATTTTTCACTGAATCTCACTTGCACACACAACTCTTTCTCTTCTCACATGCACACTGCACTAACTTTTTCATGTATAAAATTGCTTGGTTGTTTCTTTTTCAAAAATTTCCTTACACGCAAGGATAACTTGATTTTCAAGATGCACTTCCTTGATAGTTCCACTTATACGCCGTTGATGTCTTTCTTTCTCTATGGACAGATATGAAGCGGAACTCATTAAAAGGGTTGTCAATGATATAGCTTGTAAATTGGGAAACAAAACCTTGCACGTAGCCAAGCACCCAGTAGGTATTTCTTCCAGAGTTCGAGGTGTTATTTCTTTGCTAACAGGTGCAAGAAATAATGTTGGCATCGTGGGAATACATGGGATAGCTGGAATAGGGAAGACAACAATAGCAAAAGCTGTGTTTAACAACCTTTATTTTGGATTTGAGGGAAGCAGTTTTCTTTCGGGTGTCAAGGAAATATCAGATAAGCCGAATGGTCTGGTTGAATTACAAGAGCGCCTTCTTCATGATATTCTGAAACCAAACGTTTGGAAGATCAGCAATGTTTATGAAGGAATGAATTTGGTCAAAGAACGACTTCATCGTAAAAATGTTCTTGTTGTTTTTGACGATGTGGATAAAAGAGAACAACTGGAGGCATTGATGGGAGAGAGATGTTGGTTTGGTGATGGAAGTAAGATAATCGTTGTAACTAAGAACAAGCATCTGCTAACAGAAGTGGAGGTTGATGGGATGTATCATGCTAAGGAATTGGATCGAGATCAATCTCTTCAGCTTTTCAGTTTGCATGCTTTTAGAGAAACCCATCCAGCAAAGGATTATGAGGAGCTTTCAGAAAAGGTAGTGGACTACTGCAAAGGACTTCCTTTGGCTCTTAAAATTCTGGGTTCTCATTTGTCCATAAGAGACAAAGCTGGATGGAAAATTGATATTGCCCATTGGCAAAATATTCCGCATGATGATATTCAAGGAAAGCTTAGAGTAAGTTTTGATGCACTTGATGTGGATTCAAGCGAGATATTCCTTGATATTGCGTGTTTTTTTGTTGGTAAAGACAAGGACTATGTAGCAGAAATAGTAGGTGCTCGTTACGCTTGCCATCCAGAGGTAGCTTTCAGAGCTCTCATTGGAAGGTCTCTCATAACAATTAACACCGAGAATCACAATAGGTTATGGATGCATGATATAATACGAAAGATGGGAAGGGAGATTATTCGTCAAAGGTCGCGTAACCATCCTGGAAATTGCAGCAGAATTGTGCTTCCAAAAGATGCATACACTGTTCTCTCCAAGGAAATGGTAAGAACTCATTACGTTGTATATTGATTGTTGTACTTTACACTCCAATATATTTGTCTTAATTTCGTACAGATCTTTGTGCAATTTTAAGGAACTAGTTGCGTTGGAAAGTGCAGTTTTGCTCTTTATGGAAGTTTTTTCATTTTACATAAATATGTTAATAGTTTTGCCAATACTATATCACCAAATCAGTTTTTATGCACTAATTCATAATTATCTTACACCAATATTTAATTCATCAACTTGGGATACCACATGAATAATTTTTATGAGATTTCTTTATATCTCTTTGTGTCATAATAAGAATAATAGAAGTTTTAAAAAAACAAGAATATGCAACAGAAATGTTAGGTGGTCGTGGGTTGGAACCTTAAATTGGTATCTACATTCTCATGTTTATTGTCATGATATTTTAATGTTTCTTGGCTCTTTTCAGGGAACAGATGCTGTGGAAGGTCTGGCACTAGATGTACAGGGATCATTCAGCACAAAATCGTTTACAAAAATGAGACGTTTACAATTACTCCAAATCACAGGAGCACATCTTGCGGGGAGCTACAGTCTTCTCCCCAGAGAGTTGATATGGCTTTGTTGGCTTGAATGCCCTTTGAAATCTTTGCCTTCTGATTTTCACCTAAACGAGCTTGTTATACTTGACATGCAACAAAGTAAAGTCCGAAAACTTTGGAAGGGGACTAAGGTAAAATATATGCAATAAGCACTCAAGATTTCCCCGAATTAGATTTGATGTAGAGTTACATTTTTTCACTGAAATATTTGTATTTTATTTTCTATTTTCTTTGACAGATTCTTAACAAGCTGAAAATCCTCAATCTCAGCTATTCCAAGTGCCTTGTTAAAACGCCAAACTTCCGAGGACTCCCTAGTTTGGAGAGACTGATACTTGTAGAATGCACAAGTTTGGTTGAGGTGCATCGATCTATTGGAAATTTGAAGAGCCTTGTTTTGTTGAATTTGGACGGCTGCAACAGCTTAAAGACTCTTCCAGAAAGCATGGGCAGCTTAAAATCTCTTCAAACTCTCAACGTTACTAGGTGCTCGCAACTTGAGAAATTGCCAGACAGTTTGGGTAGCCTAGAATCCTTAACTTTGTTGAATTTGGAGTCGTGTTACAACTTAAAGACTCTTCCAGAAAGCATGGGCAACTTAAAATCTCTTCAAACTCTCAACGTTACTAGGTGCTCGCAACTTGAGAAATTGCCAGACAGTTTGGGTAGCCTAGAATCCTTAACTTTGTTGAATTTGGAGTCGTGTTACAGCTTAAAGACTCTTCCAGAAAGCATGGGCAGCTTAAAATATCTTAAAACTCTCAACCTTACTGTGTGCTCGCAACTTGAGAAATTGCCAGACAGTTTGGGTAGCCTAGAATCCTTAACTTTGTTGAATTTGGAGTTGTGTTACAACTTAAAGACTCTTCCAGAAAGCATGGGCAGCTTAAAATCTCTTCAAACTCTCAACGTTACTAGGTGCTCGCAACTTGAGAAATTGCCAGACAGTTTGGGTAGCCTAGAATCCTTAACTTTGTTGAATTTGGAGTCGTGTTACAACTTAAAGACTCTTCCAGAAAGCATGGGCAGCTTAAAATCTCTTCAAACTCTCAACGTTACTAGGTGCTCGCAACTTGCGAAATTACCAGACAGTTTTGGTGGCCTAGAATCCTTAACTTTGTTGAATTTGGATTTGTGTTACAGCTTAAAGACTCTTCCAGAAAGCATGGGCAGCTTAAAATCTCTTCAAACTCTCAACGTTACTAGGTGCTCGCAACTTGCGAAATTGCCAGAGAGTTTGGATGGCCTAGAATCCTTAACAGAGTTGTTCATAAAGGATACTGCGATTAAGCAACTTCCTACATCAGCTAGATATTTGAAGAAGCTAACAGAGTTATCATTTGGTGGATACAAAAATGTTTTCTGCTCACCTGATCCACCATCTAAATCTCGGTTTTCAAGATTTTCATCGTGGCTTTCACCACAAAGCTGCTCTAGCTCTATAGCTATGCGACTAGATTCTTTCACTAGTTTCACTTCATTGAAAAAACTAGATCTAAGTGATGCTGGTTTGTCTGATGCTATAAGCTCCATTGATTTTGGGAGTTTTTCCTTTCTTGAAGACTTGGATTTGTCTGGAAACAGATTCTTCAATCTGCCTTCTAGCATTAGCCGCCTTCCTAAGATTCAGCATTTTTTGGTTGAGAGATGCGAGAATCTTCTATCAATCTCAGAGCTTCCATCAAATTTAGCATCCTTCTCTATCTGTGGTTGCACATCCATTGAAAGAGTATGTGCAGCACTTCACTCTCAAAGAATAGTATATCGGAATTTTACAGGGTGCCCAAATTTAATAGAGGTTCAGGCCATGGATTTGCGGGACAACAATTTATCTGAGGACAAGGATTTGTGGGACAACAATTTATCTGAGGACGAGGATTTGTGGGACAACTATAAGATGAGTGTTATTCAGGTTCTCTCTCTTTCTCTGTATCTTTCTCTCTCTTATTCAGGTTAGTTTTTCGAACTCAAATTTTAATTACTTTCCTTGAAACCATTAGGGTAAATATTATGAAATTAGCCTTGCTGGTGGCGAGATACCAGAATGGTTCAGCCATCGTGGAGAAGGAGATGCATTATCATTTCATTTGCCCTCAGTTTCAGTCCCGGACGGTAATAAACTACAAGCGTTTCTTGTTTGGGTGGTCTTTGCCTCCACCAATGAAGCCACTCCACAAACACCATTTCTTCAGCGTGATATATGTTTTGCTACTTTAAAAAATAAGAGCAATGGTGCTACTTTAAAAAATAAGTACGGTGTTAAAATTTTTGACAAGAAGGCGGTAATTAATTTTGGCAGAAATTCCACTAAGCTTTCTTGGATAAACCGTGACTACTTGATCGAGTTTGAGGAATCGCTGCAAGGTGTAGAGGAAGTGGAACTGAATGTCAAAGTACGCGGCTTATCCGATGCTCGAAAATGTTGGGTTGAAAAATGCGGGGTGCATTTGATAATGGAAAAGGATATTCAAAAATGCGGGGTGGTTTGGATTCAGATATTGCGAGCTTCAACTCCTGATGATCAGCGGATGCAAAGTATTTTGATAAGAGAGTTGCAAAATGGGAAAATCATCGGTTGCAAACGAGGTATTTATTTTGAGCCATTTTGATAAATGAGCATATGTAAACCTGGTCGGTAACATAGTATTATTCTTATCAATTATTTGCAAAGACTACTCCATGTATACGAATGATTGCATAGCTAAACCTGGTCCACCATCATTTTGAACTGAGTTTTTTGATGGACGCCCTATTAAAATTGTGTTATTGACGGTCGAAAGATTACATTTTAATTAATTGTCATCCCCTAAAAAAAGTGTCTAGTGCATGTTTAGGAGTATGGTTGCAATTGATTTTCAAAATGATTTTCATTTAAAAATATATCAAAATAATATTTTATTTTATTTTTTTTAAATTATTTTTTACATCAGCACATAAAAATATATCTAAAAACATCCAAAAAAATTAATTTAAAATAAAAAATAAAAACAAAAAAAATATTTTTAAAAAAAAATACTTTTGAAAAGCACTATCAAATGTCACCAGACAATTTATCCCTGAAGGTATTGAGGTTCAAAGAATACAGCCTTGTACGTTAAGAATACAGTATACTCATTCAGTAAATTTCAACACTTCCAATTCCTCAAAATATTATGATGCCCCAAGAATGACTATCAATGCTTGCCCTCGGACTCACTTCAAAGGACAGAAATAAGAGAGAATCACAGTTTCTGCTAGCCATGATGAAAGCCTACTAAAAAATGGACAGAACATGGATTTTAAAGAGCTATGATTTATTATGCTGCACAGATTATTCTCAATATAGAGAAGCCTCAATTCTGGGTGTGCAGCTGGCGCACTAGTGAAATAAAGCAGTTACATTATCTCAACAACAGCTCTGCTGACAATTTTTCCCTGGTTGAGATCCTGGAATGCTTTGCCAGCCTCCTCAAAACCATATTTTCTCGTAACAGCATCAGCAAGATTGAATATACCTGATTCTGCAAGTTTGACCACCTTCGGAAGATCCTGCCTTGCCCTTCCTCCATAAGAGCCAATTACTTGAACCTGTTCTAGGAGTTAAAAAGGAGTCAAGATTTTAGAATATTCCAGAGAATAGTATGAATGTGCGAAGGATGCCATTTACTCAAGGGAACGGCAATGAGAATATTTTTTTCATAATTTTACATGTTGCTATGTAACAGGGATCAACTAAATACATTATATTTTACTTGTGAAATTTGGCCGTCTTGAAAGGGCATTCCAAAATAAACATAGATACATGGACAAGATCGGTTGATGTTATAGCATAGATACATTGACAGAGATGAGCTGGTTTTAATGAAAAAGTCTCCAAGATATTGACCAAAAATGCACAAGTAGACGTATGCCACCCATTGATAAATACCCACCTTTCGACGGACCAAACGATTGATATCGATCTCCCCTATAGCACCAGCCTGTGCAAGTCCAATCATCACAGCTTTTCCTCCATCTCTTACACTCTGTGTGCACTGTGAAAATGTCAGTGGTTTGCCCAAGGCTTCCACAGCAATGTCCACACCTCTTCCTCCAGTTATTTCCTGGCAAACATACACAAAACATATTTAACTTCAAAATATAGAAGAAAAGCATAAGAATGTTTCTTAATCTATTTACAAACGTGTGACCAGTGGCAACATGCTATCAGAGGACAGAGTTATCCATAAAGACTTGAATGCCACAATTTGGTATGACAAAAAAGCAAACCAAAACTGAGAACTGAGATTATGGCCGACACTCAGTACCATAAGCAAATCAAAGAACCAAACAGTCCATTGGGGTTATGAAGAAAGCATGAAATGCTAAACTTTCATATCTTTTACTCACCAGATGCAGCCAAAAAGCTTTGGTAGTGGCACTTTCATCATGAGTAGGGAACTTCTGCATCTCATTTAACTAAAAACTTCAGGACAAAGAACGCACCTTTATCCTTTCGATTGGATCTTCTATCTTTGAGTTTATAGTGGCAGTGGCACCAAATGTTTTAGCTTTCTCAAGTTTTTCATCCTGAACATCCACAGCAATAATATCAGAGGCACCAAATGCCCTTGCTATCTGCAAACAACTGGAGCATTTTGTCTTAGTCATGGTTATGCAAGAGTTCATTGAAATAGAGTACCAAACACCATGACTGACTATGACTTTAATTTTGATAAAATAAATAATTCAGAAAAAACATCAACAACCTGAATTTCTGCTAATGTTTTATTCTTATGATTATTGTCATGGTGTTGTAATGTTTCTCATTTTCATGGGTTCGCTAGTTAGATCAGCAAAGTCACATCAAACCCCCATACAACTATTTTTGTCATTAAATTGGGGACCTTCCACTGTTTACATATTCATGAAGGTTAAAACCTACAAGTCTAGAATTATGTGGGTGGCTCTGGACTCAAAAATACAAAACAAATAAGAAAAGGAAAGGAAAGGAAATAGAAACTTTATGATGCATGAGAAGTCTAGAATTATTGTTTTGCTTGACGATCAAATAATTTCCCGTGTAGTAATGTATGTCTTCTTATGTAATGTATGTGCACATACAAGCACATGTATGTTATGGATGCAATGTCTGTGGTACTGACAGCTATCTAATCAATGTAAAATATTTCTGTCACCTTGACCCGACACCACCAACACCAATCACAGCAACAGAATCCCCAGGACGCACTTGAGCAGCATGAGCCATAGCACCATAAGCTGTAAACACTGCACATCCTAAAATTGCAGACTCGGAGTATGGCAATGAGTTCGGTAATATAGTCAATCCATGTGCTGGAACAACACAGTATTCAGCAAGGCCTCCCATGCTGTACATGGAAATCGGCTTTCCTAGAATTATATAACATTTCCTTAGTAATCCAATAATAATGTCTATATTCCAAAAGTAATCAAGAAAACTCTTCCCAAAGGCCATAAAAGAGAATTTTAGCAAGACAAGTTTATAAAGCAACAGAGAAAAGATGGGGTAATTATTAGCACCAGAAATGCATGGTTTTTCGAGAGTGCATAAGTGTATATCCAGTTAATCAAAACTCACACAAACACAGAAATATGTGTCTGTCTGTTTTTGCAGAGAGAGAGAGAGAGGGCATTGTGTCAATCAGTTAATTTCATGCCAACATATAGTCATCCTGGAAAGAAATTACGTCCATTCATATAAGAAAAGAGGACATACCAGCAATGCGCCAAATGCAAGTGAAGCATGAAATCCAAATGAAAGCAGAATCGCAATTAAAAATCCAAAATTTATTTAGACTGGAAATGAATAAGCGCAGCTTGGTATGGAGATATAAGAAAGCATATCAAACAAGTGAACACTAGAATTACACTGTCTACCACTTCATTGCAGACAAATACACAGCAATAAGAAATGGGGTGCCCATCACCGCGTCCAGGCTCATTGATCTGGCAGTATAGTAGAATAGTACAAGTGGGTGTGCTCAAACTAACATGATGTTGCATCTTCTTTTATGTTTACAGGGAATAAAGTAAAGAGACTTAATTGTCAAGTTCGCATATTGTAGGGATATGAGAGTTGTGTTTGGAGCATTACAACAAGCTGCAAGCTTTTTTAATCGAAACAAAAACAGACAGTTTGTGAGCATTAACTGAAGAAAGTAAATTAAAAACAAGAGTTCATTACCACTATTACGGAGGAATAGTCGGGTTTCACCATCATAAAGAGTTCCTTTTGATCGATTATAAGCAAAAAAATCCTCACATAAATCATCATGGCCCTGTTTCCCAAATCAGAAATTTATCATTTCAGTATCTTCTTGCCACATTTTATACTCTTTGCTGCATTTCCAAAATCCCTAGTGATGACATAGTAACAAGAACAATATGAAGCTACACACACAACAATAACATTATATCTGAAAGAAATGTCACCTTAGAACAGTAGAAACAGTTACCACAAGGCATGATAAAAGCTCCAACAACACGAGAGCCAACTGGAAATCTGAAAATCAAGAACAAAAAATTCATAACTCACATTACTACCATCTCCCTGCATGATAAAGAACCCATTTTCCACTCAAAGTATACAATATTTTTCAAAAACATTCAAAAGAATGACACAAAATCATCAAGAAAGAAGACTTGATTTCACCTTGTACTAATCCATGTACCTTTCAATAGTTTTTCTATCTGACAGCTCCCCGTGTTCCACAACTTCTCCAGTGATCTCGTGACCAATAGCACAAGGACTAGGAAATGGAATCTCGCCCTTTATAACATGAAGATCAGAGTGACAAACCCCACAAGCTACAACCAAAAGAGACATATAATGACCCCAAAAACAAAAACAAAATGCACAAAAATCACCATAAACAAGAAATCAAAGGGGTGTTTGACAGCTGATCAAAAATTTCACCTTTAGTCTTAATAAGTACTTCTCCAGCTTTAGGACGAGGCATTTGAAACTCTTCAATGGTAACAGGCTTATTGGGCTCCCAGAAAACAACTCCACGCATAAAGCCACCAGAGCTAACATGGTATGAGCTGTTTGAGATCTTCAAACTGTCATTATCATCAAAAGAATTGATCTTGGCGCCATTAAAACCACCACTAAGATCGAAAGACTTGGCAGTGGTATCAGCTAGAAACCAGGAAGAAGATATAATATTTGAGGGTTTTGAAGGGAGTAGTTTCTTGGTGATTGATCTTTGGATCAGATGAGATAAACCCATATCTTGAATCGAGTGACAGCGCAAATTTTTAAAGTTTTGGAGAAGAGAAATGAGGAAACAGTGAATTTGGCCAATTTGTACTCTG
Source organism: Salix brachista (assembly GCA_009078335.1). Taxonomy (NCBI): domain Eukaryota; kingdom Viridiplantae; phylum Streptophyta; class Magnoliopsida; order Malpighiales; family Salicaceae; genus Salix; species Salix brachista. The sequence goes on from CM018590.1 coordinate 1,878,815, forward strand.
ATGTAACTACTTGCAAAAGATGGGGTCATCGAGCTTGATGTTGGATTTTGCCAGGTCATCGTGATTCAACCTCATCCAAAATTCCAAATTATGGCTCAACGCATGGATTAATCAATGTATAATAAATCGATATCTCTATAAAAATACTATATAATTACTAAACTCGTTAAAGTTAGATAGATTAATTCAAGAAATTCTAGATTATCTTAAAAAAAAGGAGGGTCCATATTCAAAGTGTGGGGTTTTGATTCATTGTATTTTGATACAAAGTAATGATCATTGTGTCTTGATATTCAACAATTTATTAAATAATTAAAAGTTATCTCATGATTAATTAATTAATTAAAATTTTGCTGATATTGTTTATTGTGCAATTGAAAAATATTCGATCCAACTTGGTTTTTGGACACTCGTGAATTGTATATTTACTTGTTGATTCATAATGATCAGAGACTCATGTCCATCCGTGTCTTGGATTGGATGAGCATCATAAAAAAATTGAATTATCAATATGTCTTAACCAATTTAGATAATAAAAAATAGATTTTTAAAGAAAAAGTGTTTTAAGGAATTATTTGAAATTCCAGTAGTATAAAAAAAATCCAATCATGAACTTTCATTGACGTTGATTTTAATTATTATTGTTAAGATAATAAGATTATTTTGTTTTATTATTTCTTTGTTTTTCAATTTAGGCCTTCAACTTTTGATTCTGTATTTTTCTTTACTCTTTTATCAAAAAAAAAATTACGGTTTTTTTATTTTATTCCTCATAAAGGTTTTTTTTATCCTTGTTTTCAATAAGAATAATACTAGTTTTAATATGGTCATTTTTAGTCTAACTTATTACTTTTTTTCTTTTCTCAAAGTTTTCATGATTTTTAATTTTATCCTTCAAATCAAGTTTATGATTTCTTTGTTATTTCAATAACAACAATAATAATAGCAAATCATTATAAACTCTAATTTAGAATAATAAATTCTAAATTACATTTTAGACTAATTATAAATGAATATAAATTTTCATGTGTCATAAATGAAAATAACAAAAATACCTCTAAGGATAAAAGAATCAACATAGTGAGGGCAAAAGTATCCCATTATTTTCATGTGTCATAACACAATCAAATTACCATATTCTTTTAACTCCATTTCAATACCTAAACATTATATTTTTGTAAGAACCGGTAGTTATTACTAGTACTATTTGATACTGCGCTTCAAAAATATTTTTGAAAAAAAAAGATTTGTTTTTATTTTTATTTTAAATTAATTTTTTTATGTTTTTATATATTTTACCATGCTAATATTAAATATAATTTTTAAAACATAATAACCTTAGGTCCTTAACCAAACATTTAAAAAACACTAAATCTCTTTGGTTAGCCGAGTCAATCGAGTGATCAAATGGCTTCAAAATCTAACTTGAACTGAGTTTCATTTTGAGCTGTTTTCTACAATAAACTAGTCAAACTCAGGTGATTTATCTTGGGCTAAGTGTCTATTTGAGAGTGTAGTTGCGGTTGTGTTTTTAAAGTATTTTTCATTTAAAAATGCACAAAAATGATTTTTTTTATTTTTTAAAAATCATTTTTGACATCAGCACATCAAAATGATCTAAAAACACTAATTTTTTTAATTTAAAATAAAATAAAATAAAAATTCAAATTTTTACATAAACACCTTCCGATCCAATCCCAAACAGCTCCTAAATCAATGGTGTAAGAAGCAACTATGTCACATCGGTATAGACACCGTCGAAGACCCTTAAAAACTCCGAGAAAAGGTGGTGCTATTTCAGCAACCACTCCGCCGGCACACACCTTAATTAGGGCTCTCACAACCTCATGCAGAGAGAAGCACTCGATCCATTACTAATTTTGTGAACCCATGTCTGTGTCTCAACGAATGAATCCATGGATGAAAGTACAAAGTTGCAGAGACCAGAAAAATCCAACCGAAGTCTTATCTACAAAGGAAAACTAATGAAATGGTAATGGAATCGAAGGAATCAATATTTGTCCAGCAAATCAAATGGGAAGCACTTAGCCATTGCCATGTCCGAACACTCTCTCTCTCTCCCCCACCTCTCATGCTTTTCGTCTCGGCCTCCCCTTTTGCAATAAATTATTACACTGCGCCAGCACGCTTGAGAGTAAATTATATATCTCTCACACTCGCCATGCTACTGCATCTGCGTCTGAAAATGGGGTTCTGATAACTTGCCCTGTGCCTAGCTCACCCACATATAATTTTCTCGAACAACCCTACAAGACATTTTTTCCTACCCATGTGACTCTTTGATTTTAATTATTGCTCACCCGTTTCTGTATTCATCCTTAAAGCATTCTTTTGGATCCTCTCAGTGTTTTTTTTCTTTGATGTTTTTGAATGGTTTTAATGTGGTGATATTAGAAATAAATCTTAAAGAATAAAATAATTTAAATTTTAATATATTTCTAAATAAAAAAAGAAATATTACTCCAATAACTAACGGGCTCCGAACGACAAACGGGTGCTAATTGTTCTTTGCTTTTGCAAACCATTTTTTTAAGGAAAAAAATCCTCCCTTTCACTGTAACACACACACCTGGCAGGACAAATCTCACAAAATGTCATCTTAAGGTCACATACAGGTGACATTAGAGTTGTCTCCACCATCACCTTACAAGGAAAGCTTCAAGCTTTTTCTCCTTTTCTTCTAGGCAGCAGCCTTCCTAAAACTTTAACTAGCAGTGGTGATAGTAAATTAGATCCTTTCTGTTTCTTGTACAGCTAACTGTATTATAGATTTTAGCAAAAGATAAGAGAAACAAAAGCAAAAGCTAAAAAAAGAAGAGAACATCCCACATAAAGAAAAAGCCAGTTACATGCTCCAGGAGTACTGTATGCAATAAGAAAGGCTTCATTTTGATCTTTCTTTCTTCATTAACTTGATATTGGGTCTTTGAAATGTTGAAGCTTTTCAGGGTTTATAAACTCTTCATTGATTTCCTCATCATTTTCTCTTTATTCATTGCTGTTTTTCTTACAGGTATGTTGTCCTTTTCTACTTTTTCTTGTGGTTTTGTGTGTTTTAAGATTTGGAATTGTTACTTGGGTTATGGGGTTTACTGGATTTAGGATTAAATATTGATCCTTTCATTGTCAGGAGTGTTTAGATATGTTGTTTTATTAAGTGGGTTGTGTTTGTCCTTTTCTTTTTTGGATGTTTGATTGAGATCTAGAGATGATTTGGCAGTACAGTTTCTGTTTGGGTGCTGTGAGAAGGAAGGGATGTAAATACTAAATGAAATCTTGATCTTGGAGCAGATTGGTGTACTTTTAATTTGTTTTGTTGCCTCTAGTGTGGTAAAGTTTGTCCTTTGGCTGTCTGTACAACGTTTTTTCTTCTTCTCAAATCTGATGTTTTGTTTGGTGCCCCATTTGCACAAAAGTTCAGATTAGAAAAACTTCTATGGTATGAGTTTATTAAATTGAAATTGAGAATGTAATGTGTTTCTTATGATTCAGAAGAAACCAAAAGAACTATGAAGTAAGCTTCATTAATAGATTTAGATTGCATATTGACTGTCCGTGCAAGGTCTGCAATTCCAAAGAGTCCGAAACCTTTTGTCTTTGAGTAGGTTTTTTGATTAATGTATGCTGTGTTTTGTTGTCTGCAGAATAGCAAATGATGCTCTCGCACTTTCAAGGTTTTTGCTGTACATTAAAGACGGTCATTTGATTTATTTCTGGCTTCTTGTGAGGGAAAGTAAGTCTAAATTCTTTTGACATTTCTGCAAAAGAAATTATATGGATGCTTAAAAAACAAATCTTCATTTGGATTTCGACCTGTGTTGTACTTCTCACCCTTTTTGTTCTTATACTCCATTATAGTTGTTTAAAGTTTTTAGTTGCATATGATTGAACCATCTTAAAAGGCTTTCCATCGAGTTTTTCTTAATACAAGTCTATGAATTCTCTTATTCTATCAGTTACACTGCTAAATTTTCCACCTTAGCATTCTCATTTTGATCATGGCCATTTTACGAACCTCTTATGTCTTTATTGCCTGACATTATAGCTGGCTTGACACCATCTAAATGTTTTCCCTTTATTTGGATTTGAATTTTACAATGTAAAGACCAGATGTTTCCCTACTTTCCTTTCAAATTATTCTAGTTTTATGGTTGATGTCTTCCCTGATATTCCCCCTCTCTGTATTGATCTTATCTATTGTTTAGTCATTCAGCACTGTTGGACTTCTGTTGCCATCCTAAAATTCCATTCTTGACTTTTGGTCTTACAAATGTTATATGCTGGTGCTGTGACTGTGGTCACAGGCAAAATGAGTAATCTAAGTGAGTTGCTGGTGAATTACAAGCAACATTGTAATGGAATTTTAGGATGGCAACAGTAGAGTCACAAACATGAAGTGAGTTGCTGGTGAATTACTAGCGACATTGTAATGGAATTTTAGGATGGCAACAGCTAGTCACAAACATGAAGTGAGTTGCTGGTGAATTACTAGCAACATTGTAATGAGGGAGGATATGTGAAACTGGGCTGTGATTTATGATCTTATTTTTTATTTTTTATTGTAAATTCTTGATCCACTATGCCATAAGAATGTTCCCAATCTTTAACTTTTTTTTAAAATCTTGAATTCCAGAATAAGCAGATGGCAGCTGAGTTTGTCAGTTCTGCAACCAGTGATAAACTGACTGAAGTAGATTGGGCCAAAAATATTGAAATCTGTGAATTAGTTGCACGTGATGAAAGGTACATCATATTTGTCTGCATTGAATACTTAGAAAGGAGCTATATAATTGTTACTTCAGTGTTTTAGTTATTGTAAATAATTTTTTAATTGTAAATCATGTTTAGGGAATGACCACTACTGCTAAATATGATCTTGTTCAAAGACTTGCTTTTAAAATGTTATTTTTAGAATCTCAGTATCTGAACTGGATAGGATAAAGCAAGCTGTTAGTTTCAACTATGGTTCTTCATTTGCTTCCTTGTCATCCTTGATAAATTCATAAGATGGATTTGTTGATTCTAATCTGCAGGCAAGCTAGAGATGTTGTTAAAGCCATTAAAAAACGTTTGGGGAGTAAGAACGCCAATACCCAATTATATGCAGTGATGGTGGGTTGATGATCTTGCTTTGTATGGTAGATATTCTTGGTACATTATAAATTGGCTGACCACTTATTATCTCTTGTTTCGCAGTTGTTGGAGATGCTGATGAATAATATTGGGGAACAAGTTCATAGACAGGTGATTGATACAGGGATTCTGCCCATTCTTGTCAAGATAGTGAAGAAAAAGGTGGGTCATTCCCTTCTTGTTCAAAGATTGTTGATGCTTGGCTAATTTTACTGGAGTTGTAACTAAAATCACCCTGTTCCCCTTGTATTGCAGACAGAGTTGCCTGTAAGAGAAAGGATATTTCTTCTTCTAGATGCCACACAGACGGCCCTTGGTGGTGCTTCTGGAAAGTTCCCTCAGTACTATTCTGCATATTATGATTTGGTGGTAGGTAAATGTATGAAAAATGTGGCTTTTCAGAATTACTTGCAATGCCAATTAATCACTGCTAGGTTAGAAATGCTGCAGATTCATTGACATTGATGGATTTCAATTTCTTCTTTTTCCATATAATTTCAACTGCTGACAGGCTTTCCTGAAAACCACAAGCTTGTCTGTGCCATCATATCCCTCTTTTTCTGTGGATTATTTTTTAAAATCCTGAAAGTAAGGTTGTTTCAATTTCTTGTCCAGTGTGCTGGAGTGCAATTTCCTCAAAGACCTCGTGAAAGACCATCAAATCATCAGGCTGCCCAGGAAAGTAAGAAAATTACATTGAACGGGGAACTTGCTGCTGCTAGACATGAGGCGGGTGCTCATCCAGCACCAGTGGAGCCTCAAGTTGTTCCTGAATCCAGGTATCTTTTACGGAGTTTCTTGCATGATGCACAGATCTTAAGGAAGGCTAGTTGCTTATTTCTATCATTCAGGCACAGAAGAGAAGGTTTAATTGTTTACCACAAAGAATAGCCATTTCTAATCTTGCATTTATGGTACCCAGTATTATTCAGAAGGCGACCAATGCTCTGGAGGTTTTAAAAGAAGTCCTTGATGCTGTTGATTCTCAAAACCCTGAGGTACTTGTTTCCCCTGCAATTTTGAATTTGGTCGTCCAATACTTTTCTGCTACTTGTTTCTATCAATCGCATATTCATCTCTCTTAATCCTACTTCAATTCTTTCTGGATCAACTTCCATATTTGACTTCCTTTGTGGGCTTGTGCCTATAAACACAAAAGCAAGAGAGAGTTCCATTGCTCTCAAGAATTTTGTGAGCCATTAATTTTCTGCACTGTGCGATTATTATATATCATGGTATGTCCAAGCATTCTGCTTGGATTTTTCTATTCCCAATGACACCCTCTACTAGATAATGTAAAAGATCCTTTTTTTCCCTCGATGCTTGATATCAAACCACCTGCTGTCTTTATTTTTTTCTTGTCCATATAAATTATTTTCCATGTTAACTTCTAATTTGATGTGAGTAGACAATCTAATATGCCCACCCCAACTAGTTTGGGATCAAGGCTTTTCTGTTGTCGTTAATAGTAAAAAAGCTGTTCTATGAAACTTGTTTATTTTGCTTCAATGCCAAATTTTCTGTGTCCCCTGAAGTTTCGCTGTTAACTCATGTTAATGACAAGGCTGTAGCTTAGGATACAGAAGTACATGGCACACGAACTTGGATGGTTGACATTTATAAATTGCATGTTGCTTAGTTCATTTTTTTTTCTCATCTTGAACTGCACTGATGAATTATGAGTGAGCATTTCATGACATTTTTCTTTCAGGGAGCGAAGGATGAGTTTACTCTTGATCTCGTGGAACAGTGTTCATTCCAAAAGCAGAGAGTAATGCATCTTGTGATGACTTCTAGGTAAGGCTGCTTTCTAGTCCATTAGGCAGATTTGAATATTAGCCAGTCTTGTAATCGCAATTGAATTGACTCTCTTCCTCTCATCGATGTCCAGGGATGAAAAGTTGGTCTCTCATGCTATCGAATTGAATGAGCAGCTACAAAAAGTTCTGACAAGACATGATGCCCTTCTATCTGGGCGGTCTACAGTTTCAGATACGACCACCATTTCTGATAGAACTACTACAACAGCAAATCATTTTAATCACGAGGAATCAGAGGAAGAGGAGGAGCCAGAACAGCTTTTCCGAAGGTATGTTCATGTCATCTTCATCCAAGGCTAGGCTTGTACCTGGTGAAAAGTAATTCACCTGTATCATTTAATCATGCAAATTTTCTCATCCACGGGGAGCAAGTTTCAAGTTCATGCGAACCAAGCCATAATTCATTCCACTTGAAAGGAGTTAATTTATGCAATATGCATGTTTTAATCGTAGCTCGAATTGCCGCTTCTTTGTCAAACTTGGCAGGTTAAGAAAGGGGAAGGCTTGTGCAAGACCTGAAGATGAAGGCAACTCAGAAGAGCGTCTTCCTATGGGTTTGCATGGAGGGACAATTCCTGGGGATATGCTGAACCGTCCACTTATTCGGCCACTTCCATCTGAGCAGCAACAGGATCCCATCACAAATCATGCACCTGTTGTAATTCCACCACCACCTGCGAAACACATGGAAAGGCAGAAATTCTTTCAGGAAAAGAAGGCTGATGGTTCTGCTGTTTCTGGTCACATGAGGGGTCTTTCCTTACACAGTCGCAATGCCAGCAGTTCCTGCAGTGGAAGCATAGATTTTAGTGACTAGGGCGATTTTCTCAACTCATGGTTTTTCATCAGTTTGTATTTAGTGGTGGTATGCCTATCTCATGTACTGCTAATGGGAGTGTTTTTCTTCTGTTTTTTTTTTTTTTTACTGTTAAAGTCAGGTATTAGTGAGGTGTTATTTCTGTTTCTGAAGAGTTCTGCCCTAAGTTTGCACTTTTAAGCCAGGGGTGTTAAAAAAACCAATCAACTGAAAGAAAGAAAAATCACTGAAAGCTTCGAACCGGAGGACAAACCGACTAAACCGATTTAAAAACCATAAAATCGTTTCGGTTTGGTTTTGGTTTCAGAAACCGAAACCATTAAACTGCACTGGACAAAAAGAGCCTAACATGTCTAAAACTAATCTCCCCCTTCTCTTATCAAAATATTTTCCAACTGAACTCTCCCCAACTTCTTGGCATTCTGCAGAGAAGAGTATGGATCTGCGGCTCGATCAGTTGTGAAACAATTTCTTCGGCAGTATTTTATGGTGTTGATGCAAACTGGACTGCTGGTCATAGGTCAGTACGTCGCGAGGTGTATAACTAATTATTGGCCCTGCAAACGGAGGTTTTCTTGCTCAGGTTGTGAACATTTTGGGTGAAAATATATTGAATGGTTTTCAGTGGCAGGATCCTGTGTGCATTTTATAGCTGGACATATGGTAGAGCCAGTGCACCATATCTTCTATACTTTGCTGCTAATTAGGGTTGATGGTTAAGTTTTTATCATACAATGTTCAAAAGAATTTTAGAATGGTGCCTGCTTAAGGTTTTGGTTTCCCAGTTTTTATTTCGAAAAACCGACCTTGATTGAACCAAATGAATTCAGTTTGAACCGGTTTTCTGTTCGGTCCGGTCCGGTTCAAATTCTCTAAAACTAGCATATCCCGGTTTGGAGTTTGATTCAGGTTAATTAAAATAATTTAAAAATTAAAATAATTTTTTTTTAAAAAAAAAGGTTTTTGACGGGGTAAATTCAAGGGAATTATTGTGCAATGCTGTTAAGGCATCCTTGGATAGTAAGAGATTTCGGTTCTCATCTTATCGTTTTCTCATCCATTTAGATTAAGTTTTGTTGGATTTTTATATTACATTTAACCCTTTTTCTCTTAGTTTTTATTTTATCTTTTTTATTTTCACCCCTTGAAAATTTGATGTAGTTCTTATATCAAATGTGGTCCCCATTCTTATAATTACTTTTTTTTTTCTTTTTGACTTCATCCCCTGAGATTTTATTTGGTTTGATTTTTATATCAAATTTGGTTTTTATTTTTATTTTATATAAACTTTTTAATTAATTTTTGTTTTGCACTTTTATCATGTTATTTTATCCTTTTATTATTCTTTTTTTATTGCGACGTTATCTTAGTCTTGTGATCTGAATTTTTAGAGGTTGGCAAGTTGATCCGTGTGGCTCATTAATTTATTTTTGCTTTTAATTGCTATTTTTCTAATCTTTTTCATCTCATGATTTGACATTCAATATTAATTTAAAAAAAATACATATATAAACAAAATATATTTGATTGAAGAAATAGACAAATACATTGAATATACAAAGACATGATTTCTCTATCTCTTGCTCTTGTGTTCCGGATAATAATAAAAGCTTATTTCTTCCAAAAACTAGGTTGAAAATATTCAAAATTTCAAAAAATAAATAAAAATTGATTGGTTATCCAAAAAAAAAGTAAGGATATGGGTTAGTTTTCATGCCAATAAACTTTCATCCACACAAGTTAAAATATCAGCTTGGCAGAAGATAATTGATGCAGAGTGCTCTCTGTTCTAAGCATGAAAAAGAGGACATCTGCAAAGCTGTGACAATAAATTCCTCAAACCAACTCCATTTGATTCCTTTTCATGTGATAGTGACTAAATTTCTTGTTTATCGATCTTCAATTTAGAGGTCCATTTCACTCAACTGTATCCTCTCCTCTCTGATAGGTCTCTTTGAGCAGTTCTGCTATAAATAATACCTATGGAGGAGTTATTCATCACATTGAGAATGATCCCAGAAAATAGTAAAATTACCTTCTGTAAGTTTTTAGAAAATAACATTGTTTTAATTTTTTATATATAAATAAAACAGGTTTTAATTAAGTTAAATTAAATAAAATTATTCTTCACTCAAGTTAACCTGATCAATAAATAACTTTTACAAACCGAGTTGGGTTTAATAATAATAATAATTATTATTATTATAATAATAATAATAATATAAACTCAAGTTAAAAATATTTTTGCATGCTAGGCCAAGATTTTGGTTGTTGAACCAGTCAATGTCCCCCTCCATAGTGACATGGTAATTCTTAAGACTGAAGAGTGGTGAGCAAAATTTCTTTAAAGGGTAACTTCTATGCTTTGTAATGGCTAATGTCTTTGTATGATTTTGACCATCAATAAGATTGCAATCTTTCCATGGTAAGAATAGCTATAAGATCTTCGAGGTCTAATAGTTAGGTGATGGGTTGATCTGAATTTTAGTTTTTTTTTAATATAAAATAATATTGTTTTAAAAACTTTCTTTATATAAAATAATGGATTTAATCACAATAGATAATTCAAATCCACAAGATCATTTGAGACACAACTTAATAAATGCTGAAAAAGAAAGTTTTATATTTAAAAATAAGTCACAGAATAAAGGAAACAAAATGGTAGGCAGTAATAAAAACATGAAGGGATAGATAAGAGAGAGAGTGACAGAGTGCAATGAAGTGGTGTTGATTTTTCTAGTTTGTGATAAGCACTCTCCACACAAGTGGGTGTGGGTGTTGTTATTTGCAAGAAACATGAATTGAGGATAAAAAAGGACCCCTCTTTCTCCCTTTTTACCAAGGAAAGTTTTAGTCTTTAGCTTTCGCGCACACTGTTAACTCTCCTTTTTGCTTGAAAAATTTTGCATTTTGAGCTTCTGGGTTGTCATTATACTGATAAAGAAACAAGACCCTGAATTTGGTTTTGGATTTAGACATCTTTGAATTGGAGAAAGCAGAAACAAGTTTGGTTCTTTTGTGTGTTTTTATTCATATGATGATGAATTGTGGAGCAGTGAATGCTACTACTCCTTCAACTTCTTGGTCTGCTTCTCACAGCTCCAAAGTCCCCATGTAAGACAATACTCTCCCTCTCTTTTTTTCTGGTTACGCACTTTAGTGAGAATTTGAATTGTGGGTTGTGTAGAATTCTGGATTTTGTTTGGTGTGGTAGTAGAATTTGATGTGAAAGTTGATAGTTTGATGTGTTTTCATTGTTTCCTGCTGTCATAGGTTGTTGCCTAGGGCAATATGTACTACACAAAGGATGTGTTGTGTCTCTGGTGTTCATGTGGATGCTTCTGTTAGTTCTAATGTCTCAAGAAATTGTGTGGTAGCTAAAGACTCATCGGGTTGGTCTGGAACATCACCATCTTTATATTCTAAGCAGCCATTCAACAAATTTTTGTGGCCTTTGAAAGCATTAGTGACTTCTACATCTCAAGATTTTCCCATTGCATCACTTATCGGTGAAGAAAAGGTAGGAGTTTTGTTGCTTAATCTTGGCGGTCCAGAGACTCTTGAAGATGTGCAGCCTTTCCTTTTTAATCTTTTCGCTGACCCGGTAAGAGATTCTTGCTTTTGCATTTGATATGAGAGCACAACTGTACATGTACATTTTGATTAAGGGACTGGAATGGATGTAAAAGTATTTTAGGGCAAATTGCTATATCTTTAGGCACTTAGAGTTTTGGACTGTCTGTTATGCTATGCATGATCGAGCAAGGAAAGTTCCTAGCTCTCCTCATTTTGTTGACACAGAGTGCATCTTGTACGAGTACCAACCAGTTGAGATAATCATGAAATCTTGTTATGTTGATCATTTTCATTAATGATTCTCTACCAGATCTTATTGTAGTCATCATCTTACTTTCTAATATAACAGGACATTATAAGACTGCCAAGATTGTTTCGATTTCTTCAAAAGCCCTTGGCCCAATTTATATCTGTTGCGAGGGCACCAAAGAGCAAAGAAGGCTATGCTTCAATTGGTGGTGGCTCTCCTTTGCGGCAGATTACTGATGCTCAGGCATGATCTTGTTTTTCCTCTTTAAATAAGCTTGTGTTTTCTTAGTAGTTTATATTTTTTATTACAATATCTGGAGCTAGAATTAGAGCACGGTAACTGGTGGGAAGTCATTCCTATGCTGCCAGGCACATACACACCTTAAGAGCATTTTGCTTGGAAATTGGTTTTCTTGTTTTCCGAGGCAACTGTTTTCTTGATTTAAATGCCCTTTCTTGTCTACTGTCTTCATTCAGGCTGAAGAGTTGAGGAAATCCCTGTGGGAAAAGCAAGTCCCAGCAAAGGTATATGTTGGTATGCGCTACTGGCACCCATTCACTGAAGAAGCCATCGAACAGGTACTCCTTTCAGCTTCAGTTCAGTTACTAAGTTCTATTCTGGTAATGTTCAGTGAAATCTTAATACACCATACCATTATGTGTAAGTTTCTAATATTTAACTTCTTAAATGGCTCCGTGTCCTTTTTGCTGAAACTCTATGGATTTGAAATACTTTCTCCAGTCATTCCTAAAGTAAAAGATAAACATGCCTTCTGCAAGCTTCATTATCTGATATATGGGATTTGAATGAAGATGCCGTGGTTCTAATTACATCTTTTTTATTTCTTTGTAGATAAAAAGAGATGGAATCACAAAGCTCGTTGTCCTTCCTCTTTACCCACAGTTTTCAATATCAACTAGTGGTTCAAGCCTTCGACTTTTGGAGAGTATATTCCGGTGATTAAAAAGCACATGGTCTATCCATTCGTGATGCTCCAAAAACATAATCTAATTTTTATGCTTTCTAATGGTCAATCAGGGAAGATGAATATCTTGTAAACATGCAGCATACGGTGATACCTTCTTGGTACCAGCGTGAAGGATACATCAAAGCTATGGCAAATTTGATTGAAAAGGAATTAGAAAAATTTGATCGCCCTGAGCAGGTAAGACCTTGCTGTACACCTTTGAAGGATTATGTTTGTCAAATTTAATTTCATGGTTCCTGTATTGACATCTCACAGCTAATTTGAGTTTCCATATTGACTTGCTTCTTTTCTTCTTGTTCATAAATTTAAAATGTGGAAAAGTAATAAAGTACAGCTGGGAGCTAACCAAGTACATGTGGATGTATTTGTGTGTGTGCATGCTTGTGCCGCTCTTGTATTTGTTTATATCAAATAATATAATCCCTTGTTGTTGCTTTATGTACTTTTAATTGTACCTTTGTATAAAAAATCTAACCTCAATCTGAGAATGTGCAATATAGGCTATGATCTTTTTTAGTGCACACGGTGTGCCACTTGCATATGTGGAAGAAGCTGGTGATCCATATAAGGCAGAAATGGAGGAATGCGTGGATTTGATAATTGAGGAATTAGAAAAGAGAAAGATCATAAATGCATACACTCTTGCTTATCAGGTACTTCTGAGTTTTTTCATGATGTCATCTGAGTTTCTTCATGATGTCATCTGAGTTGTTCTTGGTGTATATCTCCACCGATTTCTGAGTGGAGTGAATAGAAACTAGAAACAAAAAATTGATATCAAAATAATGCATTAAAACAAAAAAGACGTTAATAATATGGATGGATATCGGTGGAGATATTAACATATGTGACCTCCCGGGTGGAAATAAGCTGCCATAGTAGATATAAGGGGCCCTTTTTGTATTCTACATGAATATCTCTGTGAGGTTTTTGTTTGCATATTTTAATAGATTATTACTGAAGACCTGAATGTCCTTTCGAACTACATCATCTCTCTTTTGCCACCATGAAGAGGCAATGCATTCCAGAGTGGAAGATTGAAGTTGTATCCTTTTGCCCACAGAATTATTGGTTCCTGTCAATATCCAAAAATCCATAATGGAAGTAGCACAACCCTGCAACTAAGAAACATAATTACCAGAAGAATATGAACATTCTAAGGGTTAATAAATTATCAAGAAGTCTTCTTTCTCCATATCTAGTGAGATCATCCTTTTTTCTGTCCTTTCCTGGCCATAGTTTCGGGTTTCATCCACCAATCTACTCCAACATTTTCTACAACATCCATTAATCTTAGATATTATGAATGAACCTCACAGGACCCACCTTCAGGAATCCCAAACAGATTTTCTGACATTTCCTATGTCATATATACATTACCAAGTATACAATGTCATATATACATCTTCATAGGAAATATGGATGGAGTGAAGTAACTTGTTCTCACTGGCAGAAGGAATATATGTCACAGTAAAGCATTCAGTCCTGATATCATCACCTCATGGCTTAGGCAACTTGACTAGTTTCACCTTCCCTCTTTTAAGACGTTTCAATTCATGACCAGAAGGAATTACACTGACATCACCATAACCATCCAAAGACAACTCCAACCTATCACGAAACAGTGAGTTTCTTTCATGATTTCTATTTCCAGTCTAAATGAGATGACAGTCTAATCTTATTTAAAATTGAATTTACTTGTAATGCTTCTAGAAAAGTCTTTGCTTTATTTATTTATTTATTTATTTATTTTTGAGTAAATATCTTCTATGATTTGATGAATTCTGTTGCAAGCATGTAGACACTAAGGTCTGAGGTTTCTTTTTTTCCTTTTATTTTTCCATGTTACATGCTCTTCTTTTTGCATGCAAATTTCACTGCGAGTCATTGATGGTCTGGATATTCTAACAGAGCAGAGTTGGACCTGTGGAATGGTTGAAACCATATACTGATGAGACAATCATTGAGCTTGGGAAGAAAGGGGTAAAACGTCTTTTGGCTGTTCCAATTAGGTTAGCAATTTTTCTATAATCAAGTTAAGAAATTGAACTGTATATTTTACGAAAAGTTGGTTCACTGATCGCATGATGTTTTAATTTACGCATTGAAGTTCTCAAAACTTCATTCTCTGATTCACAGCTTTGTTAGCGAGCATATCGAGACCTTGGAAGAAATTGACGTTGAGTACAAAGAGTTGGCTCTCAAGTCTGGTATAGAAAAATGGGGACGTGTTCCTGCACTGGGATGTGAATCAACCTTCATTTCAGATTTGGCTGATGCGGTGATTGAGAGTCTTCCATATGTAGGAGCTATGGCAGTCTCAAATCTAGAAGCTCGACAGGTACCCTTAATAAACTTCGCAACAATTTAGAAGTCAAATATGTTGAAGAATTTGGTTCCAATTCTGCTACAAATTAGTGATAAGTTTTTTTTATTAATGTTAGTCATTTAATTCCATCATTTAGTGATGTGTTTTGATTGTTCTTTTCTACTTCTAGTTTAAATCTTATCTATGATAAGATTAGTTTAAGAGTTTGTGTTTGATTAGAGTTCTTCTTGTAATGCTTTGATTTCTTCTATAAATACAAATAGATGGATGGCAAGAAAAATAGATATTGGGTTTTTACCCGTTGATCTCTTTGTTCTTTGTTCTCAGCTAAGGGCTGAAATATTTCAATTAATTCTTAGCTAAGGGCTAGAATATTTCGATTGAAATAGTAGGCACCTCTTCATTCCAACAATTGGTATCAGTTTTTTTCCAATTTTCCAACAAAATAAGATGCTCGAAGTTTTCTGTTAGTGGAGCCGGCATGTAACTTCTCAATGCCAACGAAACTTTGTCTACAAGATTGTTAGTCCATTTGTACTTTCCTGCCTCGCTCGTTTCCTCCCTCTGAGCATGTATTTGTGTAACACATTTGTGTTTATTTAGATGAAATGAACTTTAACGACCGTCAATCATAGTAACTATAGTTGCGTATCCCAAGTTAAACATGAACCATGAAGGACCCAACAGCATCTACTTTCACAAAAACCATTTCCCCTTCCCAGTTTTTGCCTCTTTAAATTATTTCCATCCTATTTGTGTTTGAATCTCCAAATTAGCTGAGTTATGACTGATTGGGCCTTATCTGAATTTGAGATTTTTGCTCCTTTGGCATCCCATTAAATTAAGCAGAATGATGAATAATCACTTTTATGACAACTGTATTATCTTGAACACTCATATTTCACTTCTTTTCTCATTTAATTGGAAGCCAACTTTCTCCACTGTTATCTAGGATGGTTGTTATCTCTTTGTTTCTGTGCTGATGAGCTGCATATTTTACCACTGATTTTTTCTCTGATAATTGTTTTGGGATTTTCTGCAGTCTTTAGTTCCGCTTGGCAGTGTAGAGGAGCTGCTGGCAGTCTATGATTCGAAGCGAAGAGAGCTACCACCGCCTGTGATGGTATGGGAATGGGGTTGGACAAGAAGTGCAGAAACCTGGAATGGGCGAGCAGCAATGCTGGCAGTTCTTGTTCTATTGGTTCTTGAAGTCACCACCGGGCAGGGGTTTTTGCACCAATGGGGTGTTTTGCCATCGCTTCATTGAACACCGCTACTCGATCTTTCCCCGCTTCTTGCAAATGAATTATGCCGGGTGTAAGTTTTGTTACCCAAGTCATTATTACGTAATTTCTTATACTGAATTGAACACTCTGGCATTGTTGTCTAAGGTCATAATTGGTGGGATTTGGGTTAATAATAGCATAGGTACAGGCAGTGCAATCCTTCAATGGGCAAAAGAAAAAAAACAAAATTCTATTACAGAGTTATATTATTTCCCCCCTAGTTACAGAATGTTCTTTGATTCATGCACATGAAACTTTCTGTTAGTGTATCGTCCACATCGAGCCCAAGTCCCTCTCCGCAGTCAACTAAAATTTATAGCAGCTACCAGGCAAGCCATCCTGCTTCATGCTTCTCTTAGATCCCTTTCATGTCCTTGAACTCAATTCTTCTGCATTGCTACACAACCCGTGCTGCTTATATTGCCCCCTTAATGCCTCTAAAGTAAATGCTTACGTCAGGTTTCGACCGCCCGGGTTTTGGCCGGGTGGGTGACCCTGGCATGGTTCAGTAATTGCATTTTCAGATGACTGATATTTTCTACCTTACAATCCATCCATCATTCCTTACAGTTGAAATCCATGGGGGAAATCAATGATGCATTACATGAACAATGATAAAAGCTGGAACATTTGAAGTTCCATGTTCACAAATTCATAGGCTTATGCGACAGTTATTACCTGTTATATAATACACATGAATAGGAAACTACTGAGGTTCATATGACTAGTGAGTTCATGTTATTATTAAACATAGGCCATACGGCTCAACTGATTTGAAACTCCCCACTTGCATGAACCTCCTTGACCCTCTTGTCATATTCATCCTCGTCGTCTTCCTCATCTACCTCTGCATCGATGTCTTCTTCCTCTTCCTCTTCCTCTTCGTCAGCTCCCCAACCGAAACCTTTGACAGACTTGGATGATGGAGGCGGTTGTCTTGCCTCAGCCACAATTTTCATTATCTCATCCACACTTTGAAGAGAAAAGCTTGGATTATCTCTCTGGTAATAGATGGCTTGAGCTGGCTCGGCCAATTCCTTTGGCAAGTTCTTTAAGAACCACGGGTGGCTTTTGATTTCTGAGAGTGAAATTCTCTGAAACAAAACTAAACAATTTTCACACCGATTTACAGAAACTCAGTATTGCAGAATCAAGCCATTTAGAGAATTATACCCTGGAAGAATTTGCAACGAATATGCGAGATAGCAGGTGTCTGCAAGCTTGAGATACGTGAACATAGTCAGGGATTTTGTATTGGACAGACATTATTTTCTGCAAAAACATCACAAGAAGGCAAAAATGATCAGTGATTAACTCATGGATTCTTTCAGAACCGGATATCATAGAGATGTTCACCTGAATTGTTTTCCTAAAATTTCTAGGGTCATCTTGGTCTTCAAATGGGTATGCCCCTACCAGCATCACATAAAGAGTAACTCCACATGACCAAACATCTGCCAACTGAACCAGAAAAGGAACAGAATATTGAAATAGAACAAGTTAATTGTATGTAAAAAATTTTGGAGATGGCCCCAAGAACCAGTGATTGAAGAATGCAGTGCAGAAAAGAAGAGCCAGTGAATGGAATCGATGTTATCTTGACAGAATTCTGAAAGAAAAGCAAGCGCAGCATCTTTTGTTTTTCACCTCCAAATCATGGGGAGTTAGTCACTGTTCATCATTTGCTAGAATTTATTCATATTCGAAATCATTTAACCATTTTCTAGGTCATCTGTAGAATCAGTTCTTTAACACAATATCAACAATATACATGATCAAATCTGGGGGATTGGCCTTCCTACATCCAAAACCAAGTTCAACTGCAAAGCCCCCAGCACTTCAGCCTCCTAAACCCTGTTGCTCACATACATGAACACAACTACTCAAGAATATTAACCAAGTAACTGTAACTATTATCAGATCATTTCTGTTATTCAAGATCTTTCAGACAAAATAATTTCTCGAAACTAGAAATGATACAGCAACTGGGGCATGCAATTCAAGGCCTGATGTTTTCTGATAACATCTTTTTATATATATTGTCTCCAATTTGAGCTTTATTATTGTACAGATCATGGTTTCTGAATTCAATCTGATGACAAAAAGTTAGTAACGCAAGCTCAAGTGACAAATCAATCAGCAGTTCATCAGCTAGTATTAATTATACTAGTAGTGCCATTTTGGTCAACACTTGAACAAATCCAAACACAAAGCAACCTCTTCAAGATCTGCCAAGACCCATTTTAGAAACCACATCACACATGGACCTGAAGTGTCTATAAAGCCAATTGTATGCCAACAATCAACAGGATAAGATAAAATCTGTTATTGGCCTTGCATTTGGATTCAAGATTATCCTTTCACAATGTATTCCAGGGAATTTAAAAAAAATATCTGCCAGGAAATAATCCAAAATGCATCACATCTCATAAATTAAGAAACCGTGTGCATAATGCTTGAAAATGACAATTGCCCCAACACAGAGGCAAAAGTTCAAAGTTCACTTTCTTGCTCATAAAACAAATGGATTCATACTTGTCCCAGCTAGCACCTAACCCCTTTCTTATGGCTGGATATTGGAAACAGGATTAGATCATTCAACATAGTGCTGGCTCCACTAGTGATGTGCAACAGCAGTGCAGATGTGGACTAGAAAGTGGGTCAATTCCTTTTGGAGCTTATGTTCTATGGAGGATAGATATTCAATTTGACAACACAAAAAAATTGGACAACAAAACAAACTTACCTTGCCATCATACTCTCTCCGAGAGAGAACTTCCGGTGCTATGTAAGCCGGAGTTCCTACCGTTGATTTCGGCCTTGAATGCAGCAAAGAAGACTAAACCAATTTGAAACCAAAAATGTTAAGAACATTAAGCAAACACTATGAAGGTTATTACCAAATTAACAGATAAAGTGTGATTAAGTAAGTTACAAACCTTGGAGTAGCCAAAATCACAGATTTTCAAGCGAGGTGCAGGACTTCCATCTAACAGTGTGTTTTCCAGTTTCAGATCTCTATGGCAGATTTGCTGTTAAAGAACCAGAACAAATTCCCATAATCACATTCAAAAATTGTAGCAATTTCTTGTGATTATACAGAAAAGGTGAGATTTATCATTATTATAAAAAGCTCTGAGATTTGCTTATACCATATTGTGACAGTAATTAACCCCTGAGATCAGCTGCTGAAAGAAATATCTAGCCTGAAAAATTCAAACAAATGACAAAAATCACACTGGAATACTACTAAGTAATTTCAATTAATGAATTAAAACAAAAGGAATCAGAGAGAGGGAGAGAGAGAGAGAGAGAGAGATTTAACCTCATCTTCACTAAATCTTCCAGCATTGCAGATTCTTTCGAAGAGTTCTCCACCAGCTGCATACTCCATCACGATTGCCAAGTGTGTTGGGGTCAAAACAACCTGCAAAAAGATTGAGTTCCC
The DNA here is from genome assembly GCA_009078335.1 of Salix brachista. Classification (NCBI taxonomy): domain Eukaryota; kingdom Viridiplantae; phylum Streptophyta; class Magnoliopsida; order Malpighiales; family Salicaceae; genus Salix; species Salix brachista. The sequence continues at coordinate 1,898,483 of CM018590.1, forward strand.
TTCCTTAATAATCAAACAGGATTATTTTTCTTAATTGTAAACAATAAAACCCATTTCAGATACTTGCCTCCTTGAACCGAATTATATTGGGGTGCCTTAATGATCTGTGATTTATAATCTCCCTTGCCACGTTCTCATCTATCTGAAAACCCAAAAAACTCTCAATCTTCCTTCTTGGTATTTCGCAAGACAAACAAAGAACCAACAACTTAGATATATCATGAACTTTTTAAGGATGCCCCATATGACAAAACAAAGACTTTCAGTGGAAAAAGGTAATTTTTCTCAGGAACCAAACAGATAAAAGACAGTTACAAGAGAAGAAAAAAGATTACCTTGTGACCTCTTTCAATGTATTTCATGGCAACAAGTTCTTTTGTCTCCTTGTGCCTCAAAAGCCTTGCAACCCCAAAATTCCCAGCTCCTAAATCCTTCACCAACTCATATTTCTCCATCGTCTTTGTCAATCGCTATGCAATATGCCTTCTTGATTTTGCTCAACAAACGTTATGCTGCTCTCTGTGATATCCACGTATAGCTTATTACATGCAGAATCTCTTCTCTTTATAGCCTGCTCATTTCTTGGTGTCACTCATGCATGTGTGATTTTCTTTAAATCTGTATATAAAATATAAACAAATATTTGTACAAATATATTATAAAATATGAGAAATCCTTGTTTATATATATATATAAACATACGTGTCAGTTGTTTGTATCTTTCTCCTAGTTTAATCTCATGGGATTGGTCAATGGTCTGGCCCTCGAATACAATTTTTTTTTCCCTTTTAATTTCTAAGATTAGATTATCTTCTTTTTCTCTAAGTTAGTTTATTTTCTCAATCTAGTTGAAAGCAAACTACTTTATTTCCACGATAAATATTATTTTAAACTAACTTGCACAATAATTTAATAAATTATTTATATACCAATGAAAATATAACTTAGCATGTATTTCCAATACTATGATCCAGAGAGCTCGAGCTAGAGTGGGAAGTACAGTGAGTGCACATGGAGGGGGTGTTAAATTATTAAGAATTGCTGGGGAAAAGAGGAAAGAGTACGGGACTCCATGACGAACAGCTTGAATCCAACCACTTCCTCTTCATTCTTCATCAGTTTTAACACTTTCTATTTGTTTATTCTTGATTTTTAGGGTTTTGGATCTCTAAAAACGCCGGTGTCCTAGGAAGAACAACACGGCAATTTTGACTTTTTGCATGGGGTCATCACATCACTTGGATCAACCGCCTCTTGACTTTTAAGCTTCTTTCACACTTCGTCTTCCTGTTTGTTTGTGTATAATTAATTGATCATGGATCTCTTGAACAAATTTGTGCTTCGTTTGTAATTAATGGGTTAAGAAATAAGAGATGTTATTGAAAACATTTTATGTGTTAATCAAAATCTAATATTAAGTATTATTCATAATGATATTATAAAATTCTCAAAAAAATAAATAAGAATTTTAACCATAAGAATTATCCTTTTAAATTATATAATTATTAACAATAGATTTTATCAAAACATAAAATTTGATAATTAAACTGGTTTGGTAAATTCTTTTAATTATTTGACTTTGATTGGAATTTGAAAAATCCAGAAAATCAATGAATTTTCTTAATCATCAAACATATTCTTTAATATTATGTAATAAATAATATATGAAGTAATTACTATATAAACTATGATTTTCATGAATGTTTTATCATTTTATTCTCATTTGATATTTTTATTTTGAGGATGATGAGTACAAACTATTAGACCAATTTCATCATTTTCCTTTATATAATTTGAAGTAGTTTTATTAAACTTAGTCTAATCTTGTAGATCAATTAAATGATATAAATTCCAGCTTGGATAAAAAAAAATTAAAAAATTAAGGTAAAGTATATTTGATTAGGCCAAAATTTAGTTTAATTTAAAACAATTAGTTAGCATATCATTTTAAATTTGTTTTGAAAATGATTAATTTTAAACTAATCCAAGTTAACTCATTCAATCCATGATAAGACAATTACGAGTAGATTTGAAAACTTTGATTTAAAATGAACCAATCATGAACAATAATAAATTAAGAGTAATTCAACTTGTTAAACTTTACCTTTACTTTACCTTTCAACTCAATAACTCATATCACTTAATTAGAATATAAAAGTCAATATTTTTTATTAAAAAATTGTATACTTTAAAAAATCTTAAGAAAATAACCTGGGTATACTGAAAAAATAAAACCTAAAGAATTTGAACTTAACAGGTAACTAAGTTTAAGGTAATGTGGGTTTAACGATGTGAGACCCAAGAAACTTGAACTTGGTAGTCAACCAAGTCAAAGATAGTTTAGGTCTCGTAAATACGTCAGATCCTAAGAAACTTGAACTTGATAGTCAGCCAAGATTAAGATAATGAGTCTGGTGAGCATGTCAAACTCATGAACTTGAATATCAACTAAGTCCAGGATAATCTAGGCCTGATAAACACGCCAAACTGTAAGAAACTTGGACTTGATAATCAATCAAGTTCAATATAATATGGGTCAAACGAGCATGTCAAACCCAAAAAAACTTGAGCTTGATAGTCAACCAAGTCAAAGATAGTTTAGGCCTCGTAAATACGTTAGATCCTAAGAAACTTGAACTTGATAGTCAATCAAGGTTAAGATAATGTGAGTATGGTAAGCATGTCAAACTCATGAACTTGAACATTAACTTAGTCCAAGATAGTCTGGGCCTGATAAACATGTCAGACTGTAAGGAACTTGGACTTGTTAATCAACCAAATCTAATATAATATGAGTTTGATGAGCATGCCAAACCCATGAACTTGGACTTGGCAGACAACCAAGTCCAAGGTAGTTTGGGTATATAAAATAAACTAAACATAAGAAACTTGAAATCAACTATTATCAAATTTTAAGGATATATATAATGTCCTAAATAACCTCCTAAGATAAAAATGTTAAAGACATGATGGACCACCATGCTCTCCATGTAGAATTATCATTTATAATAATGCAAATGGTCTATTGAGAAACTTACTATACTTAATATCTTATTAATGATATATAATATATATTTCTCTCTCATTAATCTTGCCAAAAAGAGAGGACATTCAATTTATTCTCTTCTAAAAAAACAATAAGATTCACAGGTATTTATGCTTTCTTAACCATCTAGATAAAAGTGAGAACTTTTGATCTTTTAAGATAAATTTATATATATTTCAAAGCATTAATCATTTTAAAATTCAAAAAAAAAGATCTTTATTCCTTGAATTCAAAGTTTTTTTAAGTCATTTATAGTATTTTTTTATATAAATATACCAATTTTATCTTTGACTAGTCTTTTATTCTCTCCAATTGGAATTGTTTTTACAAATACTCGAGTTTTATCAGGAGTTCAAAACTTTTAGAAAAAAAAAAACAAATAATAGATCTAAGTATCTAAATATATAATAACTAACCACTATCCCAAAAACTAAATAACTTATTATTTATATATCTTGAATTATAGAACATCATTGGAATCCAATCAATATAGTAATAAAATCTAGAGGAATTTTTAATGATGAAGCTTGAACACCATGTTCTTACATCTTGATATGTTTTGTGACGTGTGCATAGCATGTGAAGTAAATGTTCATGGACATCTGTCACATCATTAATTTTAGGTATTTTTCAGTTGAAAAAAATGCACACGAATCTCTCAATTTTCTTCCGAGAGAGAGGAGATCGTGTATGCCATTATTATTTTTTCTCCTCGAGATGGACTTCCTTCTCTTTCCATTTGCTTCTGAAGACTTCAACATCACACACATGGCCAAGTGGAAATATTTTTCTTTTTTCTTTTTTTTATGAATTTAAAAAGATGATTCACACTGCATTTTAAAAATAATTTTTAAATAATTTTAAAAAAAATATTTTTAATTTTTATTTTAAATAAAAAAATTTAGTGTTTTTACATTATTTTTATATATAATTATCAAAATTAATGTTTTAATATTACTTTTTTTTTCTGTTTATTAATGGTATTTTTTTAGTAACTTATGCACATTAATTGAAATTAAATTTTATTTTTAGACTATCTAAAAACATACTTTTTTGATGTAGATTAATATAATTTAATTTAATTTCAAGATATATATTAGAAAATATATGATAGAAACATACTTTTCTTATTTTTTTTAATGGTATTTGTTTATTAACTTATGCACATTAATTGAAATTAAATTTTATTTTTAGACTATCTAAAAACATACTTTTTTGTGTCGATTAATGAATTCAGAGAATAAATTCATTTAAATTTAATTTCAATATATATAGCAAATAAAAATTAAAAATGCACTATATATATATATAAGACCAATCATTTGAGAAATTATATTTGGCAATATAGTGCCACCATGTTGAAATTATACAATCGATCTCATGAAAGACTAGCTTGTAATGATGCACAAAAGAGGTAGAACGTGGTTTCGGCTATGAATCTTGTAGTGTTTGGTTAATATTTCAAGATAAAATAAATATATATAAAGAAAAGATAGAAATGTGCTTAATTAAAAACATTTATATATAAAATAAATATATCTACATAACTATTTTAAAGTAAATTATTATATTTTTAAACAAAAAAAAATACATATCTCTAGTGTTTCTATCTTCGAAACAAGTTTATAGCTTAACACAATCATTAGTTCTCAAGGAGTATAACACAATCTGCATGACTAGTTTTGAGTTTAAGTAAGGCATATATCCTTTGTAAGAGTCTAAGGCAGTCAGGATTTTACTCGCTCACCTAAACCCATTAAATATATTTTATGAAAATAAAGTTTTCTCGCATAAAAAAAACTCATTAAATTTGGGTCCAAGGTATATGTTTTAAAGCAAAGAAGCTCATCACGTCAAACTTTAGATGACTTGTAGTTCCATCCAACATGAGAATTATATATTAAAATTAGGTCAACAGGGTTTTTTTTTTCTTCTCCCAATTCATATGGGCTCAAGACTCAAACAAAGCTTAGGCTAACCCAACCCAATAACATATTGATAATATGTTTGGCTCGGACGAATCACTTAATTATAAGAGAAGTTTTGACTCTAGGGGAAAAAATGAAAATTGATTACACCTTGCATTTTAAATCATTATTTTTATAAAAAAATTGCTATTGCTCACATAATTAATGAAAACGACAAATAATTTTACATTTTTTTATATTTTATAAATCCAAAAATTCCATCTTTAATTATGAAATACTAATATTTCTAACTGTTCTTGTAATCATTTCTCGGATCTCGAAATCTAATATAATACGATCAAAATTCTATGATATCATCTCATGCTAATATATTCAGAGCATAAACTTGCTTTGAACATTTTATATTTTTTAAAGTAACAACACCGGAAACACGATCCGGCCAATTAAAGTCAGGATCACATCTCCATGAATTGTTTCCATCCTCTTATTTTTAAAATGTAAAGTGGTTATAGTACCAATTACTTCCACCGTTTCACATAATTAACATTCATTAAATTCATCATTATTATTATTATTATTTTAAAAAAAGCATTCATTGAATCCATGTATTATAATTGATTGCCGCAATTAATTGTTTTCAAAAGCACCAAATTCTTGGAGGGTTGGCACATCAATAACCTTAGGTTGGCCCACAGCAAAGAAGAATGTCAAGCTCCTGGGTCCACTAGATGAGCTGGTCCCACCTCTTTTTCAACGGTTGAGATAATCTATCTGGACAGCACGAGGATCTTGAGTGTGCCAACACATCAACGGTCTCATTTCCATCATCATTTCTTCTTTCTTTGCAGACTGCTGTAGGGTCCATTAAATATACACAGACACACCACAACGCATAAAAAGAAGAAAATGCCTGCACATCCGGCGATGATTTCTAGCACTTGGAAGGGTAAACTACACTTTGGTCCCTCTAGATTTATCAATGTGCCATTGCTATTAGTATGCTTTAAAAGCTTCAAATGTTCTCCTCATACTTTCTAAGAGTTCTGAATTTTACCCCTAAACATGAAGGCAAAAATACTTTTGAAAAAAATTGAAATTTTTTATCTTTATTTTTCACTTTAAATTAAAAAGTTTTGGTGTTGTAGATCATTTTCATGTATTGATGTCAAAAATAATTTTTTTTAAAAAAATTATATTGATGCATTTCTTAATGAAAAACACTTTAAAAAATAATTTCAATCACACTTCTAAACATACACAAAATAACTAATTGTACTCACTTTTAGATAGGGAAACATCAGATATATCAAAGAATGAGTGGTAAGGTTTGAATATACGAGCTCTTATTGAAATCTAGATGTTTTTGTTTCTTATTAGATATACCAATTTTATGGGATTTTAATTTGAATCATTAGGTTTCCAAATATATGGTAAAAATAAAATAAAATCAAAGCTTTTAGGAAAACAAATCTGTAAATTCTGAACTGTTGGGATAGAGATGAAACATTGGTCAATTTATAGGGATGAAAATGTTGTTTACCCTATAAAGAACCGTTACAAAAATAGGGCAAAGATTGTGTCCAACATTCAAGAAAATTAACAGCAAATGGATAGTTATGGTTCCCCACACACACACAAAATCATAGACTTCATGCTGGCTTTGTTTTCAGCTTGACAGCTTGGCCCTCTAACCCAACCACCACCCCCCACGACTCCACTCTTTATAACTCCCCCCTCCCCCTCCCTTAAACCCTCACCACCATCCCTCAAAACACTTTCATTTCAAGAATTCAACAACTATAGCCCTCTCCATCTCTAACATTTCTTGTTTTGTCTTCAAGAATGGCAGAGGTGGCGCAAAACATGAGTCAAGAACAGGTGGTGGTGGTAACTGATGTTCCACAAGCTGAGACAATAGCACCAGCGCCACCAACAATGCCAGTTGTGGAGAAAGAGATGCCGGTGCCGGTGCCTGAGACGGAGGAGGAGCCAATGAAGCCAAAGCAGGTGGAGGAGGCTGTTGTGGAAACTGAGGTTTTGAAAGCTAGTGGAGGCGATGATGAGAAGACGCCTCAGTTAGTTTCTTTTAAGGAAGAAAGTACTAAAGTTGCTGATCTTCTTGAGTCTGAGAAGAAAGCACTTCGAGAATTTAAGCAACTTGTTCAGGAAGCACTTAACAAGCATGAATTTAGTGCTTTAACAACACCACCAGCACCAGCTAAAGAAGAGGAGAAGAATGATGCGGTGGTGGAGTCGGAGGAGGAGAAAAAACCAGCCCAGGAAGGGGAAACACCAGTTGTAGTAATAGAGGACAAGGAAAACGTGGAGCCTCAAGTTGTGGCGGAGAAAGAAGAGAAGAAAGAATTGGCGGAAACTGAGGTTCTTGTTAATCATGAAAAGGTGGCTGCTGCTGCTAGTGATGCTACAGCTGAGACTGCTGTGGATGATGATGGTGCCAAGACTGTGGAAGCCATTGAAGAGACCATCGTAGCTGTCTCCTCTTCAGTGGCTTCACAAGAGGAGACTTCAGCTCAGGCTACAAAAGAGCCCGAGGGAGAGACGAAGGCTATCTCAGCATTGGACGAGGAGGCCAAAGAAGTCATGTCTGAGACAATGGAAGTTACACCAGAGGAGGTATCAATCTGGGGCATACCACTTCTTGCTGATGATAGAAGTGATGTGATTCTCTTGAAATTTCTCAGAGCCAGGGATTTCAAGGTGAAAGATGCCTTCACCATGCTCAAGAACACAATTCGCTGGAGAAAGGAGCTCGGCATTGATGAATTGCTTGAACAAGATTTGGGCTGCGATGATTTGGGGAAGGCGGTGTTTATGCATGGTCTTGACAAAGATGGACACCCAGTTTGCTACAACGTCTTTGGGGAGTTCCAAAACAAGGAGCTTTACAAGAACTCATTTTCTAATGAAGAGAAGAGGCAGAGATTCTTGAGGTGGAGGATTCAGATCCTGGAAAGGAGCATTAGGAAACTGGATTTCAGTCCTGGTGGAGTCTCTACCATTGTTCAGGTTAATGACTTGAAGAATTCTCCTGGACCAGCTAAGAAAGAACTTAGACAAGCTACTAGACAGGCACTTCAATTGCTTCAAGACAACTATCCAGAATTTTTAGCCAAACAGGTATACTTGTTTGCTTCATTTCCTTTTTGTTTGAAAACAAAAAACTTCAAATTGTTTGATTCCTTGGTGTTTACCCTGCAGATCTTCATCAATGTGCCCTGGTGGTACCTCACAGTCAACAGAATGATAAGTCCATTTTTAACTCAGAGAACCAGAAGCAAGTTTGTCTTCGCTGGTCCTTCCAAATCTGCAGAAACCCTCACCAGGTTTGTCCCAAAACATTTCAATTTGCTATGGAAATGTCTCAGCTTTCTGACATGCAATTTTGTACTATTGGGCTGTGAGTTAAAATTTCATTCTACCATCAATCAGGTACATAGCTGCTGAGCAAATACCAGTGAAGTATGGAGGATTAAGCAAAGATGGTGAATTTGGCACAGCTGATGCTGTTACTGAGATTACTGTGAAGCCATCAGCAAAGCACACTGTAGAAATCCCAGTTACTGAGGTACACCCTTTCTCTTCGGCTGCTAAATAGTACTTACAAATCTTGCTTATTAAACCTGGACCAGCCTGGTCAATTGGATTGGGAACCAGTCGACCTGTGGCCAAACATGTTTGAGGTTTTACAAAAAAGAGAGAGTAAACTTCTGGTAGGATATGGTAATTAAGAAACCCGAGTAATGAAAAAAACTTTCTTAAGATTAATCGGAGTTAAACTAGGTTAATAACCATTTTACAAACAAACAAAGGCACTTTCATTTTCCTGTTGAGGAATTCTAGGAAAGAAACATGTGACTTTGTCTAACTAGGATCACCTCGACGAGGGAATCTTTCCTCGGAAACTCTGAGCTATGCAGAGATACAATCAATTAGCATTGTCATTTTGCATTGTTTTACTGTTTTTTCCCATGATTAACGTTAATCTAAGTGATCTGCAGACATGTCTTCTAACCTGGGAAATGAGAGTTATGGGATGGGATGTGCATTATGGTGCCGAATTTGTCCCGAGTTCTGAAGATAGCTACACAGTGATCATCCAAAAAGCTCGAAAGGTTGCTGCAACTGAAGAACCAGTGATTAGCAACAGTTTCAGGGTTGGTGAGCCTGGTAAAGTTGTTCTCACCATTGACAACACCACTTCCAAGAAGAAGAAGTTCCTCTATCGCTTGAAAACCAAGCCTTGTTCTGATTAATTAATGCACGATACCGAAACAACAACAGAATATTCTTGAAGATGGTGTTTGATTTGAGGCTCTTGATTATTATGAGACAAAGGAATCTTGAAGATGTTTAATTATATTTTTTTTGCTATGATGAAATATGATTTGGATTTTGGGAATGGAACAAGGAGATTGGCGTGGGGATAGTGAAGAAACTCCAATAATAGTGCCGGAAGAATCATGCCAAGAGTTTTCTTCGTAAATTCTTTATGGCTCTCTCTCTCTCCTTCCATGTAATTAAATATTTATATTATGGACATAATGTTTTTATTTTTATTCATATTAATGAAGACTATTTTTTGTCACCTTATTATGCTCTTTCTATGAATTCTTGTTGGCATAGTTTTGAAATTCCATCCAAGCTTGATTTGAAGTATCAATGGCAAATCTAACACATGATTACCTAAATCCAAGTTTTTTTATTGGATTAGACTAAGTTAGTTTTTTTTTTAAATCGGATTGTTACACTCCTTGATCCGAGTTTTGTCATAAGATTCGGATTCGTGATTGCTTTGTAACAAGTGATGTTATCTTACCCGTCACTTATTTTTTTTAATACTAAGAGTCTCTTTGAGAATGTTATTGTTATACACTCCTTGATCTGAGTTTTGTCATAGGATTCAAATTCGGATTGCCTTGTAACAAGTGATGTTATCTTACCCGTCATTTATTTTTCTTGATACTAAGTAGAAATGTAGTTGAAGTTGTTTTTGAAAGTATTTTTCGTTCAGAAATGCATCAAAATGATATTTTTTTTATTTTAAATAATTATTTTTGATATCATTATATAAAAATGATCTAAAATTACTAAAAATATTTAATTTAAAGTAAATTTTTTTTATTTTTTTTAAAAATGCTTTTAAAACCTATTGAATCACTAAAACTTGAGAGCTTTAGAGATTCAACTCCATTGTATTCCCAAGGTAGCTGAGGCTGTCTGCTTTCTTCATTTTAGCCAAGTTTTCTATGCTTTTTTAACATACCCCTCAACCATTATGTTGTATCAAGTTTGCACAAGTTTTTGCATAAATTGTCTCTGAACAATTTTGATTTCTCAATTGGAATCTTTTATTAGAAAACAGTATCATTTATTGAGAGAATATACAATCTGGATGGAATGGAAGGTTTAATAGAGAATTGTGAAATTTGAGGGACGAAATTGATAAAAATATATTTTTTAGACAATACATTCTCTTTTCGGTGATTAAAATAACACAGGACAACTAAGGAAAGGGACCCATGCAATGATCTTTCTTTAAACACTCATTTTGAGTCATGTTACCCTTACCCAATCAATCCATGCTTTTTTCATCAATTTTTCTTTTTTTAATCTTCTTTTTTTTTTTTTGACCCATTAGTCATTAAGAAGATTGCGATATGTTTTATCTTCCAAGAAGTTGGAGGTGGAGGTTCATCATTAACATTTACACTTTTAAATCTCATATCACAAATTAAATGTTGTATTTTTTAAAACAAATAAATTAAAATGTCTTTCTTGATTAAAAAGAAGATCCAACCAGGTTGTTGCAGATTGGTTACTTTAAGTCCGGTTTATCCTTGTATTTTAAAAATATTTTTGAAAAAAATTGAAAAATTTTTATTTTTATTTTTTATATTAAATTAAAAAATAATGGGTTTAAATTATTTTTATGTTCGGATATTAAAATGATTTAAAAAAATAAAAAAATATATTATTTTAATATATTTTTAAATAAAAAATACTTTAAAAAATAAACTCAGCTACACATGCAATAAATGATACTGTATCATATTTTTTTTAATATATATATATATATATATATATAAAATTTGGGAAACAACTTTGGTTTTTTGTAGCGAAGGGAGTCAAAAATGAAATGACAGAAGATCATTCTGTGAGCTGGAAAAGTGAAAGGTAAAGGCAAGAAAGCAGGGAATGATAGTGAAGTCGGCCATAGAAAGGGCAAAAAATGAAGGAACAAAGGCAATCAATCAAGACGCTTATTTTCAGGACTCATTATTTTTCAGAAGATCATTATTCTGTTGGTCCTCGCAACAGACCATGTGAGTGCTTCAACTTTTTCTACCCATCGGCTGCGATGGGTGGCGTGAGCCATAGAACTTTGGGGATAGTATAGTAGCCATGCCAGCAGCTCGGAAGCCGCCGCCGGTGGTCCATCGATCTACATTCTATCAAGAATCATCTTCCTTAAGAGTTTCGGTTATTAGATAGGTTATAAAATATAATTTTTTAATATATTTTTTAAATTGAAAGTTTTTTGGATTTGAAACTTGCATAAACTCACACTATTTTGTGTTTGATTTTTATCAAATAGGATGAGGTGGTGAGATTCGAACTCGTGACTGCTGAGTCAACAAAACTCTAATATTATGTTAAAGAATCATCTCATCTAAAATCTTAAGCTTAAAAAGCTTAACCTATTAGGTAAAATACATAATATAATTTATATTATTCTCTAACACAACTCTTCAAGTAAAAGTTTTTTGGACTTGAAACTTGCACACATGCTCACACTATCTTGTGTTTGATTTTTATCAAATAGAATGAGGGTGTTGAGATTCTAACTCGTGATCGTTGGGTCAATAAGACTATGATACCATGTTAAAGAATCATCTTATCTAAGAAGTTAAACTATTAGATGAGATCCTAAAATATAATTACTATATCAAGGAACTATTTTATCTAAAAAATTAAATTATTAGATAATATTCTAAAATATAATTTATATTATTTTATAATATACTGGAGCATTTACTTGAAGTGATGAAAAATGAGACGTGTCTAAATTTCTGGTTTGCTTTGTTTGCTGGAAAGTGGTTTCCTGGAAAGTGAATCCTGGAAAGTGAATTCCTGGAAAGTGGTTTCCTGGAAAGTGAATTCCTGGAAAGTGGTTTCCTGGAAAGTGAATTCCTGGAAGGTGGTTTCCTGGAAAGTGAATTCCTGAAAAGTGAATTCCGATGTTTGGCAGTGTTATGGAAAAGGAATTGGAAAATAATTTATTAATAAATTAATTTTTTTTCAAGATTATCTAATATATATAAAATATTTAATATAAAATATTTAATCACTTAAAATAAAAAAATGAAATCTAAAAAGTATAATGATGAATTTTTTTATTATATCCTATATTCATACATAGCTTATTTTATAAAATATAACAATATATGTCATATCATATTATAGAGAAATAAGCTTGTGAAATATTTTGTAAGTAAAACTTATTATTAATATATATTTTTTCCAATTTTAAAAGCTTAAAATAAGTTTTTTTTAATTTTAAATCAAAATCTCAATGCAAAATTTTAATTTAGGGTGATTAAAAAAAAATAGAATTTTTAAGATTTAAATTATTAGTTTTTGTGTTTTTTAATTGTTAATATCAGAATTATTATTTTTTTTTATAAAAAATAATACTTTAACATGTTTCTAATTTTTTTTTAAAAAAAACAATAACTAGCTAGCTCACGGAAAGTGTATTCCGGATTTTAAAAGAGGAGTACACTTTCCGGATTTTAAGCCTTAGGTTTTCCTTGGCTGGAAACAACTTTCCTGTGTTTGTTTGCTGGAAACAACTTTCCAGGAAAGTTGTTTCCAGCAAACAAACACTGGAAAGCAAGGAAAGTGAATTCCGGGAATTCACTTTCCTTGAAACAAACAAGGCCTAAATGTTAAAAAGGAAGACATATCTCAAGAAGCAAGGCAGCCCACCGCAGGCCCAAGTCCATGAAAATATAGCCCCGTCACAGACCATTATAATGGCGCCAGGAAGGCCCCAAAGTCCGGACACAATTCAGGTTATAAATCTTCAAATTTTAACCGTTAATTTTATTCAAAATCATATCATATAATAACTATAGCTATAACTATATTATATTATTATCAACATATACCAAAAGCACTTGGTTTTGGTACTCAAGTTTTTTTTTAATCCTCCAATACAGGGGTTTAATAGGTATCGAACTTCATAATATATCTTGAATTAATTTTTATAGAGTTATTTCAGTTCTATGATCTGGTTTTGACATGTTAACATAGACTGACTCGACTTAATTTTATCATTAAAAAATTGTTTTCAATTTTATTTTTAAATATTATATTGACTGGGAATTAAGCTTAATAATTATTCTTTATTTGCTTTCCATGAGATTATTAGGAGCTTATGATATGGATTGAGAATTTAGCAAGTTAACCGAATTGATTCAACTAAATTCAATATATTATTGTCTAAATATTTTATAAAAAGATAATGTCTTGATTTTTCTTAATCAAACCATAATTTTACTACTTGCTCGGTATGTATTTGGACTTGCAAAGTTGACTATCTCAATAAAATATATTTCTAAAATGCTTTTAATTTTTCATTCCCACCATGGATTTTATTTTTTTTCCATTTTTCCTTTCAAGTTATATTAGAATGGTTTTAAGTACTGAGATTTCTTTTCACTTTGCAAGCTCTTGCATATACAAAATGTCGATGAATATTCTGATGATAAATTAAAGATTGAATTTGCAAAATAAAATATTAGGTTGTAATTTAAAAACTAAGAGAATAAGGACCAAGCTTAACAAAATAAAAGAGAAGCAAATCCTATTTTCATTTTGGAATTTATGTACTATTTATTCATTGTTTTTTTTTTTTATCATTTTATATTTTGATAATAAATTTAATCCTTTTCATGTTTTTATTCCTATATGTTCTTAAAATTATTTATAGATTTATCGTGTTTTGTTTATTTCACGGTTTTTTTCAATTTCTTTAGCTTAATAAATATATAAAAAAGAGAAAAAATGAATAGAATGGAAAGATTGATAAAGAAAGAAAATATTTTTTTTAATAAATAAAACAAGTAATGAAAAGGGTTTCCTCTGCCTTTCTCGTTCGGTCATATAATTCAAAGGTTATAAATTATTCTTATATTGAAAGTTTATTTTCCTCGCTCATATAAAAATGAAATTCATGAATAGTTTTATCGCATCTTATAATTTCATAACAGTTTATGTACTATTAACACATCTTGTAATTTCTCTGAACATTCATGTTCTAGCTTTATCATCTTATATCCAACGAGAGTTTGCGTGTTGATTTATATAGTTAGTCTCGAGTTCGAGTTAGAATATGTATTTTTTATTTTTAAAAACTTGATTAAAATGAAGAAAGCAGACAACCTCAGCTACCTTGGGAATATAATGGAGTTGAATGTCTAAAGCTCTCAAGTTTTAGTGATTCAATAGGGTTTAAAAATGTTTTAAAAAAAATATAGTTAAAAATATATAGTTAATCTCGAGTTCGTGTCTTCAAGTTTTTTGGGTGTTTTTAGATCATTTTGATGTGCTGATATCAAAAATGATTTTTTAAAAATAAAAAAAATATCATTTTAATATATTATAAATAAAAAACACTTTAAAAAACAACCACAATCACACTCCCGATCAATCAATCTATCCAAAAACAATGATATCTAACAAGTATCCATATTGGAACCCACAATAACATTAAAAATGAAAAAGGAAAAGAAAGGTTGTGAGAATAAACTATAATTATTTAAACTGTAATTATAAAATTGGAGCTAGCCAGTTAATCAAAAGAGAGAAGGCAAGAGAGTCGTCTCTTTCTAATCCAAAACCTGATGCTAGCTAGCTAGCAAGCTAGATCAGCACCCTCTATCTGCTGTCGTAGTTTATGTTAGACCGTGCCCACTGTTCTTTAAAACAACAACCTCCTTGTCACCATCAAGAAAAAAGACAAGCACCAACAATGGCTCCAAATCTTCTGATGCCTACTTCTTCATATCTATTTTGCCCTAACTTCAACTTTACATCTGCGTCCAATTGCATTGAAATACCATTTCTAACCCCGTTGATAAAGGACATTGATTTGCTCCTCATTTGTTACGAGTTTAAGCTTCTTCTCATTATTTTTTTTATTAACTTTAGGTGATTTTTTATTTGATATGGTATCAGAATTTTATTGATTAAATGATCATGAGTTTGAATTTCATTATCTTTATTTTACTTGATAAAATTTAAATAAAATGTAGTGTGAATCTATACAAGTTTCAAGCTTAAAGAATTTTTACTTGAGAGAATGTATTAAAAAATAATATAAATCATATTCTGAAGTCTCACCTAACAGTTTAAATTTTTAAATGAAATAATTTTTTAATACAAGTCAGTTTATATATATTTCGACTAATCCCATATATCTTGAAATTAATAATTATATAAATTTTCAATTATTATTATATTAATAACTATATAACTCGAAAATATGAACGCAGGAAAAACAACCACCGAGTGTGCTGCGGCTCTTACCAGATCTTGCCTCGTGCCAAAAGCTGATCACCACGTACAGTAAGAACATTCTTCCAATGTGTGAAACAAAGAAATCCAATTCCATCTAACAGCTGGTTTTCCATTTACATGGCCATGACTGAAATTTTAACATATTATATATAAATATATCAAGAGACTTCTCGTAAAACTTCATCTTAATCTAACGGTCAAAATAAGAGATAGGATTGATATTGTAAAATTATTTATTATTTAAAAAAACACTATTTGACCAAAACAGAACAGGTAGAACAAAACCAGAATATTTCGCCTAATATTTGACTGAAAAATCCAAAATAAGTTGGAATTTAAATCGAGGTAAAAATAATACAATTTTATCTTAAATTTTTAACTAGTACAAAACGTTTTGGTCATTTTAATTGACAACTGATGTGGACAAACTTGCTCTGAAAAATCCAAAACAAGTTAAAATTTAAACTGAGATAAAAATAATATTATTTTATTTTAAAATTTTAAATGGTACAAAACTTTTTAATTATTTTAGCCGAAACCAAACGAAATTTACAAACTGATCCGGACAAACTTGCTCTTGTCATTACCTCGATCCTCATCATCATTTTTGCTTCTTACCGACAGTGCCACTCTCTTCTAGCGAATCCAGTAGTCACCGGTCTCAGTGAGGCCTTCCTGCACTTTCATAAAATATTCACTTCAACCTGAAAGATTCAAGCTCCTATCTTTTTTTATTTCTAGTCGGTGGTTTTGAGTGGAGATCGAGCTGCAGACAAGTCCTCGTGTATTGCAGACAAGTCCTTTTGAAATTGTTTTTTTTAATTCCTTCCCTGTTTATTATTAGAAAAGTTAATTTACAGAATTTATTTATTTAAAATAGAATATACTTTTACTGAAATGAACATTTCAAGCAGCCGCATAGAAAGTATCCAAAGAAGCATGGACCCAATCCTAAAGTTTTTAATGTAAGAGACATCATCCTGTCAAGGAGTGAAAAAATAAAAAATAATATTCTGTTATTTATTAATTATATGAAGTTTGGTTTTAGTTTCAAATAGTTTTGTTTTTTAAATTTAAATTTTTTTATCTATAATATTTAGTCTTTATTGTTATTTATTTTATTCAAAATAATTTATAAAAATTAGATCCCCCCTCAATTTCATCTACTTTCAACCTTTTTATTTGTATTTTTATTCTTCCAATTGCTATTTATTTTACTTAAAATTATTTATCAACCTAGATTTTTTTTTAATTTCACCATCTTATAATTTTTTACTTCATATGTTTAATCTCTACTGTCTTGTTTATTATTTATTTTATTTGAAATAATTTATGAAATCAGTAAAAACATTCCACTTTCAAATATCCTAATAATAAATGCCTAAATTGTTTTTTATACATCACATTCCTTATAGTAGAAAAACTAACAATTTAGCGCATCATATATAACATATTAATTTTCTTAAATTAATAGTAGAAATTCAAATTTATTATCTGTAAATAAAATAATTATAACGTACTTTCTCACCCTCTGGCAACTTTAAAGCGGAAAGGTTAAGTGAGTGGATGTCTCTATATCCTTTTCTTTCTTTCAAAAAGAGACCTCTGGTTCCTGTATTGCCACGACATTATATTTTAAAGTGTTTTTTTAGATTTTTTTATATATATATATATATATAAAAAGTAGAAGGGCTACTGCTGCTCGGCAGAAGAAAACAAATTCGAGTATCGGTGAAAAATCTTGGCGTGGATAAAGTTGTCGGCGAGAAATCTTGAAGAAGATAAAGTTGTCGGTGATGTTTTCTGTGCGCGTGAAAATACTTTTGAATCACTTCGAAGTGATTGTTCGGCAATAAACGTGCGTTGTAATAATTTTTGCTATTGCAATTATTCTTTTTTTATATTATAAATCAAATTCAATATAAAAATGAAAAACTATTTAGTTTACCGTATGTTTTATTTTTATTTTTAGATATTAAGTAGAGATTACGTCAATGACAAACTGTATCTAGAAATTCCTAGCTTTTTATCATTGATCACGTGACATGCATCTTGTTGAGTAGTATAAATCCCCTCGAATAAACCTAAAATTTTAAAATAATAAATGAGATTTAGAATATAATTTATATTAATCTGCAACAATAAATTAAGAAAAACTCTGATACCAATAGCTGGAATGTAGAGGTGCTCACTATTTCAATTGAAAAATTTTAGTCTTTAGTTAAGAATTAATTGAAATATTTCAGCCCTTAACTGAAGAACAAAGAAGAAAGAGATCAAAGGGTATATTAGATTAACCCGTAAAGCTGAGTGAATGCTTAAATGTTCTTGATCTATCTTGATGTTTTTGGACTGATGTAAGAACAAAATTAGTGATTATTAATTTATGAACATATTGCTTAAGATGATAATTGCTTCTAGAAAAAGAATTATCATCTTAAGCAACATATATAATCACTAATTTTATTTCTATTACAATTATTCATTTTTTTATATTATATATTAAGTTCAATATAAAAATGAAAAACTGTTTTATTTTTATTATTAGATATTAAGTAGAGATCATGTCAATGACAGACTGTATCTAGAAATTCCTAGCTTTTTATCATTTATCACGTGACATGCATCTTGTTGAGTAGTATAAATACCCCCGACTGTACCCAATCACTTTCAAGCTGAAGAAGAGCCTCATACAAGTTCGTAGAAGCAGTGAAAGAGCTAGAGACATGGAGAAGAAATGCTATGGTCTTTTGTTGCTCCTCCTCCTTGTCTTGGCTTCCCGTAAGTCATTTTTTCTTTTCCGGCGGCCTAAATTCTGTCGTGTTTTAAAGGAGATTGATTGATTTTTTTTCAAAATTTATGTGTGCCATTTTGCAGAGGAAATGGTGGTTCCTGCGGAGGCTAGGGTTTGTCTGTCACAGAGCCACAAATATAAAGGAACATGCTTGAGAGGCAACAACTGTGCTAATGTGTGCAAGACTGAAGGTTTTCCCGGCGGTGACTGCAGAGGACTCCGCCGCCGCTGTTTTTGCTCCAAGCCTTGTTAGTTAAATAATGCAACCGGAACAAAAAAAAAAGCAGCAACCATGTTATGGCTAGTACTCTCACTAGCTATTCGTAAGTGTGGCGTTGCTGGTTTCTTTGCTTAAATAAAAATAAAATAAAATCCCTTTCTTTTCTGAAGATTCAGCTGATGATGCTGGCTGTGGTTAATGCCATTGATTGTTGGTGTGTTTGCTCTGAGAAATATTTGAATATTTATTTCTCTGAATATTCATGTTCTAGCTTTATCACCTTATATCCAGCAAATATCCATGTTGGAACCCACAATTATTTTAAAAATGAAAAGGAAAATAAAGCTTGAGAGAATAAGCTTGCAATTATTTAAAATTTCAACTGTAATTATAAAAATCTAGCTAGCCAATTAATCGAAAGAGAGTAGTTGAATCATTAGTAAAAGTTTAAGATTGAAGAGTTTCCCTCTGTGATCTGGTTTGAGTTATATTGTTACTAATATAATATCTAGTAAAAATTTATATAGTTATTAGCTTCAAAACTAATAAGATTAGTCGAATTATGTATAAACTAAACCAAAAATATAAAAAAATAAGAGAAGAGTTATTTTTAACTAATTTCCTATTTACTCAAACATCCACATTAACTAAAATAAAGCCAAGATAATCGGGATCATTGTTGTCAAAATAAAAAATTAATTCGTAAAATTGTATGATTTTATGAGTTAAAATAACAAATCTGATCAAATCAAATTAAAAAATCAAATCTCATTAAAATCGGATTAAAACCATTAAAATCATACAAAATTATAAAATCAAACCGAATCAGTCTGATTTTACTATCCCATATATTCTAATTTTTACATTTCCAGTTTTCCACTAATATGAGTATCTGACGCAGGCTCTCTTGCCTCCCCCTGCCCTGTCCCCCACACACGCTCTCTCTCTCTCTCTCTCTCTCATCATGGTTTGTTTATTTTTAATTTTTTATATATATTATCGAATTAATGAACGCTGCCCTCGTCGTCGATGAAGACTAAAGTCATGTCAACCAAGTTTTGACTAAATGTTTGTTTTTGTATTTTAAATTGTTTTTAAATGTGTTTTAAAAATATATATGTGGTTTAGAAAAAAATGTTAAATTAATATTTTCTTAATAATTTTTAATGATTTTGATGTGTTTATATAAAAATAATAGAACAAATTTGAGAAAAAAATATTTTAATTTATTTTAAAGTTAAAAATACTTTCAAATTTTAGATATAAAAAAATTCAACAAACCAAACAAAAAACAAACTAAATTAAACAAAACCAAACCACACCGAACCTCACTATAAACTAAAAGTCAATTTATAAAATCAAGTAAAGTCAAACTTATCTTATTTATAATTTATTTTTTATTTATTTTTTACTTTAAATTATATTTTTGTTTAGTATTTTTAGATCATTTTTATGTGCTAATGTCAAAATAAATTGTTGGAGTTGGAGCTAGTATTATCAATATCGGTGTTGGTACCAGTAGCATTACTAATAATATTTTTAATAATAATACTTTTGATGAATGTATTAAAAATAGCGAGGAAGATGACGGTAATGAGGTTGATTTTAGTTAACATAGCACGCCAGCAGAATATTTGTTTTAAATTTGTTAGTTTTTATCTAATGAAATTCTATGAACATAATTGTTTTGTAATCTATTTTTAAGTTATTTTAAATCATATATAAACCTTAACTAATGAAGTTTTATGGCCATAATTATAATGTATTGTATTCAGAAATATTTTACTTACAATTTTATGATTTTTCTATTTACATGATTTTAACTGTGATTTTATAATTTTTATACAATAAAATATCAGGTATGATTTTACGATTCGAGTTTAGAAAAGACTTTGGACAAACTTTTCGTGACTTTCGAATCCAAAACCTGATGCTAGCTAGCTAGCTAGCTAGCTAGAGCAGCACACTGATAGTTCCACGTACCTATCATGGTTTAAGTTAGATCAAGCCCACTGTTCTTTAAAACAGCAACCTCCTTGTCACCATCAAGGCAAAAGACAAGCACCAACAATGGCTCCAAATCCTTGATGCCTACTTCTTCATATCTATTTTGCCCTAACTTCAACTTTACATCCACGTCCAATTATATTTTCCACATTGAAATACCATTTCTAACCCCGTTGATAAAAGACATTGATTTTCACATTAATTTTATAACTTATAAAATTAATCAAATGTTCATTAGATCATCCAGTCATTGGCCGGGTAGATGATCATTAATTCTATAATATAAATATATTTTTTGAATTATAAATAAAGAAGAATTGATGAAGTGGTATATACATGGCAGGAGGCGGTTTTATTTATTTTTCTTCTCCTCCTAAACCGGGTCATACAGCTTCTTATCAATCACAGCTTGCTTGATCGGTTCATTTTACAGCACTATTGTTAGATCTTGGAGGTTCTTGCATGAGTTACAAGCCAGTTCAACAGCTTGTGCTCATGGCAATAGAAATTTATGTCCACCAAATCTTTCTATTATTAACATGGGTGTTCGTGTCAATTTCCAAGCATCTTGATTAATCCTACGAATCCTGAAGTTAATAACCATGTACCTCTAGTGATCATCATATTAACGACTATATGACTCATAACACATTACATTTCTATTTTGCAGTGCTATTGTTAAATCTTGGGGGTTATGGCATGAATTGCAAGCCAGCTCGATAGCTTGTGCTCATGGCAATAAAAATTTACGCCCACCAAATCTTTTTCGATTAACATGAATTTTTGTATCAGTTTGTGCATAATTCAATTAATTTTATAGATTCTGAAATTAATGATTATATAAATCTCTTATTATATTAGCAATTATATAATTATATGATTCTAATATAAAAATACATGAAAAATACACTTTTTAATCCCAATTTATTACCACTATAATACGGTTCCTACCGGATCTTGCCTGATGCCAAAAGCTGATCACCAGGTACAGTAATAACATTCTTCAAAAGTGTCAAAGACAGAAATCCAATTCCATCTAGCTATCTAACAGCTGGTTTTCCATTGACATGGGCATGGCTTGAATCCCACAACGAAGAACAAGTGTGTTAGAGTATAAATGAGTGTATTCTAGAATAATGAAAGTATATTCTAGAATATAAATAATGGTATATACCATGTGTATAAATAAAAGTAAAAATACAGGACTGTAGAAAAATAGAGGATGAACAACAAAGAAGAAGTTGTATTGTATTTCGTGATTATTGTAATACAAACTATTACATATTTATACAGAATTACAATTGATATAATTTGAATGTTCACTGATATTTCTCCTAGGATTAAGCCTAAGAATCTGCAGTTTAGTGAACTGTAAAGGAAAGGGGAATCACTCAAGATGCATTCTATCTTCCTCTGCATATCTGCCATCATGTCTGCATATTTCTTTCCTTCATATCTGCATATTTCCATATCCATGAAATCTGCATATCTTGCGTATCTTCATAGCTGCATATCTGCCAATACTCCCCCTCAAGCTGGATCAAGGAGGTTGATTGAGCCAAGCTTGGACAGTAGCAATTGGAACCGAGCGGAAGGCAAGGCCTTGGTGAACAAGTCTGCAAGTTGGTCTTGACTCTTAGTGTATCTGGTAACGATGGTTTGTGACTGAACTTGCTCCCAGACAAAATGACAGTCCACTTTGATGTGTTTTGTTCGTTCATGGAATACTGGATTAGATGCGATGTGCATCGCAGCTTGATTATCGCAACACAGGGACATAGGTTGAGAGTGACAAATACCCAAATCCGCAAGCAATGCTTTCAACCATATTAATTCAGAAGCAGTAGAGGCCATAGCACGATACTCCGCTTCAGCGCTGGAGCGAGCAACAACTGATTGCTTTTTACTTTTCCATGAAACTAAATTGCCTCCAACAAAAATGCAGTACCCCGTGGTAGATTTACGATCAAGATTATTTCCAGCCCAATCTGCATCAGTATAACCAAGTATCTGTGTGTGGCCGTGATTTTGCATAAGAATTCCCCGTCCAATGGTACCCTTGAGATATCGAAGAATTCGTTTGACTATCAACATATGAGCCACAGTCGGTGAATGCATGAATTGACTTACAATACTAACGACATGACTTAGATCAGGTCGTGTAATTGTAAGATAAATGAGCTTACCCACTAATTTTTGATAAAGCTGCGGTTGATCAAAAATCTCTCCATCCACAGTAAGCAGAGATTTGCTATCCAGAGGGGTTTTCGCTGGTTTGCATTCCATCATCCCAGCGTGACAAACTAGATCACCGAGCAGTCAAAAGCTTGTTCTTGGGCTATTCTCCAACCCAAAAAGGGTATAAGTGTTATAATCAGAACACTCATAAACTGGTGGTCACCATTGATGTGCGGTTTAATGAAACCACACCTTATTTTTCGTCTGGTGAGAGCAGTCAATAGGGGGAGCTTACAATGGAATTGTTTCCATTGCCAGTAGTTGAGGCATGTTCTGCTCCAGGATTTGAAGCATGCTCTGCTCCAACAGTAACGGAAAGAGCTACTCCAGCAGTGATAAGTGATCCACAGATTGCAATTGAAGCCGCAGATGAGGACAGGAACGAAGGGGTTGACCAGCAGGTTGACACCATGGCAGACATGCAGATTGAAGATCAGAGGGGAGGTATCAGGCGAAATCCCATGCGTAACAGAAGGCAGTCATCAAGGCTAAGTGACTATGTAACGTATACAATGAAGCATACCATCAAGACGTGTGGAAAAAGGCTATGGACGAAGAACTTCAAGCTTTGAATGATAATCACACCTGGAGCGTAGTATCACTCCCACAGAATAAAAAGGCTGTTGGGAGTCGTTGGGTTTATAAGATCAAGTTCAAATCAGATGGTTCAATTGAAAGACATAAAGCAAGATTGGTTGCACAAGGTTTTACGCAAACGTATGGTATTGACTACAAGGAAACCTTCGCACCAGTTGCGAAAATGAATACCATTCGAACTTTGCTTTCAGTTGCTGTAAACCAGGGCTGGTCACTGTCCCAAATGGACGTAAAGAACGCTTTTTTACACGGCGATCTTCAAGAGGAAGTGTATATGAAGCTTCCACCTGGTCATCCACAGAGTAGTAATCCAAAATTGGTCTGCAGACTGCATAAATTGATCTATGGCTTGAAGCAATCTCCTCGCACGTGGTATGCAAAACTCAGTACTGTCCTCACTAAACTTGGGTTCACGAGGAGCAATGCCAATCACTCACTATTTGTTCGTCTTAAATCTCATGAGCGGTTGATGGTTTTAATTTATATTGACGATCTTATTATCACTGGTAATAATCATGCAGCCATTACCAATCTTAAGAATATTCTGCGTCAGCAATTTTCTATTAAGGACTTGGGAGCTCTTAAATACTTCCTTGGGATAGAAATGGCTACCTCTCACAAGGGACTATTTTTAAATCAGCGCAAGTATGTCATGGATTTACTGCGTGAAGCTGATATGATGGAATGTGAACATAACATGAGCAGCCGAAAATTCTCAAGTGTGCTAAAGTTGGCCTTTTTCCTGTCAACAATTCAACTGGAGAAACAAATTTGAGATGCTTACTGGGCAGTCGGTTCACAAGGTAGGCTGCAGTGAGCACCCCTTGAGACCAAAATAATTTGGGAACATGCATTTGGAATAACAAAGATCTAGTTTTTTCTAGCAAATCTCGATTCTTTCTTTCAGCTATTCCGTTTTGTTGCGGAGTATAAATACAGCTGGTTTGATGAATGATTCCATGCATGCTCAAGTATTGTGACATGATATTTGACATATATTCAAGGCCATTATCTGATCGCAGAATTTTTATTTTGGATGAAAATTGGGTAAGGACTAAGTTATGGAAGTCTTTAAAAGCTGTGACAACTTCACTTTTTGCTTTTAACAAGTATAGCCAGGTAAATCGGGAGAAATCGTCAACAAATGAAACGAAGTATTTATAACCATCAAATGACTCAATTACTGGACCCCAAACATCGGAATGAATTAAATCAAAAGGTTTAACTGAATGCGATGTAGAAATAGGGAATGGTAGACGAGTAGATTTGGATAAATGACAAACATCACAATTTATTGAATTGATTTTCAAGTTTGGAATTTTTTTTGCCAAAATCGGCTATGAAGGGTGAGCCAAGCGCTTATGCCATAACTGGTGCTCTGAAGCTAGGCAACCCGTAACTTGAAAACTCTTGGGAATGCAAAAATCTTTAGACAGATAGTAGAGACCTTGAAATAGAAATCCTTCACCAATCGTCCTCTTGGTGGTTAGATCCTGAAACACAACATTGTGAGAGTAGAAGATAACACGGCAATTTAGAAGAGATGTGATTCTTCTAATAGAGAGCAGTTTAAATGGAAAGGACGGGACATATAACACAGGAGATACAATTGTTTGAGAGAGCAATTTAATTTTCCCTTCCCCAAGAACTGGTGCATTTTTACCGTTGGCCACGGAAATTTGAGCTGGTGGAAGAAATTTTTGAAAATCAAGTAATGGATCTTGTTTATTGGTTATGTGATCAGTGGCACCTGAATCTATGATCCATAAATCATGCACATTACTTATAATAAGAGCAGATGAAAAAGCATTCAAAATACCTTGTGTATCTTCTGTGGGAACACCTTTGTTTGCAGCTAGAAAACCTGCAAATTGGCCAATCAATGCCGATGAGTCTTTGTTCTCCTCTGCGATGTTTGTGTTCTGCTTTGTTCCTTGTTTTGCATGAATATAGGATGCAAACTCATTGATGAGATCAATTGGACTAGAAGTAAATCCATTTGCAGAATAGTTGGATACTGTGTTGGCCTTGTATCCAGATGGTTTATACCCTCCTTTGCTGGTTGGATACCCTCCTTTGCTATCTCTTGGAAACTTTGGTTTAAGTTCAGGATGAAGCTCCCAACATCTGTCCACTGAGTGCCCAATGTTGCTGCAATGGCTGCATTTCAGATCAGGTCTTCTACCTTTGTACCCTTTTTCTTCAAATCGTTTTTGATGAGATGCAAAGGCCCTGGCTTCAGATGAATCAGCCTTAATGTTGCGATTCATGACCCTTTTTCTAGTTTCCTCCCTTTGAATTGTTGCACAAACATTAGCAAAGGAAGGTAACTCAGAATTCATGAGTATACGACTGCAAAGATCCTCATAGTCAGAAGATAAATTAGCCAACAATTGGAAAATTTTATCTTCTTCAGTTCGTTTCAACAGAATTGTAGCATCTGTGGTATGGGGTCGATAAATTGCCAATTCATTCCACATGCTCTTCATGTTCCCGAGGTATTGAACAAATGGTCTACCTTCTTGATGCATGCATGAAATATCCTTTTTGAGTTGGAACACACGGGCAGCATTGTTTTGATTGCCATACATCTCCTTAACCGCGTCCCATAAATCTGCAGCAGATTCGGAATAGCTGAAGATTTCGGCAATGTGTTGTTCCATAGTGTTGAGCAGCCATGACTGTACCATCTGATCATTGGCAAACCATGACTTGTACTGGGAAGATTGCTTGTCAGGAACAGGGGAATTCTTGTCAATGAATTCAATTCTGGATCTTCCACCGAGAGCTAATGATACAGCCCTTGACCAAGGAAGGTAATTAAAGTCGTTCAATTGAACTGAGCACAGACGCTGATTTGAATTCATATCAGGAAGATTCAAGTCAGAAGTCTGGCGTTGATTTTGTGATGGAGGAATTTGTGGTGGAGAAGAATGAGGATTCTGTAATGAAGAGGAATTCTCCATAATATTCAATCCAAGAAGAAACTTGTTCAAACAGAAAATAAAATAAGAGACTGGTAAATATGAACCAGCTCTGATACCATGTAGAAAAATAGAGGATGAACAACAAAGAAGAAGTTTTATTGTATTTCGTGATTATTGTAATACAAACTATTACATATTTATACAGAATTACAATTGATATAATTTGAATGTTCACTGATATTTCTCCTAGGATTAAGCCTAAGAATCTGCAGTTTAGTGAACTGTAAAGGAAAGGGGAATCACTCAAGATGCATTCTATCTTCCTCTGCATATCTGCCATCATGTCTGCATATTTCTTTCCTTCATATCTGCATATTTCCATATCCATGAAATCTGTATATCTTGCGTATCTTCATAGCTGCATATCTGTCAATAAGGACAAATGTATACAAACAGAATTAAAAATACAGTAAAAATTTCAAATTTCATTCTCCCTATCTTTTCATCCTTCTTCTTCCTCTTACTTTCTTCAATTATCTGCCATCACTCACCATCCTAGCGTGCGCAGAGCTATCGTGGCGTATCTAGAGAAAAGCTTGCTCTTGTCAAAACCTCGATCCTCATCACCACTTGTGGTTCCTGCCGACAGTGCCGCCCTCTTCAGAGAGGACATCCTGCACTTTCATAAAATATTCACTTCAACCTGAAAGATTCATGGTGCTCTGTTTTTATTTCTAGTCGGTGGTTTAGATTGGAGATCGAGCTGCAGACAAGTCCTCGTGTATTGCATGGAAAACAGTCCTTTTGAAATTGTTTTTATTTAATTCTTTTCCTGTTTATTATTAGAAAAGTTAATTTACAGAATTTATTTATTTATTTAAAATAGAATATACTTTTCAAGAGTCATAAATCCGATATGCAATTTACTGAAATGAACATTTGAAGCAGCTGCATAGAAAGTATCCAAAGAAGCATGGACCCAACCCTAAAGTTTTTAATGTAAAAAGGGCCATCATCCTGTCAATAAGATACTTTACTTTTTAGAGGGAGTGAAAAAATAAAATAAAAATTTATTTTATTTATTAATTATATGAAATTTGGTTTTTTCATGGATATGTATTTTGTTTCATATAGTTTTCTCTCTTTTTTTTTTAATTTGATTTTTCTTATTTATAATATTTAATCTTTATTGTTATTTATTTTATTAAAATAATTTATAAAAATTACATTCCCCCCGCCCCCCTTCAATTTCATCTACATTCAACCTTTTTATTTGTATTTTTACTCTTCCATTTGCTATTTATTTTATTTAAAATAATTTATCACCTTAGATTTTTTTTTTACTTTATATGTTTAATCTCTATTCTTTTGTTTATTATTTATTTTATTTGAAATAATTTATAAAATTAGTAAAAACATTCCACTTTCAAATATCCTAAATTGTAAATTATAATAAATGCCTAAATTGTTTTTTTAGTAATATATGCCTAATTGATTTTTATACATCACATTCCTTGTAGTAGAAAAACTAACAATTTAGCGCATCATATATAACATATTAATAATTTTCTTAAATTAATAGTAGAAATTCAAATTTATTATCTGTAAATAAATTAATTGTAACGTACTTTCTTACCCTCCGGCAACTTTAAAAGTGGAAAGGTTTAGTGAGAGACCTTTGGTTCTTGTATTGCCACGACATTATATTTTAAAGTGCTTTTTTAGATTTGTTTTTTTTTATATATATATAAAAAAAATGCAGAGACAATAAAATATTTTATTTTAATTGATTGTTTGGAGTACAGTGTACATTGTTCTTACAGGTGTTTTTTTTCTTCAAAAAAAGTATTAAAATGATGTTTATTATATTTTTTAAAAATTATTTTTGATATTACCACATCAAAAAATCTAAAAATATTTAAAAAATTAATTGAAAATAAAAAATAATAATAATAAAATTTCAATTTATTTTAAAAACATAAACATCGCGTGTGACAACACAATTGGCTATTTGGGAGGGCGGTTGTACCGGTGTTTGCTCTTTTTGTTTATTTTAAATGAAATTTTTTTAGTGTTTTTAAATCATTTCGATGTGCTGATGTCAAAAATGATTTTTAAAAAATAAAAAAAATATCATTTTAATATATTTTTAAATAAAAAGCACTTTAAAAAATAACCGCAACCGCTCTCACAAACATGCTATGTGAGTGAATGTCTCTATCCTTTTCTTTCACAAAGAGACCTCTGGTTCTTGTATCGCCACGACATTATAATTTGAATTTTGAAGTGCTTTTTTAGATTTTGTTTTTTAATAAAAAGAAAGTGTAGAAAGGCTACTCCTGCTCGGCGGAAGAAAACAAATTAGAGTCTGGAGCCAGAGATAACGTTATCGGTGAGAAATCTTGATGTAGATAAAGTTGTCGGCTAGAAATCTTGAAGTAGCCTAAAGTTGTCGGTAAGGTTTTCAATGTGCTCGTGAAAATATTTTTGAATCACTTCGAAGTGATTGTTCGGCAGTAAACGTGCGTTGTAGTAATTTTTGCTATTACAATTATTCTTTTTTTTTAAACACAGTTATTATATATTAAGTTCAATATTGAAAAACTATTTAAAGTTGTTTGAGAATACATTTGTAAAATAATTTTGAAAAAAAAATTAAATTTTTATCTTACTTTAAAATTAATTTTTTTGGTATTTTAAAATCATTTTGATAAATTGATGTCAAAAATAATTTTTAGAAAATAAAAAAAAAATTATTTTGATATATTTTTGAATAAAAAACACTTTAAAAACCAACATGAACCACGGTAACAAACCGTCACTTATTGCTTGTTTGGTAATGTGATTGAGATTGTTTTTGAAAATATTTTTTTTTCAGAAATGTATTAAAATAATATTTAAAAAAAAAAAAATCATTTTTAACATTAATACATCAAAATATATAAAAACACAACAATTTTTAATTTAAAATAAAAATTATCATTTTTTTTCAAAAATATTTTCCGTATGGAATGTTTTTTTTTTTAATTATTAGATATTAAGCAGAGATTATGTCATGACAAACTGTGTCTAGAAATTCCCAGATTTTTTTATCATTGATCACGTGACATGCATCTTGTTGAGTAGTATAAATCCCCCCCGAGTGAACCCATCCAGTTTCAAGCTGAAGTAAGAGCCTGATCATACAAGTAGGAGAATTCAAAGAGCTAGTTTGCTAGGTTGTTTTTTTTTTGACAGAGACATGGAGAAGAAATGCTATTGTCTTTTGTTGCTGCTCCTCCTTGTCTTGGTTTCCCGTAAGTCATTGTACACGTTTAACATGCACCCATTTTTTCTTTTCCGGCGGCCTTAATTCTGTCGTGTTTTAAACGAGATTGATTGATTGACTTTTTTCAAAATTTATGTGTGCCAATTTGCAGAGGAAATGGTGGTTCCTACGGAGGCTAGGGTTTGTCTGTCACAGAGCCACAACTATAAAGGACCTTGCTTGAGAGGTCACAACTGTGCTAATGTGTGCAAGACTGAAGGTTTTCCCGGCGGTGAATGCAGAGGATTCCGCCGCCGCTGTTTTTGCGCCAAGCCTTGTTAGTGAAATAATGCAACGGGAACAGAAAAAAAGCAGCAACCATGTTATGGCGAGTACTCTCACTCGCTATTCATAAGTGTGGCGTTGCTGGTTTCTTTGCTTGAATAAAAAAAAAATAAAATCCCTTTCTAGCTTGTCGTGAAGTTTCAGCTGATGATTCTGGCTGTGGTTAATGTCATTGTTGGTGTGTTTTCTCTGAGAAATATTTGAATATGAGTAGTGAACTCTATCCTCTTTAACCATTCTGGTTTGTCTGTGTTATTTTGTTCCCATTTATCGTCGGAAGTTCATCAAACCATGGCTAATGGCTCGGGCGACAGCTTACGTGAGCTAACTTGGATCCATGGTGTTGTTTGGATTTTATTTTTTATTTTTAAAAAAATTTAAAACTAACTTTTAATGGGATCGTTGAGTCAATAACAGTTGATTTTTCTTTGACACCAGTCTCGTTCTGGCTAGAGACCTGTCTGTCATTTCACTTAACCTACTTGGCATATACGTCAAAGAATGAATTGAAGAAATCAAATTGAGTAAGGTAGACACGATCTAATTAGTATTTTATTTATTTTTTCATAAATTAATAAGCATCTCATATCAGCAAGAACTGACCTTGTTCTGTAAACATTACAGCACTTAACTGATGAAAAAATCATAGTAATCAACTATATACACAAATCTGATCATGCTAATTGCAGCAGGCCACTTTCGAACAAGGATAAAAAAAATTACACAATCTGACATTAAGAGATTGATTTCTGGTTTATACCAAATGATGTTAATTGTTAAGCTTGAGGGTGATTTTCTTTAATTAATTTTCTCTTTTAAAAAATACATAATTAAATTAAGGCGTCAAGTACAAGAGGTCTGCTATAAATTACAACCAAGCAATAAATATAATCAAAGAGCCTATCACTATTATTAGTCTTGGCCAAAGGATCTGCTACCAGATTACTTTCCTTTTTTAATAGATCTTCATAAATTCCATATTCAGTAAGCAATATAGCCAGAGGGCCTATCATCAATCCTAGAGATCTGTTTTTTAATCCTTTCTTCTTTGATGGCTTGGTCGACAATGATAGTGTGACCTTGTCTTAAAAAATTAAAAATTTTAACTTCGTTTGGAAGTTATGAGACAGAACACTGTAAGGATGGATTAATGAGATGAAGGAATTAAAGAAATTTTTTAAGGGAAAGGAAAGGAGGATAAAAGCTAGAAGTATACTCAATCTTTTGTGCTGATGAATTCATCAAGATCTAGTTTGAATACAAGAAATTAAAGGAAAGTAAATATATAGTGAAGGAGATCGAGCTCGGGTGATTTTCCCCATGTTATATAACCAAGGTGTACTGATCCTGCACACCATAACAAAACAAACTCATGAGTAGATATGAGGTGGATGAGCATGGGGATGTCTACTTTGTGCACGTGAGTATGTTCCTAGGATAGACGATTCTTTAACATGATATCAGAGCTTTGATCAAATGGTTACGAGTTTTAAATCTTATCACCTTCATCTTATTTAATGAAAAATCAAACACAATGTAATGTGAATTTATGCAAGTTTCAAATTCAAAGTGTTTTTATTTTATAGGATATATTAGAGAATAATATAAATCATATTCTTGGATCCCACTTAACTACTTAACTAACTTAAACTTTTAGATGAGACAATTATTTAACATTACATGCCATAACAAAGCAAACTCATGAGTGGATACGGGGTGGATGAGCATGGGGATGTCTACTTTGTGCACGTGAGTTTGCTCTTACTTTTTAACACTTTCTATGTATTTGTCTGCCCTTACAGCATGGAAATTACAGTCTCTCACGTGGCATCCATATTCTAGGCAGCATATAAATGAGTAGTTCATCTTACAGTGAACGATCAAGCGAGCTAGCCAACGTTTCAGTCAAACTAAAGACATGGAGATCAAGAGATCATTCGGGTTTTTCTTCGTGATGCTCATTGTCTTGGCTTCTTGTAAGTCCATCTAATTATATTTGACACTTTCTTTGACAGGTACTTGTATTGGTAATTATATTTGATTCTGGTTCTGTGGTTTTTCTTGCAGAAGAGATGGTGGTGCCAGCTGATGCTAGGGTTTGCCTGTCACAGAGCCATTATTTTAAAGGCCCATGTGCGAAGGACCATAATTGTGCTTGGGTGTGCAGGAATGAAGGTTTCTCCGGTGGAAGATGCAACGGATTCCGTCGCCGGTGTTTTTGCACCAAGCTTTGTTAAGTTAAGCGAAGAAAATGAAAATCATGAAAATTGTGCTTGGGTTTTTGTCTGCTTGTTCAATTAGCTGAGTCTCCAGAACTATGTCAGCATCATCATTCGTAAGTTTAGGCAACTTGCTAGCTTTAGAACCTGCTGCTGATCGAAGATGCTGGAGTTGATGTTAATGGTGGTTTCGTTTTGTAATAATAAAGTCTGTCTCTTTGTCTGAGGAAAGCATTCTTGTCACCTGATTTCTGATGTTCCCGATTGATTCTTGATGAGAAAATGTGAGTGCTGCTGGCTAAGATTCCAATAAAAAACATCGAGATGGATCAAGAACATTTAAGCATTCACTCAGCTTGACGGGTTAATCTGATGACCTACTAATCAGTCAGGACTAGGTTTTAATTTAAATTAAATGAGAGTTGATTCATCAATCCCTGACCAACCAATCAAAATATGATATATATTAACTAACAAATAAAAGACGTGGAGTATTTCCTGTTCAGTGCACTGTAGACTAAGAATGTATTTACTGTGGATTGTGGCACTCGGGGCATTTTTGGTTTCTTCCTTTCTCTTTATTCACTTTGCGTCTGCTGGGTCTCATCTTTTCGGCCAGAGAGAAGGTCTGTTTACAGATCATTTTCTTACGTGTTAGGATTTCAATTTGTCACCTGATTTCTGATGTTCCCGATTGATTCTTGATGAGAAAATGTGAGTGCTGCTGGCTAAGATTCCAAAAAAAAAACATCAAGATGGATCAAGAACATTTAAGCGTTCACTCAGCTTGACGGGTTAATCTGATGACCTACTAATCCGTCTGCACCAGGTTTTAATTTAAATTAAATGAGAGTTGATTCATCAATCCCTGACCAACCGATCAAATTTTTTTATATATATATATAGTGAAACTTAATGTTTTTATTAATGTGAGTGTCCGGACTACCTTGCAAATATCTAAACTAATTTTATGGGTCTCGAAGTTAACGACCATGTCAATTTCTAATAACTATTATATTAACAACACAAAACTCAAATATAAGATTATAAGAATAATAAATCTTCTAGTCCTAAACTCTTATCACTAGATCAAATCTTTTAATCCTAAATTCTTTCCCCTATATCATCTTCTAAAAATAGAAATTCCACAAGAGAAGCAGATATGGGCTCCCCCAGTTAGGCAAGGAATTCATGTGAAGCCCAAATTAGATCCTTGACCTATCGTGCTTTCTAGAATGAGGCCCAAAAGTGACTTGACACGCCCACCGTGCATACGTAAAAGCAAAATGTAACGAAAAATTGATTTCTATCCAAATAATTCTCCAATCAATCTCCCTGTTTTTATTATATATAAATGAAATTTATTAGCTGACCAAGTTTTCCTTCTAAAAATATAATTTACAATGTCTTTTACAGGCCTAGAAATCAAAATCAAATCCTAACACGTAAGAAAATGATCATAGATCCAAAAATAAACAGTAAATTCAAAAATATATTGAAAAAAATAACAAAATCGACCTAAATAGTAGCATCCGGGCTTTAAATATGATTATGGAAAATCTAATGGTTAAATAAGCGACGCTGTGGCTTTTCACAGGAAAATTGCCTGCATAATAATCACTTGGAAAAATTTGAGTTTGATTCAACAGCCAGGCCTTTATTCGAGCCTATACGTGTTCTCCATGGTCATGAAAACATATATAAGGTAATTAACAAGATATATTTGGATTAAAGACTCCTATTATGCTTTTATTGTGTAGTAAATTATGAATAAACAAAGAAGAAACCATGTTTTCTGTCGATTCCTCTGCAATAAAAGAAGGAAAAGGAAGGTGCAGTGGTTGCACCTTTCACTCAACATTTTGGTGATAATTTTCCACCGTACAAAGCAAAGACACTGTTAACTTGGTCTCTTCTAGTTGATTTTGTAATGCAACAATGAAAAAAGCTTAGCCAAGAAGTGGCTGTAACTGTTCCAATAAATAATATGTCTTGATGTACAGTTTAAACACAAATAGGATATAATAGCAGCAAGGCTGGTGTGGTACTCCATATCCATGTTAAAGATGAGCTTCCCTTGAAACCTCATGAGCCTAGAGGAAGGTGACCCACTATCACTTGTAGGAGCGCCAGCTCTGCCAGCCCTAATTTTTCATCTTCTTCAGTTCCAGTAGGTGCTTCTGGTGGAGTACAATGGAGATGATAAGAGCAAAATAAATAGCTTTAGAAAGAATGATAAAGAGATCCAATCAATACTGAAATAAACAAAGTCTCCTCTGAATCCTCTGTAGTCTAGGCAACATTAGTATAGCAGTTCGAGTGCGTGCCTTTCAGACTAGATCTTATTTTCTTTGGCAGGATCATCCTTCACTCACCAGTCATCACTCAAATAATGTAATTCTTGACGTGACAACCATTTCAATTATACAAATCAATAAGGGCTAGCTTCAAGGGTGCCTCAAAATTCCAGAAATAACAAGAATGAAACCTGGTTTCTCTTTGTACGGTTTCATCAATACCATAAAATTTCGATAAAAAGATTAAGAACATACACACATGAAAAACAAATATTTGAAAGAATTGCAATAACATTATTTCCACTGAATTTTTGATCCATGTGGGACAGGTTGAATTATCAGCATAGAAGATTGAAAGATGTAAACAATCCTGTGGCAATAGAGGCTGATTGCATATCTGTTGGGGGAACCACCCATCCGAGGTAAAACCAAGGATAAAGAAAGACATGAAAAATGCCACGTGATCCATACTATCCGGATTGATAGACCTGTGACTTCAGTTAAAAGACGCACACGAAAACGACTTACATATTGATTCTGCAGGCAACTTTCCTAACAAAGAAATACCCTGCAAGTTGGTTGCTACGAAGAAGAAGAAGAAGAAGAAGAAGAAGAAGAAGAAGTTTCTGTTTTAAGCACTTCACAGTTATTGATTGTATTTCAATTAATTGAATTCTCTAGGGTAGTTTCAAATCACTTACAACAAATGATCTGTACAGCGCGTGTGGTTCGCTCGTAGTTGCCTAAAACAGAATAAAAAGCAAAAATTAGAAAACAGAAAGAAGCATGAAATCCAAGAATAAAAAGGAATGCCATACACAAGAAGTACTTTGAGGTAAAATTTAAATGTTAAGCTGGTTAAATACGGCAGCTTCTAGCACAATCTCCTTAATAAGAATAGGAAGCAGTAAGTGATGGCCAATTGTAGAAATATTGCATCAGACTCGTATCGTACCTCACACTGTACATGACTCTTACAAAGGGACGAAGGACATCCTTGGCGTTGGGATGCTCCCACTCCACTGTTGACTCCCACCATTCTTTTGGATTTATAAAGATTCCTTCAAGAGAAGCGGGAGGAGATGGCTGGCCATTTTCAAGCAACGAAAGACAAATTGGGATCCTCTTCAGCTTCTCACAGTGATGTACAGCAATTTCTTCCAGAGAATCGCATATCAGTTTTGCATTACAAATGCTTTTCAGTTCTGGTAAATTTGTCAAGAATAATGCTCTAAACTTTGGGAGTTTGAATTCGCTGCTAATGCTTTCCTTACCCATAACTCTTTCATCTGATCTTGTTCCTCCTATTATCTCCTCCATTTTCTCGCATTCTTCAACAAAAATTTCTTCTAGGTTTAGAAGACAACTCCAAGAAGATGGAACCAAGATTTCAATGCTATTGCATTTACATACGTCAATATTTTTGAGAGAATTACAAATCAATTTTACACTACAAATGCTTTTCAGTTCTGGTAAATTTGACAAGATCATTTTTCTTAACTTTGGTAGTTTGAATTCGTTGCTTTCTTCACCCATAGCCCCTCCTATTATCTCCTCCATTTTCTCACAATCATCAACTTTAATCTCTTCTAGGTTTACGAGGTTTGGCAGCAAGACAGAAGGGAACAACTTCTTCATACTCTTACAACCATAACAAGATAACAATTTAAGAGCAGAAAATATACCATTATAAGATGGAGATGGCTGTGGTAGTGGAGCAGAGCAGAACCAAGAAGATGAAACCAAGCTCTCCATGCTATTGCAACTACTAAGACTATACTTTAATGGCAAAACATCGCCTATAGTTCTTGCATCAATACATGCACAAATCAATAGTTGAATGTCATTTGAGGAAATGACTAGAAAATCTTCATCTCTATTGATATTCAAATTACCCAAAACAACCATTTTACTTCCTCTACCCCTGTACCTCAATAGTTGATTATGATCTTCCCTCAACTGTCCTACCACAATTTTATATGCTCTTAGTGTTTGGGTCGCATCCCGGAATTTGAGATACTCCAAGTAGTTAGATTGATCTTTGAAATGGCATTCCAAACTTTCCAACTTCCTCAAGCATCCTATTTCCTTTCCTTCAATAATACATTCCTCTAGTATGAAGACTTGCAGGTGATAGAGTTTAGGTAATATCCCACCGGGAAACTTATTTTCACCACATCCATTCATTCTTAGATACCTCAGGTTGGAGAGACATTCCATGCCATGTGGAATCTTTTTAAGTGGAGCACCAGAGAGATCTAACCTCTTCAGTGCCCTGAGCTTTTTCAATGAAGGTACACTGCTTAACCGCCAACAATATGTGAGCAACAATGAAGTGAGACCCTCCAAATCAGAGACAGAACTAGGCAAACATTCAATATTTGTTCTAGACAGATCGAGGACCTTGAGCCCATTAAGTTGCTTGAAAAATGAATCCGCAATAAATCCCAACTTTTCATTATCACTTAGAAATAGAGTTGACAGATTTGGACACCTCGGTGAATGCCCGGAATGAATCTCTTCAATTTTGTTGTGCATTAGTGAAACACTCTTAAGTTTCTCACTCCACTCCTCTGCATCCGGTAATTCTTTTAATTGTGCTCCAGCTTTAACAATGGCTCGAGAGTTTTCTTCCAGTATTTGGATGGCCATGTCCCTTATCAAGTCATGCATCTTGACATAATTACCACCACTCAGTCTTTCCAATAGGCAGGCTCTTTCAAGTCTGTCAAGCATTGTGTGGCCTTCGTTGATTTCTGCCTCCCTACTCTTCTGCCGTTTTAGCACTCCCTCATCAATCAAATAATCTATCAGATTCTCTCTACAGATCTCAAAGTCTTCAGGAAATAATCCACAATACAAGAAACATTCCTGCAGAGCTCTATCACGTAGGTGGGTATAACTAAATCTCAATATCCGAAATACCTCTTCTTCCACTCTATCTTGAGGAACTTTTGATTGTTTTAGGTCCTCTAAAACATATCTCCATTCGTGCATGCCATCTACCCCCTTCATGGTTCCAGCAATCGTTTTAATTCCCAGCGGCAAACCAGCACACTCCCTTGTGATATCTCTTGCAACTTGTTCCACTTGTGGAGAAAGTGGTATGCCATGTCCAAGTACCTCCTTGAACAATTTCCAAGCCTCTTCATTAGAAAGGGGATTCACTTTGACATTGTTTTTGCTATTCATCTGTCGACAAACCGCTTCTGATCGAGTTGTCATAATCAGCTTGCAACCTTTCACTGGTTCAGGAATTCCCACTTCGTGTAGCTCAAAATAGTTCCACAAATCATCTAAAATGAGAATCCATCTTTGTTTCTTCATTAGTTCTTGTGACAATTTGGCAGCTCTACGCAGATCATCGTTTAAACTTGAAAAATGTAAGCCAATGCATTCAGCAATAATTGTTTGCAATCTTTTAATGCTGAAATCTCGGGACACAGTCACCCAGTAAACAGAATGACAAATGTCTCGTCTTTCTAGAAGCTTATTATGGATATATTTCAGCATTGTCGTTTTACCGACTCCCCCCATTCCATAAATGCCAATTGTCGAGACTTCATTATCCATTAAACAAGACCATATATCATTTGTATTCTGTTCAAATGCTTGACCCACTAGCTTTGTAGAGCTAATAGGTAATGGATCTCCTGGAGTCTCATTTGTGTTGCCTGCAAGCCCTCCAAAAGAGCTAGCTCCTGCACCAGGCTGCACTCCTCCTCCAGTCCCATCATCCTCCATTAACCAGGCCTCAAAACTTCTAATGCGCTCTTCCACAATTCTTCCAGGTGCGTGACTCATTGTCTCTCCTACTGGTGTCGTTCCTGCATCTCCCGCCACATTGTCGCCTTCATTGTTTTGTTCTTGTGGAGTGGTTGAAATGGCATTATGATTCCCATAGACTACACAAGAGCTTGCACCTACGCCATGCTGCACTAATCTTTCTGTTGCTTCATTCACGCTGACATCATTGTTTACTGATGGAGAACAGAATTGATCATTTGTTGGTTGGGATGGATCTCCTCGAGGCTCATCGGCTTGATTAAATGATGGCCTCTCATGAAAGCTACCTCTCTCCAGAGGCTCCATTTCATTGTTCTGTTGCTGTGCCGCATTAGTTTTAAGTTTCTTCTCTGGAGGGCCATCAATTGGTACTGCTGCAAGGGCTGCCTCTTGGACATCTTGAGGCACTTTTCCACAAATTTTAACACCACGCCCTGTGACTTCTGCTAAATGCAATTTGATCCTCGTAATGGCAGTATCTTTTGCAAATCCATGCCCACAATACTTACAGACCATGCGACCATCATCCATCTTCTCAACATATTCCCAGAAAGATGTATCAACATGATGCAAAACTGCACCATCCTGTCGACTCATTTTGTTCAGTGGCTCTGCAGAGAAGAAAAAACAGAAAAGATCTGTCAACATGATGATATACCAAAACAGATCGATCAGGGTCAAAATATTGAATGGAAGCTACATTAACTGTAAAAGAAAAAACAATGAATTCAAGGATTATAAGAACCGAGAAAGACAAATTTATTTAGTTTGGGAACTACAGAAAATGATCCAAACTCCAAAGTTTCTCAATAAAATTTCTACTTA
This sequence comes from Salix brachista, assembly GCA_009078335.1. Lineage (NCBI taxonomy): Eukaryota > Viridiplantae > Streptophyta > Magnoliopsida > Malpighiales > Salicaceae > Salix > Salix brachista. The sequence goes on from CM018590.1 coordinate 1,937,564, forward strand.
AAAGATCCAAACAATAACAACATGGGAAGAAGAGAAGAAAATATACCTGGATTCAGCTATTGATGTCCTTCAGGTGCTGGCTTGCTGAAGTAGTATATATTCAGAAGAAGAAGAAGAGATCAGAGAAGAGTACTGTCGATTAAGCTAGTTCATTCTGATGAGATGTGGATAGGAAAATAGTTGAATTGTTTGACAACAACTTTACTGATAGTTCATTGTTCCTTTAATTTAATTTTTATTTTTTTTAGGATTAAAAACTTTACTGAAGCTGCATATAATTAAAAGCTTCAACAAAAGCAGGAGAAGCCAATTATTGAACTTGGTGAGTTAACGTGTGGACCCACCCAAGTGTTGAAACTGTGAAAAAGCTCATCTGAAAATGGCAGGTACAACTTTATTAAAGGAAAGCAGCAAGCTGTGCTCCACCATTTTCCATTTTGAAAAATAACGTGTGGACCCTGACTATGCTGTTAGTCTCTGCTTTTGGCAAAGAAGTGGGCTCATCAGCTAGAGAGAAAAGATGGAGAGTCTAACACTGTTTAATTTTGTTTTTTATTGAAAAATAAAACAGTGTCTATGGTTTTGAGACTAGCTAGACAATGGCATGAATCTCTGTTAGGTCTACAACACATCTTGATGGTGAGTTGCTTTGGCACAATGGTAGGGATATATCATGTTGCTTAATGATCCTTTTAATAATGAATCTGTTATTATTTAAACTTATAATGATCCTTTTAATAATGAAAAAGCAAGTCTGAGAGTATATAAATTAAAGAAAAAAAGAAACAAAACTACTAACACTAATAGATCCAAGGAATCACTGCTAGAATGAAAACCAAAACATCACAGCACTGGGGTTTGAAGGAATCAAACTCCCGATGAGGAAAGCATCACACTCTCAAAGTAAAAGGCAGCACTTTATTCATAATCAAACTCCCGATATTTATTTATATCGGCTTGAGCTATTGCTAATCATTTGGATTCCAATCTGGTAAAGCATAAGGATTCCTATTTAAGACAGCAACAAAATGAAGTATATATAAATACTTTACCTGGATTCAAAAGAATCTGAAGCTAATTGCTGAGTGAGTTAACTTGTCGAAGCACCCCAATGTTGAAATTCAGGGAAATCTGATCTGAAAATGTAAGCACAAGAATATGAGAAAGAGTAGTCAAACTAGTCACCTATCAAGCTGACAAGAGCCAATCAACAGAAAAAATAAAACCTTGAGAGCAGCTGTTTTTAAGACAAGTAGTTGAAGTTGATGGCAATATGAACATGTAAGAACAAAGCTATAATATGAGTTTTGAGCTCTAAAATAGATTAAGCAACATATATAATCAACCTCTCCCTGATTGATTATTCTACAACAAAATGGGTAAGCTTATTTGAAACAAAATTAGTGGTAGAAAAACAAGAAACGAAAGTAGTATTTACCTTGCAAGGAAGAAAGATGTTTTGAACTCAATACGAGATGATTCAATTCAATCAGAAAAGGAAGCACAATCTTGAGAAGAGATTGTTGAAAATGCAGGGTCAAAGTCAACAAAAGTCAACTGATTTCAAGTCTGCACAATTAAGAACTGAAGCTGCGAAGATCATCTGTTCTTTCCTTTATTGAGTTTATTGTGTTTTAATTTAAGAGTTTATGTTTTAGTTAAGTAAGATCAAATTATATTTGATCATATCTTGTTGCTTTATTTTCGGATGTTTATTTCCTGTTTTAAGTAGAAGAGTTTGTAATAGGTTTGAATTTCTATTCATGTATTTTTGATTTTCTTCTATAAATAAAAGTGAAGGGATGGCAGTATCCTAAGACGAAATTCTGCCCCTTGTTGTGATGTTTATTGCTTAATTATTTGTCCAAAAGTGTTAAGCTAGTTCTGGAAAATTTCTGGAAATTTTGCCTTGTTCTTGACACTGATTTGAACAGTGTCTGTTTGTCACTGTCAGAGGCAAATTCCTGACAGTGATCTGAACAGTGTTTGTTTGTTCATCAGAATTTTTCCAACAATTGGTATCAGAGCAAAATTGAATCTTTGAAAGGGAATTGAGTGAAACACGAGAGTATTGTGAGAATTTTTCAAAGTTATTTAACTTTGATTGGGTGGTGAGTGAAACACGAGAGAGAATTTGTTTTTTCCAGAATTTCATCTGATTTCTACTAAATGGAATCATCGAATATTTCAAAGTCACCTTTGTTCACTGGAACAAATTATGATGTTTGGGCAGTGAAGATGAGAACTTATCTCAAAGCTTTTGATTTATGGGAAGTTGTGGAGACTAACAGGGATCCATATCCCTTGAATAATAATCCCACCGTGAATCAACTCAAGTATCACAATGAAGAGAAGGCAAAGAAATTCAGAGCACTTACCTGCATCCATAATGCAGTAAGTGAAGAGATATTCACAAGAATAATGGCTTGTGAACATGCTAAAGAAGCATGGGATAAGTTGAAGGCAGAATTCCAAGGTGACGAGAAGTCAAGAAGAATGCAGATTTTGAACTTAAAGAGACAGTTTGAAGGGCTGAAAATGAGGGAAACTGAAACTATTAAAGATTTTTCATTTAACATCTCAAAAATAGTCAATCAAATGAGAATTTTGGGTGAAGATGTTCAGGACTCAAGAGTGGTGGAAAAAGTGCTTGTCAGCCTACCTGAAAGATTTGAGAACAAAATCTGTTCTTTAGAAGATTCTAAAGATGTCACGGAGATGAGTCTTCAGGACTTAATCAATGCTCTTCAATCAGTTGAACAAAGGCATTCCTTTAGGCAAGAAGTGTCAAGTGAAGAGGCCTTTGTTGCTGGTTTCAAAAACAGGCCACGATCCCAGAATTTTTCCAAAGTCAGCCATGAAGGTAGAAGGGAAAATGGGAAGAACTGGCAGACCAAAAAGTGGCAAGGAAATCAGAATTTCCCTAGCAGTTCAAACACAAGGGGAAAAGAAAAGAAGGAACAATTTCCCCCTTGTAAATACTGTCACAAAACAAGTCATCAAGAAGCATGGTGTTGGCTGAAAAATGCACAATGCAGGAGATGCAAACAATTTGGCCATATTCAAAAGTATTGCAAATCAACCTCAGGAGCTGGAGCTGGAGCTGGAAAGCAAGCATATGTGGCAAAGAACAATGAAGAAGAAGATGAACACTTGTTCATGGTTGTGGCAGAGGAAAATTGCTGCAAAACTGAGGTAACAAATTCCAACTGGCTTGTTGATAGTGGCTGCACTAATCACATGTCTGCAAATATAAATCTGTTTAAAGCCTTGGATACCAACTATGAGTCTAAAGTAAAAGTTGCAAATGGGCAGTATGTTGATGTAAAGGGCAGAGGTGATGTGGATATAAACACCTTGGCTGGAATAAGAACTTTTGACAATGTTTTATTTGTGCCTGAAATTAAACAAAACTTAGTGAGTGTTGGTCAATTGCTTGAAGATGGTCATTCATTATCCTTTGTTGATGGCATATGCACAATTAGAGATGGTAGTGGAAGTGTTTTGTTCTCTGCCAAGATGACTAATAGGAGCTTTAGTCTCGGCTTGGAGAATGAACACATGAATATGAGCATAACAAGTAGCTCAAATTCAGTGTTATGGCATAAAAGGTTGGGGCATTTTAATTATGCTACCATGAAGAAGATGGCAGACTTAGAGATTGTGATTGGATTACCAAAAATTCAAGAACAAAAAGATGTTTGTGAAGCATGTTAATTAGGCAAGCAAACTAGAATTGCTTTTAATGACAATGCATTTAGAGCCACTTGCAAACTTCAATTGGTGTATACGGATGTGTGTGGACCAATGAGGAATGAATCCTTGAATGGTGCTAAGTATTTTCTATTATTCATTGATGACTATACTAGATATTGTTGGGTATATTTTCTTAAAACCAAAGGGGAAGTGTATGAAGAATTCCTGAAATTCAAAGCTGCAGCCGAGAGGGAAACTGGTTCAAAACTGAAGGCTTTGAGGTCTGACAATGGGGGTGAATTTACTTCCCACAAACTTGAAGAACACCTAGCAAAAGAAGGTATAAAACACCAACTTACGGTACCTTACACACCTCAGCAAAATGGTGTTAGTGAAAGAAGAAATAGAACACTAATGGAGATGGCAAGATGTCTCTTGTATGAGAAGAAACTGCCACTTAAATTTTGGGCAGAAGCTGTGTGCACAGCATCATATCTTCTCAATCGTATGGTGACCAAGATTTTGGGAGAAAAGACACCATATGAAATGTGGTATGGGTTCAAACCAAATTTGGAACACTTAAGAGTGTTTGGCAGCCCTTGTTATGTTCTTCAACCAGAAATTAAAAGGGGAAAGCTTGATCAAAAAGCTGAGGTGGGAATCCTAGTTGGATATAGCATGAAGTCCACTGGATACAAAGTGTTTGATCTGAAATCAAACAAGGCTGTAATTGCTAGAAATGTCAAAGTTGCTGAAGACAAGGTGTGGAATTGGGAAGCTGAAATTGTGGAAGAATCTGGGCTTGAAAATCAAGCTGAAACTGAAATTGATGAGGCTATTGACATGGATGAAAATGAAGATGAATCTGTGAGAGGTACTAGACTGTTGAGTGACATCTATAGCAGGTGTAATCTAGCTGAAACTGAACCTAATGATGTTCAAGAAGCCATGGATTCAAACACATGGATGGCAGCAATGAAGGAGGAGCTGATGATGATCGAAAAAAATGGAACCTGGCAGCTTGTTGACAGACCTATCAATAGAAAGGTCATTGGTGTTAAATGGATCTTCAAAACCAAATTGAATGCAGATGGAAGCATCAACAAGCACAAAGCAAGGTTAGTAGTTAAAGGCTACTCCCAAGAACCAGGTATTGATTATCATGATACATTTGCACCTGTTTCTAGGCTTGACACCATTAAAATGCTATTGATGATTGCTGCACAAACTGGTTGGTATGTGTGGCAAATGGATGTTAAGTCAGCTTTTTTGAATGGAACTCTTGATGAAGAGATCTATGTTGAGCAACCTGAGGGGTTTGAAAAGGAAATCTCAGCTAACAAGGTGTATCTCCTGAAGAAGGCCTTGTATGGACTGAAACAAGCTCCTAGAGCTTGGTACAGTCGGCTTGATGAGTTTTTGCTGAGTTTGGGGTTTGAGAAAAGTTTGAATGAAGCTACCTTGTATGTAAAAAAGGTTGAAGACCATATTTTGATTGTTTCAGTTTATGTTGATGATTTACTCATTACTGGAAATATGGAGAAAGTGGTGGCTGAGTTCAAGATGAACATGAAGAACAAGTTTGAAATGAATGAACTTGGTTTGTTGTCTTATTTTCTAGGAATGGAAATAATGCAAACAAAATTGAGATGTTTCTTGTGCCAAAGGAATTTCACTATGAAATTGTTGAAGAAATTTGCTATGGAAAACTGCAAGCCAGTAAGCACTCCTATGGTGGCAGGACAAAAACTTATGAAGGATGATGCAGCCCCTAAGGCTGATGGAAGAATGTATAGGAGCTTAATTGGGAGTTTGTTGTATTTGACTGCCACAAGACCTGACATTGTGTTCACTGTGAATTACTTGTCTAGGTTTATGCAAAATCCAAGTCAAAATCACTATGTTGCAGCCAAAAGAGTCTTGAGGTATTTAAGGGGAACTCAGGATTTTGGAATGGTGTTTGATAAGCTTGAAACTATCAAATTGGTTGGATATTGTGACAGTGACTGGGCTGGAAGTGATGAAGACATGATGAGCACTTCGGGCTACTGTTTTTCAATGGGAGGTAGTGTGTTTTGCTGGAATTCAAAGAAGCAAAGTGTTGTAGCTCATTCTACAGCTGAAGCCGAGTACATTGCAGCCTATGTTGCTGCAAAACAGCTTGTATGGCTGAGGAAGATGATGGCAGATTTGAATTTTGTTCAATTAGAACCTACTGAGTTATTTTGTGATAATATGTCAGCCATTGCAATTTCTAAAAACTCAGTCTTTCATGATAGAACCAAACACATGAAGATCAAATTTCATGCAATTCGGCAGTTTCAACTTGAAGGTGAGCTGGAGATGAAATATTGCTGTTCTAAGGAGCAATTTGCAGATTTATTCACTAAGTCCTTAGCCAAAGAAAGGTTTGAAGAACTGAGAGAGATGATAGGCATGAGCAGACTTGAATCAAGGGGGAGTGTTGAAAATGCAGGGTCAAAGTCAACAAAAGTCAACTGATTTATTTTGTGATAATATGTCAGCCATTGCAATTTCTAAAAACTCAGTCTTTCATGATAGAACCAAACACATGAAGATCAAATTTCATGCAATTCGGCAGTTTCAACTTGAAGGTGAGCTGGAGATGAAATATTGCTGTTCTAAGGAGCAATTTGCAGATTTATTCACTAAGTCCTTAGCCAAAGAAAGGTTTGAAGAACTGAGAGAGATGATAGGCATGAGCAGACTTGAATCAAGGGGGAGTGTTGAAAATGCAGGGTCAAAGTCAACAAAAGTCAACTGATTTCAAGTCTGCACAATTAAGAACTGAAGCTGCGAAGATCATCTGTTCTTTCCTTTATTGAGTTTATTGTGTTTTAATTTAAGAGTTTATGTTTTAGTTAAGTAAGATCAAATTATATTTGATCATATCTTGTTGCTTTATTTTTGGATGTTTATTTCCTGTTTTAAGTAGAAGAGTTTGTAATAGGTTTGAATTTCTATTCATGTATTTTTGATTTTCTTCTATAAATAAAAGTGAAGGGATGGCAGTATCCTAAGACGAAATTCTGCCCCTTGTTGTGATGTTTATTGCTTAATTATTTGTCCAAAAGTGTTAAGCTAGTTCTGGAAAATTTCTGGAAATTTTGCCTTGTTCTTGACACTGATTTGAACAGTGTCTGTTTGTCACTGTCAGAGGCAAATTCCTGACAGTGATCTGAACAGTGTTTGTTTGTTCATCAGAATTTTTCCAACAGAGATCTCTCTAAGTGGGAAGACTAGCTTTTAAAGTCGTTGCAATTTGGAAGCAACTTTTATGTTTTTTTCTTTGGAGAAGTGAATAGAAATTGGCAGGAAGCTACAACTTCACCATCCAAATGTAAACAACAAGCTTATTTTTAGTCAATTGATTGACATGCAAATCCCTTGTGCTTTAGTTTTAGTCCCTCTGCCTCCTGGAAACCACCAATGTCACTTCCATGAATCATTTGCTTTATTTATTCACACTAACTATTCAACGTGTTCACATTACACTGCTTTAAAGTTTGATCCTTCGAAGAAATCATGAAATTGGTAGAAAGCTACAACTTTACCAAAGGTAAGCGAGCTATCTTCCATCTTTTTCCTTTTTGTTGTTTTAATTTAATCAATACTGCAAGCTTAAATGGGGCTTAATTTGTGTTAATCAAGATGAAGTCTCTCATTTTCCTTTGTAGTTTTTTTCTTACTATCTGCTTTTGGCAAAGAAGTGGGCTCATCAAAAGCATCTGAAGCTAATTACTGAGTGAGTTAATTTTTATTTTATTTTGATTAAAAACTTTACTGAAGTTGCATATAATTAAAAGCTTCAACAAAAGCAGGAGAAGCCAATTATTGAACTTGGTGAGTTAACGTGTGGACCCACCCCATTGTTGAAACTTTGAAAAAGCTCATCTGAAAATGGGAGGTACAAGCAGCAAGCGTCTGCATCTATGTCCGGCAGCAATGAATAAAAGCTCAGGCTGTAAAATCATAAATAGGATTTAACGTGTGGACCCACCCGAGTGTTGAAACTTTGAAAAAGCTCATCTGAAAATGGGAGGTACAACTTTAGCAAAGGAAAGCAGCAAGCTGTGTTCCACCATTTTCCATTTTGTTACACTGTAACTTGTTTATGCTTTTACTCTCTGCTTTTGGCAAAGAAGTGGGCTCATCAGCTAGACAGAAAAGATGGAGTGTCTAACAGTGTTTAAACAGTGTGTATGGTTTTGAGACTAGCTAGACAATGGTATGAATCTCTGTTAGGTCTACAACACATCTAGAGGGTGAGTTGCTTTGGCACAGTGGGTAGAGATATATGATGTTGCTTATTTATAATGTTTTTGGGCTTTAGAAATTGAAAACACAAGTCTGAGAGTATATAAATTAATGAAAAAAAGAAACAAAACTACTAATAGATCCAAGGAATGAAAACCAAAACATCACAGCACTGGAATTTGAAGGAATCACACTCCCTGATGAGGAAAGCATCACACTCTCAAAGTAAAAGGCAGCACTTTTTTCATAATAATCTGTTCGTATTCCATTGAAATGCCAGAAGCATACTTATATCGGCTTGAGCTATTGCTAATCATTTGGATTCCAATCTAGTAAAGCATAAGGATTCCTATAAACAAACCCTTTTTTTCTCTATTTTTAGGACTTTATTTCAACTTGTGTACATGACACTTTTAAAAATGGGGTACATCATCAATCATTTAATCCGTTGCAGAGCATAAAGTAATCTGTTGCTAAGAAAATGATTTTTGGATTGTGCAATCACACTTTATTTTTGTGTTTTAAATTTCATTTGGGTGTGTAGTTTGAAGAGTTACTAAATTGATATTTTTTTTTAATAATTTTAACATGTTAATATTAAAAATAAAAATATCTTAATATAGATTTTTTAAAAATTATTATGTACTATAATACCAAACCCATTCTATATGTACAGCTTATAATACAAGTAGCCAGTCCAAAAAAACAAAGGGTAAGAATCGTGAAGGCCTGCATTAATAGACCCATCAATGCCTAAAACATGTGATCGTATATGAGAATGAAGATGTTAAATCCTTTTCTGTCTGAAAATTGGGATGTCATAATGTAGAGTGTTTTTTAAAATAATTTAATTCTTAAACTAAAGTACTGTAGGATTCTTAATTGAGTTGTTCATGGCATATCAAAAGATCATACAGAGATATTAATTATTCTTCAAGATTGATTCAAGATCAACGATTTGCTGTATTCAGTCTATGCAGTCACTGACTCAACTTTAATTACAGCTGTATTTTTTTTTGAATTTTAATAATTTGATATAAAAACATAAAATCATGATTTTTAGATTCAATTAATAGACGGCGAGTAAAAGTCGTACTGTTCACACCCATAGTTGCTTGTTGAAGTCTATACCTTTTGAGACCAGCAAACCAAACAGAGCACGTCCGAGAGATGAAGGCAGCCAATTGAATATTTTGCCGTGTGGAAAATCATGCCATTTGAATGCGATGCGGCCAAAATCATGCCATTTGCTCGGAATTGCCGTGTGGAAAATCATGCAATAAATTTCCTTGCTCCCTTTCCTTTGTATGTTGATTACTATTGCATTGAATGCAATAAATTGACTGAATATAAATTTATTCAAAAATATAAATTGTCTGAAGAGATTTTTGTGATGCGCGTAGAAGGTAACGAAACATGTGGTGTGTAGAGATGGATCTCTGTTTATACGCGTGGTGATTTTGCCAACCAAATTTAGAGGGTATGTGGGATGACAATTCAATAACTCCTATTTGAGGTGTGGAGAAGGAAATGATTAAGTTTTAAGAAGAAAAAAATTTCTCATTTTTCCTTTGTTAACATTTTCTTATGTAATTTCAAATCTATAAATTTCTATTAGAAATGTAAATAAAAAAGTATGTGATTACAGCTATAATTAAATATAATTTAGTAATTTTAAAATTAAACTTGGCTCAACAGACCTTATCGTACTCTCCCTTGACTTTCCCTCGCCCAAACCAAAGATAGGACTACTGGAGGAAGAAGGTATGGTTTAGAATCAAACACGTTGAGATGGTGACCTATAAATCTCCTTGCTCCCTTTCCTTTGTATGTTATCTTTGATTACTATTGCATTGCTAGTAATTTGCAAGAAAGCGTATTCTTTCTCTGAAACAATATTGCCTCCACTAACCTTCAGTCCTCATGACTTTACTCTACATCTAGCCTTTCCGATTGCTGGAATCCGACCACCTCATAAACACTCTACAGAGGTAACCTTTGACGTTGTTCCTACTGCTTGCATGCTTGCGGTCTTTTTTCGTTGTCATGATTTTTCTACTAACTCTTCTTTGCAAGTTTTAATTTTCATGTTCCTACTCATAACTTGAAAGCTTTACGTACAGATAGATGATGATTGTACAGTTTATTGAGTTCCTTGTATCTATTTTAGAGATGCAGAAAGAAAAACGCAAGCCATTCAAAGATGAAGAAGACGATTCATCCTCGCGAAAGAGAAGAAAAGCAGACCTCAACAAGCCTGTCAGTTTTATCTCCACAGGTAAGGTAGACATATCTCGTGCTGAGAGCATAAAAATTCCTTGGTATATCTGACCGTGACATTCCATCCTGATCGGTTGCTATGAAGTTGAAGAAAAAGAGGGGGAAATAATGTTTTTTTATTAAGAGTTTTCGTTTTAAATATATATTTTTTAATTAACTCTTCTCTATATTTCTGTTTACAAGTCTATTTATAGATTATTTTGATTTTTATTATTTGCTCAGATCACTTCCAATTGTTCTTTATTTCTCATTGCTAAATAATGGAAGTGTTCAACAATTACAAATATTATTATCCCCTTTGTTTATGAATTGACGAGAGTTTCTGCAGCATCCATGACAAAGCCAGAGTCATCTCGCTCTAGACCAAAGGAGGCCTACGATGTATTTCTGAGTTTTAGAGGAGAAGATACTCGCAAGAGTTTTACAGATCATCTATATACTGCCTTAGTCCAAGCAGGAGTCCACACTTTTCTAGATGAAAATGAAATTCCTAGAGGTGAAGAAATCTCCAAACATCTCCTCAAGGCAATTCAAGAGTCGAAGATATCCATAGTGATCTTCTCAAAAGGATATGCTTCGACTAGATGGTGTCTTAATGAACTTGTAGAGATTCTTGAGTGCAAAAATAGGAAAACTGGCCAGATTGTTCTTCCTATATTCTATGACATTGATCCTTCAGATGTGAGAAAGCAGACTGGCAGTTTTGCAAAAGCATTTGATAAGCATGAAGAATGTTTCAAAGAGAAGGTGAAGGAGTGGAGAAAAGCTCTTGAGGAAGCCGGAAATCTCTCTGGATGGAATCTCAATGATATGGAAAATCGGTATGCCTTTTTTCTCTCTCTAAGATTCACTCTATGGAGTGATTCTATGTACTTTAGAGTAATTTTACCATGTGATACAATTAAACAAATCAGCATATATACTTAATTGTCTCTCTATTAAGGTCTTGCTTTTGTTGAGCAGGCACGAATCAAAATTAATCCAAGCCATCATCAAGGATGTGTTGAACAAATTGGATCCCAAGTACATAAATGTTGCTACTAACTTGGTAGGTATTGATCGCCTTGTCCAAACTATTAGTGACTTCCTAAGTACGGCAACAGATGAGGTTTGCATGGTGGGCATACATGGGATGCCAGGAATAGGAAAGACGACGATAGCAAAAGTTGTTTTTAATCAACTCTGCTATGGATTCGAGGGTAGCTGTTTTCTTTCGAATATCAATGAAACATCAGAACAACCGAATGGGCTTGCTCATTTACAAGAACAACTTCTTCATGATATCTTGAAACAAAATGTTGCCACTATCAATAATGCTGATAGAGGAATGGTTCTGATCAAAGAACGACTTTGTCACAAAAGAGTTATTGTTGTTGTTGATGATGTGGCTCGGCAATACCAACTAAATGCTTTGGTGGGAGAGCGAAGCTGGTTTGGTCCGGGAAGTAGAGTTATAATTACAACCAAAGATGAACGCTTGCTTCTTAAAGTGGATCGAAAATTTCAGGTCGAAGAATTAAAACGAGATGCGTCCCTTCAGCTTTTCAGTTGGCATGCCTTCAGGGACAACAAGCCATCAAAAGATTATGTTGAGCTTTCGAATGATGTAGTTGATTACTGTGGAGGGATTCCTTTAGCCCTTGAGGTTTTAGGTTCTAGTTTGTCTGCGAAAAACAAATCTAGATGGAAATGTGTGATCGACAAATTAAGAATCATTCCAAACCATGATATTCAGGAAAAACTTAGAATATGTTTTGACAAACTGGATGACCATAAACTACAAAAAACATTTCTTGATCTTGCATGCTTCTTTATTGGTAGAAATAAAGAATATGTATCACATGTACTTGAAGCTCGATGCGGTTACAATCCAAAAGATGATTTGGGAACTCTTATGGAAAGGTCTCTGATTAACGTTTATGCTTCTGGAGAGATAAGCATGCATAATCTATTACGAGATATGGGAAGGGAGATCATTCACAACGAGTCACCTGACCATCCTGGAAAACGCAGCCGAATTTGGCAACGTGAGGATGCATGGAATGTACTCAGCAAGCAGATGGTAATAACTAAATGCATACACAAAAGCACAAGCATGCACGTATATCTTTGTTTTAAACTTCTTGCATATAACTACGTCGAAACTCTATTGAATTTTGTTTTATTTTCAGGGAACAGAAGTTGTGGAGGGTTTAGCGCTGGATGTGAGAGCATCAGAAAATAAAATACTAAGCACAGGATCATTCACAAAGATGAGATGCTTGAAGTTACTCCAAATCAATGGAGTACATCTCTCTGGACCCTTCAAACTGTTTTCAGAAGTGTTGATATGGATTTGTTGGCTTGAATGTCCTTTGCAATCTTTTCCATCTAATTTGATGCTGGACAAGCTAGTTGTTCTTGAGATGCAGTATAGTAACATCAAAGAATTATGGAAGGAGAAAAAGGTACGAAACATACTACAATCCTCCAAAATTTGTCCTTGATGTAATTTATACTCATAAGTTGCAAACTTTGATAATTACTTTTTCACTATTTTCCTTATTGCTCTTACAGATTCTCAACAAACTAAAAATCCTTAATCTCAGTTATTCAAAGTACCTTGTTAAAACACCAAACTTGCACAGTTCAAGTCTAGAGAAACTTTTGTTGGAAGGTTGCTTGAGTCTAGTCGAGGTGCATCAATCTGTTGGACATTTAAAGAGCCTCATTTTCTTAAATCTAAAGGGATGTCGGAGGCTAAAGACTCTTCCCCAAAGCATTTGTGATGTAAAGTCTCTTGAGATTTTGAATATTTCTGAGTGTTCACAACTTGAGAAGTTACCGGAGCACATGGGTGGTATGGAATCCTTTACCGAGCTGCAAGCAGATGGAATTAACAACGAGCAATTTCTCGCTTCAATTGAACATTTAAAGTATCTAAGGAAGTTGTCATTGTGCGGATACAATTTCAATGCGGACGCACCATCATCTTCATCTTGGCCATCACCAATTTCATCATGGATTTCAGCAAGTGTTTTAGATTGGAAAGCTTTGCGGCCACCTTGTTTCACTAGTTGGAGATTATTGAGAAAACTAAGACTTGCTTATTATGGTTTGTCTGAACGCACAACTAATTGTGTTGATCTTGGTGGTTTGATTGCTCTCGAGGAATTGAATCTATCAGGAAACAATTTCTTCAGTCTGCCTTCAAGCATCAGTGTTCTTCCTAAGCTTCAGCTTTTGAGAGTTTCGGATTGCAGGAATCTTGTATCAATCTCAGAGCTTCCCCCAAATTTAAAATTCTTAGATGCAATCGGCTGCAAATCAATGGAGAGAGTGAGACTGCCAATCCAATCAAAAAATAACTCAAATTTGTCTCTACATAGGTGTCCAAGTAATCATGGCTGGATTATATCCTCTGATACCGCCTGCGATTTATCAAATAATAATAAGAGTCTTGTTCAGGTACAATTTCATTCTCTCTTGCACACAAATAAACACACAATTGGCACTGCTATACTGAATTAATGCATATTCATATGTATTGATTATTGTTTAAAATTTCCGCGCTGATCTTTGAAATGTAAATATACACAGGCATCTTTCAATGGTTGTTATGGATATCATATTCACAACTACGATGTCAAATTGCTTATGAGTCTCCTTTTTTGTAAGTATCCAAATGGGTTCAGCTACCATGCAGATGGATTTTCATTATCATTTCATATACCTCAAGTATTCCGAGGGTTGGTTTTTTGGGCTTTAAGTACAAGGATGTATTTTAGTAGTAGTCATACCATCAAAGCTATTATAAGAAAAAAGAGCAACGGTATGCAATTGTTTGAAGCTACACAAGTAGTGGGACTCTATTGCCCTCTTAGTTGGGGAAGATACGTAAGTTTAAGTGAGATGGCAATGGAAGAATATTGTGGACACGAAGAGTTGGAATTGTATGTGAATTTGGGGAGCGAAGACATTAATGTGGAACAATTGTTGATCCATATAATAGCAGATTGGGATTCATTCGAAGCAATAGAGTGGGATAGTAAGGACATTGAAAGTGATAATGTGATACCTTCACCTGTAGGTCATCTCCTTTATCATCCCCTTTATGGTTCCATATCATTTACAACAATTGAGAGCTGGAAAGCCCATTTAATCAGGAGGAAGATGTTACTTTAACCTCAACTCAATTAGTTGAGAGATTTCTTTGTGAAATTTCTATATTTCATGCCTTCTTAGTTATCATATTATTGCCTTGTTGTATAAAATTAATTAATCAAGCATGTTGTTTTTGAGTTAAATGTCAACTGCTCACAATTTTTTTCTTGACGAATTGAAGCGATTGTGTAATTATCTATATATTTCAGGAATATGTAAAAACAAATTAAAACACAAAAATAATGTGTGAGGGAAACTCATTTCTTGTCTTTGGAAATCTAATTTTTCTCATGAGCTAATTCTAAATAGGATAAAACATACCAACTCCTCTGCTTCATTCATAATAAATCTAATCTCATATTTTACTCAAAAAATGCAATAATATTTCTTTTTAATTAAAAACTAGATTATTGTTAACGATCCAAACATACCAAACTATACAAAACAAGAACAAACACCAAACCTTTTTTTCATAGATCCGTAAACCATACCCTTGGAATACTGAAATGATCATCCTTCTTCATGGTAATTGAACCCCTTGTGTAGATCCCCATAACCAATTTGGCATCATAAATTTTTATTTTGTAGTAAATTATCAATCGTTATATAATTGTTACATGGACAATTATATAATTTTATTTTGAATAGTGGGTGGGGAAAAATACAAAACAACCATGTTGTCTGCCGATTCTCTGCAACTTTCACTCAACTTTTTGATGTGAATTTTGTAATTTTGTAATTGTAATTTGTAATGCAACAATGAAAAATGAGCCTCCTTTGGAACCTCATGAGCCTAGAGGAAGGTGACCCATTGTTACTAGGGGTAGCAGGACTTGGCCATGGATTGATAAAGTTGCAGCCTGCCTCACTTGTAGGAGCGCCACCTCTGCCTGAGCATGCACCTACTGGAAGAGCAAGTGCAATTCAACAGAGAATTCAAGAGAAGGGGGAGGAGATGACTCGCTTTTTCATAGTAGATTAAAATTTATTTGAATAATTTAATTTCTTGATTGTGAGAAGTTGCAGGGAATTGAAGAAATTGAGAAAAAGAATGGTGTTCTGAGAAGGGAAGAGAGAAAAGAGAGAGAGAGACTGAAATTTGAATTTATTTACTGTTGCAATATTTCTACACACACATGCTGTATGTTTAGCATCTTTATATACACATTTCAAAGACCATATACTACCTGTTGGAATCAAGAGAAGTTGCAGACATTCAAAGTAAAACGAAGAAGTAGAAACAGAGTGATACTCAGAACAGAGAGGGAGAGCGAGAAGAGAGAAAGAGAGGGAGAATGAAATTTCAAATATATCATTAACTACCATTATGTATATTCTAGAATACAGAGCAGAAATAAATCTTTGACTACTTCTTTGACTGGTTCTTTGTCAGCTCATGAAGCAATCTTCCACCAGTTGTGAAGGGTCTAAAGCACTGGGACCTTATAAGTTTAATTCTACTTTCTACAAGAAATCATGGAACGGGCTTCAACATGAATTTTTTTATATGGTCTTGGAATTTTTAGAAGTGGGAAGCTATCTAAGGTATAAACAATTCTTTCATATCTCTGATTCTGAAAAAGAAAAGAAACTTAAGCTTTCGCAATTACAGGCCTATCAGCTTGATAAATAGTCTGTATAAAATGATATCTAAGATCCTTGCAAATCACCTCAGATAAATAATTGATGGGGTCATAAGTAGAACTCAGTCAGTCTTTATTGTTGACTGATATATCCTAGACTCAGTAATGATTACTGATAAGGTGATAAACTCTATAAAGTGAAGAGAGATCCAAAGGTTTCTTTTCATATTTTCATAAAACTTTTGATTCCATTCCTCGGGAAATTTAGATCAGATAATGAGTTGTATGGACTTTGGAGCCTCTTGGCGCAAATGGATTTATGAATCAATCCTTACATCTCACTTGTTAGTGTTGATTAATGGCTCTTTATCATCAAAGTTTGGAGATACATATGGCCTGAGGCGAGGAAAACCATTTTCTCCATAACTATTTAACTTGGAAATTGAATGCTTCTCTACTATAATTACTAGAGATACAAAAGGTGGTATGTTTTCAGGCATTAAAATTGAAGGGATTGTTCAAGCAAGTCATTTGCAATTTGCTGATGATACCTTGTTATTTACTCCTAATGAAATTAAAAGTCTTCTAAATTCTAAAAGAGCTATGAGGTAGTTTAGTAAGTGTTATGGGTTAAGAATATATTATCATAAGAACTCCTTAATAGAAATAAATGTCGATGAACTATACATTGCTGACATGCCAAATCTCTTGTATTCCAACTTTGATTCATTGTTGGTTGAGTACTTGGGCTCACCATTAGGTGCCAATCCGAATAGAATTTCTAAATATAATGTGACTTTGCCATTATGGCTATGGAATGTAGGTTCTTCTAGTCATGAAATTCTAATAAGTAAAAAAGTTCATAAACTTGCATGGAATGTTATGGTTGGAAAGAGAAAAGGGAAAGGAAGGGTTAGAAATAAGATCGATTGGGGCAAAAAATAAATCCCTTCTATTTAAATCACTCTGGTGATTGGGGAAAAAACAACCAAAAAGACTGGGAAGATTTCATCAACAGCAAGTACAAATTCAGAATGGTATGTCTTTGTTTACAAAGCTAGTTAGGTATTTTTTCTATTATTAACTCTAGTGATCAATCTTGTTTTGTTATGAAAGATAGCTTTAGATTTAAAGTAGGGATAGGTAATCCTATGCACGACATCGATGCATAAGAAACAATGATACAGATCCCCAATTATTATTTTTTTACAATTTTTCCCGCTTCAACATTCAGTTGATTGGGAATTTAACTTGGAAGTCTTTCTTTATTTGCTTTTTATGCTGCAATGTTGATTGAAAATTAGTCTTGATGAGTTATTTTGATTTGCTTTGTATATGGTTGTCATGGTCATATTAACTGGAGTGCAGGTTTTGCAGATTGGTCAGGGTTGTCCAAGATGATACAATATGCCATCATTTTGATATTTAAAGAAGGAATATGTTGCCCAATAAATCACTACTTTTTAATAAGATGAGAGGAAATTGGAACAAAAATGGACTCTTGACAAGGGAGTGCTGATAGCTATTGATTAAGGTTTTTCTTGTCAGAAAAGCTGCTAAAGTGAATTTCATGAGGAAGGTAAGAAATTAAGCAACAATTTTCATATTGAAGAATTTTTTTCTTAGTAAAACAAAAGGTAATGCAATGATATATCTCTAGTACCAGCGGATGTTGTCGAGAGTGAAGAATAATAAAATTTGTTACAAATTAAAAACATTATAATAACAGGGTGACACTAAAATAGTTAATTTTATTCATTCATTTCTAATTTGTCAAAAAAAATTACAACACTTTATATAGAGAAAAATATATAAAGAATGAGAAGTGGAAAAATACCAAGTTTAGCCCAGAAATCATCAGAGGAGGAACTGGAACCAGAAGAGCATTCAGAAATCTCCATGATTTTTCCTTCAATGGGGTAGTATTTAAAACTCAAAAGAATGAGAGAAGTTTCTCTTTGAAAGAATTTTAATATTTGGTTCTCGGAGGTTTTAAAGAGACAGAAGAATAGAACAGAGCGTACATAGGAAGGAGATGTGTCTATTAAGTTCAATATGTAGTTTTTTTTTGTTTTCTTAGAATCATTATGGAAAAACACTAACTTTATTAAACTCCTCTTGAGAAGATATACTCATACGACAAACACGTTAACACAATTTATAATGTTTTTTTTAGTCAAATTTTCTCTCCTTTTCTCATCTATACTTGGATATATTGGCCTCGTATAGGTATTTCAGTGTAGAGAATAAAATTATGGTGACTGAAATCAAGGATGAAGATCAGGAAGTAAATGCAGCAACATGAAGATCAGGAAAGTAAATGCTGTTACAGAAGAATATATGCAGTAACAGAAGGATATGGTCAATCCGTGAATGCAGCAACAGAATCCTATAATTAACATGATCAGATTCCAAAATTGAGGAAGATATGATCCTGTGATTTGATATTATACAGCTGTTACCAGCTTGAACAGTAGTTACGTAAGAATTCCTTTATCAAATGTAATACTATATAAAGCAACATGTACAGAGAACTGGAATTATAAAGATATGTGGGCTTCTCTCTAAAACCAGTGTTTCTTTATTTTTATATATTAAGATTCTTGTGCAAATGTTATTTACACAGTTTCTACTGGGAAAAAAAAATTCCTTTGGTTTATTGTAAGCTTCTTCAACCTGGGAAACAACTTCTGTCCTAACATTTACAGCATGCGTGTTTGGCTTCTTGTACCTGTAAACTTCATAACAATGATTCTGAATAATAAAGCTAAATGAACCATAGCTTTCTTCTTAGAGAGACATCTTCACTCATATAGTCTCTCATCCAAACTGATGGTGTCCGAACATGTCTTTCTATAATAGTTGTGTCTGGCTGGTCATTATGATCAAGTTCCTAGCTTTCTAGTGTTGGCTCATCAATCTGAGACTCTTCTATATTGTTATTATTTCCTAGAGCAGCTTCTTCATTAATTTCTTACTCAAGATCAGCAATGATTATTTCTTGGTCATTGTTACTCCAATCCCAAACTTTATTTTTTTCAAAAACAATATCATGACTTATCACTATCTTTTTAGAAATTGGATAAAAAAGATGATAAGCCTTGGCGCTGACACTAGAATGCACTTTATACTCTTATCATCGAGTTCAATCCTCTTGTGAAGAACATGCACGTGTACTAAACATCTAAAAACTCTAAAGTGCTCCACTGATGGTTTAGAACCACTCCAAGTTTTTTTTTTGGCGTCACGTTTCTCACTGCTAGAGTTGGACTTCTATTGAATATATAAATGGTCCAATTGATTGCTTTAGCTAGAAAGTTCATGGAATTTTCTTCTTTGTAAGCATGCTTCGAACCATGTTCATAATAGTTCGGTTCTTCCTTTCTGCGACGCCATTATGTTGGGGTAGTGTAAGCAATTGTCAACTATCTTTGACTTCCATTCATTTTGCAAAAATCTATGAACTACAGTGAAGTGAATTCACCCCAATAATTTGTACGCAAGCTTCTTGTGCTTGAACTAGTTTCCTTTTTAACCTTAGCCTTGAAACTTACGAAATTGTCAAGAGATTTTGACTTTTCAACAAGTAGTACACCCATGTTTTCCTACTATAGTCATCAATAAAGAAAATAAGAAAATGAGATGTCTTCCATGTACTCTGCCTTGTAAATGAATCGTTGTTGCTTTCCCACTAAACATTGCATAAACTTTCGTGTATGCTTGGAATTTTGGCAAGCCCTTCACCATATTCTTTTGTTGAAGGATTTATAGACCACTCCAACCTAAATGTCTATACTGCGATGCCATAAATGAGATTGATCATCCACAATAGTGTTGAAAAACTTTTGTCCTTGATGTTTGGATGATAAATCCCACACTTGTCATGTTTGATAAGAAAAATAATACCCTTCTTTGCAATTGTCCAATGCTTAGTATATGATTATGTAAATCTAGCATATAAAATACTTCAATTATGACTTGCATCATTCCATTGACTTCCATACAAACATTTAATTTTCCTTGCACAGCCAAGCTTGAATTATTCCTCAACTTTATAGATTTCCTGAAAGTATCATCCAAATCTGTGAACATCTCCTTCTTGCCACATATGTGATTGCTGCATCCCAAGTCCAAAAACCATAATTCTTTCTATCAACTTCTTCAGTATCCATGTAAGCCATCAACAACATTTTTTTGTTTTTTAATATGAATTTGTTTAATAATTAAGTTTCTTGATTTTATTCAAGAAAATTTTGAACATGCTCAATCTCATATCATGATCAGATAAAAAAATTTACTTCTTAACATAAGTGGGATCGGATAAAACTTTTTTTATTTTTTATCTTTTAAAATATGTGATTGGGGTTAAACTTTAACTTTTTCTTTCTTTTTATAAAGTTATCATTTTCTCATTTGATTTATTTAAAATTGATATTTTTGTTTTTTTCGTCTATTTTTTTTTCTATGAGACTATCTCATATTTTTATTAATAGTTGTGAAGTTTGCAGGTTAACCTGAGGTTTTTTTCTCACTTTTCAGTATTAAAGTTATTTGATAATCTGGTTAGACGATCTTATTGCATGTTGGTGTTGATTTTATATATATATACACACACACAAATTCGATCCCATTGGTGCCTTGTATTTATTCCGTATACGTACGTAGTTGCTGCTAGACATGGATGAGACCTTCAGCCAGGAAGTGGAAATTTGCAAAATCTTCCTTCTCCTCACCGAGCATTCCAACTCCCGAGCAATTCATGCGCTGGTCTTCTTGTTCAATATTTTGGTATTGTTCGTCAACCATTATGATGACAAGATTGTGGGTTCTCGAGCTAAAATCATGGAAATCCAGTCGAAATAAAAGTTGTTGGATTTCTTAACAAAAATGATTAAGACAAGTCAAACAAATAGCTCAAATTAAGTGACATTTTGCAATACTAACAGTGTGGTATACGACTAAGTCAGAATCAAAACAAATAACTTATTAACAACAACTAAAACAAACTTACAGCTACAACCCTACAACTTCAATATTGTCCCTGTGCAAATTTTCCACACAAGATCTTGGTAAGTCACTAGTTTTTATACAGGAGTTATAATCCTAATAAAATATAACAAGTGTAATTCAAATCTTAAACTTTAAAGGTCTTATTTGTTAATGATATGTAATCGATTTGATATTATATTTTTATTTTTATTTGGATGGATTATAAAAATATATTTACTTAAAAAATAACAAGTTAATATTTTTTTTATTTTAATAATTTGATACAAAAACATAAAATCTTGATTTTTAGATTCAATTAATAGACGGCGAGTCAAAGTCGTCTTGTTCACACCCGTATCAGAGACAAAACTAAGGTTAAGGTAGAGAGAATCAAAAGGCTCTCAAAGGAGAACGTATTAATCTTGAAGGTCATCCGTATAACTCTAGATAGCGACTTCTAGATATGGATTCAGGTACGCTTCCGCTTTATCGTTTATGTGTTCTTGATAATTCGACATGAATGTAATTTCTTTGTGCTATGAAATTCAAGTCCTAACAAGTGGTATCAGAACCACTTTATTTTGAATTATTAAGAAAAGATGCAGTAGTTTTTATGTTTTTTTGTGTTTTGATTATATCATCACATAACTAGCGCTAGATTAGCGCTGGTAAAGGTAATGTACTGGCAGCTGGCTGCCAGTGCAAAGAAAAGATTAACTGGCAGCCCGTAGGCTGCCAGTGTAATCTATACATAATCATAACCAGCGCTGGCCAGGCCAGCTTTGGTGAGGGAATTGAACTGGCAGCCTACGGGCTGCTAGTGTAACATATATCATTAAACTGGTGAAAGAAAATGAAACTCACTGTGAAGGCATTTAAAGGAAATAAGCCAGCGCTGGTTAAGGGGAACTCCCCGGCAGCCCTTTGGCTGCCATTGACCAGTGCTGGCAATGGCCAGCACCGATAAGGGGCAGCTGTTATAAAATTTTGTAATAGCTGCCAGGTTTGTAACAGCTGCAAGGGACTGTAAGCCATTTACACAAGTGTAATGGCTGCATCAACCTACGGGCTGTAACAGTAATTTTTATGGGCTGTGGGCTTCGGCCCATAGTAAATAAACATAAGTTGTGGGCTTTAGGCCCACATAAATTATCTTGTATTATGGGTTTCAGCCCGCAGAAAATTTTAACCCACAACTAAATTATTGGATTCAGCAGGCTGGTTTAGGATTCGAGTTTGCCCGACCCAGTCCAGCCGCAAAGTCAATAGTCAAAGTCAATAGTTGACTTTGACCGTTGACTTAAAAAAATAGTGCAAATTTATTTTTCTATTATTGGTATATTGATACATATTTTGCAATGAATTAATTAAAACAATATGTCATCAAAGTGACCTCTTTTGTGGAGATTAATTTTATTTTGAAATATAAATGATTATGTGTATGCAATTTATGTGAATATTGACCGGCCCAAAAGAAGGTCAATATTTAAAAGAAAAGCATGTGCGCATGTAGTAGTCAACATGTGATGATTATTTGGTTTTACATGTGAATAATTAATCGACCCAAAGGACGATTTATTTTTGACATGTTCTTATTATCAATATTTGATTACTACATTAAGATATCACTTACAAATTAATCTTTTATCCAAAGATAAACTGTTAATGGAGTGCTTGATATCTTAAGATGAGTTTTACCTTTATTTGAATTATTTTTTTGCTCTTAAAGATAAGTCTTGTACATGAACTTGTTTCAATTGTTGTTGTTCTCTTTTCAGCTATTAATCCTGCTAATATTACTACTAATATCAACTCAATTCCTATGCTTAATGGCTCTAACTTCAAGTCTTGGAAAGACAATCTTTTGATTGTTCTTGGAGTTATGGATCTTGACCTTGCGTTAAGGACTGATTCACCCTCACCCCTTACGGATGAGAGTACCTCTGATGAAAAGAGGGATATGGAAAGGTGGGAGAAATCAAATCGCATGTGTATAATGATCATGAAGAGAGTCATCCCAAAAGCATTTAGGGGCACAATGTCTGATCAAATCACTACTGCTAAAAAATTCCTTGCCAATATTGAAAAGAGATTTGTCAGGAATGAAAAGGTTGAAATCGGTACGCTCTTGACAAGTCTCATTTCAATGAAGTATAAGGGCAAAGGCAATGTAAGGGAGTACATCTTGGAGATGTCTCATCTTGCTTCCAAGCTAAAATCACTTAAGCTTGAACTCTTTGAGGACTTGCTAGTGCATCTAGTTTTAATATCCCTTCCGGCGCAATTTAACCAGTTTAAGGTGAGCTATAATTGTCAGAAAGAGACTTGGTCTCTGAAAGAGCTCATCTTACACTATGTTCAGGAAGAGGAAAGACTTAAGCAAGATAGGACAGAAAGTGCTCACTTAGCCTCTGCCTTTAAAGACAAGGGAAGGAAAAGAAAGAACACTAAGGAAGTTGCAGGTACAGTACCTCAAAAGAAACAATTAACGAAATTACATGATTTAGTAAGTACTTGTTGTTTCTTTTGTGGTGCTGAAGGGCATAAAAAAGAAGCAATGCACCAACTATCACGCTTGGCGTTCTAAGAAAGGTATGCTTCTTGCTTTGGTTTGTTCTGAAGTTAATTTAACTTCGGTACCTAGACACACATGGTGGTTAGATCTGGTGCAACAACTCACATAAGTGTGTCTATGCAGGGTTGCCTGAGTTGCCGAAAGCCAAATGGTGTTGAAAGATACATCTATGTAAGCAATGACAAGACGGTTTAAGTGGAGGCAATTGGAAAATTTAGATTATTGTTAAAGACCAAATTGTATTTGGATCTTAATGAAACTTTTATTGTATCGTCTTTTAGACAAAATTTGATTTCTATTTCTGCTTTGGACAAATCCGGCTACTCTTGTTCATTTGGAAATGGAAAATTTAGTTTGTTTTATGATTCCAAATTATCTAGTTCCAGTTCTTTATCTGGTTATGATAATCTTTATTTGATAGATACAATTGCTTCATTTAATGAATCCCTGCAATTAAGTACACGAGGTACAAAGAGAAAATTAACTGGCAAGAATTCAAGTGTATTATGGCACAAACGATTAGGTCATATCTCTAAAAGGAGAATAGAGACTTGTGCCAGGTGAAATTCTTGATGCCTTAGATTTTACAAATTTTGACATTTGGGTTAATTGTATTAAGGGTAAACAAACCAATATAAGGAGATTTGTAGCCAACAAGACTTTGAACATCTTAGAACTAATACATACGAATATTTGTGGGTCATTCCCTACGGTCGCTTGGAATGATTAACAATATTTTATAACATTCATAAATGATTTTTCCAAATATGGCTACATATATCTCATAAGTGAAAAATCACAGTCACTGGATATGTTCAAAAGTTATAAAGCTGAAGTTGAAAACCAACTCAGTGAAAAGATTAAAAGCGTCGGATCTGACCGTGGTGGTGAGTACCATGGTAGATATGACGGTTCAGGAGAGCAACGTCCAGGACCATTTGCTAAATTCCTAGATGAATGTGGTATCGTCCCACAGTACACTATGCCGGGTTCGCCCAATATGAATGGTGTTGCTGAAAGACGAAATAGAACGCTTAAGGACATGGTAAGGAGTATGATTAGTCATTCTACCTTACCAGAATCACTCTGGGGAGAAGCACTTAAGACTGCAGCATATACCCTTAATCGAGTTCCAACTAAAGCCACTACCAAAACCTCTTATGAACTTTGGACAGGCAAGAAACCTAGTCTAAAATACTTGCATGTTTGGGGATGTCCAGCTGAGACAAGGCCTTATAGGCCTAATGAAAAGAAACTAGACTCTAGGATGGTAAATTGTTATTTTATTGGATACTCGGAAAGATCTAGGGGATACAAATTTTATGATCCCACAACTAAGTCGATTTTCGAGACAAGAAATGCCTAATTCTTTGAGGATGTCGAGTTTGCGAGAGGTGATAAGGATAAAGACTTTGTCTTTGAAGAGGAATATATTGATATTCCCATAGGTGTTATTAGCATTGGTCAAGATTCCATTGCTGACCATGTTGAAAACACAACGGATCAAGACAATGTCGAAGCACCTCCTATTCAAGAAATTATTCCAGAAGAAAAACCTCGAGCACCTCTAGAATCTATGTCATTAAGGAAATCCACTAGAGAGAAGAGAAGTGCAATATCAGACGATTATATTGTATTTCTCCAAGAACATGAGGTAGATATTGGAGTGATGGAAGATGATCCTATCAACTTCCATCAAGCCATTGAAAGTTCTAACTCTCAAAAGTGGATTTATGCTATGAATGAGGAGATTAAGTCAATGAAAGACAACAACATGTGGGATCTTGCCCCATTACCTGAAGGTGTGAAACCCATTGGTTGCAAATGGATATTTAAGACCAAAGGGATTCGAAAGGTGATGTGGAGAAGTACAAGGCATGTCTTGTTGCAAAGAGCTTTACACAAAAAGAAGGTATCGACTATAAAGAGACTTTCTCTCTGGTATCTTTGAACAACTCTTTCAGAATTATAATGGCATTGGTGGCACATTTCAATCTTGAGTTATGTCATCACCCAATTTTTGGGTGATTCCCCAAAATATACCAAAAACTAACAAAAATAAAATAAAAGGGGCTGGTGTCGGCAGAAAAATCAAGTTGGAAATTTTGGACGTTTTCGAAAGCCCGATCGTATCTCTTTTGCCCCAAAAAATAGAGAAAAATACAGATTTAAGGAAAAAATAATTCATCATTTGATAAATCTGTGTAAAAATTAAGTCGTGCTACATAATTATATTTTTATGGGTCAATTTGATTTAATCGTCGATCAATTTAAAAGTGTAATTATGTTTGGGAATTAATTTACGGCCTAATTGAAGGATTTAATTAAGCGCAATGACCTAATTATACTTTAAATTGGTCACGTCAAATTAATTAAAAGCTTAATCGATGAAAAATCAAATTCTTGAGCTTAATTTGGGTTAAATTGAGATGATCAGAATTTTCGGTGACGAAACTTTTCGGGTGAAATCGGAAGTCAAAATTAAAGATAAAAACATCGTTATTCCTGGTTTTTCCCATCAAAAAACTTTTTTTTGTCACAATTTATTGATTTCAAAATTAAATAAAAAAAAAAAAAAACATAAAGAAAAAAATTCTGCCGACAGCCATGGTTGGCCATACCGGAGCCATGCTTCACCATGCTGCACCCATATTGCGGCCATGTCCACTTCTCTCCTGCAACACTACTCGGACAACACCTCCTTGCCGTGCCATGCTTTCTTTGTCTATAAATTGGAGGCTGAAAACTGATGAAAAGGGGGGAGAAACACAGACAGGGAAATAACACTGTCACGGGGACAGACGAAAAACTTGAGGGAAAAGGCTGAATACTGATAAAAAAAACTGAGGGAAAAATAACACTGGGGAGAGAGAGCAGTTAACAAAAAAAACTGGGAAAACTTTGCAAGAAAACACAGAAATACACAAAGTCAGGAATTAGCGAAAAAAAGGAGAAGAGGAACACACAGCTGCAGCCACCATCGTCCCCATCGCCGGCGACAGTTCCCCATCTTCCTTCACCGTCCCTCTCTCTCTTCTCCAGCACCATCTTCAGGCCACCACCAGCTCGGTCCCTCTCCCTCCACGCAGCGACCATCTTTCTCTCCCGTTGCAGTGTTCTCTCTCTCCCCGACGGTGCCCCTCTCTCTCTACAAAACATCAAGAAGCAGCCACCACCCTCTCCCAACAGCAACCAACCACCAGTCCAACACCACCATCCTCTCCACCGACAGCTCCTCTTCCATACAAGCCACCCAGACGTGACTCCGGCGAGGCAGCAACAGCCACGACAGTTGCAGAGGCTGCACAGACCAGCCACTTCCAGCCCTCCTCCCGGCCACCACGGGCCTCCATTTTCGACGCCACCACGACAAGAATAACCACATCGACGTCCTCTACACAGCAGTAGTGGCAGGTAATCCTTTCTTCGTGGTCGGCCAATCACCATTTCACTGTTCACGTGAAACGTGAAGAGCGGACAGAGTGAATTAATTCACTGTCCCGATTTCCTTTTTTTTTATTTTGTGGGCTGGGCTGCTCTCAGCCCAGCCCAGCCCAGCCCAGCCCAGCGGTGGTGGGCCTTTGGCCCACCTTGGCCAGCCCATTAGAGTTGGGCTTTGGCCTACCTTGGCTGGGCCGGCCCATTTGGTTGGGCTAGGCCCAGCCTGAAATTTTTATTTTTTATTATTTAAAAAAAATCAAAAAATATTATTAAAAAAAAAAAAATGTATCTGTTTTCGTGCATACGGCCGAATTCCAAGATTTTTCCATGTTTATTTTTCGTAAAAAAAATATGTTGCATCTTTCTCATATTTTAAAACAAAAATCGGATATCGTAACCAGTTTATGATTATCCTTTGGAATTTGGCCAAAATATAAAAAAAATAAAAAATATTTTTGTTTTAGCTATCTCGGTGTAAAATTACATTGTAAAGTACACTTGGAGATACTAAAAAAGATTTTCTTTTATTGCGGTGTAAATTACATTGTAAAGTACAGCCGCAAACAAAAAAAAATGTTTTTTTTTAATGCAGTATAAAATTCTTTTGGTTAGTCTTTCAAACTCCTAACGAGGTAGAGATTCTCTCACGAAGAGAGATCTCTCTCACGAAGAGAGATCTACGTCGAACTTTAGAACGTCGAACTTTAGAAAAGACAAAAAAAAAATCAAACTTAGGAAAACAATCAAACAACAATGCAGCTTGCCTTAGGTAGGGTGCACTGGGGGTGATGCGTCTTCCCCTTGCACAACAAGTCCCCTTACCCAAGACTCTCGCAGACCACTAGGTTCCTAGTGACCTTAATACTAGGTGGCGACTCCTTAGAATTATAGTCGTAAATATTACGGCTATAAACAACCCTATTTTCACCGCGCGTCGTTGTCTCCCCAAATCCCGGGGAACGGCGGGGCGCGAAGCGCGAAAAAACCGTCGTCGCGACAAATTACATCAGATGGATGTAAAGACAGCATTTCTCAATGGTAATATTGATGAGACGATCTATATGTTGCAACCAGAAAACTTTATGTCTGGAGACCCAAAGAATATGGTTTGCAAACTTAAGAAATCCATCTATGGACTCAAACAAGCATCTCGACAATGGTATTTCAAGTTTCATCAAGTGATCATTTCGTTTGGTTTTGAGATGAATTTGGTCGATGATTGTATATACCATAAGTTATGTGGGAGCAAATATATTTTCCTGGTTTTATATGTCGATGACATCTTGCTTGCCAGCAGCGATATAGGCTTATTGCACGAAACCAAAAAATTTCTAGCTAAGAATTTTGAGATGAAAGATCTTGGTGAAGCCTCTTTTGTACTAGGCATTCAAATACACTGAGATCGCTCTCGAGGTATTATTGGATTATCACAAAAGAGTTATATCGAAAAGGTTCTTAAGAGATATGGCATGCAAGACTGTAGACCAGGAGATACCCCTGTGGCTAAGGGAGACAAATTTAGTCTCAATCAGTGCCCTAAGAATGATTTTGAGAAAAAAGGGAAATACAAAAGATTCCTTATGCTTCAGTAGTAGGGAGTCTAATGTATGCTCAAGTTTGTACGCGTCTGGATATTGCGTACATTACTGGGATACTGGGCAGATATTTAAGCAATCCAGGAATGGACCATTGGAAAGCAGCTAAACGGGTCTTACGGTACTTACAGAGAACAAAAGACTACATGCTCACATATCAGAGTTTGGCTAATTTGGAGATCATTGGGTATAGTGACTCTGATTTTGCTGGATGCCAAGATAGTATGAAATCTATGTCGGGCTATATTTACATGCTACCTGGAGGTGCTCTCTCCTGGAAGAGTGCTAAACAGTCACTTATAGCCTCTTCCATTATGGCAGCTGAGTTCATAGCATGTTATGAGGCATTTAATCATGGAGTATGGCTGCGGAATTTTGTCATGGGGCTGCGCATAGTGGATGATATTGAAAGACCACTAAAATTATTTTGTGACAATAAGTCGACAGTTTTATATTCCAATAACAATATGAGCTCATCGAAGTCGAAGCACATAGACATCAAGTTCCTAGTTGTTACAGAAAGAGTTCAGAGTGGACAATTGTCTATAGAGCATATCGGTACAAACTCCATGGTTGCGGATCTGCTTACTAAGGCATTGCCACCCAAAATGTTTCATGAGCATAATGCTCGTATGGGTGTTTTGGCAATTGATAGTATTCAGTTTTAAAGGGAGTTTGAAATTTTAGATGCTTTTATAATATAGACAAATTTTTAGTTTATGGATATTTATGAGGTTATTTTCTGCAGAAATAAAGTCTTTGGTTTGATTTACACTCTGATTTTAGTATGGTTTGATCTCACTAAGGTTTAAGGGTGGACTAGTTGGAAATAGGCATGTTAAGATCATATTGCATGAAATTTTCGTGCTTCAGATCCACATCATGATCCATGTCATTTAGTTGTATTGGCATACGTGACCTTTGATAGGTTGAGTTACGATAATTGTAACGAATACCGCTTAGATCCTATGCTGGTATGATTACTGGACCGGATTGGTTATAGATATATTTGTTAATGACAACAAATATTGAGCTCATTTGGTTATTTTTGTAAAACATAATTATAAAGTTATACATATAGCCCAAGTGGGAGATTGTTGGATCATTAATCCAATGTTGGGCTTATATGAGAATAAACATATGTTTGTGGATTGTTAAATAAAGTGAAGCCTAATTAAAAATGATCTGCTAAGTATTTTTAGGCAATTGGGTTTTTGGTGTATCTAATAGGGTGTGGACCCTTAATATGTAGAGATTAAAGAGTTATTCATATTTTAGTGATGGGCTAAAAAAGGAATACCAAAGGGTAGGAATATCAAAAGGTACCCGGTTACCTATATATAGGGTCATGGTCCCCAGATTACACGTACTACTTCATTCTCATACTGACATCCCATTATTAGAGAGAAAACTAAGGTTAAGGTAGAGAGAATCAAAGGGCTCTCAAAGGAGAACGTGTTAATCTGGAAGGTTATCCGTACGACTCTAGATAGCAACTTCCGGATATGGATTCAGGTACGCTTCTGGTTTATCATTTATGCGTTCTTGATAATTCGACATGAATGTAATTTCTTTATGCTATGAAATTCAAGTCCTAACACTTTATACTCTTATCATCGAGTTCAATCCTCTTGTGAAGAACATGCACCTGTGCCAAACACCTAAAAACTCTAAAGTGCTCCACTAATGGCTTAGAACCACTCCAAGTTTTTTTTGGCGTCATGTTTCTCACTGCTAGAGTTGGACTTCTATTGAGTATATAAATGGTCCAATTTATTGCTTTAGCTAGAAAGTTCAAGGAATTTTCTTTTTTTGTAAGCATGCTTTGAACCATGTTCATAATAGTTCGGTTCTTCCTTTCTGCGACGCCATTATGTCGGGGGAGTGTAAGCAGTTGTCAACTATCTTTGACTTCCATTCATTTTGCAAAAATCTATGAACTACAGTGAAGTGAAATCACCCCAATGATTTGTACGCAAGCTTCTTGTGCTTGAACTAGTTTCCTTTTTAACCTTAGCCTTGAAACTTATGAATTGTTAAGAGATTTTGACTTTTCAACCAAGTAGTACACCCATGTTTTCTTACTGTAGTCATCAATAAAGGAAATGTGATGTCTTCCATATACTCTGCCTTGTAAATGAATCGTTGTTGCTTTCCCACTAAACATTGCATAAACTTTCGTGTATGCTTGCAATTTTGGCAAGCCCTTCACCATATTCTTTTGTTGAAGGATTTGTAGACCACTCCAACCTAAATGTCTATACTGCGATGCCATAAATGAGATTGATCATCCACAATAGTGTTAAAAAATTTTGTCCTTGTGATTGTGTGCGAGCTAAAAAGATAAATATTTGATTTGCTGCCATTTTAGTCTCCCAGATTAGTCCTATGTTTGGATGATAAATCTCACACTTGTCATGTTTGATAAGAAAAATAAGACCCTTCTTTTGCAATTGTCCAATGCTTAGTATATGATTATGTAAATCTAGCATATAAAATACTTCAATGATGACTTGCATCATTCCATTGACTTCCATACAAACATTTAGTTTTCCTTGCACAACCAAGCTTGAATTATTCCTCAACTTTATAGATTTCCTGAAAGTATCATCCAAAATGTGAACATCTCCTACTTGCCACATATGTGATTGCTGCATCCCGAGTCCAAAAACCATAATTCTTTCTGTCAACTTCTTCAGTATCCATGTAAGCCATCAACAACATTTTTCACTAGTTTCTATGTAGACACCTTTTGAATCCTTCCCCTTATTAGGACATTCCCACTGAAAATGCCCATGTTCATGACAATTGTAACATCGATGGTAGACTTGTAAAATCCATTTACCGGTTCCTTATCCTCTTCCACTGAAATTGTTAGACATCATGTAAAATCCATCTTGCCTGCCTTGTTGGACATCATGCCTAACCTTCAAAGCCTGCTCATTTAGTATGTGTCTCCCTATTCTTTGCTTGTGTACCATCAAGTTGCTTTGAAGTTCATCGATAAATAGGATGTCAAGATCATTTGACTCTTCAATGGAGCAATCCATATAATCATATTTAGTAGTCATGGAACTTAGAATATTTTTTATGACCACTATATCTTCCATTTTTTCCTCATGAATCTGCATCTTATTGGTTATGGTAAAAGTTCATACAAAATACTCATTCATTGATCCCCTTCCTTCATATGCTTAATTTCAAACTCTTTGTGAAGAGCTTGTAATTGTGCACATTTGACGCGTGCTGCGCCTTGGTATTTTTGCTTCAAAAAGTCCCAAATGTCTTTTGCAGTAAGTTTCTTCAATATCGTCTCCAAGATTGAATTATCAATGGCCTAGAACAAATAATTCTTAGCCTCCAAGTCTTTTATCCTTTGATTAGCAGTGGTCTTATGTGTTGTGAAATTAAAGACAATAACGTAAAATAAAAGACACAAATGATTTACGTGGTTTGGCAAATTGCCTACGTCCACGGGAGCTGTAGAGGATTTATTGAGAATTGAAGGAACAATACAAGTTTTGTTTCTATCACAGCTGCAACAATAGCTACGTTGCACACACTCACTCATGCATATACACTTCAATCTAAGGTATATATATAGATGTGTAGAATAACCCTAGTAAATTACGTAGAGAAAAGGAACTCTACTAATTTACGTAATCAAGCTTAATTGATGAGCTTTCAAACAAAACCAATCCTTATCTGATAAAGATCCTTATCAGATAACAATGATCCAGTTATCACAATGCGTAACAATTCTCCCACTTGAAAACTGGAACATCCATCATATTGCTTTCTTCCTTTGACTCCTTCACCTCTACAACTCTCTTGCCCCTGTTTTATGCTGAGAGACCAACTGAAGTTGCGCACAACTTCAGTTTATCAAGTGTAACACCCTTTGTCAACATATCTGCTGGGTTCTTACTTCCACAAATTTTCTCAAGTAGCAATTGTTTGTCATCCAACAATGATCTTATAAAATGATACCTGATTGAGATGTGCTTTGTCCTGGAATGATATGCTGGATTTTTTGCAAGAAATATAGCACTTTGACTGTCACTATGGAGAGTACCACTCTGCCTTTCTTTGCCCAATTCTTCCAAAAAATTATGTAGCCATATCATCTCCTTTGCAGCTTCTGAAACTGCAATATACTCGGCTTCAGTTGTAGATAGGGATACTGTCTTCTGTAAATTAGAGCCCCAAGACACTGCAGTTCCCCCATAGGTGTAAATAAATCCAGTGGTGCTCTTTCTGCTATCAATATCTCCAGCTAGGTCAGCATCAACGTAGCCCTGCACCACCAGGTCTTCTCCTGAGAAACACAAGCATGTTTCGGTGGAGTCTTTTAAGTACCTTAAAATCCATTTCACTGCCTCCCAATGTTGCTTCCCTGGATTACTCATGTACCTGCTCACAACTCCCACTGCATGGGAAATATCTGGTCTAGTGCAGATCATAGCATACATAAGTGAGCCAACTGTTGAAGCATAGGGAACCTTGTTCATGTAGTGTCGTTCCTCTTCTGATTTTGGTGACTGATTTTTGCTGAGTTTGAAATGATTGCCCAAAGGTGTGCCAATTGGTTTGGCATTGTCCATGCTAAACCTACTGAGTATTCTCCTTATATATTCAGCTTGAGAGAGTGTCAGCGTGCCTTTGATTCTGTCTCTAGCAATTCTCATCCCAAGAATTTGCTTTGCAGCTCCTAAGTCCTTCATTTCAAAATACTCTGACATTAGTTTCTTCAATTTGTTGATCTCGGCAATATTGGCCCCTGCAATGAGCATGTCATCAACATACAGTAACAAGATAACATATGAATTTTCAAATTTCTTGACATAGCAGCAATGATCTGCTTGACACCTCATATACCCAGCACTAAGCATGAAACTGTCGAATTTCTTGTACCATTGCCTGGGGGCTTGCTTCAGACCATAAGCTCTTCTTCAACCTGCAAACTGAATTTTCATGTCCCTGTGCTACAAACCCCTCAGGCTGATGCATGTTGATGTCTTCGTCAAGATCTCCATGAAGAAAAGTTGTCTTCACATCTAGCTGTTCAAGAAATAAATTTTCAGTAGCAACCATAGCCAGTACTAACCTGATGGTTGTGATTTTAACCACAGGAGAAAAAATTTCAGAATAATCGATGCCCTGCTGCTGTTGAAACCCTTTCACAACAAGTCTAGCCTTGTACCTCTTACTGCCATCATGCTCAATTTTTATTCGATATACCCACTTGTTGTGCAAAGCTTGCTTCCTGGTGGTAGTTTTGTCAACTCCCATGTTTGGTTCCCCAGCAAAGAGTTCATCTCTTCTTTCATTGCCAGCTCCCACTTGCTAGAATGTTCATCTTGCAAGGTTTCTTGGTAGTTCTGTGGTTCTCCACCATCTGTCAACAAAATGTAATTCAAAATAGGTGAGAAACGTTTTGGTGGCCGTGTGATCCTGGTTGTCCTACGAATTGCAGCTGTAGGGGTGTTCAATTCCAGATTTGTCAGAGGAATTATAGAAGTGGATGTACTGGATCCACTCTCCTCATCACTCTCATATGATCCTGGATTTAAAATGGATGTACTGGATCCACTTTCATTTCTTTCAGGTATTATGACCTCTGATAAATCATCCAATTGCACAAAATCAGACTCCTGATGAGTCTCTACTTCATTTGGATTGATCTTGTCTTTGAACATAACTTTCTCATTGAAAATTACGTTCCTGCTTCTTATGATTTTCCTTTCTTTGTCATCCCAGAAACGATAGCCGAATGCCTCATCTCTATAGCCAATAAAATAACATTTTCTTGACTTAGACTCAAGTTTATTTCGTGCATTAGGCTCAATCAAAACATAAGCAAGACAACCAAAAGTTTTGAGATGAGAAAACTTAACCTCTTTCCCACTCCAAACCTCCTCAGGAAGTTCATTATCCAATGGAATTGATGGTCCTCTATTTATCAGATAAACAGCAGTGCTAACTGCATCTGCCCAAAATGTGAGTGGCATTCCAGCGTGCAATCTCATGCTCCTTGCACGCTCATTGATGGTTCTATTCATGCGTTTAGCAACTCCGTTTTGCTGTGGTGTCCCAGGGATGGTTTTCTCCATTCTAATGCCCTGAATTGCACAGAATTCTCTAAGCCCACCATCAATGTATTCGCCACCATTATCAGACCTCAAACACTTCAGCTTTAGGTCTGTTTCTGTTTCAACCATGGCCTTTCAAGTTTTGAACACATGAAATACGTCAGATTTATGTTTCAAAAAATAGATCCATACCTTCCTACTATGGTCATCAATGAAGGTGACATAGTACCGAGAACCTCCAAGAGAAGCTGCTGGAGAAGGTCCCCACACGTCTGTGTGCACCAAGTCCAGTTTTCTTGTCTTCGGTGTTCTCCCTCCTTTTAAGAAGCTGACCTTCTTCTGTTTCCCCATGATGCAGCTTTCACAGATGCTGAGATCAACTGTCTTTAGTTCCAACAGCTTGCCTCTAGACAGAAGTTCTTTCATGCCTCTTAGGCTCATGTGGCCGATCCTACAATGCCACAAATCTGCAGTATTTTCTGCAACAATGGCAGCAATGGTATTGTTAGGACCAATTGTAGTATAGAGTGAACTATTTTTCTTACCTTTAGCCAGTATCATTGCCCCCTTTTTTACCATCCAGGTGCCATTTCAAAATACTACTGTAAATCCACACTCATCTAGCTGTCCAATAGAGATGAGATTTTTCTTCAATTCTGGAATGTGCTTGACATTCTGTAAGATCCATTTGCTCTTATTTGGAAGTGCAACATTAACATCTCCCATCCCCACCACATTAAGAGCCTCTCCATCAGCCAGATACACCTTCCCAAAATCACCTGCAACATAATTTTGCATTGATTCTCGATGGGAGGATGTGTGAAAAGAAGCTCCTGAGTCCAGTACCCAGTCTTGTACTGCACTATGAACAGCAAGCAATAGAGCATCTTGAACCTCTTCAGCTACCACATGAGCACTGTCAATCTCAGCCTTTCTGGGATTTTTACAATTCCTCTTTATATGGCCAATTTTGCCACAATTCCAGCAGGTTGCTTGATGTCCAAGCCGTAGCTTGCTTTTTCCCCTTGATTTTGATCTGCCTCTGTTTGAGTTTCTGAATTGTGCTCTTCCCCGAGAATCAACATTCAAGGCTGAGCTCAAGCCTGAGGTCTCACCTGAATCTCTCCTATGCACCTCCTCAACCAAAATCAAATCACGAATATCATCGTAATTTAACTTTGATTTCCCAGCAGAATTACTCACAGCCATTCGCATGGCTTCCCATCCATTTGGCAGTGATGCCAAAAGTATCAAGGCACGTATCTCATCATCAAATTCAATTTCAACAGATGATAATTGATTAGTAATGGTATTATAATCATTCAGATGTTGTGCAACAGAGGTATCATTTGACATTCTTAAATTGAATAGCTTTTTCATCAAATGTACCTTGTTATTTGCTGATGGCTTTTCATACATTCCTGACAAGGCTGTCATGAGTTCCGCAGTGGTTTTCTCCTTGATGACATTGTGTGCAACAGATCTTGACAGGGTTAGTCGAACCCCCAGAACCTGTCGATCCAACAAGTCCCAATCAGTAGCTGTTATGTTGTTTGGCTTTGTCCCCAACAATGGAAGATGGAGTTTCTTCCCATAGAGATAATCCTCTATCTGCATCTTCCAGTACCCAAAATCTGTGCCATCGAATTTTTCAATTCCTGATGCTTTCACGTCTACCCCAGCCATTAATTTCACAGATCTTTGAGCCAAGCTCTGATACCAGTTGTTGTGAAATTAAAGACAATAACGTAAAATAAAAGACACAAATGATTTACGTGGTTTGGCAAATTGCCTACGTCCACGGGAGCTGTAGAGGATTTATTAAGAATTGAAGGAACAATACAAGTTTTGTTTCTATCACAGCTGCAACAATAGCTACGTTGCACACACTCACTCATGCATATACACTTCAATCTAAGGTATATATATAGATGTGTAGAATAACCCTAGTAAATTACATAGAGAAAAGGAACTCTACTAATTTACGTAATCAAGCTTAATTGATGAGCTTTCAAACAAAACCAATCCTTATCTGATAAAGATCCTTATCAGATAACAATGATCCAGTTATCACAATGCGTAACATTATGTTCATTGGTGAGATTGCTCTCGTATGCTCCTATAGGAATTCTAGTCTCTACCAAACTCCAATATTCTTTAGAGCGAAAGAAATTCTCCATGATCATGCTCTAATGATCATAATAGCCATCAAGCTTTGGAATTGCAGGTCGCACAAAGCTACTTTCAGTTCTCATAGCGTCATTCTTGAATGATGAAATTAGCTTCATTCAAACCCTGTGAGGAGACTCTGATACCAGATGCTGTGAACCTTATTTGAACAATCATGAAATATATGTAAATATAAATTTGCGTGGATGCTTAAATGCTGAGAAAATCTCAGTCATAAAATCAAAAAACTAATATGGCAATAAATAGGTTTACAAAGAAAACTGAAAGCTGAAAATATACAACCCACGTTTTGGAATCCTAACAATGTGGTATACAGCTAAGTCGGAATCAAAACAAATAACTTAATGCTACATAATATGACTTATTAACAACAATTGAAACAAACCTACAACATTATGTCTTTGCAAATTTTCAGCGCAAGAAAATGGTAAGTAACTAGCTTTTTTATTAGCATACATGTCCCCCAATAAAATATAACTAGTGTAATTCAAATCTTGAACTTTAAAGGTTTGATTTGTTAATTTGATATTTAACAAGTGAATTTTATTTTCTTAAAATTATTTTGAGATTAATTTGTTACTGAATTTAATGCATATTTGATATTATATTTTTATTTTTATTTTTATTTGGATGGATTTTAAAAATATATTTACTTAAAAAATATCAAATTAATATTTTTTTATCGTAATAATTTGATATAAAACATAAAATCTTGATTTTTAGATTCATTTAAAAGATGGGCGAGTCAAAGTCGTCTTGTTCACACCCATAGTTGCTTGTTGAAATCTATACCTTTAGATTTTTAGGGTATCGGACGAGACCCGCAAACGAAAACCGCAAGAGCTTTAAATTTCAATTGTGGTCTGAGAGATGAAGGCAGCCAGTTGCTCGGAAATTGTCTTCATATTTTGCCGTGTGGAAAATCATGCCATTTGAATGCGATGCTTCCAAAACATGCCCCACAAGAGCTTTAAATTTCTATTCGTTTTGATTTTGAGGGTATCGGACGAGACCGCAAACCAAACAGAGCACGTCCGAGAGATGAAGGCAGCCAATTGAATATTTTGCCGTGTGGAAAATCATGCCATTTGAATGCGATGCGGCCAAAATCATGCCACATAGTTGCTTGTTGAAGTCTATACCTTTTGATTATGAGGGTATCGGACGAGACCCGCAAACCAAACAGAGCACGTCCGAGAGATGAAGGCAGCCATTTGAATGCGATGCTTCCAAGACATGCCCCACAGCAAGGAAGAGCTATAAAATTTTATCTTTTGCTAGTAATTTGCCTCCACTAACCTTCAGTCCTCATGACTTTACTCTACATCTAGCCTTTCCGATTGCTGCAATTTGATCATTAAAGTCACCAAGTAACTCGAATCCGACCACCATACAGAGGTAACCTTTGAAATTGTTTCTACTGCTTGCATACTTGCAAGTCTTTTTTCGTTTCATCTTTTCAGCAATATTACACTATGAAGATTGCCAAAGAAAATAATTGTTCCATTGGATTTTTCGTTGTCATGATTTTGCTAGTAACTCTTCTTTACTCAAAACTTGAAAGCTTTACGTTCAGATAGATCATGATTGACCAGTTTATTGTGTTCCTTGTAGGTCTTCAAGTACAATATCATTCTATGTTAGAGATGCAGAAAGAAAAACGCAAGCAATCCATAGATGAAGCAGCCGATAATTAGGCAATTGATCCCCATGATCAAACCCCATAATCTATCTCCATGATCATGGGTTTGCATGATGAAGAACATGGGTGTGTCATGAGGGGCATAAATGGTAATTTCCAACAGTTTAGAGATGGATCTCTGTTTATACGCGTGGATGACAATTCAACTCACATCAACTCCTATTTGAGGTGTGGAGAAGGAAATGATTAAGTTTTATAAAGAAAACATTTCTCAATTTGTAAGAAAGCGTATTCTTTCTCTGAAACAATATTGCCTCCACTAACCTTCAGTCCTCCGATTGCTGCAATTTGATCATTAACGTCACCAAGTAGCTGGAATCCGACCACCTCATAACCACCATACAGAGGTAACCTTTGAGATTGTGTTTACTGGTTGCATGCTTGCAGTCTTTTTTCGTTTCATCTTTTCAGCAATATTAATTGTTTCAGGACAGCAGTCTTGCTTCTTGTTAACTATATGTAAATTTAGGGACTGAGCTGGTAATTAATTAACGTGTTTGTGTAGTTGAAAGAAAGTGACGTCCTTCAGTTCTGAGATGTCAAACTAAGGCAGCTGGAAGTAGTATTGATCAGCTAAAATCTCTCTCCGATTGCTGCAATTTCATAGCTGGTGGAATAGCTAACTCTTCTTTCCATGTTTTAATTTCATGTCTTTACTCATAACTTGAAAGCTTTACGTTCAGATAGATGATGATTGACCACTTTATTGTAGGTCTTCGAGTATCTATTTTAGAGATGCAGAAAGAAAAAAAAAAAGCAATCCAAAGATGAAGAAGACGATTCATCCTCGCGAAAGAGAAGAAAAGCTGACCTCAGCAAGCCTGTCAGTTTTATCTCCACAGGTAATTAGGTAGAGATATCTCGTGCTGAGAGCATAATAATAATAAAAATTCCTTGGTATATCAGTTTTGGTAAAATCAGACCGTGACATTCCATCCTGATCAGTTGCTATGAAGTTGAAGAAAAAGAGGGGGAAATAATGTTAATTTTATTAAGTGTTTTCTTTTTTAAATATATATTTTTAATTAAATCTTCTATATTTCTGTTTACAAGTCTATTTATAGATTATTTTGAGTTTTATTATTTGCTCAGATCACTTCCAGTTGTTCTTTATTTCTCATTGCTAAATAATGGAAGTGTTCAACAATGACAAATATTATCAACCCCTTTGTTTATTAATTGACAACAGTTTCTGCAGTTTCCATGACAGAGCCAGAGTCGTCTTGCTCTAGACCAAAGGGGGCCTACGATGTATTTCTGAGTTTTAGAGGAGAAGATAATCGCAAGAGTTTTACAGCTCATCTATATACTGCCTTAGTTCAAGCAGGAGTCCACACTTTTCTAGATGAAAATGAAATTCCTAGAGGTGAAGAAATCTCCAAACATCTCCTCAAGGCAATTCAAGAGTCGAAGATATCCATAGTGATCTTCTCAAAAGGATATGCTTCTACTAGATGGTGTCTTAATGAACTTGTAGAGATTCTTGAGTGCAAAAATAGGAAAACTGGCCAGATTGTTCTTCCTATATTCTATGACATTGATCCTTCAGATGTGAGAAAGCAGACTGGTAGTTTTGCAAAAGCATTTGATAAGCATGAAGAATGTTTTAGAGAGAAGGTGAAGAAGTGGAGAAAAGCTCTTGAGGAAGCCGGAAATCTCTCTGGATGGAATCTCAATGATATGGAAAATCGGTATGCCTTTTTTTTCTCTCTAAGATTCAATTTATGGAGTGATTGTACCATGTGATACAATAAACTTTTTTAGCATATATACTTAATTGTCTCTCTCTTAAGGTCTTGCTTTTGTCGATGAGCAGGCACGAATCAAAATTAATCCAAGCCATCATCAAGGATGTGTTGAACAAACTGGATCCCAAGTACATAAATGTTGCTACTAACCTGGTAGGTATTGATCGCCTTGTCCAAACTATTAGTGACATCCTAAGTACGACAACAGATGAGGTTTGCATGGTGGGATTACATGGGATGCCAGGAATAGGAAAGACGACGATAGCAAAAGTTGTTTTTAATCAACTCTGCTATGGATTCGAGGGTAGCTGTTTTCTTTCGAATATCAATGAAACATCAGAACAATCGAATGGGCTTGCTCTTTTACAAGAACAACTTCTTCATGATATCTTAAAACAAAATGTTGCCACTATCAATAATGCTGATAGAGGAATGGTTCTGATCAAAGAACGACTTTGTCACAAAAGAGTTATTGTTGTTGTTGATGATGTGGCTCAGGAGCACCAACTAAATGCTTTAGTGGGAGAGCGAGGTTGGTTTGGTCCAGGAAGTAGAGTGATAATTACAACCAAAGATGAACGCTTGCTTCTTAAAGTGGATCGAAAATTTAAGGTTGAAGAATTGAAACGAGATGTGTCCCTTCAGCTTT
Source organism: Salix brachista (assembly GCA_009078335.1). Lineage (NCBI taxonomy): Eukaryota > Viridiplantae > Streptophyta > Magnoliopsida > Malpighiales > Salicaceae > Salix > Salix brachista. Next base: position 1,978,525 of record CM018590.1, read on the forward strand.
TCAGTTGGCATGCCTTCAGGGACAAGAAGCCATCAAAAGATTATGTTGAGCTTTCAAATGATGTAGTTGATTACTGTGGAGGGATTCCTTTAGCCCTTGAGGTTTTAGGTTCTAGTTTGTCTGCCAAAAACAAATCTAGATGGAAATGTGTGATCGACAAATTGAGAATCATTCCAAACCATGATATTCAAGAAAAACTTAGAGTATGTTTTGACAAACTGGATGACTATAAACTACAAAAAACATTTCTTGATATTGCATGCTTTTTTATTGGTAGAAATAAAGAATATGTATCACATGTACTTGAAGCTCGATGTGGTTACAATCCAGAAGACGATTTGGGAACTCTCAGTGAAAGGTCTTTGATTAAAGTTAATGTTATTGGAGAGATAAGCATGCATAATCTATTACGAGATATGGGAAGGGAGGTCATTCACAAAGAGTCACCTGACCACGAAGAGTTGGAATTGTATGTGAATTTGGGGAGAGAAGACATTAATGTGAAACAATGTGGGATCCATGTAATAGTGGATTTGGATTCATTTGAAGCAAAAGAGTGGGATCTCGACATTGATAGTGATAATGTGATGCCTTCACCACTAAGTCATGTCCTTTATCATCCCCTTTATGGTTCCATATCATTTACTACAATTGAGAAGTGGAAAGCAAAATTAATCAGCTTGAAGATGATTTTTTGGAAATTAATCAGGAGGAAGACTTTTCTACAACAGTAGATTTATCCATTTTCTTAGTACTAGCCTAGAGCTATGTTGAACTATGGATCATTATATATCACATCTGGGCCCCGGTTAAGAGGAGGAAACTTTAACCTCAGCTCATTTAGTTGAAGGATTTCTTTGTGAAATTTCTATATTTCATGCCTTCTTAGTTATGATATTATCCCCTTGTTGTATAAATTTAATTAATAAAGCATTTTGTTTTTGAGTTAAATGTCAACTGCTCTAAAAAAATTTCTTGACGAATTGAAGCGTGTTAGAGAATAATATAAATCATATTATGGGGCCTCACTTACAAGCTTAAGCTTTTAGGTGAGATGGTTCCTTAACATGGTATCAGAGCCTTGTTGACCCAGCGGTCACGAGTTCGAATCTCACCACCCCCATTCTATTTGATAAAAACCAAGCACAAGGTAATGTGGGCCTGTGCAAGTTTCAAGCCCAAAGGGCTTTCACTTGAGGGGGGGTGTTAGAGAATAATATAAATCATATTATGGGGTCTCACTTACAAGCTTAAGCTTTTAGGTGAGATGATTCCTTAACAAAGCGATTATGTAAGGGAAAATGTAAAAACAAATTAAAACACAAAACGAATGTGTTAGGGAAACTCATTTATTGTCTTTTGAAATCTAATTTGTCTCATGAACTAATTCTAGATAGGCTAAAACTAGTAAAAAATTAATAATTCTCGTTAGGTTTGATATTTAAATTCACAATGTGGAAATTTGCTTTATTGTATAATTGATATGAGTTGTTTTCTCCTCAGTTACTGAATTTCTGGAAATTCAATTACTAAATTACTAAGACTCTATTAAGGTACTAGATTGAAAGGAAACTTAAGATTGAAAATTAAACCTAATGGAGTAAGACTCAAGAAATTCAAAAGCCAAGGACTAAATATCCAAGAGATAGCCTTGTAAAAATCTCACTCTAATCCATTAACTAGAGAAAGCATTGAAGTAATGACTACAAAAAGAATGCTTTTCGAATTGCCAACTCCTCTTCTTCATTCATAATAAATCTAATCTCATATTTTACTCAAGAAATGGAATAATAAACATCATTCCAATATGTTAACGATCCAAACATACCAAACTATACAAAACCTTTTTTCCATAGATCCGTAAACCATACCATTCCATCATAAGATAAAATCATCCAAATATTGAGGCGAGATCAACTGTTGTCCCTATCAATGCACCACTTAAGACCACAACTTCTAAAATGTCTCATATTGAAGTATTTGTCACCATTTCAGTCTCGCCTTTTTTTTTTTTACAAAAAAGTCAATTTACATGTATCCCACATTGTTTCACATTAATGTCTTCGCTCCCCAAATTCACATACAATTCCAATTCTTCATGTCCACTTTCATAACCCATTTATGGGGTTATTCTCTAAAAATAAAAAAATAACAAAAATAAAATAAAAAGGAGCTCATATTGGTGGAAAAATCAAGTTGGATGGATTTGAGAGCCCGATCGTACCTCTATTGTGCCCAAAGATGAAGGAAATTGCAAATTCAAGTTAAAATAAATGATTATTAGATAAATCTACATAAAAATTAAGTCGAAAGATATAATTATAATTTTTATAAGCCAATTTGATTTAATCTTGGGCCAATTTAAAATATAATTATGTTTAGAAATTAATTTAGGGCTCAATTGAAGGATTTAATTAAGTGAAAGAACTTAATTATACTTTAAATTGGTCAAATGAATTTTATTAAGAGCTTAATTGATGAAAAATCAAGTTCGGGAGCCTTATTCAGGTTTAATTGAGAAGGTTGGAATTTTTGGAGACCAAATTGAATTTTTTTCCAATTCAATTAGTTTAAATCAGGGGCAAAATCGAAGACAGTTGAATGTTTAATGGTTGAGGGTCCAATTGCATAAATACAAAACCAAGGACCAAAGTAAAAAAAGCGAATAAATTTAAGGCTACTATTGAAATTTTGGAAGGGATATAATTGCATAGTATTAAAAGTTTAAGGTCAATTAAAAACACATAACAATTATAAATTAAGGGGCCAAAGTGCACTTGTTCCATTCTGTAAGATTTGTTGACATGACTGCATTGTTATGGCCTGAACAGTGCAAACACGCCATCTTCTTCACGCAAGGAGCAGTGGAAGAGACAATCTGTATTTGCACGCAAGGAACATTTTAAAGGTTGTTCTTCTTTCTATAAATACCTGCAAACGAATAATACAAGGGGTAGAGGTGACAGAACTGGAACAAGCAGTGGTGAAAAAAACACAAATGAACGGAGGCAGAGGGAAAAAAACAGAACAAAAAAAAAAGAGGTAGCGACAATATCATTTTTTTTTATCGCCGGTAGGACACCTTCGTCTCCTTCCTTAGTACCGACAACCTCATCTCTCTCGTTCGACAACCTGAGTCCTTCTCTTCTCCACCGTCAACCACAGTCGTGGTGTCTTCATCTTCAACTGACAATAGAGTCTTCATCATCAATAGCCCCTTTGTCCTCCTCAGCAGCGTCTGCATCTATGTCTGGCAACAATGAAAAAAAGCTGAGGCTGTAAAATCATAAATAGGATATAGTAGCAGCAAGGCTAGGCATGACCTAAAAAGGTAACTTGCAGACATTTGAAGATGGTGTGGTCCACCATATACATGTTAAAAATGAGCTTCCTTTGAAACCTCATGAGCCTATAGGAAGGTGACCCACTATTACTTGGGGTAGAAGGACATGGCCAAGGTTTGATAAAGTTGTTGTCTGCCTCACTTGTAGGAGCACCTCCTCTGCGTGCCTAAAACTCTACCTTAACTATAAAACAAAATAAAAAACCAAAATTACAAAAAGAAACAAGCATGAAATCCAATAATAAAAAGGAATGTCAGACAAGAAATAGTTGAGGTAAAATATAATAATTGAATAGTAGTTGAGGTTAATTCATTAAAACTCAAATAGAGGTAGACTAATTATGACAGAGAAAGAGGAATTAAGAGACAATGCTTACCAATGAAAACTCCCCAAAAGGACGAAGGACATCGCTAGTATTATGAAAATAACTCACTGCAATTTAAATGTTAACTGGTTAAATACGACAACATCTAGCAGTCTCTTTAATAAGAACAGGAAGTAGTAAGTGATGGCTAATTGTAGAACTATTGCATCAAACTCATATCATAACCCTCTTACAAATGGACGAAGGAAATCCTTGGCGTTAGGATGTTCCTGATAGAGTATGCATCCATTGCAATGCATGCATACAATGAGTATGCATCCATTGCAATGCATGCATACAATGAGTATGCATCCATTGCAATGCATGCATACATACATGGCATAGAAGTGTGTATAAATAGCTGAAAACAGAGCATGCATTGTGTGTGAAAAACAGAATAACAGAAGGCAACAGAATTCAATTCAAAATATCTTCTTCTCTCTCAAACAGAATCTTCTCTTCTTTCTCTGTAATTTCTGCACTTCTACATGGTATCAGAGCTTGAAATGCTCACGCAAACACACTAAATCAAAAATTTCTCAAACCTCTGCTTCCGCAAATCTGCCAAATTGCTGCAAAATTCATACAAATTGCTACTGCAAATTTTGTAGTTTCTTGAAAAACTACTGAATAATCACTGAATTGTCTCAAAAGTGTGTGATAAAACGCCTCTGTGAATTTCTGATCATCCACCAGCAATGGTTACTGCATCGCAACTTCAAATCCTTCAATCTCCAATTGCAGGTCTGATTTCAACAATATCCACATTTGTGAATGTGAAATTGGACGATTCGAATTACCTAAATTGGCTTTTTCAAATGCAATTGTTACTAGAAAGTAATGGAATCATTGGCTTTGTTGATGGTTCTCATCTTTGTCCTCTCTCCAATTCAGTAGATGAGTGTGATTCGAACATTTCAAACTCATCTTCTGTTGCCATTATTTTAAAGGCCCATGCGCGAAGGACCATAATTGTGCTTGGGTGTGCAGGAATGAAGGTTTCTCCGGTGGAAGATGCAAGGGATTCCGTCGCCGGTGTTTTTGCACCAAGCTTTGTTAAGTTAAGCGAAGAAAATGAAAACCATGAAAATTGTGCTTGGGGTTTTGTTTGCCTGTTCAATTAGCTGAGTCTCCAGAACTATGTCAGCATCATCATTCGTAAGTTTAGGCAACTTGCTAGCTTTAGAACCTGCTGCTGATCGAAGATGCTGGAGTTGATGTTAATGGTGGTTTCGTTTTGTAATAATAAACTCTCTCTCTTTTCTGAGGAAAGCATTCTTGTCACCTGATTTCTGATGTTCCCGATTGATTCTTGATGAGAAAATGTGAGTGCTGCTGGCTAAGATTCCAAAAAAAAAAACATCAAGATGGATCAAGAACATTTAAGCGTTCACTCAGCTTGACGGGTAATCTGATGACCTACTAATCTGTCCGCACCAGGTTTTAATTTAAATTAAATGAGAGTTGATTCATCAATCCCTGACCAACCGATCAAAATCTGATCTATATATATATATATAGAGAGAGAGAGAGAGAGTGAAACTTAATTTTTTTTTATTAACGTGTGTATTCGGTCAACGGTCAATTTGTGTGTACCTTGACTAATCTTATAGGTCTCGAAGTTAATGATTATATAATATTCTAATGATTATCATATTAGTAATTATAGTATTCAAACTTGAAATCACAAGGAAAATAAAATTTTTAATCCTAAATTTTTATCACTGGATCACCTACTAAATGATAAGATGATTGTGAAGCAAATTCCAAAGATGTAATTATCAACACAAAAAATTTGGTTTTGGTTTCTCAGTAAAATGAAATCCGTTGACTTTGAGATTGAGAATGACTAGCCCAAGAGAAGCAGATATGGGCTCCCCCAGTTAGGCAAAGAATTCATATGAAGCCCAAATTAGATCCTTTCACCTATCGTGCTTTCTAGAATGAGGCCCAAAAGTGACTTGACACTCCCACCGTGGCTGGAAGGCATGGTGTTGATCGCATTGGGCTTAGCACGTGCATACGTAAAAGCAAAATGTAACGAAAAATTGATTTCTATCCAAATAATTCTCCAATCAATCTCCCTGTTTTTATTATATATAAATGAAATTTATTAGCTGACCAAGTTTTCCTTCTAAAAATGCTTACAATGTCTTTTACAGGCCTAGAAATCAAAATCAAATCCTAACACGTAAGAAAATGATCACAGATCCAAAAATAAACAGTAAATTCAAAAATATCTTTTAAAAAAAAACAAAATCGACCTAAATAGTAGCATCCGGGCTTTAAATATGATTATGGAAAATCTAATTGTTAAATAAGCGACGCTGTGGCTTTTCACAGGAAAATTGCCTGCATAATAATCACTTGGAAAAATTTGAGTTTGATTCAACAGTCAGGCCTTTATTCGAGCCTATACGTGTTCTCCATGGTCATGAAAACATATATAAGGTAATTAACAAAATATATTTGGATTAAAGACTCCTATTATGCTTTTATTGTGTAGTAAATTATGAATAAACAAAGAAAAAACCATGTTTTCTGCCGATTCCTCTGCAGTAAAAGAAGGAAAAGGAAGGTGCAGTGGTTGCACCTTTCACTCAACTTTTTGGTGAGAATTTTCCACCGTACAAAGCAAAGACACTGTTAACTTGGTCTCTTCTAGTTGATTTTGCAATGCAACAATGAAAAAATCTCAGCCAAGAAGTGGCTGTAACTGTTCCAATAAATAATATCTCTTGATGTACAGTTTAAACACAAATAGGATATAATAGCAGTAAGGCTGGTGTGGTCCTCCATATCTTGGTCTCTGCTTGAGCCTAGAGGAAGGTGACCCGAAACTTGGTTGACCTCAATATCCGCTGCCGTCGGAGCTGCAAAATATATAGCTTTAGAAAGAATGATAAAGAGATCCAATGAATACTGAAATAAACAATGTCTCCTCTGAATCCTATGTAGTCTAGTGAACTACTTGGGCAACATTAGTATAGCAGTTCGAGTTCATATCAGACTAGATCTTGTTTTCTTTGGCAGGATCATCCTTCACTCACCAATCATTTCAATTATACAAATCAATAAGGGCTAGCTTCAAGGGTGCCTCAAAATTCCATAAATATCAAGAATGAAACCTGGTTTCTCTTTGTACGGTTTCATCAATACCATAAAATTTCGATAAAAAGATTAAGAACACACACACATGAAAAACAAATATTTGAAAGAATTGCAATAACATTATTTCCACTGAATTTTTGATCCATGTGGGACAGGTTGAATTATCAGCATAGAAGATTGAAAGACGTAAACAATCCTGTGGCAATAGAGGCCGATTGCATATCTGTTGGGGGAACCACCCATCCGAGGTAAGACCAAGGATAAAGAAAGACATGAAAAATGCCACGTGATCCATACTATCCGGATTGATAGACCTGTGACTTCAGTTAAAAGACGCACACGAAAACGACTTACATATTGATTCTGCAGGCAACTTTCCTAACAAAGAAATACCCTGCAAGTTGGTTGCTACGAAGAAGAAGAAGAAGAAGAAGTTTCTGTTTTAAGCACTTCACAGTTATTGATTGTATTTCAATTAATGGTAACTAACTCTAGTCGAAGAGGAGAAGATGTAATTGAATTCTCTAGGGTAGTTTCAAATCACTTACACGGAATACTCTGCGCTGCATGTCGGACACGCTCGTAGTTGCCTAAAACAGAATAAAAAACAAAAATTAGAGAAAAGAAAGAAGCATGAAATCCAATAATAAAAAGGAATGTCATACACAAGAAGTACTTTGAGGTAAAATTTAAATGTTAAGCTGGTTAAATACGGCAGCTTCTAGCACAGTCTCCTTAATAAGAATAGGAAGCAGTAAGTGATGGCCAATTGTAGAAATATTGCATCAGACTCATATCATACCTCAACACTTACAAAGGAACGAAGCACATCCTTGGCGTTAGGGTGCTCCCACTCCACTGTTGACTCCCACCATTCTTCTGGAATGGAGCACATTCTTCTAAGAGAAGGGAGAGGAGATGGCTGGCCATTTTCAAGCAACGGAAGACAAATTGGCATCCTCTTCAGCTTCTCACAGTGCAGTACAGTAATTTGTACCTGAAGGAGTAAGAAGTCAGTTAAAATAAATAACAAATTTGTACTGCACACGTATAAGTGCACAAATCTGTTAGCGTAGTTTGTTACGAGTTTGTTTGCATTTCTGTTGATTTCGTCAGACATGCACCTGTGGCATGCATTTGTAATGCTTGGCTATATAAAGGCCATGCTAATCTTTCAATAAAGTAGACAACCCGAGTAGTATTCCAGTATACAATCTTCTTCATCTACTAAATTACTAACAAAGTGGTATCAGAGCCTCTCCCTAAAAAAAGCCTCTCCCTAAAAACACACCTCACCAGAAATCAAGCAGCAGACTGTCAAGAACTTGTATCAAGATGACAACAGAAGGCAGTAATTTTGTTCAGCCAGCAATACCTCGTTTCAATGGTCACTATGACCATTGGAGTATGTTGATGGAAAACTTCCTTCGATCCAAGGAGATGTGGGAATTGGTGGAGGTTGGATACAGTGAACCTGCAAATGGCGCAGCACAGACGGATGTTCAGCAGAAGAAAACTGATGAAATGAAGTTGAAAGATTTGAAGGTAAAAAACTACCTCTTCCAAGCAATTGATCGGACTGTTCTTGATACCATTCTCAAGAAGGACACTGCCAAGAGTATTTGGGATGCAATGAAGAAGAAGTTTGAGGGGAATGCACGGGTAAAGAGGTCTCATCTTCAAGTTCTCCGCAGAGACTTTGAAACACTGGAAATGAAGACCAGTGAAGGAGTGACAGAGTATTTTTCAAGAGTGATGACAGTGGCGAATAAAATGAGGACTTATGGTGAAGATGTGCAAGATGTTAAGGTAGTGGAAAAGATTTTACGCTCCTTAACAGAAAAATACAACTATGTTGTATGCTCCATCGAAGAGTCAAAGGATATTGATGTCCTCACCATTGATGAGCTGCAGAGCTCGTTAATCGTTCATGAGCAAAAATTCACCAGAAGAAAGGGGGAAGAACAGGCTTTAAAAGTAGCATTTGGAGGAGGCAGAGGTGCATTTGAAGGAGGCAGAGGTCGTGGTCGCTTTCCTTACCGTGGAAGAGGAAGAGGAAGAGGAAGAGGACGATCAGACTTCAATAAATCAACGGTGCAATGTTACAGATGTCGTCAACTTGGGCATTTCCAATGGGAATGTCCTTCGGGGAATAGAGAATCATTCTATGCAGAGCTCAGTAATGAAGATGAAATGCTACTGATGGCTTACGTAGAAAAGCATCAAGCCAGAAGAGAAGATGCCTGGTTTTTGGATTCGGGGTGCTCTAACCATATGTGTGGAGATCACTCCATGCTCACAGACTTGGATGAATCATTTCGGCACTCTGTGAAGCTTGGAGATAATACAAGGATTAATGTCATGGGAACAGGAAGTGTGAAATTGATAATAAATGGGATCAGTCACATTTTCCAGGAGGTGTATTACGTTCCAGACTTGCGAAATAATTTGCTCAGCATAGGCCAGTTACAAGAAAAAGGACTGGACATTTTGTTCAAGGGAGGAAAGTGCAAAGTTTTTCACCCAAGAAGAGGCTTAATAATCCAGACTGATATGAGCATTAACAGAATGTTTATTCTGTTTCCCGATATTGTCCCATCCAGTCAAGAATCAACTGAGATTTGTTTCCACACAGGAGCTCAGAAATTGTGTCATCTTTGGCACAGGAGGTATGGACACTTGGGCTACACTGGATTGAAAACATTATGCAGTAGAAACATGGTGCATGGACTCCCACAGCTGACAGCCCCAAATACAACATGCACTGACTGCATAAATGGTAAACAAAGCCGTGATCCCATCCCAAAACAAAGCAATTGGAGAGCAACACAAAGGCTGGAGCTTGTACATGCTGACATCTGTGGACCGATCACCCCTGCATCCAACAGCAACAAGAGGTATATTCTATTGTTCATAGATGACTATAGCAGGAAGGCTTGGGTGTATTTTTTAATGGAGAAATCAGAAGCCTTTAATTGCTTTAGAAACTTTAAATCCATGACTGAGAAACAAACGGGACTGTGTGTTAAGTGTCTTCGCACTGACAGAGGGGGGGAATTTGTTTCAAATGATTTCAATAGCTTCTGCAGAGACAATGGAATTAGAAGACAGATGACAACCCCCTACACACCACAACAAAACGGTGTCGTCGAGAGGAAAAATCGAACGGTCATGAATATGGTCCGCTCGATGTTGTCTGATAAACACATCCCACATGCATTCTGGGCAGAGGCTGTGAAATGGGCAATTTATGTTCTTAACAGGTGTCCCACTATGGCTGTCAAGGACATCACCCCGGAGGAGGCTTGGAGCAACATCAAACCCACAGTGGCTCATTTCAGAGTGTTTGGATGCAAGGCACACGCTCATGTCCCTGCAGAACGAAGGACAAAGCTTGACAGTAGGAGTATAGCATGTGTTTTATTGGGGATCAGTGAGGAGTCAAAAGGCTATCGACTCTATGATCCAATTGCCAAGAAAATCATAGTGAGTAGAGACGTGATCTTCGAAGAAGAAGAACAGTGGCAATGGGGTGAAGACCATGGTGAATACACAGTAGCAGAATTGCAATGGGGTGATGAGAATGAACACAGGATATCTGACGATGATGAGCTTGAAGGGCAAGAAGAGAGAAGATTGGTTGATGATCTTCAACAAAATGGTGGGATCAACGAAGATGGTGCTCTGACAGATGGGTTTGCTACTGTTGAAGGCTGTGAAGAATCAGGTGAAATTCACAGAGGAGAAGGGAGTTCGAGAAGGGATGAAGTAGAAATCAGTGGGGAACAACATGAAATTGCTGAAACTCAGCAATCAAGGTTGAGAAGACAGACACGGCAACGACACCCTCCAGTGTGGATGAGGGATTATGTCGGTAGTGAAGAACACGGGGGAAATCAGCTGGGTATAGCTGGGATTGTTGATGGGCCGGAGATAGATGAACTGGACATGGGTGATGGGCTGAATGTAACTGATGGGCTGGATGTGGCTGATGGGCTGAACGAGATTGATGGGCTGCACGGGGATGAGACAAACATGGCTTTCATGCTGTCAGCAGACCCAATATTTTTTGAAGAAGCAGTGAAGAATTCTGACTGGAGGATGGCCATGAAAAATGAGATTGATTCCATTGAGAAGAATAAAACGTGGACTCTCACTGAATTACCACTCGGAGCAAAGAAGATAGGGGTGAAGTGGATTTACAAAACGAAGTACAATGAGAGTGGGAAAATAGATAAATACAAGGCCCGGTTGGTAGCCAAAGGGTACTCTCAAAAATATGGGGTGGATTATACAGAAGTCTTTGCACCGGTAGCAAGGATGGATACAGTTCGGATGATCATTGCAATGGCCGCACACAAAAACTGGATAATAAATCAGTTAGATGTCAAATCGGCCTTTCTTCATGGTGAGCTAAACGAAGATGTCTACGTAGAACAACCAAGAGGATATGAAAAAAGAGGCAGTGAACATCTAGTTTACAAGCTACACAAGGCGCTGTATGGGTTGAAGCAAGCTCCACGGGCTTGGTTTAGTCGGATTGAAGCCCATTTTGTTGGTGAAGGATTTCAAAGGTGTGAAAGCGAACAGACCTTGTTTACAAGAAGAAATCAAGAAGGAAAGATTATCATTGTGAGTATCTATGTCGATGATTTAATCTTTACCGGAAATGACGAAGCAATGTTATCTGAGTTTAAAAACTCTATGCTGAGAGAGTTTGACATGACCGATTTGGGGAAAATGAGATTCTTTTTGGGAATCGAGGTCTTGCAAAAATCTGACGGCATCTACATATGTCAAAGGAAGTATGCGTTGGAAGTTTTGAAAAGATTTGGCATGTTGGACAGTAATTCAGTGGGGAGTCCAATAGTCCCAGGAAGTAAGATAAGTAGAGATGGATCGGGGAAACCAATTGATGAGACACACTATAAACAATTGGTGGGCAGCCTGATATATTTGACAGCCACAAGACCAGACATGATGTTTGTGACATGTCTTATAAGCAGGTACATGGCTAGACCAATGGAGATTCACTTACAGGCAGCCAAAAGAGTACTTCGATACCTAAAGGGTACTGTGAATTATGGGATTCACTACAGGAGGGGGGAAGATGGAGAGTTGATAGCTTTCACAGATAGCGACTATGCTGGTGATATGGATGACAGGAAAAGTACATCGGGGTACGTTTTCATGATGGGTTCTAGTGCTGTTTCTTGGTGCTCAAAGAAACAGCCAATTGTGACTTTATCAACAACAGAAGCTGAGTTTGTAGCAGCAGCAGTATGTGTGTGTCAAGGAATCTGGGTGCAGAGAATTTTGAAGGAAATGGGACAGTCTGATAAAGGGTGTATGACTGTAATGTGTGACAATAGTTCAACGATAAAATTGTCCAAAAATCCGGTCATGCATGGGAGGAGCAAGCACATTGACGTAAGGTTCCATTTCTTACGTAATCTTACCAGAGAAGGCACAATCGCCTTGTATCACTGTGCAAGTCAAGATCAAGTCGCAGATATAATGACCAAGCCATTAAAGCTTGATGTTTTTCTGACACTTCGGAAGTTGCTGGGAGTATGCGAAGTTGCTTCTACTAATATAAACTAATTGCTCAATAGCATTTAGTTTAAGGGAGGGAATGAAGGAGTAAGAAGTCAGTTAAAATAAATAACAAATTTGTACTGCACACGTATAAGTGCACAAATCTGTTAGCGTAGTTTGTTACGAGTTTGTTTGCATTTCTGTTGATTTCGTCAGACATGCACCTGTGGCATGCATTTGTAATGCTTGGCTATATAAAGGCCATGCTAATCTTTCAATAAAGTAGACAACCCGAGTAGTATTCCAGTATACAATCTTCTTCATCTACTAAATTACTAACAAAGTGGTATCAGAGCCTCTCCCTAAAAAAAGCCTCTCCCTAAAAACACACCTCACCAGAAATCAAGCAGCAGACTGTCAAGAACTTGTATCAAGATGACAACAGAAGGCAGTAATTTTGTTCAGCCAGCAATACCTCGTTTCAATGGTCACTATGACCATTGGAGTATGTTGATGGAAAACTTCCTTCGATCCAAGGAGATGTGGGAATTGGTGGAGGTTGGATACAGTGAACCTGCAAATGGCGCAGCACAGACGGATCCAAGTACTTTGAGGTAAAATTTAAATGTTAAGCTGGTTAAATACGGCAGCTTCTAGCACAGTCTCCTTAATAAGAATAGGAAGCAGTAAGTGATGGCCAATTGTAGAAATATTGCATCAGACTCATATCATACCTCAACACTTACAAAGGAACGAAGCACATCCTTGGCGTTAGGGTGCTCCCACTCCACTGTTGACTCCCACCATTCTTCTGGAATGGAGCACATTCTTCTAAGAGAAGGGAGAGGAGATGGCTGGCCATTTTCAAGCAACGGAAGACAAATTGGCATCCTCTTCAGCTTCTCACAGTGCAGTACAGTAATTTGTACCTGAAGGAGTAAGAAGTCAGTTAAAATAAATAACAAATTTGTACTGCACACGTATAAGTGCACAAATCTGTTAGCGTAGTTTGTTACGAGTTTGTTTGCATTTCTGTTGATTTCGTCAGACATGCACCTGTGGCATGCATTTGTAATGCTTGGCTATATAAAGGCCATGCTAATCTTTCAATAAAGTAGACAACCCGAGTAGTATTCCAGTATACAATCTTCTTCATCTACTAAATTACTAACAGTACCAGACAAAACATGACCTTTCGCTTTTCTTGGCACGCCTAATCTGAAATGCCGTGGACCCTTAATTGATACCATCTTATGCTCATAACAAAAACATATTTTTTTTTTGGGGAAGTGAAAAGAATCATAGATAAGAATAAAATAATGAAAACGGCATTAGGCATGAGAGGAGTATACAAAAGAAAGGCTCACTTGCTCTCATGATACTGCTTAGAATTAGAATTATGATTAAAATTATTTTTGAAAGTATTTTATATTTATAAATATATTAAAATAATATATTTATTTTAAAAATATTTTTGTTATTATCATATAAAAATGATTTAAAAACATTTAATTTTTTAATTTAAAATAAAAAATAAAAAATTTATTTTTTTAATTTTTTCTAAAAACATTTTTGAAACAAAATAATAAAAAAATGAGTTATATCGGGAGGTATTGAGGTGGGTCACCGACCTCTAAGATTCATTCGTCTCTTCCCATATCTTTGGCTATTTATTATAAATATAACTAAAAGAGATCAGGAAAACACTGTGGACTGTGAGTGAAAACATTGTGGATTTCAATAGTGTTTTTTTTTTTTTTTTCATTTTTGAACAGTGAATTTGGGTCCGTTTGGTTCGCTGTTTTCATACTATTTATATATTCTTTCACAGGAAGAGACAACGAAAGGCATGTAGCTCACTGGCAAACAGACACGCCTGTGTCTTAAGAGGGAGGGGGTTCGACCCCTGCCTAGCGCGAAATTTTGCTTATAATTTGTTTTTCATTTTTTTTTTTGCTTTTTTTTTTTCCACTCATGATTTTTTTTTCATTTTTATTTTTTTTTATTTTTTTATTTTTTTATTTTTTTTGATTGTTTTTTTATTTGTTTATTTATTTTGACGTTAATTTTTTTTTTCACTTATGTTTTTTTTTAAAAAACAATTTATTGACATTTTTTTTTCTTTGATTGAATTTTTTCCCCATTATTAACTCAATAAGAATAATAATATTAGTTTTTTTTTTTCTTGCTTCCTTTTTTTATGTTTTTTTTCTTCATCGTAATAATTTAATAATTTTTATTGTTTTAGTTGTAATAGTAATAATATTCTTAGATGTTAAGACTTCGATATTTTCATTTCGGCCCTTATACTTTTAATTTTGGATTTTAATCCCTTTATATTTAATGTTCATTTCAGCCCTATTACTTTTAATTTTTTATTTTAATCCCTTTATTTCTTTTTATTTCAAGAATAATCCTTACTTTTGTCCATATATATATAAGTGTGCTTAGCTTTGATTTTTAATTTTTGTTATTTTCTTATTTGTTGGGCTGATATATTTTTTTCAAAAAAAATAGTTCTTAAATTTTATTTTATATCTATGATCATTTGGAAATTGATATTTGTATTTTTTTTTTTGTTATTTCTTTTAGCTCTTTTTTCGTTTTTTATTTTTATTTTTACGTCATATGACTTTTTTTACCTGATAATTTTTATTTTATTTTTTTGTTTGATCTTTTGTTAAAGTTTTTATGATTTTTTTAGTCTTTTATTTTTTTTCATTATAATAATAATAATAATAATAATAATAATAATAATAATTTAATATTTTTCTCTTACTTACTCTTTTGTTAATGTTTTTTAGGTTTTTTTTCTCTCGGGATAATTTGATAATTTTTATTCTTTTAACAGTTATACAAACTTTTTACTCAGCCCGCAACGTAGTGTGATATTTTTTTTATAAATTTTCAGGTCAAATAATTTTTTTTCCAGTCAATAATTTTTATTGTTTTTTTCATTTATTTTATTTTTTCATTTGCTCTTTTGTTAATGTTTTTAGGTTTTTTTTAAGCCTTTGATTTAATTTTGTTTTCTTCCTGTTATTAAAACAATAATAATATTAATATTAAGAATAATAATAATAATTTTTGTTTTTGTTCTTACGTGCTTTTTTATTAATATTTTTTTTTGTTTTTCTCTGAGATTTGTTGAATAATGTTTATTGTTTTGACAGTGATGGTGATGATAATTTAAGAAGTTAAGACTTTGATTTACTATTATTATAATAAAGAATGTTGATCTTTTTCATTATATCAAATTTTACATACTAAAATATTATATTTTAATCTCAACAGTTATAAAAATTATTTGTTCCGCCCGCACTATGCCCGCAACGTAGTGCGGGCAATCCAACTAGTTTGTTCAATATCTCGTCAGATTCTTTCTAGAAGCCAGCATTTTATTGAAGGTAGGAAGGCCTGTATAGAAATCAACATGGCCGGCTAAGTGAAAAAGAAGAAGGAATTTTGTATATATTGCGAGGCAGGTTGGCTGGACTGTGAAAATTACATTGATAGTGAAGTTTGATAAATAATTGCAACAACTCCCTCGTACGTGTTTACGTTACAAAACAAAGACTCATGATCCAAAATCTTTTAAGGGATATATATACAAATAATATAAAACACGTCGATGTTTTACTGTATCTCTAGACACAGATCATTGTAGATTTCAACAGTGAAATTATCATTTTGTCCCTCAGACCACAAAATTTAACCCTCGATATCAAGGGTATTTTGAACATTTCTAGGGGACCTATGTGGTATTTGCATATTGTTTTGGGGTGATTTGATTTTTTCCATTTTTATTTGCACAATGAAGTTATCTATTTACCTCTGAAACTGATAAAAAAACGAGTGTTGATTGAGGCTATTTTTATTTTTCTATCTAACATTTAACAATGCAATATCATTTTTGATCTCACGAGGGACACATGCAAGGGGCTGTAAGCGAAGGTAATTAGGCTTTTCATATTTTGTGAATAGTGAAACTATTTAAATATAGTCACCTGTATCTTCTGGGTCTGAAATTGACAAGAGTGCTCTTCTAGAACCCAACCCTTTGCATATATAATATAATAAACAAAATTATAAAACATGAATTTTAAAGAAATGGAAAGAGTGGGAAAGGAGGATGGTCATTTTATAAAAACAAAAGTTGAAAGGAAGAGAGAATCAGAAGATAGTGAGTTGGAAGTGTAAAGCAAATGTTTGGTATGACTCTTTTTTTTTTAAATAATAAAATAAATAAATCTAAAAATGTAGTCTTTGGTTACTATTTTAAGATCTAAGGAACATCAACAATATAAACAAAAATCTACTTGGTTGGAGAGAAATAAAAGAATATAAAATATAATTAAATTTTTATACTCTTATAACATGAAATACAAAGCAAGTATGTTACTGTCTATGTTTCTTTTGTTTCAAGATAATAACTAAAGGTGTTTGGGAATGGGATAATGATTAGTATTCAAAATAGTTTTTGCTCGGAAATATATCAAAATAATAAATATATTAAAATTTATTTTTGACATTAGTACATCCAAAGAATTAAAAAATATAAAAAATAAATTTTCATGAAAGGCCATTTAACAACTTAATTCCAAACTACACCTAAAATTTGCAGTTTATCTTAGTAATTGTTTTTGATTTATCCATGTCATCATCACGAATGTGTTGAATAAATTGGATCCCAAGTATATTCTTGGTGTCCACAACATTCTTCCATTGCCATCTCACTTAAACTTACGAACCCCAACCAACTAATAGGGGAATAGAGTCCGACTACTTGTGTAGCTTCATACAATTTAATATTGTTTATATTAAGTATAAGTTTTTCTTGTATAGTTAGTTAATTATGAATAATTTGTTATATGAACAATTATATAATTTCATTATGAACACCAGGTGGGGAAAATACAAAGAAAAAACCATGTTTTCTGCCGATTCCTCTGCAGTAAAAGAAGGAAAAGGAAGGTGCCGTGGTTGCACCTTTCACTCAACATTTTGGTGAGCATTTTCCACCGTACAAAGCAAAGACACTGTTAACTTGGTCTCTTCTAGTTGATTTTGCAATGCAGCAATGAAAAAATCTCAGCCAAGAAGTGGCTGTAACTGTTCCAATAAATAATATCTCTTGATGTACAGTTTAAACACAAATAGGATATAATAGCAGTAAGGCTGGTGTGGTACTCCATATCCATGTTAAAATGAGCTTCCCTTGAAACCTCATGAGCCTAGAGGAAGGTGACCCACTATCACTTGTAGGAGCGCCAGTTCTGCATGAGCCTCATGAGCGTAGAGGAAGGATTTCTCATCCTCTTCAACTGCATCAATTTCACTTCCTCATCCTGGTGGAGTACAGTGGAGATGATAAGAGCAAAATAAATAGCTTTAGAAAGAATGATAAAGAGATCCAATGAATACTGAAATAAACAAAGTCTCCTCTGAATCCTCTGTAGTCTAGTAAACTACTTGGGCAACATTAGTATAGCAGTTCGAGTGCGTGCCTTTCAGACTAGATCTTGTTTTCTATGGCAGGATCATCCTTCACTTACCAGTCATCACTCAAATGTAATTGTTGATGGCTAGCTTCAAGGGTGCCTCAAAATTCCAGAAATAACAAGAATGAAACCTGGTTTCTCTTTGTACGGTTTCATCAATACCATAAAATTTCGATAAAAAGATGAACATACACACATGAAAAACAAATATTTGAAAGATATGCAATAACATTATTTCCACTGAATTTGTGATCCATGCGGGACAGGTTGAATTATCAGCATAGAAGATTGAAAGATCTAAACAATCCGGGCATGTTAAATATGAGATTTTTTAGCATCAAAATCAGATACAATTCCTGTGGCAGTAGAGGCTGATTGCATATCTGTTGGGGAAACCACCCATCCGAGGTAAAACCAAGGATAAGGAAAGACATGAAAAATGCCACGTGATCCATACTTTCCGGATTGATAGACCTGTGACTTCAGTTAAAAGACGCACACGAAAACGACTTACATATTGATTCTGCAGGCAACTTTCCTAACAAAGAAATACCCTGCAAGTTGGTTGCTACGAAGAAGAAGAAGAAGAAGAAGAGGAAGTTTCTGTTTTAAGCACTTCACAGTTATTGATTGTATTTCAATTAATGGTAACTAACTCTAGTCGAAGAGGAGAAGATGTAATTGAATTCTCTAGGGTAGTTACAAATCACTTACAAGGTATTGTTTGTACTGCATGTGGAACTCGCTCGTACTTGCCTAAAACAGAATAAAAAACAAAAATTAGAAAAAAGAAAGAAGCATGAAATCCAATAATAAAAAGAAATGTCATACACAAGAAGTACTTTGAGGTAAAATCTAAATGTTAAGCTGGTTAAATACGGCAGCGTCTAGCATAGTCTCTTTAATAAGAATAGGAAGCAGTAAGTGATGGCCAACTGTGAAATATTGCGTCAGACTCATATCATACCGGAAACAATACAAGAGGACGAAGGACATCCTTGGCGTTCGGATGCTCCCACTCCACTGTTGACTCCCACCATTCTCTTGGACCTATCCAGATTCTTGTAAGAGAAGGCTGGCCATTTTCAAGCAACGGAAGACAAATTGGGATCCTCTTCAGCTTCTCACAGTTCAGTACAGCAATTACTTCCAGAGAATCGCATATCAGTTTTGCATTACAAATGCTTTTCAGTTCTGGTAAATCTACCAACTTCAGTTCTCTTAACTTTGGGAATTTGAATTCATTGCTTTCTTCACCCATAGCCCCTTCTTCATCTGATCTTGGTCCTCCTACTATCTCCTCCATTTTCTCACAATCTTCAACTTCAATCTCTTCCAGGTTTATGAGGTTTGGCAACAAGATAGGAGGGAACAACTTCTTCATACTCTCACAACCAGAAATAGATAACAATTTAAGAGCAGAAAATATACCATTATAAGATGGAGATTGCTGTGGTAGTGGAGCAGAGCACACCCAAGAAGACGAAACCAAGCTCTCCATGCTAGTGCAACTATTAAGCCTATTCTTTAATGGCAAAACATCGCCTATACTTCCCGCATCGATACTTTTACAAATTAATTGTTGAATGTCATTTGAGAAAAAGACCAGAAAATCTCCATCTCTATTGATATTCAAATTCCCCAAAACAACCAGTTTATTTCTACAATGCCGATGCCACATTTGTTCATAATAATTCGGAATATCATCTTCCCTCACCTTTCCTACGACAATTTTGTATGTTCTTAGTGATTGGATCGCATCTCGGGATTTGAGATACTCCAAGTAGTTAGATTGATCTTCAAAATGACATTCCAAACTTTCCAACTTCCTCAAGCATCCTACTTCCTTTCCTTCAACTGTTACTGGAGCATATCTATTCTTCCTCATTGTACCATTAAAAATCCATTCGTCTAGTATGAAGACTTGCAGGTCACAGAGTTTAGGTAATATCCCACCAGGAAACTTCTTTTCACCACATCCACTCATTCTTAGATACCTCAGGTTGGATAGACATTCCATGCCATGTGGAATCTTTTCAAGTGGAGCACCAGAGAGAACTAACCTCTTCAGTGCCCTAAGCTTTTTCAATGAAGGTACACTTCTTAACCTCGGACAATCTTTGAGCAACAATGAAGTGAGACCCTCCAAATCAGAGACAGAATCAGGCAAACATTTAATATGTGTTCTAGACAGATCGAGGACCTTTAGCCCATGCATGTGCTCGAAAAATGAATCCGCAATGAATTGCAACTTATAATTATCACATAGCAACAAGGTTGACAGATTTGGACACCTCGGTGAATGCCCGGAACGAATCTCTGTAATTTCGTTGTGCATTAGCGAAACACTCTTAAGGTTCTCACTCCACTCCTTTGCATCCGGCAATTCTCTTAATTGTGCACTAGCTTTTACAATGGCTTCAGAGTTCTCTTCCAGTATTTGGATGGCCATGTCCCTGATCAAGTCATGCATCTTGACAAAACGACCACCATTGAGTCTTTCCAATAGGCAGGCTCTTTCAAGTCTGTCAAGCATTGTGTGGCCTTCGTTAATTTCTACCTCCCTACTCTTCTGCCGTTTTACCACTCCCTCATCAATCAAATAATCTATTAGATACTCTCTGTAGATCTCAAAGTCTTCTGGATATAATCCACAATACAAGAAAAATTGTTGTAGAGCTTTATCATGTAGTTGGGTATAACTTAATCTCAATATCCGAAATAACCCCTCTTCCACTTTATCTTCCGGAACTTTTGATTGTTTTAGGTTCTCTAAAACATATCTCCATTCGTGCATGCCATCTACCCCCTTCATGGTTCCAGCAATCGTTTTAATTCCCAACGGCAAACCTGCACACTCCCTTGTGATATCTCTTGCAACTTGTTCCACTTGTGGAGAAAGTGGTCTGTCATGTCCAAGTTCCTCCTTGAACAATGTCCAAGCCTCTTCATTAGAAAGAGGATATACTTTGACATTGTTTTTGCTATCCATCTGTCGACAAACTGCTTCTGATCGAGTTGTCAAAATTAGCTTGCATCCTTTCGATGGAGCAGGAATTCCCACTTCGTTTAGATCAAAAGATTTCCACAAATCATCTAAAAGGAGAATCCATCTTTGTTTATTCATTAGTTCTTGTGACAATTTTGCAGCTCTGTGCCCCAGCTCCTCTTTATCGGAAAATTTTAAATTTATATTGTCTGCAATCTTGTTCTGCAATTTATGAATGCTGAAATTTTGAGACACGGTCACCAAGTAAACATAACGAGAAATATCTGGACTTTGTAGAAGCTTGTTATAGATATGTTTCAGCATTGTAGTTTTACCGGCTCCCCCCATCCCGTAAATGCCAATGGTTGAGACTTCATCCTTTGTCAACCATGACCATATCACATTCTTGTTCTCTTCAAATCCTTTACCTACTAGCCTTGTAGAGCTAATAAGTAAAAGAGGTACAGGGTGCTTGGGTACGTGCTTGGCTATCTCCTCGACAACCTTTTGAACGAACTCCGCTTCATGTCTGTTCAGAGAAAGAAAGACATCAGCGACGTATAAGTTGCAAAAACAATCCGAAAATAGGTTAAGTTGTGTGTTACTGGACAAAATTATTGTTCAATGTTGATCTGAACTTTAAAATTAAAAAATGAATGAATTGAAAATGAGATCCTTCGTAAAAATTGTGAGTCAGGGTGTTATGTTTCATATGAGACTAGAATCACTGAGTTCGGAGGAGTACTCTATTGTACATATCTCCCCCCCCCCTGAAAAACTCATTTTTCAACTTATGAAAAAAATTCTTATTACCTTAAGAAAATAATTTCTTAACTCAGAAAATTTTAAAATTGATTTTAAAAAATCAAATCAGGAAAATATCCCGCTGAACTTTTTTTTTTTTTTTTTTGCTTTTGACAAATTAAAAACCCAAAAATATATAAGCAACACTCCTCTTGTAAAGTGGAATACTCTGACATTAATTTTTTTTTTTTTTTTTTTTTATCATGGAATCCAACCCAATACCATTTTGTTTTTTTTACTGAAATAACCACATAAAAAGTAGATTTAAAACTCAATTTTTAACTTATTTTCACCTCTGAAAAAAAAAACTCTTATTACCTTAAGAAAATTAAATATCAAAAAATTGATTTTATAAAATAAAATAGGAAAATATCCCTCTGAACTTTGTTTTATTTTGCGTTTAACAAATTAAAAACCAAAAATTATCTTAGCATCCCTCTCTAGTAAAGTGGAATACTTTGACATTAAATAACCACAGAAAAAATATATTAAAATAAATCATTAACTCTAAATTATAAATCAACATAATATTAAAAGATAAATAACAAAAAATATTGATGGAAAAAGTAGTGTTTACACATCTATCACTCAGACGAAAGCTTGAGAATAATAATGATTATTAAAAAGAACTTATTAAATTTTATAACCCTACTAGTTGGAGAATTATTTTGAAAAACCATAGATATTTGCTACATCTACATATATTGCAATTAAAAACTAATATTTAATCAAAGTGGAAATATCAATATCAAAATGATAATAATAAAAATATTGTTTCTTTTGATATGTGCAAGTGGATTTTGACAGAGAAAATAAAGATATACCCATTTGTGTCATTTAAACCGTATCCAGATAGATTTGCAGCCTGTGTAAGAGCTTCTCTCCACCTGTTGACCTTCTCCATTTCTCCCTTGAAGTGTTCTTCATGTTCATCAAAAGCTTTTTTATAGCTACCGGTCTGTTTGCGGATATCTGAAGGATCCGTATGATAGAATACTGGAATAACAACCTGGCGAGTTTTCTGCCTGCACTCCATAATCTTCACTAGTTCGTCAAGACACCATCTAGAGGAAGCATAGTTTCTGGAGAAGACCACTACAGAAATCCTTGAACCTTCGATTGCCCTGAGAAGCTGCGGGGAGATTTCTTCTCCTCTAGGAAGTTTTTTATCGTCCCTAAAAGTATTAATTCCGGCTTGTTCTAAGGCAGTATAGAGATGATCTGTAAAATTTTTGCGAGTGTCTTCTCCTCTAAAACTTAGAAAAACATCATAGCTCCATCTAGTCTCACTTGGGTTGTGTGTAAGGCCTCCAGAAGAGCTAGCTTCTGCACCAGGCTGCGCTACTCCTCCAGTCCCATTATCTATTCTATCCAAACTTCTCATGTACTCTTGCTCACTTCTTCCAGGTGCGTGAGCCATTGTATCTACTACTGGTACATTGTCAACTTCATTGTTTTGTTCTGTCCTCACTCCAACTATGTTTTGTGCATCATTCACGCCGACATCATTGTTTACTGATGGAGAACAAAATTGATCATTTGTTGGTTGGGATGGATCTCCTCGAAGCTCATCAGCTTGATTAAATGATGGCATCTCATGAAAGCTACCTGTCTGCAGAGGGCCTGCTACAGTCTTAAGTTTCTTCTCTGGACGGCCATCAATTGGTATTGCTGCATCTTGGACATCTCGAGGCACTTTTCCACAAATTCTAACACCACGGCCTTTAACTCCTGCTAAATGGAATTTGATCCTTGAAATGGAAGTAGCTTTGGGAAATAAACGCCCACAAAACTTACACCCCATGCGACCATCATCCATCTTTTCAACATGTTTCCAGAAAGATCTGTCAACATGATGCAAATCTGCACCATCCTGTCGACTCATCTTGTTAAGTGGCTCTGCAGAGAAGAAAAAACAAAAACGATCTGTCAACATGATGCCAAAATGGATCGTTCAGGGTCAAAATATTGAATGGAAGCTACATTAACTGTAAAAGAAAAAACATTGAATTCAAGGATTATAAGAACTGTAAAAGACAAATTGATTTAGTTTTGGGAACTACAGAAAATGATCCAAACTACAAAGTTTCTCAATAGAATTTCTACACTTAAAAGATCCAAACAATAACAACATGGGAAGAAGAGAAGAAAATATACCTGGATTCAGCTATTGATGTCCTTCAGGTGCTGGCTTGCTGAAGCAGTATATATTCAGAAGAAGAAGAAGAGATCAGAGAAGAGTAGTATCGATCAAGCTAGTTCAGTCTGATGAGATGTGGAAAGGAAAATAGTTGAATTGTTTGACAACAACTTTACTGATAATTCATAGTTCATTCATTGTTCCTTTAATTTAATTTTTATTTAATTTTGATTAAAAACTTAACTGAAGTTGCATAAAATTAAAAGCTTCAACAAAAGCAGGAGAAGCCAATTGTTGAACTTGGTGAGCTAACGTGTGGACCCACCCCAGTGTTGAAACTTTGAAAAAGCTCATCTGAAAATGGTAGGTAGAACTTTATTAAAGGAAAGCAGCAAGCTGTGTTCCACCATTTTCCATTTTGAAAAATAACGTGTGGACGCTGACTATGCTGTTAGTCTCTGCTTTTGGCAAAGAAGTGGGCTCATCAGCTAGAGAGAAAAGATGGAGTATCTAACAGTGTTTAAAATTGTTTTTTATTGAAAAATAAAACAGTGTCTATGGTTTTGAGACTAGCTAGACAATGGTATGAATCTCTGTTAGGTCTACAATACATATCTGTTAGGTAGAGATATATGATGTTGCTTATAATGATCCTTTTAGTAATAAATATGTTATTATTCATAATGTTTTTGGGCTTTAGAAAATGAAAACGCAAGTCTGAGGGTATATAAATTAAAGAAAAAAAGAAACAAAACTACTAACAGTAATAGATCAAAGGATTCTTTTTTTTGAAAAAAATCGTTATACTCAAAAGAGGAAAGTGTACTAGGGTTTGAACTTCAAAAAAAAAAAAAAAAAAATGAAAGAAATTCAGTTTAAATCCAAAAATAAAATTATTTAGAATTGTGTATTTAAATTTTAAACATAAATAAAAGAATAAAAGTTGAACTCATATAACTCAATCGACTTGATGAGTTCAAAGATAACATGAAAAATTGATAAAAATATAGTTTAATTAAAAAAAATCAAGTTGACATCTTAAAAAAATTAAAAAAACTATATATTGAATCAACTCGGGTCATTATAGGTTAACCTTTCAAATGTGTGATCTCTGTTATAAGACCATGATAATTTTAAATAAAGCAAATCAAATCAAATCATAAAATTCAATTCTTAATAAACTAGTTGTTGAATACTGAAATTGAGAAAAAAAATAATCTAAAAAAAGACACAATAAATGATTTTTTTGAATAAAATTATGATTTAAAAAAAAATCAAGTTTACAAGAATGTCATCATCAATCTCGCAAGATCGTTATATTATCTAATTGCTCTGAAATTTTAACATAATATATATAAATATATCAAGAGATTCCTCGTAAAATTTAATCTCAATCTAACAGTCAGATTAAGAGATATGATTGATATTGTAAAACTATATATTATTTAAAAAAACACTATTTGGCTAGAACGAAACTGGAACGTTCTGGGCGGAATATGGGTGAAATTTCCAGAATGAATCGAGATTTTAAGCGAGATAAAATTTGTTCCAGTTTGTTCTATTTTTTGAATTAGAACAAAATATATCAGCCATTTTAGATGAAACAAAATAAAATTAATAACCTTGTATTGAAGTAATCAAACTCCCCGACTAGGAAAGCATTAGTCTCAAAGGAAAATACAACACTTTATTAATAATAATGTGGTCATATTCCATTGAAATACCATAAGCATACTTATATCGACGTGAGCTATTGATCATTTGAACTATTTTTTGTTTTTTCAATATATTTGAAGTTTTTGAAACATTTTAATTTTTTATTTTAATTTTTTTTTTATATTTTTAAATATCAAAAATAATTGTTTTAAAATAAAAGAAATATTATTTTAATATATTTCTAAAAAAACACTTTGAAAACTACTTCATCATTTTAATGTGTGAATATCAAAATTAATTTTTTTAAAATAATAAAAATATTATTTTATTATATTACTAAAAAAAATACTTTAAAAACAACTTCTTCAACCACCCTCCCAACCCACCCTTAAAAAACCAGGAGCATATTTCAAGAACCGGGAACCTGCCCGATATCAGCAATGGAATAAATTATCGTCTCTCTTTATCTTGGTGACAAAAAAAATATCGATTGGTAAAAGAAGAATCAATCCCAACTTAATGGGTTCCTGCCTCGTCATTGTTCAGGATAATTTTAGATTATCGTCATCTGTTTGTTGGTATTGTGATACTTGAATTTTTATTTTTTAGAAATATATTAAAATATATATTTTTATTTTAATATTAGCATATTAAAATGATTAGAAATCACTAAAAATCATAAACTAAATATTTTTTTCAGGATAAATACATTTCTAAAATACTCTTGAATACAGTTGTTGAAAACTAAAGCATTGTTTTTAACTTAAATTAAAGTACATTACAAAAAAAAAAAAAAAAAAAGGAAATCCAAAATAAAACGACAACAGATCCTCGTAACAATGCAGCTGATGCATTGTCCCCATCTACACCCCCACCAATAAGGGTGTCCGAGCACAACGTAATTATTGTGTAGAAAACTCATTCGAGTATTTCAAAACAGGTCTTTGTGTCTTGTTGAGTGAGAAGAAGAAGAAGAAGAGATCAGAGAAGAGTACTATCGATTAAGCTAGTTCATTCTGATTATTTGACAATAAGGAAGTAGGCCACAACTTTACTGATTGATCATAGTTTCATCGTTCTCTTTATTACGAGTCAATTCAACTTTACTGAAAAATAAATTAAGGGTTTTTTCAGTGTTTTTTCATGTTACAAGTGAATTCAAGTTCTTAACCGGGTGTCAATTCTCTTTATTTTTGTTGAAACTTAATTAGGCTTAGGCAAGTAAAGTTTAAGAAATAAGGAGATCAGTTGTATACTGAGAGAGATCAAGTGAAAGAGATCAAACTCCAAAGTTTCTCAATAAGATTTCAACAACTTGTGTTTTACTTGAAAAAGATTCAAATCAACAGTAGTAACATGTCAAAAACAAAGACAGCAGCATAATGAAGTATATATAAATACTGTACCTGGATTGAAAAGAATCTGAAGCTAATTGATGAGTGAGTTAATGTGTGGACGCACCCCAATGTTGAAATTCTGGGAAATCTGATCTGTAAATGTAAGCACAAGAATATGAGAAAGAGTAGTCAAACTAGACACCTATCAAGCTGACAAGAGGCAATCAACAGACAAGATAAAACCTTGAGAGCAGCTGTTTTTAAGACAGGTAGTTGAAGTTGATGACAATATGAACATGTAAGAACAAAGCTATAATATGAGTTTTGTGCTCTAAAATAGATTAAGCAACATATATAATCAACCTCTGCCTGATTGATTATTCTACAACAAAATGGGTAAGCTTATTTGAAACAAAATTAGTGGTAGAAAAACAAGAAACGAAAGTAGTATTTACCTTGCAAGGAAGAAAGATGTGTTGAACTCAATACGAGATTATTCAATTCAATCGGAAAAGGAAGCACAGATCTTGAGAAGAGATCTCTCTAAGTGGGAAGACTACCTTTTAAATTCATTGCAATTCGGAAGCAGCTTTATCTTTTTTTCTTTGGAGAAATCAATAGAAATTGGCAGGAAGCTACGACTTCACCTTCCAAAGGTATAAACAGCAAATCCCTTGTGCTTTCTTTGTCAGGTATGCAAAGACTAGTCTCTCTTCCTCCTGGAAACCACCAATGTCACCATCGAAAGGAATCATTTGCTTTATTTATTCACACTAACTATTCAACGTGTTCACATTACACTGCTTTAAAGTTTAATCCTTCGGAGAAGTCATGAAATTGGTAGCAAGCTACAACTTTACCAAAGGTAAGCGAGCTATCTTCTATCTTTTTTCCTTTTTACTGCAAACTTATTTTTAGTCTGTGTGATAATGCCAAGCAGCAATTAATTGATTGACATGCAGGAGGAAGATTTACATATTCACCATTTTACTGTTAAGAAATAAAACACATAAGATGAAATCTTTAAATCTTTCAACATTTTTTTATGGTTTCGTACTTTGAGATTATTGGAAAATTAAGGCAGTGATTCTGTAGACTTTCGTTATGGGATTGTTATCATTTAATATAACAGCATTGATTAAATGGGGCTTAATTTTTGTTAATCAACATGTAGTCTCTGTGTGATCTCTCGTTTTCCTTAGTAGTTTTTTTTTTTTTGTTTTTTTATCTCAGCGCACCATTTTTCATTTTGTTACACTGTAACTTGTTTATGCTTTTGGCAAAGAAGTGGGCTCATCAGCATGCAGACAAACAAACAAACTGTAGCATCAATTTTCCAACGTTCTTGAATATCGTCACATACCATTCTCCAAGCCTGGTATTTCTATGTGATTAAGCTGACTGCTGTGGCTGCTGCTACATGTTTATATAGTGTCTGGATAATTACCATTTTGGTTTCTTTCCGTTGACTTCTGAGATTGAGAATGACTAGGACCCACACCCACCAAGATTGGACCCACACCCACCGTTGACTTCCGTTAACAGTGGATGCAAAGTGGGCCAGGGCTAGATCAAACGGTGAAGAATTTTTTAAAATATATATATATATACACAAGTAACACACTTGTATAATTTTTGAGGGTGCATTATTTTCAACAATGCAATGTTAAAAACAAAAAAGTTATGAAGATTGTGCTTAAATAAACAGCGCAACCTTCATATTTTTTTTATATATTTTAAAAATAAATTAATATTGAAAATAAAGTTGGTAATTCAAGATCCCATAGATATATATATACAAAAAAAAAATGTGTCAAAAGAGGAGATTAATTAACCTCTCAATATTGGAAAGGACCAGCTACGAATCATGAGAAAAGGGCCACGAAGTATTCACAAACATTTTATTCCATCATTTTTCCTTTAAACAAGATTCGAGCTAGCATCTTTATCCATTTTTGTAGATTTCTTCGTCTTCTTTGTTACATTTAACGTAAGGGTTATTACCCCCAAAAACTAAAGCCAGGTGGATCTCATGAGACTTCATAAATCAAAGGTTTTTGATAGGATTAGCATTTTTATGTACAAAAACAATATTTTTTATCAAGAGATTTTTCAAAAATCATTTCTAAGAAGCTGAAATTAATTGTAGGAGTTCAAAAAGAACCCACGTATTTATATAGTTATAATATCTACCCTGGTTCGAGATGATTTTAGTTGTGAGCTCATTAGACCAATCAATTTTTTTTATATTTTTTTAATAAATATATAACACTTTAATTACCAAACATTAATTAAAATATATAAAACTTTAATTTAAAATCAGATCATTTTATTTTCATAACAAGATGAAATATTTTATTCTTTTAATAAAAAAACAGAGATACTTTTTAAGATATAGAATTATTTTGATGGGTAAAAAAATATTTATATTTAAAACAATACAATAACTAATTGCCAAACATGTTTCAAACAAATATTATTGCCATCACACAAGATACAAAACAATAATTTTAAAACGATTTAATTATTTAAAATGCAATGCAAAACCATTATCATAGTACTAAACATGTATTTCGTTTGCTTGATCTAAATTTCATTTTAAAGAAAATATTTATAAACTAGTCAATAATTGTGATTTTTTTATATATAGTGGGTTTTAAAAAATGTCAATAAAAACAATATTTAAGAGTTAATTTTGATCAATTAACCACGTAATTGATCGGGAAATTCACCTATCTCGACGTCACAATTTATCAATAAAGCAAATAGGGGAACATTAATCACGTCGCCCCTCTCTGCGCCACTCGCGGGAAAAGGACTCTCATGACACGCGTCATCGTATAGTAGCCTGGACCACAAGTGGTCCGTAGCTAGAGCACGCGCCATTGAAAAGTTGAATCAAGGACGTGCACGTGGAGCGATCAGGAAAGTGGGGACAGCTGATAATTTTTTTAACTTCTCTGACAGCCGCCGGCTTAATCAATGCATACTGTTTGTGGTCCCCACACGACAAAATCGTGGGGTCCACAACCACAGAAACGATAAATCGTGATCTTTGTGTGTGGGGCCCAGTTTCATAAGAGGTTGGGCCCAGCAGAGATAGGGGGACTGTGTGGTGTTTACGACAAAAACTGTCCACTTAAAAGGACCAATGTGCCCTATGGTCCCCTACCTAGTTGCTTTGCCTTCTTTTCTTAATATTTTTTTTATTGCAGGGGACCGCGAGATCCTCCCGTCAGGCAAACAACATTGCAAGGCATTATGTTATTCAAGATCTGTTTGTTTTGTAATGAGATGCGATACATCTGCAACTATGAATTTAATCAATATATATTATGATTTTTACATGTATTTCATGGAAGATCTCTTTTAAAATATTGATAAAAAATTATAATTTATATTTTATTAATTTATGTTTTTAAACCACGATCGTGTAGTTAAAACATACCAAAATAAAATGAATCATCCAGTAAGGTGACCCAATGATAAGAGTTTAGAACTAAGAAGTTTATTATTCATGTGATTTCAGGTTCGAGCCACGTGATTATTAATATGATGGTCATTGGAGATTTACATGGTTGTTAATTTCATGATTTGTGAAATTAGTTAATATGTATACAAGCTGACTCAAACAATTATATTAATAAAAAAACATATAAAAAAATTTGGAGATGAGCTTGTGTATGCTTGTCCTTTCTTCAAGGTAGCCCGTGTACTTGCATGCAATCTTCCTTCTGTTTTTTTTTTTTTTATCACAATCCAACACCTTTTGTCATAATGTTTCTGTTACTTGTTATATCCTGTGTTTGGATTTAATGCTAGTATAACTCCGAGGGTTGTATTTGATTGTGAAGGAATTCCCCCTTAATTTCCAAAGTTTAAATCTTGGTAAGATTAACAAGCAACTGATGTAATTTGTTTTTTAAAAAATAAACCATGTTAAAGTCAAGGCTATACATTTAAGATTATATTAGAATGAAATTTAATCTCTAATCATTAAAAAAAAAAAGTCTCCAAGTTATGTTATATAATAGTGGAGGACTTGCGATTTACACAGCAGGTCTAGAATTTAAGTTAGGAAGTACACTCTTTGTAAAAACCATGAACAATTAGAGTTTTACTTATTTATCTGTGTCTAGTCATTAAAAAAAGAAAGTCTCCAAGTGATGTTGTATAATAGCGGAGGACTTGCGATTAATTCAGCACATCTAGAATTTAAATCAGGACATACAATTTTTGTGAGAACCTACAATGATCATAGTTTTACTCGCTTACTTGTGTCATATATGAATCATATACAATATAGCCATCAACATCCAAATGTATAAACTTTCTTCGATTTAAAAACAGGGAAGAGAGCACCTGAGCCATACCTGGACGGTCAACTGCATTGCTGCTGTAAAATTATGAGAATCAAGACCCATGTGATAGAGATAGTATTTAACTTGAAATAACACGAACATTAATTAAAAAAAAAAAAAGGTAGCTTTCCCGGGCCTCACGAGGGTATGATTTTTTTTCTCGTTCAACTTTGTGTGCCATCAAAGAAGTCATTTGGAAAGGTAAAATTGATGGCGATTTGTTCACTTGCCTTGGATCACTCCAGCTGATTCAAGTGTTCTCCCTGACATTGATGCTGAGTTGCTGACTATTCAGCCGAGTTTGCGCGTGTGTGCAAGGAGCTGCATGTCCTACTACTACTCTATTATCTATTCACCTTTCTTGTCACTGCAAATTTTAGATGTGCTATCGCAATTGTTTTATATTATGTTTTAAAAATATTTTTTAAAAAATAATAAAATAATATTTTTAAATCATATATACTAATATGAAAAATATTTTTTTTTTTAAATATAAAAATATAATTTTAATACATTCCACTGTAAGACTCAACAATTTTGATGCTGACATCTAAAACTTCCCATGATTATCTTTCTCTGTTCATTGTTCTATTCCTTTCAGTGCTGGCATCTGTTAGCTTCTCCTCTCTTTTTATTCAACAAGTGATTTTTAAATCGTTCTCCGTGTAGAATAACATCAAATGTTTTTTTTAGAATTTTAATATATTTTTAATTAAAAAACATCATCCACCATGTTATAAAATAAAATAATACTATTTTATTAAAATAGTTTGTATATGATTAAAGTTAAATATTCTTCTTTTTCAATCCTATAGATGTATCTAATCTTCACGTGGATATAGAATATTCACCTGAATAAATTCTTGTAAATTCAGATCTCAGTTTATCTTGATTATAATCTTGATTTGCTCTGTAAATTCAACTTAATATTTTGTAGAAACATTCTGATTTTGTTTTGATCGTTCCATTCCAGCCATAAAAGTGTTTTATTTTTTAAAAAAAAAATTTGTCTATTTTTATAATATCAATCATATTTTTTAATTTGATTGTTAAAACATAATATTTTTTTTTAAAGAGTCTTCTGATATAATATTATATCTCAAGTTATATTTTAGAGTAATCAAAGTTTAAAAAAGACCTCTCAGTGATGTATTTTTTAATTTTGTTTAAATTTATTATCTATTTTGAATGTTATGTATTTGTATCTATTTCTAGATTGATTTTTTTTTTCAATCTTGTCATTTAACAATATTTTTTTTTATAATTTACTATATTTGGAATTATTATGGTCCTATGACTCGTGTTATGAATTTAAAAGATTAATTCAGGTTGATCCAGATCGATTTAATATATTATTATCTTGATTTATTTTTAAAGAATATATATAATATTGAATTTTTTTAAGCCAAACTATATTTTTATCAGTTGTAGATTGTCTTTGAACTCATTAAGTTGATTAGGTCATATTCATTAAAATTATTATTTTTATTTGGGTTTAAGATTTGAATTGCATAATTTCAATTTAATTTATTTTTAAATTATGTTGATTGAATTAATATTTTAAAATATACACATATATAACCCTAAAACAGTCCACCAAAACATGCTAAAACATGCTGTTTCAAATAAAAAACAATATAATAGAATTTACAATCTTAGATATAACCCATTACAAACGATGACGTAAAGAGTAGAAGAGAATCTCATTGGAGAGTGCATCCCACACACTCGAAAGTCGAAAGTGAAGGGGAGAGAGAACTACCTATAATTTAATTAAAAATATCCACAGTTTGAGAATAGTTAGCTAGTAAAATTATGGTGACTGAAATCAAGGATGAAGATCAGGAAGTAAATGCAGCAACATGAAGATCAGGAAAGTAAATGCTGTTACAGAAGAATATATGCAGTAACAGAAGGATATGGTCAATCCGTGAATGCAGCAACAGAATCCTATAATTAACATGATCAGATTCCAAAATTGAAGAAGATATGATCCTGTGATTTGATATTATACAGCTGTTACCAGCTTGAACTGTAGTTACGTAAGAATTCCTTTATCAAATGTAATACTATATAAAGCAACATGTACAGAGAACTGGAATTATAAAGATATGTGGGCTTCTCTCTAAAACCAGTGTTTCTTTATTTTTATATATTAAGATTCTTGTGCAAATGTTATTTACACAGTTTCTACTGGGAAAATAAATTCCTTTGGTTTATTGTAAGCTTCTTCAACCTGGGAAACAACTTCTGTTCTAAGATTTACAGCATGCGTGTTTGGCTTCTTGTACCTGTAAACTTCATAACAATGGTTCTGAATAATAAAGCTAAATGAACCATAGCTTTCTTCTTAGAGAGACATCTTCACTCATATAGTCTCTCATCCAAACTGATGGTGTCCGAACATGTCTTTCTATAATAGTTGTGTCTGGCTGGTCATTATGATCAAGTTCCTAGCTTTCTAGTGTTGGCTCATCAATCTGAGACTCTTCTATATTGTTATTATTTCCTAGAGCAGCTTCTTCATTCATTTCCCACTCAAGATCAGCAATGATTATTTCTTGGTCATTGTTACTCCAATCCCAAACTTTATTTTTTTCAAAAACAATATCATGACTTATCACTATCTTTTTAGAAATTGGATAAAAAAGATGATAAGCCTTGGATTCTTCGCTGACACTAGAATGCACTTTATACTCTTATCATCGAGTTCAATCCTCTTGTGAAGAACATGCACGTGTACTAAACACCTAAAAACTCTAAAGTGCTCCACTTATGGTTTAGAACCACTCCAAGTTTTTTTTTTGGCGTCACGTTTCTCACTGCTAGAGTTGGACTTCTATTGAGTATATAAATGGTCCAATTGATTGCTTTAGCTAGTAAGTTCATGGAATTTTCTTCTTTGTAAGTATGCTTAGAACCATGTTCATAATAGTTCTGTTCTTCCTTTCTGCGACGCCATTATGTTGGGGTAGTGTAAGCAGTTGTCAACTATCTTTGACTTCCATTCATTTTGCAAAAATCTATGAACTACAGTGAAGTGAATTCACCCCAATAATTTGTACGCAAGCTTCTTGTGCTTGAACTAGTTTCCTTTTTAACCTTAGCCTTGAAACTTACAAAATTGTCAAGAGATTTTGACTTTTCAACCAAGTAGTACACCCATGTTTTCCTACTATAGTCATCAATAAAGGAAATGAGATGTCTTCCATATACTCTGCCTTGTAAATGAATCGTTGTTGCTTTCCCACTAAACATTGCATAAACTTTCGTGTATGCTTGGAATTTTGGCAAGCCCTTCACCATATTCTTTTGTTGAAGGATTTATAGACCACTCCAACCTAAATGTCTATACTGCGATGCCATAAATGAGATTGATCATCCACAATAGTGTTGAAAAACTTTTGTCCATGTGATTGTTTGCGAGCTAGAAAGATAAACATTTGATTTGCTGCCATTTTAGTCTCCCAGATTAGTCCTATGTCTGGATGATAAATCCCACACTTGTCATGTTTGATAAGAAAAATAATACCCTTCTTTGCAATTGTCCAATGCTTAGTATATGATTATGTACATCTAGCATATAAAATACTTCAATGATGACTTGCATCATTCCATTGACTTCCATACAAACATTTAATTTTCCTTGCACAACCAAGCTTGAATTATTCCTCAACTTCATAGATTTCCTGAAAGTATCATCCAAATCTGTGAACATCTCCTTCTTGCCACATATGTGATTGCTGCATCCCAAGTCCAAAAACCATAATTCTTTCTATCAACTTCTTCGGTATCCATGTAAGCCATCAACAACATTTTTCACTAGTTTCTGTGTAGACACCTTTTGAATCCTTCCCCTTACTAGGACATTCCCACTGAAAAATGCCCATGTTCATGACAATTGTAACATTTGATGGTAGAATTGTAAAATGCATATACCTTTTCCTTATCCTCTTCCTCTGAAATTGTTGGACATCATGTAAAATCCATCTTGTCTGCCTTGTTGGACATCATGACTAACCTTCAAAGCCTGCTCATTTACTATGTGTCTCCCCATTCTTTGCTCGTGTACCATCAAGTTGCTTTGAAGTTCATCGATAAATAGGATGTCAAGATCATTTGCTCGTGTACCATCTAATCTTCACGTGGATATAGAATATTCACCTGAATAAATTCTTGTAAATTCAGATCTCAGTGTTTGAACTCGGGAATTTAAAAACAAAACAAACTATAATATATTTTATCTTGATTATAATCTTGATTTGCTCTGTAAATTCCACTTAATTTTTTGTAGAAACATTCTGATTTTGTTTTGATCGTTCCATTCCAGCCATAAAAGTGTTTTATTTTTTTTAAAAAATTTTTGTCTATTTTTATAATATCAATCATATTTTTTAATTTGATTGTTAAAACATAATAAAATTTTATAAAGAGTCTTCTGATATAATATTATATCTCAAGTTATATTTTAGAGTAATCAAAGTTAAAAAAAGACCTCGCGAGACTATCAGTGATGTATTTTTTAATTTTGTTTAAATTTATTATCTATTTTGAATGTTATGTATTTGTATCTATTTCTAGATTGATTTTTTTTTTTCAATCTTGTCATTTAACAATATTTTTTTTATAATTTACTATATTTGGAATTATTATGGTCCTATAACTCGTGTTATGAATTTAAAAGATTATTCAGGTTGATCCAGATCGATTTAATATATTATTGTCTTGATTTATTTTTAAAGAATATATATAATATTGAATTTTTTTAAGCCAAACTATATTTTTACCAGTTATGTAGATTGTCTTTGAACTCATTAAGTTGATTAGGTCATATTCATTAAAATTATTATTTTTATTTGGGTTTAAGATTTGAATTGCATAATTTCAATTTAATTTATTTTTAAATTATATTGATTGAATTAATATTTTAAAATATACACATATATAACCCTAAAACAGTACACCAAAACATGCTAAAACATGCTGTTTCAAATAAAAAACAATATAATAGAATTTACAATCTTAGATATAACCCATTACAAACGATGACGTAAAGAGTAGAAGAGAATCTCATTGGAGAGTGCATCCCACACACTCGAAAGTCAAAAGTGAAGGGGAGAGAGAACTTCCTATAATTTAATTAAAAATATCCACAGTTTGAGAATAGTTAGCTAGTGGACACGTGTATGAACCAAACCTTAAATATGTAATAATAAAATAACAAATGAAAATATCAAGCAAGACGCGGTTCAGGTTACGTGGGGTGCCCGCTACGTGTGTCGCTCAGCGTGCAATTTGGGTTCTGTCACCATCGATCAATCACAGCTATGTGTACAGATTATCACCATCCTTTTGGACGGTTGCAGGGACCCACACGTTTTTCACGAGGCAATGAAGAGCAACACCCATAGTGTCCCAATCTCTTACACTTTTGCATGCACTAACAAATAAATCAAGCTGTCTTAACAACAACATTAAACTTTGTTTGTTTTTTTTAACCGTCAAATATTTTGGATTTATTTTTGTCTAATCAGGTTGTAAATTATTGCTTATTCAAATTCCAAGCATGGTTAGCAGATCATGTACAAGAGTCGGATCACGAGTTTATTAAATAAAAGTCATTTTTTTAAAAACTAAAATAACATTGAGTCAAATTTTATTTTATAAAAACATTTTAATTAACTAAATTATATTTCACTCAAGTTTGATTTTATTAAATCGTGTTGGTTGAGCCCATTTTTAAATTAATTCAAAGCAAAATAAAACTTGACAAGCTAGATTTATGTTGATATGTCGAGCTGCATGGATATTAGCAATTACAAGTTAATTATTTTTATCCAAATTGTAAGAATTTTTTTATTAATTTTTTTTTATAATATTAATCATTATATTATTTGTTATTTCCATATACGATAACTATATACAAAATATTGCTAGAGCATGAATAAAAGGTGTTGCAAATTGAAATTTGCAACAATTTTTATCCAAATTGTAATAATTTTTTTATTAAAAATTATTTTAAAATATTAATCATTATATTTTGAATTGTGATCGTATTTAATCTCATTTTATTACAAGAAGTTCGGAGAGTTACGATTGAACTATCACAGACTTGCAATTACAGGCGTTAACATTTTATGATATTCCTTGGATCAACCCCAAAACTCTTTTTAAGTTGTATTCTTGTTGTTTAATTTAATTGGCAGAAAGACAAAATTGGAATATTTTCATGTAAAAACTGTATGCATGGAGCAACTCTATTCTAATCTTATATTGATCCCTGTATTAACCAGAATTAAAATCTAGAAGGGGGGGGAAGAAGATTATCAGAATTACATTGAACGAAAAATTTCCCCATGATTTCTCAGACCATGGTAGTAATGCCGCCATTGTATCTACGACTAGTTCTATCTGGTGAAAGCCCTTCTTCCATAGTTTTCCTTTTTTTAAATTATTTTTATTAAAAACTTGTTTCAACCTCCATTTCAGGTCCCTTCAAGAAAATGCTCTGATACCAATTGAAAGTGTTTGAAGTGTTTAAACTGCCAATTGAGAAAATATTTCCAGATTTCAATCTGAACAGTACCTGTTGTTACTGTTTTGTTGAACTAAAATCTGATGAAACTAATTTTCAATTGCTGAAAGGTGTTTGGGTGTTTGAGGTGTTTGAAGAGTGTTTGGAAAGAAATAAAATAGATAAGAAGAACAGAATTGATGTTGCAGATTTTATTAAGAATGAATAAGACTTGATTGCATTATATTGAAAGCAATCTTCGTACATATTTATAGAAGCAAATAAAACTGAAAATGCTAAACTCAAGCCATGATCTTGTTAACAGACTAACAGATCAACAGACTCCTACAGACTAGGACAAGTCTTTATTAATGCAGTAAAAATAGGAACTGAAAAACAGAATCTTAAAGTAAAATTCAACACCCTCACCCAAACTAAAGATGGGACTACTGGAGGAAGAAGGTATGGTTTAGAATCAAACACGCGCGTTGAGATGGTGACCTATGCTTTAATTTTCTAACACGGCATCCACAACAAGCAAGAGCTATATATAAATCTCCTTGCTCCCTTTCCTTTGTATGTTATCTTTGATTACTATTGCATTGCGTATTCTTTGATCATATTGCCTTTCCGATTGCTGCAATTTGATCATTAAAGTCACCGAGTAGCTGGAATCCGACCACCTCATAAACACCATACAGAGGTAACCTTTGAGATTGTTTCTATAGGTTGCATGCTTGAAGTCTTTTTTCGTTCCATCTTTTCAGCAATATTTCACTAGCAAGATTGCCAAAGAAAATAATTGTTCCATTGGATTTTACGTTGTCATGATTTTTCAAGTAACTCTTCTTTGCTTCTTGTTAACTACATGTAAATTTAAGGCAGCTGGAAGCATTATTGATCAGCTAAAATCTCTCTTCATAGCTGGAGGATGTTAAGGAACCATCTCACCTAAAAGCTTAAGCTTGTAAGTGAGGCCCTATAATATGATTTATATTATTCTCTAACACACCCCCTCAAGTGAAAGCCCTTTTGGGCTTTAAACTTGCACAGGCCCATATCACCTTGTGCTTGGTTTTTATCAAATAGAATAGGGATGGTGAGATTCGAACTCGTGACCGCTGGGTCAACAAGGCTCTGATACCATGTTAAGGAACCATCTCACCTAAAAGCTTAAGCTTGTAAGTGAGGCCCTATAATATGATTTATATTATTCTCTAACAGAGGAATCCAACCAGTGTTTTTTTATATAACTAACTCATCTTTGCATGTTTTAATTTCATTTCTTTACTCATAACTTGAAAGCTTTACGTTCAGATAGATCATGATTGACCAGTTTATTGAGTTCCTTGTAGGTCTTCAAGTATCTATTTTAGAAATGCAGAAAGAAAAACGCAAGCAATCCAAACATGAAGAAGACGATTCATCCTCGCGAAAGAGAAGAAAAGCTGACCTCAGCAAGCCTGTCAGTTTTATCTCCACAGGTAAGGTAGAGATATCTCGTGCTGAGAGCATAATAATAATAAAAATTCTTTGGTATATCAGTTTTGGTAAAATCGGACCGTGACATTCCATCTGTATTTCTGTTTACAAGTCTATTTATAGATTATTTTGAATTTTATTATTTGCTCAGATCACTTCCAATTGTTCTTTATTTCTCATTGCTAAATAATGGAAGTGTTCAACAATGACAAATATTATCAACCCCTTTGTTTATGAATTCACGAGAGTTTCTGCGGTTTCCATGACAGAGCCAGAGTCGTCTCGCTCTAGACCAAAGGGGGCCTACGATGTATTTCTGAGTTTTAGAGGAGAAGATAATCGCAAGAATTTTACAAATCATCTATATACTGCCTTAGTTCAAGCAGGAGTCCACACTTTTCTAGATGAAATTGAAATTCCTAGAGGTGAAGAAATCTCCAAACATCTCCTCAAGGCAATTCAAGAGTCGAAGATATCCATAGTGATCTTCTCAAAAGGATATGCTTCCACTAGATGGTGTCTTAATGAACTTGTAGAGATTCTTAAGTGCAAAAATAGGAAAACTGGCCAGATTGTTCTTCCTATATTCTATGACATTGATCCTTCAGATGTGAGAAAGCAGACTGGTAGTTTTGCAAAAGCATTTGATAAGCATGAAGAATGTTTTAAAGAGAAGGTGAAGGAGTGGAGAAAAGCTCTTGAGGAAGCAGGAAATCTCTCTGGATGGAATCTCAATGATATGGAAAATCGGTATGCCTTTTTTTCTCTAAGATTCATTTTATGGAGTGATTGTATGTACTTTAGAGTAATTTTACCGTGTGATACAATAAATTTTTTTAGCATATATACTTAATTGTCTCTCTATTAAGCTCTTGCTTTTGTCGATGAGCAGGCACGAATCAAAATTAATCCAAGCCATCATCAAGGATGTGTTGAACAAATTGGATCCCAAGTACATAAATGTTGCTACTAACGTGGTAGGTATTGATCGCCTTGTCCAAACTATTAGTGACTTCCTAAGTATGGCAACAGATGAGGTTTGCATGGTGGGCATGCATGGGATGCCAGGAATAGGAAAGACGACAATAGCAAAAGTTGTTTTTAATCAACTCTGCTATGGATTTGAGGGTAGCTGTTTTCTTTCGAATATCAATGAAACATCAGAACAACCGAATGGGCTTGCTCATTTACAAGAACAACTTCTTCATGATATCTTAAAACAAAATGTTGCCACTATCAATAATGCTGATAGAGGAATGGTTCTGATCAAAGAACGACTTTGTCACAAAAGAGTTATTGTTGTTGCTGATGATGTGGCTCAGCAGTACCAACTAAATGCTTTGGTAGGACAGCGAAGCTGGTTTGGTCCGGGAAGTAGAGTGATAATTACAACCAATGATGAACGCTTGCTTCTTAAAGTGGATCGAAAATTTAAGGTTGAAGAATTGAAACGAGATGCGTCCCTTCAGCTTTTTAGTTGGCATGCCTTTAGGGACAACAAGCCATCAAAAGATTATGTTGAGCTTTCGAATGATGTAGTTGATTACTGTGGAGGGATTCCTTTAGCCCTTGAGGTTTTAGGTTCTAGTTTGTCTGCGAAAAACAAATCTAGATGGAAATGTGTGCTCGACAAATTGAGAATAATTCCAAACCATGATATTCAGGAAAAACTTAAAATATGTTTTGACAAACTGGATGACCACATACTACAAAAAACATTTCTTGATCTTGCATGCTTTTTTATTGGTAGAAATAAAGAATATGTATCACATGTACTTGAAGCTCGATGCGGTTACAATCCAGAAGATGATTTGGGAATGTTAAGGAACCATCTCACCTAAAAGCTTAAGCTTTTAGGTGAGGCCCCAGAATATGATTATATTATACTCTAACACACCCCCTCAAGTGAAAGCCCTTTGGGCTTGAAACTTGCACAGGCCCACATTACCTTGTGCTTGGTTTTTTTTATCAAATAGAATGGGGGTGGTGAGATTCGAACTCGTGACCGCTGGGTCAACAAGGCTCTGATACCATTCTCTAACACCCCCCCTCAAGTGAAAGCCCTTTGGGCTTGAAACTTGCACAGGCCCACATCACCTTGTACTTGATTTTTATATCAAATAGAATGAGGGTGGTGAGATTCGAACTCGTGACCGCTGGGTCAACAAGGCTCTGATACCATGTTAAGGAACCATCTCACCTAAAAGCTTAAGCTTTTAGGTGAGGCCCCAGAATATGATTATATTATACTCTAACAGGGAACTCTTAGGGAAAGGTCTCTGATTAACGTTAATGCTTCTGGAGAGATAAGCATGCATAATCTATTAAGAGACATGGGAAGGGAGATCATTCACAAAGAGTCACCTGACCACCCTGGAAAACGCAGCCGAATTTGGCGATGTGAGGATGCATGGAATGTACTCAGCAAGAAAATGGTAATAACTAAATGCATACACAAAAGCACAATCATGCACGTATATCTTTGCTTTAAACTTCTTACATATAATTACTTTGAAACTCTATTGAATTTTGTTTGATTTTCAGGGAACAGAGGTTGTAGAGGGTTTATCGGTGGATGTGAGAGCATCAGAAAATAAATTACTGAGCACAGGATCATTCACAAAGATGAGATTCTTGAAGTTACTCGAAATCAATGGAGTACATCTCTCTGGGCCCTTCAAACTGCTTTCAGAAGAGTTGATATGGATTTGTTGGCTTGAATGTCCTTTGAGATCTTTTCCATCTGATTTGATGCTGGACAACCTAGTTGTTCTTGAGATGCAGTATAGTAACATCAAAGAATTATGGAAGGAGAAAAAGGTGCGTAACATACTACAATCCTCCAAAATTTGTCATTGATGTAATTTATAATCATAAGTTATAAGCTTTAATGATAACTTTTTGGTTATTTTCCTTACTGCTCTTACAGATTCTCAACAAACTAAAAATCCTTAATCTATGTTATTCAAAGAATCTTGTTAAAACACCAAACTTGCACAGTTCAAGTCTAGAGAAACTCCTGTTGGAAGGTTGTTTGAGTTTAGTGGAGGTGCATCAATCTGTTGGACATTTAAAGAGCCTCATTTTCTTAAATCTAAAGGGATGTCGAAGGCTAAAGACTCTTCCCCAAAGCATTTGCGATGCAAAGTCTCTTGAGATTTTGAATATTTCTGAGTGTTCACAACTTGAGAAGTTGCCGAAGCACATGGGTGGTATGGAATCCTTTACCGAGCTGCTAGCTTAACAACGAGCAATTTCTTGCTTCAATTGAACATTTAAAGTATCTAAGGAAGTTGTCATTATGCGGATACAACTTCAATGCAGACACACCATCATCTACATCATGGCCTTCACCAATTTCATCATGGATTTCAGCAAGTGTTTTAGATTGGAAAGCTTTGCTGCCACATTATTTCACTAGTTGGAGATTATTGAGAAAACTAAGACTTGCTTATTATGGTTTGTCTGAACGCACAACTAATTGTGTTGATCTTGGTGGTTTGTTTTCTCTCTAGGAATTGAATCTATCAGGAAACAATTTCTCTAGTCTGCCTTCAAGCATCAGCGTCCTTCCTAAGCTTCAGCTTTTGAGAGTTTCACATTGCAGGAATCTTGTATCAATCTCAGAGCTTCCCTCAAATTTAAAACTCTTAGATGCAATCGGCTGCAAATCAATGGAGAGAGTAAGACTGCCAATCCAATCAAAAAATAATTCAAATCTATCTCTACATAGGTGTCGAAGTAATCATGGTTGGATTATATCCTCTGATACCGTCTGCGATTTATCGAATAATAATACGAGTCTTGTTGAGGTACAATTTCATTCTCTTTTGCACATAAAGAAACACATAATTGACACATGCTATATAGAATTAATGCATATTCATATGGATTGAT
This sequence comes from Salix brachista, assembly GCA_009078335.1. NCBI lineage: Eukaryota > Viridiplantae > Streptophyta > Magnoliopsida > Malpighiales > Salicaceae > Salix > Salix brachista. The sequence goes on from CM018590.1 coordinate 2,021,563, forward strand.
TATTTTTTAAAATTTCCGCACTGATCTTTGAAATGTAAATATACACAGGCATCTTACAATCGTTGTTATGGATATCATATTGCCGACTACGATGCCAGTTTGCTTATGAGTCTCATTTGTCATAAGTATCAAATTGGGTTGAGATACCGTGCAGAAGGATGTTCATTGTCATTTCATATACCTCAAGTATTCCAAGGGTTGGTTTTTTGGGCTTTTAGTACAAGGATGTTTTTTAGTAGTAGTCATACAATCAAAGCTATTATTAGAAAAAAGAGCAACGGTATGCAAGTGTTTCAAGCTACTACACAAGGAGTAGGACTCTATTGCCCTCTTAGTTGGGTAAGATACGTAAGTTTAAGTGAGATGGCAATGGAAGAATATTGTGGACACGAAGAGTTGGAATTGAATGTGAATTTGGGGAGCGAAGACATTAATGTGAAACAATGTGCGATCCAGGTAATAGAGGATTTGGATTCATTCGAAGCAATAGAGTGGGATCCCGACATTGAAAGTGATAATGTGATACCTTCACCACCTAGTCATGTCCTTTATCATCCCCTTTATGGTTCCATATCATTTACTACAGCAGAGAAGTGGAAAGCGGATTTACTCAAGTCGAAGAATTTCCAATGGTAGATTTATCCATTTTCTTAGTACTAACCTAGAGCTACGTGGAACTTTGGATCATTATATATCTCATCTGTACCAATTTAAGAAGAGGAAACTTTAACCTCAACCCAGTTAGTTGAAGGATTTCTTTGTGAAATTTCTATATCTCATACCTTCTTAGTTATGATATTATCGCCTTGTTGTATAAAATTAATTAATAAAGCATGTTCTTTTTGAGTTAAATGTCAACTGCTCACAGTTTTTTTCTTGAGAAATTGAAGCAATTGTGTAATTAAAACATAAAAATAATGTGTTAGGGAAACTCATTTCTTGTCTTTGGAAATCTAATTTGTCTCATGAGCTAATTCTAAATAGGCTAAAAAAAGAATAATTCTAGTTAAGTTTGATATTTAAATGCACAATGTGGAAATTTGCTTTATTGTGTAATTGATATGAGTTGTTTTTTCCTTAATTACTGAATTACTAATATGGAAAGATCAATTAAGGTACTAGATTGAAAGGAAACTTAAGATTGAAAATTAACCCTAATGGAGTAAAACTCAAGAAACTCAAAAGCCAAGGACTAAAAATCTGACTCTAATCCATTGATGAGAAAAACGAAGGCTTTTCGAATTGCCAACTCATATATTTTACTAAAACAAAATGCAATAATATTTCTTTTTAATTAAAAACTAGATTATTGTTAATGATCCAAACATACCAAACTATACAAAATAAGAACAAACACCAAACCATTTTTTTCACAAATACAAAAATTATTTTTGATATTAGCACATGAAAATGATCTAAAAACACCATTTTTTTAATATAAAATAAAAAAAATTCAATTTTTTTCATAAAGCAACTTTGAAATGTAGAAACATACAGACCTTTTGAGTTCATGATATTAAGATACTGTTTATCATTGTGTTTTAAAAGTGTTTTTTTATTTTTTTTTAATTTTTAGATCTCTTTTACGTGCTGATGTCAAAAATAATTTTTTAAAAATAAAAAACATTATTTTGATGTATTTTTAAACAAGAAATATTTTTAAAAGCAACTTCAACCACATTTTTAAACAGAAAATAAAATTAGGACTTAAATTATATAGTTTAGTCGAGGTTGAAGAAAAAATAAAGTAAGAAATTTATCCCATTAATCTACTAGTCTCATAAAAATAATTATAATATTATGTTAATAACAAACTCTTTATACTTCCATTTTATAAATAAAATGTAAGGAAGTTAAATGTCAGGAGCTATTGTATTTCATTGCTAGTTATTTGTTTACTAAATGGGAATAAGAACCGAAACATCACACTGGGGTTTGAAGGAATCACACTCCCTGATGAGGAAATCATCACACTCTCAAAGTAAAAGGCAGCACTTTTTTCATAATATTCTGGTCATATTCCATTAAAATACCAGAAGCATATTTATATCGGTTTGAGTTAGTGCTAATCATTTGGATTCCCATTTAGTAAACCATAAGGATTCCTATGTAAGAAACATAAACAAGCCACTTATTTAAGGGCTAAGAAAAGAAATAAAGCAGGAAAATAAAAGTCTGACCTTGCCACTAAATTTCCTGTGGTCCAGGAAATTATAGAATTGCCTTTGACCATACTACCTAGAAACAGCATCTGTTAAAATAGCTTGAAAAACTTAAAACCAACTTGAATAACCAATCGTCTAAGCTTTCATCTCGCTGAATTTAAGCTTTGCTGAATATCTCCTCTTGTCCCTTGCTTAAATATGTACCCAAAATCAAATCTAAATTCGTAGGCAGCATCAGGAGTTGAGAGTAATTTTATTAATTACCTAAGATATACTTAAGATTAATCAATACTGAGGTTTTTAGTATATATGGTTATAACTTGGCTTTACCACCTACTCTGTGTTTCCCTGAAAATATCCTGTACTTGCATGCATAGTTGGCAGCATCCTCAACTCCAGGAGATGTGGAAGAATACTACCTTGATTTCAGAAAACAGTGTTTCATTTATTCTAACGAGAATGGGACATTTCGCAAGCTTCCTTACCCTACCAAGGAAACATTTGGCTACTATCTTAAAAGCACTGCCCATGGCTCCGAGGCTAAGGTAGCTGTTGCTGCTGCTGAGAAATGGGGAAGGAATGTGAGTTTTCCATCTTTCTGCTTCATTCATTTGTATACTCAATATTTGTGATCTATAAAATTAAGGATACCAGAGTGTATCAATCTTGTCATGGGAAACGGTCTCGCAAGTGTCATTCCATTCTATTGTTAACTGGTTGTTTCTTTTTGGGTTGTCAATTTGTTTCTTGCTTCATTTGTCTCTGTACCAGTTCCTTTGATCCTGCTATTCTTCTGGATATTCATTTCTAATAACCCTGCAGTATTAATGGCAATAAATGGACAACGGGACTAACTTTTGGTTGATGCTTGTTAAGGATAGCAAAACCAAATTAACCTGAGGGATTTTATTATTTGGAATGACAGTATTAGATTTTAGGTTCTATCAATTTCTGATACAACTTCTTTTCTTTCTTTTTTTTCACATTCTCATGTAAAATTACTACATCAAATGCATTTAATTTAATCCCTTGTTTATGGAACCTAATTGTTGGACTTTTGATGTCTTGAATGGTTTGTCGATTAGATTTTCTATGTATTAAATAAGGATTCAGCATTAGCTCTTTCTTGTCCCTGGATTGATATCATCAATGTTTCATTGTGCGTGAGCATTTGAAGCTTTTTTATCTATGTTTGTTATTTTGTTCCACTTCTTAATGGGGATTGTTTACTGTTTTATAGATTTGAATATCCGCAACCAACATTCCAAAAATTATTGAAAGAGCAGTGCATGGAGCCCTTTTTTGTATTTCAGGTTTTGTCCTTAATCCTCATTCCTTTTCTCTGTTATTAGGACTCTATTTCAACTTGTTTTATTTTTTATGCTTTACCCTTTTTATCATCTGATTCTGACATTCTCCTTTGTCTTTTGCAATGTGTACCTGTATAGGTATTCTGTGTGGGGCTTTGGTGCTTGGATGAATATTGGTACTACAGCTTGTTCACCCTATTTATGTTCTTTATGTTCGAGTCAACAATGGCAAAGAGTAGGTTGAAGACTCTAAGCGAGCTAAGACTGTTGAAGTGGACACCCAGATTGTAACGGTGCATCGATGTGGGAAGTATGTATTTTTTTATGTGATTTTAGTGGTTTTGTAAATTATAATTATGGTAGATATGTGGAATCATGCCATCCACATGATTTTAGGTGTGTGAAACTCTCTGGAACTGATCTTTTACCTGGGGATGTTGTCTCCATTGGACGCTCCTCTGGTCAGAATGGGGAAGACAAGTCTGTACCTGCTGACATGCTTCTATCGGCTGGAAGTGCCATTGTGAATGAGCTTCACTTGGAACCTCATGAGCCTAGAGGAAGGTGACCCACTATTACTTGTGTTGATAAAGTTGAAAAAGTTGGAACCTCTGAAGCCATGGGTTGATAAAGTTGCTGTCTGCTGCCTGAACCTGTGACAACTGGGTCTGAATGAAACCTGGTTTCTCTTTGTACGGTTTCATCAATACCATAAAATTTCGATAAAAAGATGAAGAACATGCACACATGAAAAACAAATATCTGAAAGAACTGCAATAACATTATTTCCACATAATTTATGATCCATGCGGGACAGGTTAAATTATCAGAATAGAAGATTGAAAGATGGAAACAATCCGGGCATGTTAAATATGAGATTTTTTAGCATCAAAATCAGATACATTTCCTGTAGCAGTAGAGGCTGATTGCATATCTGTTGGGGGAACCACCCATCCGAGGTAAATCCAAGGATAAAGAAAGACAAGAAATTGCCACGTCATCGATACTTTCTGAATTGATAGACCTGTGACTTCAGTTAAAAGACGCACACGAAAACGACTTACATATTGATTCTGCAGGCAACTTTCCTAACAAAGAAATACCCTGCAAGTTGGTTGCTACGAAGAAGAAGAAGAAGAAGAAGTTTATGTTTTAAGAGCTTCACAGTTATTGATTGTATTTCAATTAATTGTAACTAACTCTAGTCGAAGAGGAGAAGATGTAATTGAATTCTCTAGGGTAGTTACAAATCACTTACACTTAATCGTCTGTGCTGCATGCGGAACGCGTTATAAGTTGGCTAAAACAGAATAAAAAACAAAATTAGAAAAAAGAAAGAAGCATGAAATCCAATAATAAAAAGGAATGTCATACACAAGAAGTACTTTGAGGTAAAATTTAAATGTTAAGCTGGTTAAATACGGCAGCTTCTAGCACAGTCTCCTTAATAAGAATAGGAAGTAGTAAGTGATGGCCAATTGTAGAAATATTGAATCAGACTCATATCGTACCTTAAACACTACAAGAGGACGAAGGACATCCTTGGCGTTAGGATGCTCCCACTCCACTGTTGACTCCCACCATTCTTTTGGATCTATCATGATTATTTCAAGAGAAGCGGGAGGAGATGGCTCCCCATTTCCAAGCAACGGAAGACAAATTCCCATCCTCTTCAGCTTCTCACAGCGCAGTACACCAATTACTTCCAGAGAATCGCATAACAGTTTTGAACTGCAAATGCTTTTCAGTTCTGGTAAATTTGACAAGATCAGTTTTCTTAACTTTGGTAGTTTGAATTCCCTGCTTTCTTCACCCATAACCCCCTCTTCATCTAATCTTGTTCCTCCTATTATCTCCTCCATTTTCTCACAATCATCAACTTCAATCTCTTCTAGGTTTACGAGGTTTGGCAGCAAGACAGGAGGGAACAACTTCTTCATACTCTTACAACCATAACAAGATAAAAAATTAAGAGCAGAAAATATACCATTATAAGATGGAGATGGCTGTGGTAGTGGAGCAGAGCAGAACCAAGAAGATGAAACCAAGCTCTCCATGCTAGTGCAACTACTAAACCTATACATTAATGGCGAAGCATCGCCTATACTTCCCGCATTGATACTTTTACAAATTAATCCTTGAATGTCATTAGAGAAAATGACAAGAAAATCTCTATCTCTATTGATATTCAAATTCCCCAAAACAACCAGTTTAGTTCCACTATGCATGTAACTCGATTTTTCAAAATAATCTTCCCTCAACGGTCCTACGACAATGTTGCATGTTCTTAGTGATTTGGTCGCATCCCGGGATTTGAGATACTCCAAGTAGTTAGGTTGGTCTTCAAAATGGCATTCCAAACTTTCCAACTTCCTCAAGCATCCTACTTCCTTTCCTTTAACTGTTATTGGAGCATATATTTCCTTACCCATTTTAAAAAGCCATTCCTCTAGTATGAAGACTTGCAGGTCACAGAGTTTAGGTAATATCCCACCGGGAAACTTATTTTCACCACATCCATTCATTCTTAGATACCTCAGGTTGGATAGATATTTCATGCCACGTGGAATCTTTTTAAGTGGAGCAGTAGAGAGATCTAACCTCGTTAGTGCCCTGAGCTTTTTTAATGAAGGTACACTACTTAACCTCTGACAATCTTGGAGCAACAATGAAGTGAGACCCTCCAAATTAGAGACAGAATCAGGCAAACATTCAATATTTGTTCTAGACAGATCGAGGACCTTGAGCCCATGCAGTTGCTTGAAAAATGAATCCTCAATAAATCCCAACTGTGTATTATCAGATAGCAACAAGGTTGACAGATTTGGACACCTCAGTGAATGCCTGGAACAAATCTCTTTAATTTGGTTGTGCATTAGCGAAACACTCGTAAGTTTCTCACTCCACTCCTCTGCATCCGGCAATTCTTTTAATTGTGCACCAGCTTTAACAATGGCTCGAGAGTTCTCTTCCAGTATTTGGATGGCCATGTCCCTAATCAAGTCATGCATCTTGACATAATCACCACCAGGCAGTCTTTCCAATAGGCAGGCTCTTTCAAGTCTGTCAAGCAATGTGTGGCCTTCGTTAATTTCTACCTCCCTACTCTCCTGCCGTTTTACCACTCCCTCATCAATCAAATAATCTATCAGATTCTCTCTATGGATCCCAAAGTCTTCAGGAAATAATCCACAATACAAGAAACATTGTTGTAGAGCTCTATCACGTAGGTGGGTATAACTAAATCTCAATATCTGAAATACCTCCTCTTCCACTCTATCTTGCGGAACTTTTGATTGTTTTAGGTGCTCTAAAACATATCTCCATTCGTGCATGCCATCTACCCCCTTCATGGTTCCAGCAATCGTTTTAATTCCCAACGGCAAACCAGCACACTCCCTTGTGATATCTCTTGCAACTTGTTCCACTTGTGGAGAATGTAGTGTTTTGAATTTTTTTTATAAGGAGAATACAATAATGCCCTTAGTGGCTTAGGATTAGGTTAAGGATAGGGTAGTAATTGCACAAGCTAGTAAATATAAATAGAAAAGAAAAGAAAAGAAAAGGAAAAAGAGAGGTAATCTGAAAATTGAGAGAGAGAGAACCGGGAAGAGAGAAAGAAGAAGGAAGAAAAAAGAGGGAAAGAGAAGAAGAAGAGAAAGGAAGAAGGAGAAATAAGTTTTTAAGGTAATGTGTGTGTTTATTATGTATAAATATGATTATTAGCTATGATTTTGCTTGAATGGATTGTTAGGGTTTGAGAATTTTATTTGGGTTTGATTGATGAATTAGGAGAGATGTTAGGGTTTGAATGTGTTGGGTAATAGTTTAATTAGTTTGATTGTAGATGATTTTGAAGTTTTGAGATGTTTGGTTTGAGAAAATATTGAGAAAAATGGTGAATAATGTTGATAAATTTCGAAATCCCTTGCTGGAAATTCTGGGCAGAGGTTGAAGATGACAAAATGTCATTTTGGTCCTTTTTGTGAAAATTACAGTTTGGTCCCCGAAATTTGGAAAAATTACAGTTTGGTCCCTGGAGTGAAATTGGAGATTCTGGACAGAATTGAGGATGAATTATGAACAAAATTTCAGTATAGTTGTGAATTTAAGAGGAGTTCAATTTAGTCCTTCAATTTGGTAAAATTACGATTTGGCCCTAAAAATATGAGAAAAATTCAGAATGGTCCCTAGGTGAAATAATAGCATTTAAGATTGGTTTGATGGATAATTGAAGTTCATTTGATGGATTATTATCAATTTTATGAGTTAGGTATTTGGAATTAGATTTTGGAAGAAACCTTTGATTTAGGTTTTACGAAGAAATGGATAGTTGATTCAAAAACACATAGGATTATGATTTGAACTCTTAGATATGTTATTAAAGGTATTTTAATTCCTTTGAGTCATTTTGAGTATATCTTCTTTTATATATATTCAGATAATCCCGATATTCAACTCGCGGGACATCAGTAGGATTTCGTCAACACTCTGCTTCTGAACCTTGTTTGCTCTTAAGTCAGGTGAGTGGATAATATTTAATATGCATGAGAAATAGTATAAATATTTGAATTTGCTAGTATGAATTGGATTATGCTTTTTGATAATATATACCTTGATTATATTCTTGATACGATAAAGCATAATCATTTGTTGAATATCCGTTCTTGATATGAGCCTATATCTGTTTGTGAATTGATAGCTCCTCATTTGATTGATACCATGAGTTGAGCCTTGAGATATGAATATGTTTGTTTGAATATCAGATATACATATGGTATGCCAGTCAGAATACCCATGCTAACAGGGTAGTGTTAGCCTTTGTGCACATCGTATCTGAAACCCTAGTTGGTCGGGGGAGTCACCAACCTGTGTGGACTGATCATCCCACAGTACGGAGCCTCATGCTCACTGCATTCTGATTTTCTGACGAGCTTTACCTATACATTCTTGTTATGACCTATTTGAGAAATTTGTTGTAAGAACCTTGAGCCGATTTGATATTATACTTCTCTTTGCTATATTATCTCGTATGTGTATATTGGATATTATCTACTCACTGAGTTGTTGAACTCACTCCCTCATTATTTATCATTTTCAGGGTCGTAGCTTGCTAGCAGGTCATTTTTGTCCAACTCACATGCCTATGTGCCGGTCACGGATCCGGGAATCGGGTCGTGACAGAGATGGTATCAGAGCCTGGTTATAAAATGAATAATAGTAAAGTTAGGATTCGTATTGTGGAGCATTAGGATCCGTTTTGTCTTGTCTGTCATCCTTGAAATTCTGAATTCTCATGAAGCATATCTTCCTGATTCCTTATGTCTTCTATAGGTATGCTTTCCGATAATTATACGATAAGTATTGTGCTATTGTTTTGACATGACAAAAATGTTCGTCCTTATATGATATGTCGAGGAATAAACATATAGCTAATACTATGTGATGATTAGAAAGATGTCCCTATTGTGTAGTTTAGAAATGCAAGGTATAGGAGGGGTGATGTATTCACACCTGAATATATTTTTGTGCTTTGCTCTTTAGAAGCGAAAGTTTTGTTTGATACGGGTGCAACCCTTTTGTTTATGTCCTTATATATTGCCATGAGGTTAGAAAGACATCTAACTCTGTTAGGATTTCTCATTACTGTTTATATTTCCGTGGATAAAGAATTAATATTAGTGAAGTATGTGTATCAGAATTGTGAGATAGAAATTGGAGATAAGATCCTTATGGGAGACTTGAATGTTTTAGATATGATTGATTTTGATGTGATTTTGGGAATTAATATTAGTGAAGTATGTGTATCAAAATTGTGAGATAGAAATTGGAGATAAAATCCTTATGGGAGACTTGAATGTCTTAGATATGATTGATTTTGATGTGATTTTGAGAATGGATTGGCTGTCAAAGCATAGGGCTTCAGAAATTTATCAGGGTAAGAAAGTAGTGTTTGATTTAGATGGAGAAATGAGGTTAGTTTTTCGAGGAGATAAGATTGTGTGTTCATTAATTATATTGTTGACTATCTTAAGGAGAATGACACGAAAAAGGGTACAGTGTTACCTAGCACACATAGTGGATGTAGATAAGGAAATTTCCTGATTAGACGAAGTCCCCATAGTTAAGGAGTTTATCAATGTATTTCTGGAAGAGTTACCTGGATTGCCTCCGTATAGGGAGATTGATTTTTCTATTGATTTGGTTCCGAGTACTGAACCAATATCAATGGCACCATATAGGATGGCACCAGCAGAATTTAGAGAGCTGAAAGAACAATTGCAGGATTTATTAGATAAGAAGTTCATTCGGCCAAGTGTGTCCCCTTGGGGAGCCCCAATGTTGTTTGTGAAGAAGAAAGATGGGTCATTGAGGTTATGTATAGATTATAGACAACTAAATCGAGTGACAATTCGAAATAGATACCCACTCCCTCGAATAGATAATTTGTTTGATCAGTTGTAGGGAGCTCAATTCTTTTCTAAGATTGATCTTCGATCTTAGTATCATCAGTTGAGGATAAGGAAGGAAGACATTCCAAAAACCGCCTTTAGAACTCGGTATGGTCACTATGAGCTCTTGGTGATGTCTTTTGGATTAACGAATGCGCTAGCAACTTTTATGGACTTGATGAACAGAGTGTTTAAACAGTTTATTGATCAATTTGTGATAGTTTTTATTGATGATATTTTGATTTATTCAAAGTCTAGAGAGAAGCATGAACAAAACTACCCTACACATGATTTAGAGATGGCCGCTGTAGTTTTTGCTTTGAAGATTTGGAGTCATTACCTATATGGAGAAACTTGCGAAATCTTTACGGATCATAAAAGTTTGAAGTACATCTTTCAGCAGAGAGATCTGAATATGAGGCAAAGGAGATGGATGGAACTGTTGAAAGATTATGATTGTACTATACAGTATCACCTAGGCAAGGCAAATGTAGTTGCCGATGCTTTGAGTAGGAAATCATCAGGGAGCCTAGCTCATATTCAAGAGGTACGAAGGCCTTTGATTAAGGAGTTGCATGGATTAGTGGATGAAGGAGTTAAATTTAACCTTAGCAAAGGTAGAGCAATGATTGCTCTCTTTCAGGTTAAGTCAGACTTGTTTGAGAGGATAAAAGCAGCTTAGAAAGAAGATGATTCACTACTCAGGATTAGAAGTGAGGTTGAGCAGGGTAAAACTGCAGGTTTTGTGATTGGTGATGATGATGTGTTGAGATTTGGGGATAGACTTTGTGTACCTGATGTTGATGATCTGAAGAGAGAACTGATGACAGAGGCACATCAGACAGTCTATACAGTGCATCCGGGTTCCACCAAGATGTATAAAGATCTTAAGGTGTGCTATTGGTGGAATAGGATGAAGGCTGATGTAGCAGACTTTGTTTCTAGGTGTTTGACCTGTCAAAGGGTAAAAGGTGAACATCAAAGACCTCCTGGATTGCTGCAACCATTGTTGATACCAGAATGGAAGTGGGAAAGGATCACAATGGACTTTGTGACTGGGTTGCCTAGGAGTCAGGAGGGTTACGATTCGATATGGGTGATTGTTGATAGATTGACAAAATCAGCCCATTTTCTACCAGTTAAGATTACTTATGGGTATGCAAAGTTGGCAGAACTGTTTATTAGCGAGATTGTACGATTGCATGGAGTGCCAATCTCGATAATTTCAGATAGAGGTCCACAATTCACATCGCGATTTTGGGTGAAGTTTCAAGAAGCGATGGGTACTAAAGTGCAGTTGAGCACAGCTTTTCACCCTCAGACTGATCATCAGTCTGAAAGGACTATTCAGATATTGGAGGATATGTTGAGAGCCTGTGTTGTGGATTTTGGGGTTGGTTGGAGTAAGTTCCTATCATTAGTGGAATTTGCTTACAACAATAGTTATCAGGCTAGCATAGAGATGGCACCTTATGAGGCTTTGTACGGATGAAAATGTAGATCACCAGTTTGTTGGTTTGAGGTTGGTGAGAAAAGGCTAATGGGACCTGAGTTGATTCAAATTACCTCAGAGAAGATAGAGGTGATCAGAAAGAGGCTTCAAACAGCTCAAAGTAGGTAGAAAAGTTACGCGGATAAAAGGAGGCGTGACTTAGAGTTTTCGGTGGGTGATTGTGTGTTCTTAAAGGTCTCACCGACCAAAGGAGTATTCAGGTTTGGAAAGAAAGGCAAGCTAAGTCCTCGATTTATTGGGCCGTATGAGATTTTGGAGAGAATTGGAGCAGTTGCTTATAGGTTGGCCTTACCGCCAAATTTGTCGGCCATACATCCAGTATTTCATGTTTCTATGCTACGGAAGTATATGCCGGATCCATCTCATGTGTTAGAAGTGCATCCAGTTGAGTTAAGAGATGATGTGACTTATGAGGTGCAACCAGAAACTATAGTGGACCGACAAGTGAGAAAGCTAAGGTCGAAGAATATAGCTTCGGTGAAGGTGAAGTGGAAAGGTCATTCAATTGAAGAAGCGACATGGGAACTTGAGGATAAGATGCGTGAGGAATATCCTCATCTTTTTGATAATCTCGGTACGTATTTAAATATTTATTTAGTTTCGAGGACGAAACTTTTATAAGGTGGGGAGATTGTAGTGTTTTGAATTTTTTTATAAGGAGAATACAATAATGCCCTTAGTGGCTTAGGATTAGGTTAAGGATAGGGTAGTAATTGCACAAGCTAGTAAATATAAATAGAAAAGAAAAGAAAAGAAAAGGAAAAAGAGAGGTAATCTGAAAATTGAGAGAGAGAGAACCGGGAAGAGAGAAAGAAGAAGGAAGAAAAAAGAGGGAAAGAGAAGAAGAAGAGAAAGGAAGAAGGAGAAATAAGTTTTTAAGGTAATGTGTGTGTTTATTATGTATAAATATGATTATTAGCTATGATTTTGCTTGAATGGATTGTTAGGGTTTGAGAATTTTATTTGGGTTTGATTGATGAATTAGGAGAGATGTTAGGGTTTGAATGTGTTGGGTAATAGTTTAATTAGTTTGATTGTAGATGATTTTGAAGTTTTGAGATGTTTGGTTTGAGAAAATATTGAGAAAAATGGTGAATAATGTTGATAAATTTCGAAATCCCTTGCTGGAAATTCTGGGCAGAGGTTGAAGATGACAAAATGTCATTTTGGTCCTTTTTGTGAAAATTACAGTTTGGTCCCCGAAATTTGGAAAAATTACAGTTTGGTCCCTGGAGTGAAATTGGAGATTCTGGACAGAATTGAGGATGAATTATGAACAAAATTTCAGTATAGTTGTGAATTTAAGAGGAGTTCAATTTAGTCCTTCAATTTGGTAAAATTACGATTTGGCCCTAAAAATATGAGAAAAATTCAGAATGGTCCCTAGGTGAAATAATAGCATTTAAGATTGGTTTGATGGATAATTGAAGTTCATTTGATGGATTATTATCAATTTTATGAGTTAGGTATTTGGAATTAGATTTTGGAAGAAACCTTTGATTTAGGTTTTACGAAGAAATGGATAGTTGATTCAAAAACACATAGGATTATGATTTGAACTCTTAGATATGTTATTAAAGGTATTTTAATTCCTTTGAGTCATTTTGAGTATATCTTCTTTTATATATATTCAGATAATCCCGATATTCAACTCGCGGGACATCAGTAGGATTTCGTCAACACTCTGCTTCTGAACCTTGTTTGCTCTTAAGTCAGGTGAGTGGATAATATTTAATATGCATGAGAAATAGTATAAATATTTGAATTTGCTAGTATGAATTGGATTATGCTTTTTGATAATATATACCTTGATTATATTCTTGATACGATAAAGCATAATCATTTGTTGAATATCCGTTCTTGATATGAGCCTATATCTGTTTGTGAATTGATAGCTCCTCATTTGATTGATACCATGAGTTGAGCCTTGAGATATGAATATGTTTGTTTGAATATCAGATATACATATGGTATGCCAGTCAGAATACCCATGCTAACAGGGTAGTGTTAGCCTTTGTGCACATCGTATCTGAAACCCTAGTTGGTCGGGGGAGTCACCAACCTGTGTGGACTGATCATCCCACAGTACGGAGCCTCATGCTCACTGCATTCTGATTTTCTGACGAGCTTTACCTATACATTCTTGTTATGACCTATTTGAGAAATTTGTTGTAAGAACCTTGAGCCGATTTGATATTATACTTCTCTTTGCTATATTATCTCGTATGTGTATATTGGATATTATCTACTCACTGAGTTGTTGAACTCACTCCCTCATTATTTATCATTTTCAGGGTCGTAGCTTGCTAGCAGGTCATTTTTGTCCAACTCTTGGAACCTGCTATTTTGGTTGTATTTGATATTTTGTTCGTATGTCTAGTTAGTGCTCCACAATTATAATTGTATATAAGCAACTCTTGTATTAAGAAAATCGAATTATGTTATAAAGTTTCCGTTTGTTATTTTCGCTGCGTTAAATTCTGAAGTTGAATGATGAGTTTGTGTGTAAGTTTGGGTTCGCATAGGTGTGGAACCTTGGAGGGGGACCATGCCTATGTGCCGGTCACGGATCCGGGAATCGGGTCGTGACAGAGAAAGTGGTCTGTCATGTCCAAGTACCTCCATGAACAATGTCCAAGCCTCTTCATTAGAAAGAGGATTCACTCTGACATAGTTTGTGCTATCCATTTCTCGACAAACTGTTTCTGATCGAGTTGTTATAAGCAACTTGCATCCTTTCAATGGGGCAGGAATTCCCACTTTGTGTAGATCAAAAGATTTCCACAAATCATCTAAAATGAGAATCCATCTTTGTTTCTTCATTAGTTCTTGCGACAATTCCGTAGCTCTGTGCTCCAGCTCCTCCTCTTCATTGGAAAAAGATAATTGTATACGTTTTGCGATCTTGTTCTGCAATTTTGGAACGCTGAAGTCTCGAGACACGGTCACCCAGTAAACATGATGAGAAATATCTGGACTTTGTAGAAGCTCATTATTGATATGTTTCACCATTGTAGTTTTACCTGATCCCCCCATCCCGTAGATGCCAATGGTTGAGACATCATCATCTGTCAACCATGACCATATCACATTCTTGTTCTCTTCAAATGCTTGACCTACTAGCCTTGTAGAGCCAGTAAGTAAAGGAGCTCCTCTAGTCTCACTTGGGTTGTGTCTAAGGCCTCCAGAAGAGCTAGCTCCTGCACCAGGCTGCGCTACTCCTCCAGTCCCATTATCTATACTATCCTCCAATAAACAGGCCTCCAAATTTCTCATGTACTCTTCCACACTTCTTCCAGGTGCGTGAGCCATTGTATCTACTACTGGTACAGTGTCGACTTCATTGTTTTGTTCTGTCCTCACTCCAACTATGTTTTGTGCATCATTCACGCTGACATCATTGTTTACTGATGGAGAACAGAATTGATCATTTGTTGGTTGGGATGGATCTCCTCGAGGCTCATCGGCTTGATTAAATGATGGCCTCTCATGAAAGCTACCTCTCTCCAGAGGCTCCATTTCATTGTTCTGTTGCTGTGCCGCATTAGTGATCTCATTATTGCTTGGGCCTGCTCTAGTTTTATGTTTCTTCTCTGGAGGGCCATCAATTGGTACTGCTGCAAGGGCTGCCTCTTGGACATCTTGAGGCACTTTTCCACAAATTTTAACACCACGCCCTGTGACTTCTGCTAAATGCAATTTGATCCTCGTAATGGCAGTATCTTTGGCAAATCCATGCCCACAAAACTTACACACCATGCGACCATCATCCATCTTCTCAACATATTCCCAAAACGATGTATCAACATGATGCAAAACTGCACCATCCTGTCGACTCATTTTGTTCAGTGGCTCTGCAGAGAAGAAAAAACAAAAAAGATCTGTCAACATGATGTTATACCAAAACAGATCGATCAGGGTCAAATTATTGAATGGAAGCTACATTAACTGTAAAAGAAAAAACAATGAATTCAAGGATTATAAGAACAGAGAAAGACAAATTTATTTAGTTTTGGGAACTACAGAAAATGATCCAAACTCCAAAGTTTCTCAATAAAATTTCTACACTTTAAAGATCCAAACAATAATAACATGGGAAGAAGAAAAGATAATATACCTGGATTCAGCTATTGATGTTCTTCAAGTGCTGGCTTGCTGAAGCTATATATATTCAGAAGAAGAAGAAGAGATCAGAGAAGAGTACTGTCGATTAAGCTAGTTCATTCTGATGAGATGTGGAAAGGAAAATAGTTGAATTGTTTGACAACAACTTTACTGATAGTTCATTGTTCCTTTAATTTATTTTTTATTTTCTTATGGATTAAAAACTTTACTGAAGCTGCATATAATTAAAAGCTTCAACAAAAGCAGGAGAAGCCAATTATTGAACTTGGTGAGTTAACGTGTGGACCCACCCCAGTGTTGAAATTTTGAAAAAGCTCATCTGAAAATGGCAGGTACAACTTTATTAAAGGAAAGCAGCAAGCTGTGTTCCACCATTTTCCATTTTGAAAAATAACGTGTGGACCCTGACTATGCTGTTAGTCTCTGCTTTTGGCAAAGAAGTGGGCTCATCAGCTAGAGAGAAAAGATGGAGAGTTTAACACTGTTTAATCTTGTTTTTTTATTGAAAAATAAAACAGTGTGTATGGTTTTGAGACTAGCTAGACAATGACAATGGTATGAATCTCTGTTAGGTCAACATCTGCGAGTTGCTTTGGCACAATGGGTAGAGATATATGATGTTGCTTATAATGATCCTTTTAATAATGAATCTGTTATTATTTAAACTTATAATGATCCTTTTAATAATGAAAAAACAAGTCTGAGAGTATATAAATTAAAGAAAAAAAGAAACAAAACTACTAACACTAATAGATCCAAGGAATCACTGCTAGAATGAAAACCAAAACATCACAGCACTGGGGTTTGAAGGAATCACACTCCCCGATGAGGAAAGCATCACACTCTCAAAGTAAAAGGCAGCACTTTATTCATAATCAAACTCCCGATATTTATTTATATCGGCTTGAGCTATGGCTAATCATTTGGATTCCAATCTGGTAAAGCATAAGGATTCCTATTTAAGACAGCAACAAAATGAAGTATATATAAATACTTTACCTGGATTCAAAAGAATCTGAAGCTAATTGCTGAGTGAGTTAACGTGTGTACGCACCCCAATGTTGAAATTCTGGGAAATCTGATCTGAAAATGTAAGCACAAGAATATGAGAAAGAGTAGTCAAACTAGTCACCTATCAAGCTGACAAGAGTCAATCAACAGACAAGATAAAACCTTGAGAGCAATATGAACAAGTAAGAACATAGCTATAATATGAGTTTTGAGTTCTAAAATAGATTAAGCAATATATATAATCAAGCTCTGCCTGATTGATTAATCTACAACCAAATGGGTAATTTTATTTGAAACAAAATTAGTGGTAGAAAAAGAAGAAAAGAAAGTAGTATTTACCTTGCAAGGAAGAAAGATGTGTTGAACTCAATACGAGATGTTTCAATTCAATCAGAAAAGAAGGCACGGATCTTGAGAAGAGATCTCTCTAAGTGGGAAGACTGGCTTTTAAAGTCGTTGCAATTTGGAAG
The DNA here is from genome assembly GCA_009078335.1 of Salix brachista. Lineage (NCBI taxonomy): Eukaryota > Viridiplantae > Streptophyta > Magnoliopsida > Malpighiales > Salicaceae > Salix > Salix brachista. The sequence continues at coordinate 2,038,609 of CM018590.1, forward strand.
CAACTTTTATGTTTTTTTCTTTGGAGAAGTGAATAGAAATTGGCAGGAAGAAGCCAATTATTGAACTTGGTGAGTTAAAACGTGTGGACCCATCCCAGTGTTGAAACTTTGAAAAAGCTCATCTGAAAATGGGAGGTACAAGCAGCAACCGTCTGCATCTATGTCCGGCAGCAATGAAAAAAAGCTCAGGCTGTAAAATCATAAATAGGATTTAACGTGTGGACCCACCCGAGTGTTGAAACTTTGAAAAAGCTCATCTGAAAATGGGAGGTAAAACTCTAGCAAAGGAAAGCAGCAAGCTGTGTTCCACCATTTTCCATTTGTTACACTGTAACTTGTTTATCAGCTAGAGAGAAAAGATGGAGTGTCTAACAGTGTTTAAACAGTTTGTATGGTTTTGAGACTAGCTAGACAATGGTATGAATCTCTGTTAGATCTACAACACATCTAGATGGTGAGTTGCTTTGGCACAGTGGGTGGAGATATATGATGTTGCTTATAATGATACTTCTAATAATGAATCTGTTATTATTTTTAATGTTTTTGGGCTTTAGAAATTGAAAACACAAGTCTGAGAATATATAAATTAAGGAAAAAAAGAAACAAAACTACTAATAGATCCAAGGAATCGCTGCTAGAATGAAAACCAAAACATCACAGCACTGGAATTTGAAGGAATCACACTCCCTGATGAGGAAGCATCACACTCTTCATAATAATCTGTTCATATTCCATTGAAATACCAGAAGCATAGTTATATCGGCTGAGCTATTGCTAATAATTTGGATTCCTATTTAAGAAACATAAACAAGCCCTTTTCTGTATTTCAGGTTCTGTCCTTAATCCTCATCCTTTTTTCTCTATTTTTAGGACTTTATTTCAACTTGTGTACATGACACTACTAAAAATAGGGTATATCATCAATCATTTAATCCGTTGCAGATAATAAAGTGGTCTGTTGCTAAGAAAATGATTTTTTGATTGTGCAATCACACTTTATTTTTGTGTTTTAAATTTTATTTGGGTGTGTACTTTGAAGTGTTATTAAATTGATATTTTTTAAATAATTTTAACAAGTTAATATTATGTACTATAATACCAAACCGCCATTCTATATGTACAGCTTATAATACAAGTAGCCAGTCCAAAAAAACAAAGGGTATGAAACGTGAAGGCCTGCATTAATATGAGAATGAAGATGTTAAATCCTTTTCAATATTTACAGATATTCTTAATATACTTATGCATGATTTTCCATTCAAATAATTATTTAAAGAAAGCTTACTTTGATCTCCTGGAGTCTCATTTGTGCTGCCAGTAAGCCCTCCAGAAGAGCTAGCTCCTGCACCAGGCTGCACTACTCCTCCAGCCCCATTCATCCTCCATTATCAATCTACTGAACTCTCCAAACTCTTCCAAGTGCTTCTTGATCCATTATCCTTCCTGCAACTCCGGCCACAATATTGCCGACTTCATTGTTTTGTTCTTGTGGAGTGCTTGAAATGGGAAATATACCTCTTAAAATAGATTAAGCGACACATATAATGAAGTTCTAACTGATCAATCAAAACAAATTCTAAAACCAAATGTTCACTTTAATTTATTTGGAAGAATCAAAACAAATAATATTAACAAAGAATTTGGTATGAACTCTAGGAGGCATGGAGAAAAATCAATTTATTTATATATTTGGAAATTAAAGACGATCCTTCCTAACTCCAAAGTTTCTCAATAAGATTTCCACAACTTCGTGTTTTACTTAAAAAGGATTCAAACAAAAGTTACATGTCAAAAACGAAAACAACCGCAAAAAAAGAAGATTCAAATGAATTTTAACAAAAGAATCTGAAGCTAATCAATCTGAAAGTGTAAGCGCAAGAGTTATGAGAAAGAGTAGTGTAACTAGTCACCTATCAAGCTGCCAAGAGGCACTCAACAGACAAATGAAACCTTGATTCATATTAACAAAGCTATAATATGAGCTTTGAGTTCTAAAATAGATTAAGCCACATATACAATTAAGCTCTTTATACCTGATTGATTAATCTACAACCAAATGGGAATCTTAAACTAGTCACTTTAAATAAATTAATAAAAATAGTATACATTTTTTAAACTAACCTAACCAAATCTCACTAGAGTTTAATAAAACCAACTAATCAAGAGCTATCCTGCTAATTAACTCAAGATTAGCCAGATAATATTCAAAATAATTTAAAATGAAACTCAATTCAAGTTCTAGATATGTGGATTTTAGCAAGATTTAATAATTATCCAGTTATATTAACAGAGTTGAGCTTACCAATCTTAATCGTATCAACGCAAGGCACAAGGATGATACGTGCATCTGGCACAAATTGCTGCTTCATGCTTAGGCCTGCCTCACTCAACTACGAAAAAAAATAAAAATAGTGCATGTTTGGACAGGGTATCCAATTCCACTTTCAAACTTTATGAAACTCCTCTAGAGAAGATATACTCATAAGACAAACTCGTTAACACAATTTAGAATGTTTTTGTTACTCAAACTTTCTCTCTTTTTTGTTGGGATTGTGAAGATTTACAGAAGATTGAAGAATTGAGAAGAAGAAACAGAGGATTATTGAGGTGAAAGAGAAGAGAAGAGACGAGAAGAGAGAAGGGAGAGAAATGAGAGGGAGAATACAAATTTGAATTTTGGTACTGTAGTCAATATCCGTGTGTCTCAACAGTCCCTATTTATAGACATTACAAATACCATCAATTCATACTCTATCATACGCATACATTTATACTCTAACATCCCCCTCAATCTCTTGCTTTATATGAACGTGCATGTAAGAACAAAGCTATAATATGAGTTTGAGTTCTAAAATAGATTAAGAAGAGGAGAGGAAAATACCAAGTTTAGCCCAGAAATCATTAGAGGAGGAACTGGAACCAGAAGAGCATTCAGAAATCTCCATGATTTTTCCTTCAATGGGGTATTATTTAAGAATGAGAGAAGTTTCTCTTTGAGAGAATTTTAATTTTTGGTTCTCGGAGGTTTTAAAGAGACAGAAGAATAGAACAGAGCGTACATAGGAAGGAGATGTATCTCTTCAGTTCAATATGTAGTTTTTTTCTTCTTCTTAGAATCATTATAGAAAAACACTAACATTATTAAACTCCTCTAGAGAAGATATACTCATAAGACAAACTCGTTAACACAATTTTTTAATGATATTTTTTAGTCAAACTTTCTCTCTTTTTGTCATCTATAATTGGATATTGGCCTCGTATAGGTATTTCAGACTCTTGTGCAAATGTCATTTACACATTTTTGTTCTGGAAAATAAAATTCCTTTGGTTTATTGTAAGCTTCTTGTAGGAAGATAAGTTGCTTAACAGTTTTTGATGAACACATGCAGAAGAAGACTCGAAGAGAAGTGCATTGTCAGGAAAGGAAAAGAAGCAGTTGAATTCTGTTATTTGTAACTAGTTGTAGACCTAATTAAAGAAGAGAAAATGTAATTGACTTCTCTTCTTATTGTAAGCATGGCAGTTACAAGTTATTCTGATCACGTAGAGAAGTTTCTAATAAACAGGTTTTCTATTATCATGAAGCTATTATTCTGATCTGGCTTCAAACTTCATCTTAGCCTACACCAATTTTATTGGTCCATAAAAGCATTTTCTAGGCCATCAAAATCTCATTTAGATGCTCTGCATCAGTCACATTCCAGTAATTAACTCAATTGCCTCATCCATTGTACCAATCTGCCTTACAATATGTCTCGCCAATATCGTTCAAAAGTAAAAACTTTGAATCAATATTTGATGGAAGCGAATCGGAAAGATGCAATATGCTTTCTTATGCTTTCTTTCAATCCATGTAAATCAGAGTGTTGTCTTCCTTCACCATCTGCCTACAAAAAAAAAAAAAAAAAAACAGAGGAATCAACAAGATTTTTTTTTTCTGGGATGATAACAACAAAATGAGGAGTGTGAAGGTCTTCAGAAAACCTTCTTGTAGATGAACTGGCTAAAATGTATTGTTGCTCTCAAAATGTTTCACTTGTCTTTCCTATTGCTTCCTTACACACATCAATCATGAAATGGTTATGGTTATGCTGTAAGCTGCTGCTTGAAAAGCAAAACTGGATACTTGGCTTCAACTTGCAGCAATGTGTCCACTCCACCATTAATGCCCCCATTGATTAAGGATAGATTGACTCCTTGTAGAGTTCCATGAAAACTCTGAAAGAAAATAACACAGAAGAAACCTGACTTTAGTGAAGAAATGAAATTATATTGATAGCTTTTGGTGATTTCAATGAGAAATACATGTCTATGTCATTCTTCCCTCATCGATCAAATCTTGACTCTTTTAATTTCTTCAATGTATTCCTCCACCCACGATGGTCATCCACTCCCCTCGAGCTTCCTGTAATTGTAATAATTCTAAAGGGCAAACCAGCGCATTTCTCTCGCAACATCTATTGCAATTCGTTCCAGTTCTGGAGAGAGTGTTGTGTCATGTCCAAGTTTCTCCATGAAAAAAGTCCAAGCTTCTCTCTTAGAAAGTGGTTTCACTTTGATTTTATGTTGGCTACCCATCCGTACAAATCCTCACTGATCGAGTTGTCATAATCAGCCTGAAGCATCCTTTCAATGAGACAGGAATTCCCTCTTTGTGTAGCTCAAAGGAGTCCCACAAATCATCTAAAATGAGAATCCACTTTTTTTTCTTCTTTACTTCTTCTGACAATTCCACAGCTCTGTGCAGCTCATCCTCTTCATTGGAAAGATTTAAACCTATGTTGAAATCTCGAGACACAGTCACTCAATAAACATGATGAGTATAGAAAGAAAGAGTATGCAGAGAATATTGCTCTGTGAGTTTTCTTATTAATCAACAGTAATACATAGGTACAATATATAGGGTTTGTACAATGCATAATTAACGTGATCTAATATGATTCTTGGTCCTGATTCTTCTCTTGTGATAGCTGCATGTGATATGATCTCCTTCCTGATTTATCTCCTGTGATGGCTGGATATAGCATGATCTTGTTGCTGATATCTCTCGGTTTGATGGCTGAATTATCTTGCTCAGATTCTTGATTTGCATGGGTAGCTGAGCTGTCAATACATTCCTCAACACGCCCCCTCAATCTGAATGGAAGAGGACGAACATTCGGATTGTGCAAAATGGAAGTGAACATGCGTGGAGCCACGGGTTTAGTTAAAGAATCAGCTAGCTGATCTTTACTGGAAATAAATTGAACCGAGAGCTGTTTCCTTTGGACTTGATCACGAACATAATGGAAGTCAATCTCTATGTGTTTTGTCCGAGCATGGAACATGGGATTGACTGTAAGATAAGTTGCCCCAATATTATCACACCATAATATTGGGGATGTGGTGCTTTGAGACCCAATTTCTGATAGAAGGGATTGAATCCATTGTATTTCAGAGGCTGAATCAGCGAGTGCTTTATATTCGGCTTCTGTGCTGCTACGCGCAACAGTTTGTTGTTGCTTGCATCTCCATGAAATTAGATTTGATCCCATAAAAACACAGTAAGCACCAATTGAGCGCCTATCATCACGATCACCTGCCCAGTCAGAATCGGAGAAGGCTTGTATGGAAGTTGATGCTGATTTACCAATGAACAGACCAGTTGAAATGGAATGCTTGAGGTACCGAAGTATTCTTTTGACAGCCTGCCAATGAAGATCAAGGGGATTTTGCATGAACTTGCTTACTTTGTGGACTGAAAAGGAGAGATCAGGCCGTGTGAATGACAAGTATTGTAGGCTTCCAACAACTCTTTGGTATAAAGAGGGATCAGAAAATTGAACTCCTTCACTGGCTGAGAGGTGGCACGTTGTGGACATGGGGCTGCTGCATGGTTTAGCTGTGGTCATATTGGTGGATTGCAAAAGCTCGGCCACATATTTGCGTTGTGAGAGGTAGATACCAGCATCAGTACGCAAGACCTCAACTCCCAAGAAATAGCCTAGCTCACCAAGCTCTTTAACTGCAAAATCACAGTGAAGACTTTGTATAACACGATTAATTGCATTACTTGAATTGCCCGTGAGAACTATGTCATCCACATAGATAAGTATGAACACAATAGCATCATGTGTATGCCAAATAAATAATGAAGGATCTGCCTTGCTTGCAACAAAACCAATTTCCTTTAGCTTATCAGTTAACCGAGAGAACCAAGCTCTTGGGGCTTGACGCAAACCATAAATAGATTTATGCAATTTGCAGAGGTGGTCTGGAAATTGGGGGTGAATGTACCCTTGAGGTTGCGTCATGTAGACCTCTTCTTCCAAATGACCATGAAGAAATGCATTCTGAATATCAATTTGTTGTAGTTTCCAGTTATGTGAGATAGCCAAAGACAAAATAATGCGAATTGTGGCATGCCGAATAACAGGACTGAAAGTCTCATTAAAATCAATGCCTTCTTGTTGATGAAACCCCTTGGCTACTAATCTAGCCTTGTATCTCTCTATTGAACCGTCTGCCTTGCGCTTGACTTTGTATACCCAGCGACAACCAACAACATTGGCATGAGGAGGTGGTGTGGTTAGGGTCCAAGTTCCATTGCGTAGAAGAGCATCAAACTCAGTGTTCATAGCAACTCGCCACTGTTGGGATTTTATTGCCTCACTGAAACATGTGGGTTCTATTGCAGCAGACTGTATAGAGGCAAGTAGTGCTTTTGGAAGAGGGTACCTGACAAAGTCATCGGATGGAGCTTTGGTTTTAAAAATGTTGTTGCGAGACCTTGTTGTCATGGGGTGAGTGCTGTGCTGTCCTTGAATTATTTCTTGATTTCCCGTGGAAGCTGCAGCAGGCTGTGCAGAAGGGGGAGCCTCAGCAGACACGGCATCATCTGCAATAGGGTTGACAATAGGTTGATACGGTCGACCGGCTGAAGAAAGCGGTCGACCGGCTGAAACAAGCGGTCGACCCGTAGAAGATGTATTTGGCCCTGCACATGAAGACACTTGAGGAGCAGAATTAGTAGTAACAGGTTGGTGATTAAGTGTAGGCATATCAGTATTACTGGCAATTATTTTCAGAAGAGGTAAGGAGACATTTGTGGGGTCTGTGTTTTGAGAGGGACGGGAATTTGGTGACAGAGTAGTGGAATGTGTGGACTGGTATGGAAAATGATTTTCATCAAAGATAACATGACGAGAAATGTAGACACGGTCAGTTGATAAATCAAGACATTTGTAACCATGGTGATTAGTGTTGTATCCAATAAAAATGCATGATTTGCTTCTAAAGTCTAGCTTGTGTTTATTGTATGGCCTTAGATTAGGCCAGCACACACAACCAAAAACACGTAGGAAGGTGTAGTCTGGTGGACGTTTATATAGGATTTCATATGGGGAGAGATTTTGGAGGATGGGTGTGGGTAGCCGATTGATCAAAAAGGTGGCTGTATTGAAGGCATCTTCCCAGTAAAGAAGGGGAAGTTTTGAGTGTGCAAGCATGCTTAGCCCTACTTCAACAATCTGTCTGTGTCTACGTTCAATTGAACCAACTTGTTGGTGAGTATGAGGGCATGCAATTCTGTGGGATATACCAGAAATTTTAAAATAATTGTGAAGTTTGCGATATTCCCCACCCCAATCGGATTGTATGGCCTTGATTTTAAGATTAAACTGTCTCTCAACATAGCTTTGAAATCGCATGAAAATTGGTTCAACATCAGACTTGAGTTTCATTGGAAAAAGCCACAAAAATTTCGAGTAATGATCTAGGAAACTGACATAATACCGAGCACCAGTTGTTGATAAAACTGAAGCAGGACCCCATACATCAGTGAAGATTAACTGTAATGGAGTTGTGGAAACATAAGTAGAATTATTAAAAGGCAAATCATGACTTTTTGCTAACTGGCAGTCAGGACATACAACAATTGTCTTGTGTTTATCAACTGACAACTTATTAGTGGAAATAACTCGATTAATAACAGGAGAGGCAGCATGGCCTAGACGATGGTGCCACAAATCAAAGGAAATTCGAGTAGCAGAAAAAGCTTTAGGAGAATTGGTTTTGGGGAAGAAATGGTACAGTCCATCACTGACATGGCCCCGATGGAGGACGATTCCCGAGTATGCCTTCACAAGAAAGTAAGTACCATGAAATTCGAAATAGACATTGTTATCTTTGCAAAATTGCTGAACAGAGAGCACATTTTTCATGATTTGAGGAACATAAAGGACATGATTCAAACGAAAGGAATGGGAAGAGATGTGAAAAGAGGAATTGCCAGTTTTAGAAATATGCAAACCTTGACCATTTCCAACTTGTAGCTGATCTGCACCCGTGTAATCATCATCCTTGAGGTTGAGAGAAGAGAGATCGTGAGTCACATGATGAGTGGCTCCCGTATCAGCATGCCAGTCATTATCCAGATTCTGAGTTGCCAGAAAAGCTTGCTTGTTGGATGATGAAGATGAGTTCTGATAAGTCAGATCAAATCTATGGTAGCATTTGCGAGCTGAGTGACCCTGTTTACCACATACTTGACAGATTAGAGAGGAGGAATTAAATGCATTATTGTGAGAATAATTACCCCTTCCACGGTAATTGTTATTCCTGCCTCTGTTGCGATAATTTGATCTGTTTCTTGGATTGAATGGCTGCTGAGAGTTGGATGATTGTTGTCTCTGAGCAAAATGGGCTTCAACAATTGGAATGGACAGAGATTGATTGTGACAATTCAGTCTTGATTCTGTTAAAATTAGAAGAGAATACACCTCCTCAAGACTGACTGGTTCATGTCTGGCATAGATTGAGGATACAAAGCTATCGTAATCATGTCCTAAACCAGCAAGAACATAAGAGATAATATCATCACAGCAGAGTGTTTGGCCTGCCATAGCAAATTTTGTCTGCCAATTTCTTGATCATCAGAAAATAATCGTTTGCAGATTGATTTCCTTTCTTAGCATTTGCTAGTTGCGTACGAACCTGTATAGTTCGTGCTCTTGACTGAGAAGAGAAGTTCGTTTCCAGTGCATGCCACACTTGTTGGGCAGTGGAGTAGGAGATAATTTGAGCCAGGACTCCCTCAGTCATGGAGGACATGAGGGTGCTGAGGATGAGGCTGTCTTGTCGCTGCCAATTGGAATATGCAGGATTTGGAGTGTGAGAGACAGTGCCTGTATCAGTTTGTGAGATAATGAGCATTTGGGGAGGAGGAATGAGGGTGCCATCCAGGTGGCCATACAAGTCTTGGCCACGAAAATAATGCATCAACTGTGTCTTCCAAAGAGGGTAATTTTCTGGGGTCAGTTTCAAGGAAACAACATTAGAGATTGGGATTATGGTAGAGGTAGAAGAAGAAGAGGTTAGAGTTGTGGCAGAAGAGGTAGATGAATCAGACATGGTAAGACGTTGGTCTCTTTGATAGGCTCTGATACCATATAGAAAGAAAGAGTATGCAGAGAATATTGCTCTGTGAGTTTTCTTATTAATCAACAGTAATACATAGGTACAATATATAGGGTTTGTACAATGCATAATTAACGTGATCTAATATGATTCTTGGTCCTGATTCTTCTCTTGTGATAGCTGCATGTGATATGATCTCCTTCCTGATTTATCTCCTGTGATGGCTGGATATAGCATGATCTTGTTGCTGATATCTCTCGGTTTGATGGCTGAATTATCTTGCTCAGATTCTTGATTTGCATGGGTAGCTGAGCTGTCAATACATTCCTCAACAATGAGAAACGCCTGGTCTTTTGAGAAGCTCGTTATTGATATGTTGCAACATTGTCGTGTTACCAACTCCCCCATCCCGTAAATGCCAATGGTTGATACTTCACCATCCATTAACCACGATCATATCATATCCGTGTTCTCTTCAAATGCTCGACCCACTAGCTTTGCAGAGCTAGTAGGTAATGGATCTCCTCTAGTCTCACTTGTGTTGTATTCAAGGCCTCTGAAAGAGCTAGATCCTGCTCTAGGCTGCGCTACTTCTCCAGTCCCGTTCTCTAAATCATCCTCCATTAACAAATTCAAGTGCTTGACCCATTATATCTAATGCTTGTATCCTTCCTGGGTCTCCAGCCAAATTGTCGACTTTGTTGTTCCACTCTTGTGGGCTGGTTGAAATGGCATAATCATTCTTGAACTTGCTAAGATTTTGTCTTTTGCTGCCACCATGGATAGCTAGAAAGGCTGCTTCTTGAACTTCTCGAGGCACCTGACCACAAATGGAAACTCCATGCAACCGCTATTCGCATCTTCAACATCATTCCAAAATGGACCATTTCTCTACGCCTCGTTCAGTGCAGTATAAAAAATATATTGACGTCAAAATATTCAAAAAAGTAAAAATAATAATTGAAGTTAAATTAATTTAGAAAACCAATACACCAGACCTGCAGTGAAACCAAAGCCTTCAATATTAGACTTGGCCCGGGATGTGATCTGACCCAAAACCGGGTTATAGATTTATTATGTAAACCTTAAACAACCCCATTTTAGTTTCTTTAAAATAAAATTATATTGTTTTGGACCAAAAAATATTATTTTATTTTGGATAAAAAAATTAAAAAAAATTGAAAAGGATCTGATCAGATGTAAATTCGATTTAAATTGGAGGCACAAAAAAAGTAAACAGGGCATGTGGTTCTCAGCACCAAACAGAATTGTCACACAAATTGGAGGCACGATGAAGATACTATCATATATACTACAAGTTGTTGTAAACATGCATTGTGTTTTCTGCCTCAAGACTATATCAAACACTTGGTATGTGAAAAAAAAAATTTGTTTGGTTTATTGTAAGCTTCTGCAACCTGGAAAACAACTTCTGTCACTTTTCAAAATTAGGAGTTTTTTGCCTCTTTGCTCTGAAATAATTTCAAAATTTAATTTTGTATTTCTTTCAAACAAAAGATATTCTTTCAAAAAATAAAAAACAATTACAAACGTATGACCACTCTCTCTTCAGCATGCATTTCATCTTCGTATTAAACTAAAGTACTGGAGGTTTATTCTCATCAATTCTTAATTATGTTGTTCATGGCATATCAAAAGATCATACAGAGATATTTATTATTCTTCAAGATTGATTCAAGATCAACGATTTGCTGTGTTCAGTTTATGCAGTCACTGACTCAACTTTAATTCTAGTGACCTACATGGGGTGGGTTGAGTGGACACTTGGATCGAGACAAGATAGTGGCTAGCTTGGAAGAACGATATTTCTGGCCGCAACTGAAGAGAGATGTGGGCAATTTCATACAGAGATGATATATGTGTCAGGTACCTAAAAGGCAGTTACAAAATACTGGTTTTTATACACCTTTACCTATTCCTAACAATATTTGAGAGGATTTGTCTATGGATTTTGTGCTGGGACTACCTCGCACCCAGTGAGGGGTAGATTCTGATTTCGTGGTGGTTGACAGGTTCTCAAATATGGCTCACTTCATCCCTTGCCGAAAGACATCAGATCGGATGCTTTGCACATAGCCTGACTATTTTTTAGGGAGGTGATCCGACTTCATGGAGTGTCACAGTCAATTACCTTCGATCACGACACGAAGTTCCTCAATCACTTTTGGGTGACTTTACGGAAGATGTTTCAAACTTCACTGAACCGTAGCACTATCGCACATCTGCAAACTAATGGGCAGACATAAGTGACGAACAGGACCTTGGGAAATCTGGTTCGTAGCATTTGTGGAGATAAGCCAAAACAATGGGATCATGCATTACCATAGGCTGAGTTCGCTTACAAGAGTGTTGTCCATAGGGCAACAGGGAAAACTCCTTTTGCTATGATATATGTATCACCACCAAGGCATACTGTGGACTTAGTTCGTTTACCCAAGGGGGGTGAAGGATTTAGTATTGCTGCAGAAAATATGGCTATACAAGCCCAAGCTGTGCATGAAAAAGTGAGGCAGAAGTTGGAAGAGACAAATGCAAAATACAAGGCAGCTGCAGATAAGCACAGGCTTCGCAAGGTGTTTTGGAGGAGGGGGATTCAATGATGATTTTCTTGTGCATAGAGAGATTTCCTGTAGGAACTTACAACAAGTTGAAGCCCAAGAAATATGGTCCGTATCAAGTTTTGAAGAAGATAAACGATAATGCCTATGTTATTGACCTACATGAGACCATGAGAATTTCCAAGACTTTCAATGTTGCAGATTTGTTCCAATACCATGCAGAGGAACCCTTGTATCCTGATCCTGATCCTGAACCTAACTCGAGGTTGAGTTTCTTTCAAGTGGGGGAGACTGATGTAGAACAAGTGGCAAACGCTTACATGCTCAAGAAAGAGTATCCGAAATTCAAAGACAACTGAATTTGCGCTGAAGCCGGAATGACGCGAAACACACCCAGTTGATGCGTCTTGGCGTTTCCAGAGGAAAGTCAGTAGTGACGCTGCTGATGCATATCAGTTTTTGGCTGAATTCTATCGTTTAAGCCTCGAAATCGTTGTTTTTGCCATTTTAGAAAAAAAATTGTTTTAGCCATAACTCTTGATTTCCAAGTCCGAATCGACTTCTATCAATTCCGGCTTGCTCAGGATTTATAGCCTTTTTAATTTTTGCATTTATCTCAAATTTGCCATTTTTGGTAATTTTATTAATTAGCGTCGTTCCCTTATCCAACATTGGTAGGGCTAGATTTTATGCTTTAATATGATTGTAAGCCTCTAGCCGAATTATCTTTTGAATTATTGAATAAAAATTTGAACTTTTATGAGAGTTCCTCTTATCCTAGATTTATTTAGGGAATATCAACGTTGGTCGTGTTCCTTGTGGTTTTCTACTGCATCATAAATATTCAAAATAATTTAAAGAAAACTCAATTCAAGTTCTAGATATGTGAATTTTGGCAAGATTTTAATAATTGTCCTATCAAAGCAAGGCACAAGGATGATACGTGCATCTGGCACAAAGTGCTGCGTCATGCTTTGGCCTACCTCACTCAGCTACGAAAAAAGTAACTGAGATGAACAGCCCTTTTTGATCATAACAAATAAAGAAGTGTTAACAGAAATTTAACTGAAGAGTACGGAATCACAGTTGTGGTACACTGGAATTTTTCTTCATAACAGAAAATCCCAAAACAAGATCATGCGAAGGTGATTCACAAGTAATAAGTAGTTGTCTTGTAGACTTTCAAAGTGAAGAGTATATCTTGAGTAAGAATCCGTGTCATAAAAAGGATCTGATCAGATGTAAATTCGATTTAAATTGGAGGCACAAAAAAAGTAAACAGGGCCTGTGGTTCTCAGCACCAAACAGAATTGTCACACAAATTGGAGGCACGATGAAGATCCTATCATATATACTACAAGTTGTTGTAAACATGCATTGTGTTTTCTGCCTCAAGACTATATCAAACACTTGGTATGTGAAAAAAAAAATTCGTTTGGTTTATTGTAAGCTTCTGCAACCTGGAAAACAACTTCTGTCACTTTTCAAAATTAGGAGTTTTTTGCCTCTTTGCTCTGAAATAATTTCAAAATTTAATTTTGTGGATTTTCAGGCGAAACGATTTGTGACGTTGTGGGGAGTCCGTAATAATTCCTTTTAATAATGAATCTCTTATAACCGATTAAAAAAAAACCATATAATTATCGATACAAACACCCTCTAAAAACATATTAATTAGGAAGTTAAATTATTAACAAATTCTTTATATTTCCGTGTGCTGACTTCCTTTTAATCATAACATAAAAGGACAATTATATAACTAAGTTGTACCTGATCAATCAAGAATCTTACTCACAAATAGGCGTGGAAACAAAATTAGTAGTAGAAAAACAAGAAAAGAAAGTAGAATTTACCTTGCAAGCAAGCAAGAAAGATGGCTGAACTCCAGATGAGATGATTCGATTCAATCAGAAACAGGAAGTACAGGTCATCCGAAAGGCTTAAGAAATTTGGTGAGGGAAATTCTTAAGTCAATGTTATACAGAGAGTGATCAAGCAGAAGACAATGTAAATGTTGCAGTATGGCCAGATCAATGATAATAAATTATTGTATTGTTTAATAAGAAGGAAGTTACTTGGAAGGAAGCGACAGCTTTCCTACCAGAGATTATATTATAAGATATAGCACGTTGCTTTTAACCTTTAATTATATGCAAGTGCTGCATTGAGCTTTAATTAAGGGGAGGATTTTTTTCTATCCATTATTACTATTATTTTCCATGGACGGGGAGGAGAAAAAAAAGGTCCACGTATGTGGATGAACAAAAGGTCAATGGGATGAACAGAAGATAATACGTGTGTTCATTTTTGCCTCCTACTAACGAAAATTTATTTTTTGAATTGGTGAAAAGATCGATGGGATTCATAATCTTTTATATGGCTTGTTGAGGGAATGAGTCTTAGAGCCATTCGGACGACGCCAAACCAAGAGTACAAAACTGTGGAGGAAGGCATAATCGTTGATTCCTTCCTTTCCAAATACATTAGGAAAAAAAACATCACGTCAATGATTTCTGTAAGGGCAACTCCAACGGGTTGTCATTTGCATAGCAAAAAATAAAAAAATTAATTTTTTAACATGTTTTCTTACCGACGGGAATTGCAGAGCCAAAAATAGCTTTTTGTGCAGCTCATGTAGAAAAGCCAAAATAGCCACCTTCGTTGATGTGATACACACACACACACACATACACACACACACATTATTTTCTAATATATATATATATATATATATATATATATATATATATATTACATTATTTTATATAATATATATACAACTCATCTGAAATGATATTGCTAGAACTACTAACACTAATAACAGTAATAGATCCAAGGAATCACGGCTAGAATGAAAACCAAAACATCACAGCACTGGAATTTGAAGGAATCACACTCCCTGATGAGGAAGCATCACACTCTCAAAGTAAAAGGCCGCACTTTATTCATAATAATCTTTTCATATTCCATTGAAATGCCAGAAGCATACTTATATCGGCTTCAGCTATTGCTCATCACTTGGATTCCAATCTAGTAAAGCATAAACAAGCCCTTTTTATTCTCTACTTTATTTCAACTTGTGTACATCTGTGAGATTGCTCTTGTAATAATTCCTTTTAATAATGAATCTCTTATAACCGATTAAAAAAAAAACCATATAATTATCGATACAAACACCCTCTAACAACTTATTAATTAGGAAGTTAAATTATTAACAAATTCTTTATACTTCCGTGTGCTGCCTTCCTTTTAATCATAACATAAAAGTCTTCTTCTGTTCATCTGTGAGATTGCTCTTGTATGCTCTTACAGGAATTTCAGTATCCACCAAACTCCAATATTCTTTGGAGCAAAAGAATTTCTCCATGAGCATGCTCTAATGATCATAGTATCCATTAAACTTTGGAGTTGCAGGTTGCACAAAGCTACTTTCAATTGTCATGACGTCATTGTTGAACGATGAAATTAGCTTCACTCAAGCCTTGTGAGGAGGCTTTGATACTCGATGTTGTGAACCTTATTTGAACACTCACGAAATAAATGTAAAATTAAATTTGCTTGGATGCTCAAATGCTGGGAAAATCTTAGTTATAAAATGAAAAAACAAATATGGCAGTAAACTAATAGCTAAAAATATGCAACCCAAATTTTGCAATCTTAACAATGTGGTATACGACTAAGTCAGAATCAAAACAAATAACTTATTTCTACATATAGGATTTATTAACTGTTAGAGAATAATATAAATCATATTCTGAGGTCTTACCTATTACCTTTAGCTTTTATATGAGATGATTTCTTAACATGGTATCAGAGCCTTGTTTACTCAATGGTCACGAGTTCAAAATCTCACCACCCCCATTCAATTTGATAAAAAAAAACCAAGCACAGGATATTGTGGGCCTGTGCAAGTTTCAAACCCAAAGGGCTTTTACTTGAGGGTGTGTGTTAAAGAATAATATAAATTATATTCTGGAACCTTACCTTTCAGCTTAAGCTTTTCGGTGAGATACTTCCTTAACATTAACAACAACTAAAACAAACTTACAACTACAACCCTACAGCCAGGAAATCTTGACAACTTCAACATAATTGAGAAGTAATTAGGAGGCTTAACCTAATAGTTAGCCACTCCTTTCTATATATATGTGTAGGGCAACATACAATAGTAATGGTGGAGATTACCACATAGGAATGAGATTACAATATTTCCTATTTAGTGTACATGCTATAATACGCCCCCTCAAGCTGAGGGTGGAGAATCAACCCGAAGCTTGAACCTGAAAGCTGTAAATGAAGGAGCCGGAAGTGGCTTAGTGAAAACATCGGCAAGTTGATCCTTGGAGGAAATAAACCGGATCTGAATCTCTTTCTTCGCAACTCTATCTCAGACAAAATGATAATCAATCTCAATATGTTTTGTGCGAGCATGAAAGACAGGGTTTGCCGCCAAGTATGTGGCGCCAAGGTTATCACACCAAATGATAGGAGCATAGGCGGTCGGAATCTTAAGATCTGTTAATAAGTACTGAAGCCAAATGACTTCAGCCGTGCCATCTGCTAAGGCCTTATATTCAGCTTCCGTCGAAGACCGAGCAACAGTGCGTTGCTTACCTGATTTCCATGAAATCGGCGTCTGACCAAAGAACACAAGGTAACCACCCGTAGATTTTCTGTCCTCAATACTACCTGCCCAATCTGCATCAGTAAATCCATGTAAAGCAAAAGACGAGCTGCGAGTAATGTGTAAACCATGTGATGCTGTACCACGAAGATAACGCAAGATGCGTTTTACTGCAGCCCAATGAGATTCTGTAGGAGCATGCATAAACTGACATACCCGGTTAACAGCAAAGCAAATATCCGGACGTGTGAAAGTGAGATATTGAAGAGCACCAACCAATTGCCGAAAACGAGTAGCATCAGGAAATAAAGAATCAGGCATAATGGTGGCTTTGGATGCCGAAATAGGGGTGTCAACAGGTTTACAAGATAACATACCAGCTCGCGTGAGAATGTAAGTGTATACTTATGTTGACAAAGCATAAGTCCCATACTAGTAGTTTGAACTTCAACCCCCAAGAAATAATGAACATCACCCAAGTCTCGAAGTTTAAATTCTGAGCTCAATAACCGAATTAGGCATTGCAGCAAAACAGCATTATTACCCGTAAGCAGGATATCATCAACATAAACCAAGAGATAGCAAATGTCGCTACCAATTGAGAAGATAAACAATGAGGTGTCCACTTTAGAAGCACGAAAACCAATGGACAATAAGAAGTCATTCAGACGCGTGTACCATGCTCGCGGAGCCTGTTTTAAGCCATATAAAGACTTATGCAATCGACATACATGACCTGGGAGAGCAGAATCAACAAAACCTGGAGGTTGTTTCATGTAAACCTCTTCATCAAGTACGCCATTAAGGAAGGCATTATGAATGTCAAGCTGATGAATTTTCCAACCACTCGAAACTGCAATGGAGAATACCAAGCGTACCGTTGCCTGTTTGATAACAGGACTAAAAGTTTCTGAATAATCAATGCCTTCCTGCTGAGTGAAGCCCTTGCCACCAGGCGTGCCTTATACCTCTCAATACTACCATCAGATTTGCGTTTAATTTTGTAGACCCATCGGCTACCAACAACATTCATGGATGGATGAAACGGCACCAAAGTCCATGTGCTGTTTGTGCGGAGCGCTTGAATTTCCTCACGCATTGCATTATACCAAGCCTCATATCTGTTTGCATCATTAAAAACAAGTGGCTCATGTGAGGGAGGAGTATCTACCCGACGGAAGGAGGCAGAAGGAGAGGCTGCCGTGGTGACTAAAGCTGTCTTTGGTTGTCTCGGACGAAGGACCATGGGGTGCGTGGAAGCAGCGGGACAAGGAGCAACAGCACCTGTACCTGGAGTGTGCTGAAGAGGATAAGAGGAGAGATCAACACAAAGCTTTATACCAGGGGGTGAACTCGGGGAGGAGCTCGGCTGCACCGCAGGTGGTGGTGAACCTGCTGTTGGGTCGGTTTCGGACCGAGATTGTGCTGCTCCTGAAACTTGCACATCTGAACCTGTTCCTGCACAAAAATCAGTGGAACGACAAGCATGTGGTGATAGTATGGCAATGCGGGGTGGTGAAGCAGGGTCAGATGGAACAACGGGCAAAGGTGGGTTGGTATTTTTGGTGGTTTGGGTATGGGTAGGCAAGTATGGAGGAGGTTGCAATGATGGAAGGTAGGTAGGTGTAGTGGATGGTATGGGATCAGTTGTTACCTGTTCAGATTTCCTAAAAGGGAAGACACTTTCATGAAAACGAACATGACGGGATATATAGATACGATCAGACTCTAAATCAAGACAGCGATATCCAAGATGAGACGAGCTATAGCCTAAGAACACACATGGAGAAGACCGAAAATCTAATTTATGAGCATGATATGGACGTAAAAATGGGAAACAAAGACACCCAAAAATACGGAGAAAATTATAATCAGGAGTGCGATCGAACAAGCATGCATAAGGAGATTTATTTTGAAGGACAAGAGTAGGCATGCGATTAATAAGATAAACTGATGATTCCATAGCATAATTCCAATAGCGCAATGGAGCATGACACTGGCCTAGAAGGGTGAGACCAGTTTCGACAATATGCCTATGACGACGTTCAACTGTGCCATTTTGTTCATGAGTATGAGGGCAAATTAGGCGATGGTGAATACCAATGGTTTCAAAGAATTTATTTAATTTGCGATATTCGCCACCCCAATCAGTTTGAACAGATTTAATTTTACGAGAAAACTGACGCTCAACAAGAGTTTGAAAACGTTGAAACGTAGAGAATACATCAGATTTAGCAACAAGGGGATAATACCAGATATATTTAGTGTGCGCATCAACAAATATAACAAAATAACGGAAACCATCAGAGGAAACCATGGGAGCAGGTCCCCAAACATCACTAAAAATTAAATCAAGTGGATTTGATGTTTTGTGACCCGTCGATCGTAATGACAAACGGGAAGATTTTCCTAAAGGACATGCTTGACATTGAGAAAACGATCGTCTAGACGTACAAACAATTTTATTTTTGGAAACTAATAAATTCAAAATGCGAGGAGTTGGATGACCTAAACGACGATGCCACAAGTCAGCAGTCGCGGAAATGCAAGGAGACAAATATGCTTGAGGAATTGACGTAGCTGAAGACTCCGAGAGGACATAAAGACCATCATGACTCCGACCGGAAAGAAGAACTTCCTTGGTGACGAGATCCTTCACATAAAACACAGAATCGTGAAATTCAAAATAAACATGATTATCACGACAGAATTTCTGAACAGATAACAACGGTTTTGTAATGTGAGGTACGCGAAGAACATTAGTCAATGTAAACATGCGTTTTGGGGAATGTAAAATAGAACGTCCAACATGGGATATGACAAGGGCCTTACCATCACCAACATGCAAAAAATCGTTACCAAGATACGGTGCAGAATCGGTTAGAGTTGCAAGGTCCGGTGTCACGTGTTGATTTGCGCCGGTGTCCGGGATCCAGTCAGCAGTACTTGCTGAATTCTTTAGTGCCAGATTGGCACTATTCTGATGGTCATGTCCACGTTGCTGAAGTTGAGAACACTGAGGAGCAGTGTGCCCGAACATGTTGCACAGCTGGCAACGTGAATTTGCTGAATTTGGTCCCCTGTTTCGCTGCCAATTTTGCTGCCAAGTGTTGCTTCTATTTTCATTGCTTCCCGTGTTATAAGAGTTCCCGTGATGCCAATTTCCCGTGTTCCTTGAGCCAGAAAACCGAGAGCCTCTTGACTGATTTCGCCAGCTGCCATAGGAACGCCCTCTGTTGCGTCCAAACTGGGCAGAAGGCTGACGGTGAGAGAGCATTGCTGAGTGTGGTGTGGGCAGCAATGGTGCATGACTGGCAGCAGGTCCCATAGACAAGTGAGAAGTTTTATGCACAAATTCATGGGTTAGCAAATGACTAAGCAAATCTGCATATGGTAGAGGGTCTGCCCTTGTAATCAGACTTGTCACTAAGTCCTTAAATTCTCCGCGAAGTCCACGAAACACATATAGATTGAAATCGGTTAGCGAAATAGGTCTGCCAGCAGCTGCTAGCTCATCAAATAAAGTCTTAGCTTTTTGCAAAAATTGAGTTACCGAATCATCACCTTGTCTAAGGTCTTGAAGAGAACCATGAAGTTGCATAATCCGGGAATTGGATGTAGAAGCTAGAGCTTGCTCAAGTGTGTGCCATACCGCACATGAGGTTGTACAATCAACAACAAGATGAAGAACTTCCATGGACAGCGAAGAGAGCAATGCACTTAGAATGAGTTGATCTTGTTGTTTCCAATGGAGAAAGGATTGAGATACCTGAAGAGAGAGGCCATCGGCAGCCATGGTGTGTGAAGAGGGGCAGGCGTTTGAACCATCAACAAAGCCGAAAACTCCTTGGCCTAAGAGATAAGGTTTCATCTGCATTCGCCAATATAAATAATTGGTGTTTGTCAACTTTAAAGAGATGACTTGATGAGTGTGGGAGAGGGACACAATTGCCACGGCAGGAGGAGCAGAAGAGGCTGGCAGCAGAGGAGCATTATTGGGGTTGAGAAGAGCATGGCCAACATCTGTATTTTGTGGCATAACTGATGCTGAAGAAGAGAATTGACCTGCGGCAGGAGTGCAGGAGGGCACCACCGGTGTTGCGGCAGGGTAGGAGGTGTCTGCCGGCTGAGAGAGATCCATTTTCAGAGAGGAGGAGAGGTGGCTGCCGGCTGAGAGGTGTTTTAATTTGATTGCGCTCTGATACCAAATTGAGAAGTAATTAGGAGGCTTAACCTAATAGTTAGCCACTCCTTTCTATATATATGTGTAGGGCAACATACAATAGTAATGGTGGAGATTACCACATAGGAATGAGATTACAATATTTCCTATTTAGTGTACATGCTATAATAAACATTGTGCCTGTGCAAAATCTCCACTAGTTTTTATACAGTAGTTATGATCCTAATAAAATATAACAAGTGTAATTCAAATCTTAAACTTTAAAGGTCTGATTTGTTAATGATATTTAATCGATTTGATATTATATTTTTATTTTCATTTGGATGGATTTTAAAAATATATTTACTTAAAAAAATGACAAATTAATATTTTTTTATTTTAATAATTTGATATAAAAACATAAAATCATGATTTTTAGATTCAATTAACAGACTGCGAGTCAAAGTCGTCTTGTTCACACCCATAGTTGCCTGTTGAAGTCTATACCTTTTGATTTTGAGGGTATCGGACGAGACCCGCAAACCAAACAGAGCACGTCCGAGAGATGAAGGCAGCCTATTGAATATTTTGCCGTGTGGATAATGCAATCAATTTCCTTGCTCCCTTTCCTTTGTATGTTGATTACTATTGAATTGAATGCAATAAATTGTCTGAATATAAATTTATGCAAAAATATAAATTTGTCTGAAACATATGGTGTACGTTTAGAGATGGATCTCTGTTTATACGCGTGGATGACAATTCATCTCACATCAACTCCTATTTGTTAACGTGATTATAGCCATAATTAAATATATTTTAGTAATTATAAAATTAAACTTGGCTCAACAGACCTTATCGCACTCTCCCTTGACTTTCCCTTGACTTTCCCTCTCCAGATAGGACTACTGGAGGAAGGTGTGTTTAGAATCAAACACGCGCGTTGAGAAGGTGTGACCTATGCTTTAATTTTCAAACACGGCCAGGGCATCATATCGCACTCTCCCTTGATTTTTAGATTCAATTAATAGACGACGAGTCAAAGTCGTCTTGTTCACACCCATAGTTGCTTATTGAAGTCTATACGTTTTGATTTTGAGGGTATCGGACGGGACCCAAAAACCAAACAGAGCACGTCCGAGAGAAGAAGGCAGCCAATTGAATATTTTGCCGTGTGGAAAATCATGCCATTTGAATGCGATGCCGCCAAAATCAAACACGTTGATTATATGCTTTAAATTTTCTAACACGGCAGGGCATTTTCTCGGAAGCATAAACTATTAGGCACCCACAACAAGCTATAAATATCTTTGATTACTAGTGCATTGCTAGTAATTTGCAAGAAAGCGTATTCTTTCTCTAAAACAATATTGCCTTCACTATCCTTCAGTCCGACCACCTTATAAACACCATACAGAGGTAACCTTTGAGATTGTTTGTACTGGTTGCATGCTTGCTGTCTTTTTTCGCTTCATCTTTTCAGCAATATTTCACTAGCAAGATTGCCAAAGAAAATTATTGTTCCATTGGATTTTACGTTGTCATGATTTTTCAAGTAACTCTTCTTTGTTTCTTGATAACTACATGTAAATTTAAGGCAGCTGGAAGCAGTATTGATCAGCTAAAATCTCTCTTCCTAGCTGGACGAATCCAACCAGTGTTTTTTTATATAACTAACTCATCTTTGCATGTTTTAATTTCGTTTCTTTACTCATAACTTGATAGCTTTACGTTCAGATAGATCATGATTGACCAGTTTATTGAGTTCCTTTTAGGTCTTCAAGATTCTATTTTAGAAATGCAGAAAGAAAAACGCAAGCAATCCAAAGATGAAGAACACGATTCATCCTCGCGAAAGAGAAGAAAAGCTGACCTCAGCAAGCCTGTCAGTTTTATCTCCACAGGTAAGGTAGAGATATCTCGTGCTGAGAGCATAATAATAATAAAAATTCCGTCCTGATCGGTTGCTATGAAGTTGAAGAAAAAGAGGGGGAAATAATGTTTTTCTTATTACGAGTTCTCTTTTTAAATATATATTTTTTAATTAACTCTTCTCTATATTTCTGTTTACAAGTCTATTGATAGATTATTTTGAGTTTTATTATTTGCTCAGATCACTTCCAATTGTTCTTTATTTCTCATTGCTAAATAATAGAAGTGTTCAGCAATGACAAATATTATCAACCCCTTTGTTTATGAATTGACGAGACTTTCTGCAGCTTCCATGACAGAGCCAGAGTCGTCTCGCTCTAGACCAAAGGGGGCCTACGATGTATTTCTGAGTTTTAGAGGAGAAGATAATCGCAAGAGTTTTACAGGTCATCTATATACTGCCTTAGTCCAAGCAGGAGTCCACACTTTTCTAGATGAAAATGAAATTCCTAGAGGTGAAGAAATCTCCAAACATCTCCTCAAGGCAATTCAAGAGTCGAAGATATCCATAGTGATCTTCTCAAAAGGATATGCTTCCACTAGATGGTGTCTTAATGAACTTGTAGAGATTCTTAAGTGCAAAAATAGGAAAACTGGCCAGATTGTTCTTCCTATATTCTATGACATTGATCCTTCAGATGTGAGAAAGCAGACTGGTAGTTTTGCAAAAGCATTTGATAAGCATGAAGAATGTTTTAAAGAGAAGGTGAAGGAGTGGAGAAAAGCTCTTGAGGAAGCAGGAAATCTCTCTGGATGGAATCTCAATGATATGGAAAATCGGTATGCCTTTTTTTCTCTAAGATTCATTTTATGGAGTGATTGTATGTACTTTAGAGTAATTTTACCGTGTGAAACAATAAAAAAAATTAGCATATATACTTAATTGTCTCTCTATTAAGCTCTTGCTTTTGTCGATGAGCAGGCACGACTCAAAATTAATCCAAGCCATCATCAAGGATGTGTTGAACAAATTGGATCCCAAGTACATAAATGTTGCTACTAACATGGTAGGTATTGATCGCCTTGTCCAAACTATTAGTGACTTCCTAAGTACGGCAACAGATGAGGTTTGCATGGTGGGAATACATGGGATGCCAGGAATAGGAAAGACGACGATAGCAAAAGTTGTTTTTAATCAACTTTGCTATGGATTCGAGGGTAGTTGTTTTCTTTCGAATATCAATGAAACATCAGAACAGTCGAATGGTCTTGCTCTTTTACAAGAACAACTTCTTCACAATATCTTAAAACAAAATGTTGCCACTATCAATAATGCTGATAGAGGAATGGTTCTGATCAAAGAACGACTTTGTCACAAAAGAGTTATTGTTGTTGTTGATGATGTGGCTCAGCAGTGCCAACTAAATGCTTTGGTGGGAGAGCGAGGTTGGTTTGGTCCAGGAAGTAGAGTGATAATTACAGCCAAAGATGAACGCTTGCTTCTTAAAGTGGATCGAAAATTTAAGGTTGAAGAATTGAAACGAGATGTGTCCCTTCAGCTTTTCAGTTGGCATGCCTTCAGGGATAAGAAGCCATCAAAAGATTATGTTGAGCTTTCAAATGATGTAGTTGATTACTGTGGAGGGATTCCTTTAGCCCTTGAGGTTTTAGGTTCTAGTTTGTCTGCGAAAAACAAATCTAGATGGAAATGTGTGCTCGACAAATTGAAAATCATTCCAAACCATGATATTCAGGAAAAACTTAGAATATGTTTTGACAAACTGGATGACCACAAACTACAAAAAACATTTCTTGATCTTGCATGCTTTTTTATTGGTAGAAATAAAGAATATATATCACATGTACTTGAAGCTCGATGCGGTTACAATCCAGAAGATGATTTGGGAACTCTTAGTGAAAGGTCTCTGATTAACGTTAATGCTTCTGGAGAGATAAGCATGCATAATCTATTACGAGACATGGGAAGGGGGATCATTCACAAAGAGTCACCTGACCACCCTGGAAACCGCAGCCGAATTTGGCAACATGAGGATGCATGGAATGTACTCAGCAAGCAGATGGTAATAACTAAATGCATACACAAAAGCACAATCATACACATATATCTTTGCTTTAAACTTCTTACATATAATTACTTTGAAACTCTATTGAATTTTGTTTGATTTTCAGGGAACAGAAGTTGTAGAGAGTTTATCGGTGGAGGTGAGAGCATCAGAAAATAAATTACTGAGCACAGAATCATTCACAAAGATGAGATTCTTGAAGTTACTCCAAATCAATGGAGTACATCTCTCTGGGCCCTTCAAACTACTTTCAGAAGAGTTGATATGGATTTGTTGGCTTGAATGTCCTTTGAAATCTTTTCCATCTGATTTGATGTTGGACAACCTAGTTGTTCTTGAGATGCAGTATAGTAACATCAAAGAATTATGGAAGGAGAAAAAGGTGCGTAACATACTACAATACTCCAAAATTTGTCATTGATGTAATTTATAATCATAAGTTATAAGCTTTAATGATAACTTTTTTGTTATTTTCCTTACTGCTCTTACAGATTCTCAACAAACTAAAAATCCTTAATCTCAGTTATTCAAAGAATCTTGTTAAAACACCAAACATGTACAGTTCAAGTCTACAGAAACTCCTGTTGGAAGGTTGTTTGAGTTTAGTGGAGCTGCATAAATCTGTTGGACATTTAAAGAGCCTCATTTTCTTAAATCTAAAAGGATGTCGGAGGCTAAAGACTCTTCCCCAAAGCATTTGCGATGCAAAGTCTCTTGAGATTTTGAATATTTCTGAGTGTTCAGAACTTGAGAAGTTGCCGGAGCACATGGCTCGTATGGAATCCTTTACCGAGCTGCTAGCAGATGGAATTAACAATGAGCAATTTCTCGCTTCAATTGCGCATTTAAAGTATCTAAGGAAGTTGTCAATGTGCGGACACAATTTCAATGCGGACGCACCATCATCTACACCTTGGCCTTCACCAATTTCATCATGGATTTCAGCAGGTGTTTTAGATTGGAAAGCTTTGGTGCCACATTATTTCACTAGTTGGAGATTTTTGAGAAAACTAGGACTTGCTTATTATGGTTTGTCTGAATGCACAACTAATTGTGTTGATCTTGGTGGTTTGTTTGCTCTCGAGGAATTGAATCTATCAGGAAACAATTTCTTCAGTCTGCCTTTAAGCATCAGCATCCTTCCTAAGCTTCAGCTTTTGAGAGTTTCGGATTGCAGGAATCTTGTATCAATCTCAGAGCTTCCCTCAAATTTAAAATTCTTAGATGCAATCGGATGCAAATCAATGGAGAGAGTAAGATTGCCAATCCAATCAAAAAATAATTCAAATCTGTCTCTACATAGGTGTCCAAGTGATCATGGTTGGATTATATCCTCTGATACCACCTGCGATTTATCAAATAATAATAAGAGTCTTGTTGAGGTACAATTTCATTCTCTCTTGCACACAAATAAACACAGAATTGGCACATGCTATATAGAATTAATTCATATTCATATATATTGATTATTGTTTAAAATGTTAGCACTAATCTTTGAAATGTAAATATACATAGGCATCTTACAATCGTTGTTATGGATATCATATTCGAAGCGTCGATGCCAGATTGCTTTTTACGCATCCAATTGGGTTCAGATACCATGCAGAAGGATGTTCATTATCATTTCATATACCTCAAGTATTCCAAGGTTTGTTGTTTTGGGCTTTCAGTACAAGGATGTTTTTTAGTAGTAGTCATACCATCAAAGCTATTATAAGAAAAAAGAGCAACGGTATGCAATTGTTTGAAGCTACACAAGTAACAGGACTCTATTGCCCTCTTAGTTGGGCAAGATACATAAGTTTAAGTGAGATGGCAATGGAAGAATATTGTGGACACGAAGAGTTGGAATTGTATGTGAATTTGGGGAGCGAAGACATTAATGTGAAACAATGTGGGATCCTTGTAATAGAGGATTTGGATTCAATCGAAGCAATGTGGGATCCCGACATTGAAAGTGATAATGGGATTCCTTCACCAACAAGTCATCACCTTTATCATCCCCTTTATGGATCCATAGCATATACTACAATTGAGAGCTGGAAAGCCCATGTAATCAGGAGGAAGATTTTACTACAACAGTAGATTTAACCATTGTCTTAGTACTAGCCTAGAGCTACGTGGAACTTTGGATCATTATATATCTCATCTGGGTCCCGGAAACTTTAACCTCAACTCAATTAGTTGAAGGATATCTTTGTGAAATTTCTATATTTCATGCCTTCTTTGTTATCATATTATTGCCTTGTTGTATAAAATTAATTAATCAAGCATGTTGTTTTTGAGTTAAATGTCAACTGCTCACAATTTTTTTCTTGATGAATTGAAGCGATTGTGTAATTAAAACACAAAAATAATGTGTGAGGGAAACTCATTTCTTGTCTTTGGAAATCTAATTTGTCTCATGAGCTAATTCTAAATAGGCTAAAAAAAGAATAATTCTAGTTAGGTTTGATATTTAAATGCACAACGTGGAAATTTGCTTTATTGTGTAATTGATATGAGTTGTTTTTTCCTTAGTTACTGAATTTATGGAAATTCAATTACTGAATTACTAAAATGGAAAGATCAATTAAGGTACTAGATTGAAAGGAAACTTAAGATTGAAAATTAACCCTAATGGAGTAAAACTCAAGAAATTCAAAAGCCAAGGACTAAAAATTTGACTCTAATTCATTGATGAGAAAAAAGAATGCTTTTCGAATTGCCAACTCCTCTGCTTCATTCATAATAAATTTGATCTCATATTTTACTAAAAAATGCAATAATATTTCTTTTTAATTAAAAACTAGATTATTGTTAACGATCCAAACATGCCAAACTATACAAAACATGAACAAACACCAAACCTTGTTTTCATAGATTAGTAAACCATATCCTAAAAAGCTTATAATAATAGCTTTGATTGTATGACTACTTCTAAAAAGCATCCCTTGGAATACTGAAATGATCATCCTCCTTCATGGTAGCTGAAACCCTTTGGCAACTTATAATAATAGATCCCCATAACCAATTTGGCATCGTAAATTTTTATTCTGTAGTAAATTATCAATCGTTTTATAATTGTTACATGGACAATTATATAATTTTATTTTGAACAATGGGTGGGGAAAAATACAAAACAACCATGTTGTCTGCTGATTCCTCTGCACCTTTCACTCAACTTTTTGATGTGAATTTTCCATCGTACAAAGCAAAGACACTGTTAACTGTGGTCTCTTCTAGTTAATTTTGTAATTGTGATGTTTAATGCAACAATGAAAAATGAGCTTCCTTTGGAACCTCATGAGCCTAGAGGAAGGTGACCCATTGTTACTAGGGGTAGCAGGACTTGGCCATGGATTGATAAAGTTGCAGCATGCCTCACTTGTAGGAGCGCCACCTCTGCCTGAGCATGCACTTACTGGAAGAGCAAGTGCAATTCAACAGAGAATTCAAGAGAAGGGGGAGGAGATGGCTCGCTTTTTCATAGTAGATTAAAATTTATTTGAATAATTTAATTTCTTGATTGTGAGAAGTTGCAGGGAATTGAAGAAATTGAGAAAAAGAATGGTGTTCTGAGAAGGGAAGAGAGAAAAGAGAGAGAGAGACTGAAATTTGAATTTATTTACTGCTGCAATATTTCTACACACACATGCTGTATGTTTAGCATCTTTATATACACATTTCAAATACCATATACTACCTGTTGGAATCAAGAGAAGTTGCAGACATTCAAAGTAAGACGAAGAAGTAGAAACAGAGTGACACTCAGAACAGAGAGGGAGAGCGAGAAGAGAGAAAGAGAGGGAGAATGAAATTTCTAATTTATTTTACTGTTCAGTGTTTCTTCACACTTTTACCGTGTACACTTGACAGCCTTATATACATATTTTAAATGTCAATAAGTACCATTATGTATATTCAAGAATACAGAGCAGAAATAAATCTTTGACTACTTCTTTGACTGGTTCTTTGTCAGCTCATGAAGCAATCTTCCACCAGTTGTGAAGGGTCTAAAGCACTAGGACCTTATAAGTTTAATTCTACTTTCTACAAGAAATCATGGAACGGGCTTCAACATGAAATTTTTTATATGGTCTTGGAATTTTTAGAAGTGGGAAGCTATCTAAGGTATAAACAATTCTTTCATATCTCTGATTCTGAAAAAGAAAAGAAACTTAAGCTTTCGCAATTACAGGCCTATCAGCTTGATAAATAGTCTGTATAAAATGATATCTAAGATCCTTGCAAATCACCTCAGATAAATAATTGATGGGGTCATAAGTAGAACTCAGTCAGTCTTTATTGTTGACTGATATATCCTAGACTCAGTAATGATTACTGATAAGGTGATAAACTCTATAAAGTGAAGAGAGGTCCAAAGGTTTCTTTTCATATTTTCATAAAACTTTTGATTCCATTTCTCTGGAAATTTAGATCAGATAATGAGTTGTATGGACGTTGGAGCCTCTTGGCGCAAATGGATTTATGAATCCATCCTTACATCTCACTTGTTAGTGTTGATTAATGGCTCTTTATCATCAAAGTTTGGAGATACATATGGCCTGAGGGCAGGACAAGCATTTTCTCCATAACTATTTAACTTGGAAATTGAATGCCTCTCTACTATAATTACTAGAGCTACAAAAGGTGGTATGTTTTCAGGCATTAAAATTGAAGGGAGCTTTCAAGCAAGTCATTTGCAATTTGCTGATGATACCTTGATATTTACACCTAATGAAATTAAAAGTCTTCTAAATTCTAAAAGAGCTATGAGGTAGTTTAGTAAGTGTTATGGGTTAAGAATATATTATCATAAGAACTCCTTAATAGAAATAAATGTCGATGAACTATACATTGCTGACATGACAAATCTCTTGTATTCCAACTTTGATTCATTGTTGGTTGAGTACTTGGGCTCACCATTAGGTGCCAATCCGAATAGAATTTCTAAATATAATGAGACTTTGCCATTATGGCTATGGAATGTAGGTTCTTCTAGTCATGAAATTCTAATAAGTAAAAAAGTTCATAAACTTGCATGGAATGTTATGGTTGGAAAGAGAAAAGGAAAAGGAAGGGTTAGAAATAAGATCGATTGGGGCAAAAAATAAATCCCTTCTATTTAAATCACTTTGGTGATTGGGGAAAAAATAACCAAAAAGGCTGGGAAGATTTCATCAACAGCAAGTACAAATTCAGAATGGTATGTCTTTGTTTACAAAGCTAGTTAGGTATTTTTTTCTATTATTAACTCTAGTGATCAA
This sequence comes from Salix brachista, assembly GCA_009078335.1. Taxonomy (NCBI): domain Eukaryota; kingdom Viridiplantae; phylum Streptophyta; class Magnoliopsida; order Malpighiales; family Salicaceae; genus Salix; species Salix brachista. The sequence continues at coordinate 2,068,575 of CM018590.1, forward strand.
TCTTGTTTTGTTATGAAAGATAGCTTTAGATTTAAAGTAGGGATAGGTAATAGAGTTCAGTTTTTGGAAGTGACAAGCCTTTTCCTGATCTTTATCCCCAATAATATCAAATGTCAAGTCGACAACTTGGTACTGTCTGTTAGGATAAACTCAATCTGCAAAGTCAAGCATTGCAACCACCGGCTTCCATCAATTAAAGCCCCTGACAGCCACTATGCAAGACCACCGCCTGCATCCACCGCCCCTCTGCAAGCCGCCCACAACTTGCAAAAATCTTATCTTAAAGTCAAAAATATCTAGCTTTCATTTTTTGTATAAATAGGAAGCTTAGTTAAGGAGAAAAGAGTAGTGGGAGATATTAGAGAGAAAACACGAGAGAAAAGAGAGAGTTTTGATAGAGTGTTTAAAGCTTCTGTGTAAGTTTTTTGTTGAAATAAAACAGTGTGTTTTATCCTCTTTGAGTGTTTCAAATCCACCACCAGTGGCATCTCCCACCAGCAATTGGTATCAGAGCCTCGTTCGTCAAAAACAGAGAGTTTTTTGGGGGTACATCCGAATTTTCAAGTTTGTCAAAAACAAATTTTGATCATTTCAGAGTATAGAGCTCTTCAATACGAACTCGTAGGTGCAAACATCAACTCAATCGGAGCTAGGGGTGAGCCACACTCTCCCTCTGAAAATCTAACACTATTCACCACTCTCATCCACGCGCCCCGAGGAAGAAGACGACTGATCTTCACGCGCGCCATATTCGAGCCGTTAAGCCAAGCCGAGCCGATAAGCCGAGCCGCTACCGACTAGCCGAGCCGTTCATCTGAGCCGAGCCGAGCCACGAAGCTGAGCCGCTACTTCTCAAGCCGAGCCACAAGCCGAGCCAAAAAGAATATTCCCTAGAATATTCCCGGTTCAATCACAGCGAACTGACCAGCATCCAGAAGTGATTTTTGGACCGGTTCACCCGTTTTTAGCCTCATTTCGAACCAACTCAGACAAGTTCCCTACTATTTGGACCATTCCGGATCCATCCGTGGTGTCCGTTTGGTGAAAAGAGAAGGCAAAGAGGGTGATATAGTCATTTCAAAATACAATGACCACAGAAAATGCTCAGACACTCATTCCGAAGCTGACCAGAGATAATTTTGATAATTGGAGCATCCGAATGAAGGCATTTCTTGGCTCACAAGAATGCATAGAGATTGTGGATTATGGTTATGATGAACCAGAGTCCAGAGAAGCAGAGGAAGCTTTAGAAGAAGCGCAGAAGCAAGTTCTTAGAAGCAACAGAAAGAAGGACAACAAAGCCAAGACCATCATTTATCAAGGTCTTGATGAAGCTACGTTTGAGATTATCTCTTCTGCGGAAAAGTCAAAGGATATATGGGAAGCTCTCCAACAAAAATACAAAGGAGTTGACAGAATCAAGAAGATTCGTCTTTAATCTTTGCGAGGTGAATTTGAATCCTTACAAATGAGATCCTCGGAATCTGTTTCTGATTATCACACGAGAATTATGGTGATAATCAATCAGATGAGATGAAATGGAGAAGCTCTCTCAGAAGCTCGGATTACAGAGAAAATTTTGAGATCCCTAGATCCAAAATTTGATTATGTTGTTGTTGCCATTGAAGAATCCAAGGAAGTGGATAAATTGATGGTAGATGAGTTGATGGGTTCTTTACAAGCTCATGAACAAAAGCTGGTGAAAAGAAATGGAGATAAGGCAATAGAGCATGCCTTGCAATCAAAACTGTCTCTGAAGGAAGACAGATATGAGCAAAGGGGGAATTCAACACATGAAGATACCCCTCGAGGAAGAAATCAACAAGGAAGAGGAGGCTTCCAACGATTCCAAGGAAGAGGATCTTGGAATACAAGCTTCAGAGGAAGAGGTGGTAGAAACACCACCAGAGGAGGACGAGGACAACAACCTTTGACTCCCAGAGGAAGAGGAGGTGGTTACTATAACCATGATAAGAGAAATATTCAGTGTTATAATTGAAATCAGTTTGGGCATTATAGCACTGAATGCCGAAAGAAAGCTCCAGTAGAGTTGCATGAGCAAGCCAACTATGCAGACGAAGATGCCATCATCAGTGGGTCAGCTGCATTATTTGTCCAACAAGGACTGGGCAAAAATGAGGAGCATGTATGATATCTAGATTCTGAAGCTAGCAATCATATGTGCGGGCAACGGGACCTCTTTAGTGATCTCGATGAGACCATACAAGGACAGGTCACATTTGGAGATACTTCCAAAGTCCCAGTTAAAGGGAAAGGCAACATCGCGATAAAGTTGAAGAATGGAGATGATAGCTACATTGCTGATGTGTACTATATTCCAGCTATCAAACACAACATGCTGAGTATAGGACAACTTCTGGAGAAAGGGTATACTCTCTTCATGAAGGATTGTCATGTTGCAGTCAAAGATAGCAATGGGAGATTGATTGCCTTTGTGAAGATGTCTAAGAATAGGATGTTCCCACTAAACATCCAGTATGATGCAGCAAAGTGTTTGACTGCCATCACCAACAGTGAAGAATGGCTTTGGCACTTAAGGCTTGGACATCTGAATTTTACAAGCCTGAAGATGCTTGCAAGTAAGCAGATGGTCAAAGGAATGCCTCACATTGATCATCCAGAAGAAGTCTGTGAGAGCTGTGTCCTCAGCAAGCACCACAGAGCTAGCTTTGCCAAGGAAGTCAACTGGAAAGCGAAGAGGCCACTGGAGTTAGTTCATACAGATGTGTGTGGACCAATAAAGCCTATGTCAACTGGACATAACAGGTACTTCCTCACTTTTACTGATGATTTTAGTAAGAAGACCTGGATTTACTTTCTGAAGATGAAGTCAGAAGTGTTTAATTGCTTTAAAGATTTTAAAGCAATTGTGGAGAAGCAGAGTGGGTATAATATCAGATCCGTAAGATCTGATCAAGGTGGTGAATTCACATCGAATGATTTTGAAGCCTTTTGTACACAACAAGGCATCAAACATCAGACAACACCAGCTTATACACCACAGTTGAATGGGATAGCAGAAAGGAAGAATAGAACTATTCTTGATATGGCAAGAAGTCTTCTTAAATCTAAGAAGTTGCCCAAACAATATTGGGCTGAAGCCGTATCTTGTGCAGTATATTTACTGAACCGCTGCCCAACAAAAAGTTTGCAAGCCATCACTCCAGAAGAAGCATGGAGTGGCCACAAACCAAGTGTGACTCATCTTCGAGTCTTTGGTTGTGTGGCTTATGCAAAGATCCCGGATGCAAGAAGAACAAAACTCGATGATAAAAGCGAGAAATGCATCTTTGTGGGATATGGAGATAGAAGAATGGGATACAAGCTGTATAATCCCATCACAAAAAAGGTGATCATCAGCAGAGATGTTATCTTTGAAGAAGATAAAACCTGGGAATGGAAGGAGGATCAAGAAGAAATCAAATGGATCAATACAGATTTGATCCTTGAAGATGAAGCAGAAGTACCAACAGTACTTGTTGAAGATCCAAGAGTACCAGAAGAGGAGCCACAGTCTCCGGTACACAGTTTTCCTGTATTCAACAGGAGAAACTCTCCAACACCAGGAACATCATCAACATCACCAGAAGCATCCTCATTAGAAGAACCAAGGATGAGAAATCTTGAAGATTTATACAATGCAACTCAGGTAATAGAAGATACAACATTATTTTGTTTCTTCGCAGATAGTGATCCAATTAGCTTTGATGAGGCTATTAAAGAAGAGAAATGGATCACAGCAATGGATGAAGAGATACATGCCATTGAGAAGAATGATACATGGAAGTTAACCAATCTGCCAGAAAGAAAGAAGGCAATTGGTGTGAAATGGGTCTATAAGACCAAGAAGAATGCAAAAGGTGAAGTACAACGACATAAAGCAAGATTGGTGGCAAAAGGCTACAAACAGAGAGAAGGCATAGACTATGGAGAAGTATTTGCTCCTGTAGCCCGTCTAGAGACAATTAGATTGGTTATCTCACTTGCAGCACAACATAGATGGAAGATCTATCAACTTGATGTGAAGTCAGCATTTCTGAATGGCTTCCTGGAAGAAGAGATTTATGTTGAACAACCACTTAGCTACATTGAAGAAGACAATGAAGGCAAAGTATACAAGTTGAAGAAAGCTCTCTATGGTTTGAAGCAAGCTCCGCGTGCTTGGAATACCAGAATTGACAGGTATTTTCATGAAAATGGATTTGAAAAATGTCCATATGAACACGCCATATATGTGAAGAAAGAAGATGATGGGAGCACACTATTTGCTTGCTTATATGTTGATGACTTGATATTCACCGGCAACAATCCTACCATGTTTACAGACTTCAAGAAAAGCATGGTACAGGAGTTTGAGATGACAGACATTGGTTTGATGGCACATTTTCTGGGATTAGAATTTACTCAGAAAGAAGAAGGGATTTTTGTGTCCCAAAGCGGCTATGCCAAAGAAATTCTTGGAAAGTTCAAGATGGAAAGCTGCAATCCAGTTTCAACTCCAGTTGAAAATGGAGTGGAATTGAGGAAAAGTAAAGTAGGAAATGTTGATCCTACTTACTTTAAAAGCTTGGTGGGAAGCTTGAGGTACTTGACATGTACAAGACCGAATATACTCTATGGAGTAGGACTTATCAGCAGATATATGGAGACACCAGATCAGACGCACTTGAGTGCAGCTAAGAGAATTCTCCGCTACATCAAAGGAACAATAAGTGAAGGTATGTTTTATACATCAAGTAAGAACTTTAAACTTATTGGCTACTCAGATAGTTATTGGGGTCGAGATTTGGATGAAAGGAAAAGTACAACAGGGTTTGTATTTTTTATGGGAGACACATCTTTCACATGGTCATCCAAGAAGCAATTGATAGTGACGTTATCAAGTTGTGAAGCTGAGTATGTTGCTGCCAACTCAGCTGTATGCCATTTAATATGGTTAAGGAATATGTTGAAGCATCTGGGATTTCCTCAAGAAGATCCGACGGAGATTTATATTGATAATCGATCAGCGATTGCATTAGCAAAGAATCCAGTGTATCATGAAAGAAGCAAACACATCGATACACGTCATCACTTTATCCGGGAGCATGTGAAGAACAAAGAAGTTGAATTGATCTCTTGCAAAACAAATGATCAAGTTGCAGATATCTTCACAAAGCCATTGAAGGGAGATATATTTATCAGATTGAAGTTCATGCTTGGCATGACATCTCCCGATTGAGTTTAAAGGGGGAATTTGTTAGGATAAACTCAATCTGCAAAGTCAAGCATTGCAACCACCGGCTTCCATCAATTAAAGCCCCTGACAGCCACTATGCAAGACCACCGCCTGCATCCACCGCCCCTCTGCAAGCCGCCCACAACTTGCAAAAATCTTATCTTAAAGTCAAAAATATCTAGCTTTCATTTTTTGTATAAATAGGAAGCTTAGTTAAGGAGAAAAGAGTAGTGGGAGATATTAGAGAGAAAACACGAGAGAAAAGAGAGAGTTTTGATAGAGTGTTTAAAGCTTCTGTGTAAGTTTTTTGTTGAAATAAAACAGTGTGTTTTATCCTCTTTGAGTGTTTCAAATCCACCACCAGTGGCATCTCCCACCAACACTGTCAATAGTATAGGGTTTCAGGATTATGGTTGCTGGTATTGGAATCTAAAATGGAATGGATGCATAAGAAACAATGATACAGATCACCTTCATAGTATGTTAAATTCCATTAATCACATTGACCTTCACAATTATAAAGAAGATAAATAAAAAAAATACGGACGTTAGCTGTATTCTCAAACAAACTTTCCAGCATTTGGTTATTCTAAATTTTATAAGTTTGTTATCATATAATTAAATAAAAATAGCTTTCTAAGACAAAATAAGATTTTGCATATTAACTTGGGTGGGCTCAAGTTGATTTTTTTTAAATCATTTTTAGTTTTATTTTTTTACAATTTTTCCCGCTTCAACATTCAGTTGATTGGGAATTTAACTTTGAAGTCTTTCTTTATTTGCTTTTTATGTTGCAATGTTTTTGGTACTTTTTTAAATGTAATATATATTTATTTTATCTTTCAACACAATGTTGATTGAAAATTAATCTTGATGAGTTATTTTGATTTGCTTTGTATATGGTTGTCATGGTCATATTAACTGGAGTGCAGGTTTTGCAGATTGGTCAGGGTTGTCCAAGGTGATACAATATGCCATCATTTTGATATTTAAAGAAGGAATATGTTGCCCAATAAATCACTACTTTTTAATAAGATGAGAGGAAATTGGAACAAAAATGGACTCTTGACAAGGGAGTGCTGATAGCTATTGATTACGGTTTTTCTTGTCAGAAAAGCTGCTAAAGTGAATTTCATGAGGAAGGTAAGAAATTAAGCAACAATTTTCATATTGAAGAATTTTTTTCTTAGTAAAACAAAAGGTAATGCAATGATATATCTCTACTACCAGTGGATGTTGTCGAGAGTGAAGAATAATAAAATTTGTTACAAATTAAAAACATTATAATAACAGGGTGACACTAAAATAGTTAATTTTATTCATTCATTTCTAATTTGTCAAAAAAATTTATAACACTTTATATAGAGAAAAATATATAAAGAAAGAGAAGTGGAAAAATACCAAGTTTAGCCCAGAAATCATTAGAGGAGGAACTGGAACCAGAAGAGCATTCAGAAATCTCCATGATTTTTCCTTCAATGGGGTATTATTTAAAACTCAAAAGAATGAGAGAAGTTTCTCTTTGAGAGAATTTTAATTTTTGGTTCTCGGAGGTTTTAAAGAGACAGAAGAATAGAACAGAGCGTACATAGGAAGGAGATGTATCTCTTAAGTTCAATATGTAGTTTTTTTTTCTTCTTCTTAGAATCATTATAGAAAAACACTAACTTTATTAAACTCCTCTAGAGAAGATATTCTCATACGACAAACTCGTTCACACAATTTATAATGTTTTTTTTAGTCAAACTTTCTCTCTTTTTCTCATCTATACTTGGATATATTGGCCTCGTATAGGTATTTCAGTGTAGAGAATAAAATGTTGTAACAGAAGAATATGATCAGGAAGTAAATGCTGAAACAGAAGAATATATGCAGTACAGAAGGATATGGTGAATCCGTGAATGCAGCAATAGAATCATGTAATTAACATGATCAGATTCCAAAATTGAGGAAGATATGATCCTGTGATTTGAAATTATACAGCTGTTACCATCTTGAACAATAGTTACGTAAGAATTCCTTTATCAAATGTAATACTATATAAAGCAACATGTACAGAGAACTGGAATTATAAAGCAACCACTGTTTCTTTATTTTTATATATTAAGATTCTTGTGCAAATGTCATTTACACAGTTTCTTCTGGGGAAAAAAATTCCTATGGTTTATTGTAAGCTTCTGCAACCTGGGAAACAACTTCTGTCCAATGATTTACAGCATGCGTGTTTGGCTTCTTGTACCTGTAAACTTCATAACAATGGTTCTGAATAATAAAGCTAAATGAAGCGTAGCTTTCTTCTTAGAGAGACTATCTTCACTCATATAGTCTCTCATCCAAACTGATGGTGTTCGAACATGTCTTTCTATAACAGTTGTGTCTGGCTGGTCATTATGATCAAGTTCCTAGCTTATATCTAGAGCATATTTACGTTGGGAAATAAAAATCCCATTTGTAGAAGCTGAAACCCAATCCCAAGGAAATATTTAACAGTGCCAAGATCTTTGAGGTGAAATAGACTATGCAGAAAGTTTTTAGTGGCAGTAATGCTAATGGGATCGTTTCCAGTAATCAGAATGTCATCAACGTATATTAAAAGGGCTGTGAAGGACTTGCCTTGTTGTTTGGTGAACAAGTAATGGTCAGCTTGAGATTGTTCATAGTCAGTAGAGCGAATTGCGTTTGAGAATTTTGCAAACCACTGACGAGATGCTTGCTTTAAACCATACAAAGACTTATGGAGGCGACACACCAGATGTTCCTCCCCCTATCGCAGCAGCCCCGGTGGCGGAGACATATAAATTTCCTCAGATAAATCGCCATGAAGGAAGGCATTATTGACATCCAGTTGGTGGAGAGACCAACCCCAAGTGGCAGCTAGGGCAAATAAGCAGCGAACAGAGACGATTTTGGCAGTTGGAGAGAAGGTCTCCTGGTAGTCAACTCCCTCTAGTTCGGTGAATCCCTTGGCAACTAATCTGGCTTTATATCTGTCAATGGAGCCATCAGAGTGGTGTTTGATCTTGTAAACCCAACGGCAACCGATTAGAGTTTTTCCAGGTGGAAGGGTAGTGAGGGACCATGTGCCATTGTGATAGAGAGCTTTTAATTCAGAATGCATAGCATCCTGCCATTGTGGGTGAGCTGAAGCTTCGGAGTAAGAAGTGGGCTCCAAGACTTTACTAATTTGAGCAGCAAAGGAAAGATGAGCAGGTGTATATCTGTGATAAGAGATGTAATTTACCAGTGGATAGAGTGTACCTTTGTTTTGACCTGGTAGCGGGGAGGTTGATTGACCTGAGGAAACATTGAGCATAAATAGTCATTGAGTTTGACCAGGGGAACGGTATGGCGGCTAGAACGGCGAAGCAATGAGGGGTCGGGTGAAGGTGAAGTGGTGGGTCGTGTGGTGTTTGATGATGGGGAAGTGAGATTGGGAGGAGGATGGGGTGTTGTAGTGTGTTGTGGAGGCATCTCATCAGAGATGGTGATCTCGCAGCAGTCAGGAGGTTTAGAGTGTGAGGTAGAGGGAACAGAAGGTTTGGGTCGGCGGGTGTATGTGTGGAGAAAAGGTGGTGGATGGGGAGTTGAGGATGGTGACTGAGGAGGAGAGACCTGGGTAGTTGATGATGTGGATGTGGTTGGTGTGAAAGCAGGAGGTAGGTAGGTGTCGTGGAGAGAGAGATAATGTGGGGCAGGTTCGTGAGGCATAGTGTTTTTTGGTTTTACCGAAGCATAAGGAAAGATGTGTTCATGAAATCGTACATCCCGGCTAGTAAAGATTTTTTTGTTTGATAAATTAAATAATTTAAAAGCTTTTTGACCAGTGGGTTAGCCGATAAAAATAGAAGGAAAAGAACGATGTTCAAATTTGTGAGATGGATGAACATTAGTGGCATATGCTAAACACCCAAAAACACGGAGATGGGAGAATGATGGTGGTTTGGAGTAAAGGCGTTCAAAAGGGGTTTGGAAAGAAAGAACAGAGGAGGGAAGACGATTAATGATGTGTGTAGCAATGAGAGCGCACTCACCCCAAAATTGGGTAGGTAGGTGGGCTTGGAATCTTAATGCGCGAGCTACTTGTAAAATATGACGATGTTTGCGTTCCATAACTCCATTTTGTTGGGGCGTGTACACACAAGAATGTTGAAAAACAACACCATTATCATGAAAGAAAGATCGAAGTGAGAGAAATTCACCATCGTTATCACTTCGAAAAGTTTTAATTCGGGTGTCAAATTGAGTTTGAATATAATTGAAGAAGTGTTTCAATAATGATTGTGCTTCACTTTTGTGTTGCATTAAGAAAATCCATGTGAAACGTGTAAAATCATCAATGATAGTGAGAAAATAATAAGCACTAGAAAGTGAAGGGTGTCGATAACGACCCCAAATATCACAATGAATAAGCTCCAATGGTGTAAGAGAAGAAATTACACTAGGATTGAAAGGCAAACGATTTTGTTTAGCTAAAGGACATATCGAACACGGTTTATTGGACTGAACTGAAAATTTTAAAAAAAAATTTGCAAGGAAATTTAAACAAAGAGGAGATTTATGGCCTAAGCGATTGTGCCAGAGATCGGTGGGTGATATGGTAAGATTGCAAGTGGGATGGTTGGTCAAGTTGTTCGTTGTTGCTAGAGCCACCAAATAGTATAGTCCGTTATGCTGTTTACCCAAACTAATCATCCTCCTCGTAGCCAGATCCTGCAAAATACACCAATAAGGAAAGAATATTACTGAGCAATTCAAGTCTCTTGTCAGTCGACTAACTGACATCAAATCTAGGAACACATAACACATTGCGTAAATAATAGACTGAATTAAGAGGCATTGATCCTTTTGCAATAATTTTTGCCTTGTCTCCACTAGGTAGAAGTACTGGAGGTAGCGAACATCTATTATTTATGCCAAGGGATAATTGACGTGAAGAAGAGATATGATATGTCTCCCCGCTATCAATAATCCAACTACAGGAAGTAATTTTAGACAAACCTGGTTTTGTTGCTATCTGTGGTTGAGATTTGGACTCTGTATTTTTTGTGTCGAGGAAGCGAGAGAAGTTGTTTCAACTGGTCCTCTGAAATCCCAATGACTGATTGTGAATTTTCTTTGGTAACATGATTCGCCACAGATTTATTGTGTGTAGCACTCGACCCATACTTTGCTTTTGGGTGACCCGGTGGATATCCATTAAGTTCATAGCAAGTTTGTACCCAATGACCTACCTCTCCATAATGTGAGCAATAAGGGCGTCCTCTGCCTGAACCAGAACGACGTCTTTCTTGATGAAATCGACGACCCCCTGTGAAATTTTCCTTGGGTCTATTATCTGGCAATCCATATGAGTGATCGAATCGCTCGTTTCTAGTCGACCCACCATTGAAATTTCCAATGGGTCTATGGTTGTTGTTTCGAACTGCCATGGCAGCACTTGTTTCAGAGTCACTTACTCTGTGTGTAGAGCTTAGAAGATGTTGTTTTTCTTCTTGTGAGATGGAGGAATACGCTTGGCGAATTGAAGGAAGGGGATTCATGAGGAGAATCTGTCCGTAGACAGCACTGTAAGAATCATTTAATCCCATTAAAAATTGCATCATTTTTTGTTGGTCTTGTTGTTGTTCATGTGTGCTGTCATTATAGGAGGCCAGTTCATCCCATAGGCCTTTCAATTTTGTGTAATAGGCAGAAACAGAGAGTTGCTCTTGTCGAAGACAGGCAATATCTCGTTGGATTTCAAAGATGCGGGGTGCATTGCTTTGGGAGAATCGTTCACGAAGGTCTTCCCAAACTTCATGAGCAGTAGAGTAATAAATTACACTATCTAAGATTTCTAGACTGAGAGTATTAACGATCCAGGAGTGAACCATGTCATTGCACCTAGACCAGGTTGCATATTCTTCTTGATCTTTTTCTTTTGAGGGGATTTTGATTGAACCATCAACAAAGCCAAATTTGTTTTTGGAATTCAAGGCTAGAGTCATGGCCCTCTTCCAGGTAGAATAATTGTCTCCATTTAAAGGTTTTCGAATTAAGATCATTCCTGGATGATCAGAATGATGAGTGACGGAAGGACTTGAGAGATTTGTCTTTGAAGCATCCATGGAGGATTTGGATGTGGTGATGGTTTGGGAATTTTCTTTGTCGAGCTCTAATACCATGTAAAACTTTAGAGAATGTAAAACTTGAGATATGAAACTTGAGAAACAGAGTGTATTGAATCTGCTGAAGCTGTATTATTGATCTCTGCAGTTTCTACATGTATTTATAGACGCTAGAGTCTGGAGTCCTTATACAAGTAGGATTCCAGACTTTCACTCTAATTAGGAAACAATTACTACATTATCTTTACAATAGGATAGTAACTTTATACATATTGTTTATCCCTAATGTAGAGGCTGTGGGATTACTAACAAATAATAGTTTGGTTCTTCCTTTCTGCAACGCCATTATGTTGGGGGAGTGTAAGCAGTTGTCAACTATTTTTGACTTCCATTCATTTTGCAAAAATCTATGAACTACAGTGAAGTGAATTCACCCCAATGATTTGTACGCAAGCTTCTTGTGCTTGAACTAGTTTCCTTTTTAACCTTAGCCTTGAAACTTACGAAATTGTTAAGAGATTTTGACTTTTCAACCAAGTAGTACACCTGTAGTCATCAATAAAGGAAATGAGATGCCTTCCATATACTCTGCCTTGTAAATGAATCGTTGTTGCTTTCCCACTAAACATTGCATAAACTTTCGTGTATGCTTGGAATTTTGGCAAGCCCTTCACCATATTCTTTTGTTGAAGGATTTGTAGACCACTCCAACCTAAATGTCTATACTGCGATGCCATAAATGAGATTGATCATCCACAATAGTGCTGAAAAACTTTTTTCCTTGTGATTGTTTGTGAGCTAGAAAGATAAACATTTGATTTGCTGCCATTTTAGTCTCCTAGATTAGTCCTATGTCTGGATGATAAATCCCACACTTGTCATGTTTGATAAGAAAAATAAGACCCTTCTTTTGCAATTGTCCAATGCTTAGTAAATGAATATGTAAATCAACTAATGGCACATAAAATACTCCAATGATGACTTGCACCATTCCATTGACTTCCATACAAACATTTCCTTTTCCTTGCACAACCAAGCTTGAATTATTCCTCAACTTTATAGATTTCCTGAAAGTATCATCCAAATCTGTGAACATCTCCTTCTTGCCACATATGTGATTGCTGCATCCCGAGTCCAAAAACCATAATTCTTTCTGTCAACTTCTTCGGTATCCAGTTAAGCCATCAACAATATTTTTCACTAGTTTTTGTGTAGACACCTTTTGAATCCTTCCCCTTATTAGGACATTGCCGCTGAAAATACCCTTGTTCATGACAACTGTGACATTCGATGGTAGACTTGTAAACTCATTACCACAATTTATAATGATTTTTTAGTCAAACTTTCTCACTTTTTCTCATCTATACTTGGATATATTGGCCTCGTATAGGTATGTCAGATTCTTGTGCAAATGTCATTTACACATTTTCTTCTGGAAAAAAAATTTCCTTTGGTTTATTGTAAGCTTCTGCCACCTGGAAAACAAATTCTGTCACTTTTCAAAATTATGAGTTGTTTGCCTCATTCCATTGGATACCTCTCCAATGGAATTCATTAAAGTGAGGAAGAAGAAGGGAGGCAAGAAAGGGAAGGGTGCAGGCCGATAAAAGGTCCTGAGTTTTCTATCTTCTCCTCATTTTATTTTATGTTTATGTTAAATATAGGTTGTTGGAATATAAGAGGCTTAAATGGCTTTTAAAAACAAAAAAATGCTAGTGATTGGATTCGGAAGAATAATTTGAGTATGTATAGTTTGGTTGAAACCAAAATGCATGAGACAAACATGAAAAAATGGCAGCATGATATGGCAATGAACAAGTGGCAGTTCTTCTCAAATGGGTCAACTACTGACACTGCAAGAATTATTGTTGGATGGGACAAGGGTGTGTTTGATGTGGTCACTGTGAGCATATCTCCACAATGGTTCACTTGCAGGGTCCATTCGGCTGTGCATGGTTTTGATTTTACAGCTTCTTTTTTTTTTATGGGCACAACACACCCGTAGCTAGACAGGATATGTGGGAGTATATCAAGGGGAATGGGGCAAGTTATAAGGATAATCCATGGGTGTTAATGGGTGACTTTAACGCAACTATGAACCCTACGGATAGTAAGGGAGGTGACCCTAACTGGAGCAGACACAAACAGGCTTTTGGAGATTGCATGCATCAAGCCGAGCTTCACACAGTTCCTTATAGGGGCATCAAATACACCTGGCACAACGGGCAACAGGGAGAGGACACAATTCTGAAGAAGTTGGATTGGGTTATAGGAAACACAGCTATGGCCAATGTTTGGCCGAATGCCACAGCTCATTTCTTCCCCAGAAGTGTTTCTGACCACAGTTCTAAGATGCTTCAACTTAGGCAAGATCAGTTCAAGCCCAAGCCAAGTTTTAAGTTTCTGAATTTCTGGGCCGAGAGGGAGGATTTCATTCCTCAGATCGCTAGGGTGTGGCAGGTGCACATACATGGGTCCCCTATGTTTAGATTTACATCTAAACTTCAGTTAATCAAGGCGCATTTGAAAAATTGGCATAAGGTTAACAGAAGCAACATTTCCATTCGGGTGGCTAAGGCCAAGGCTGACTGGGATGAGGCCCAGTTGAGGTTGGATGCTGACCCAATAGCAGAGGAGACTATTCTGTTAGAAAGAAACAAAGCAAAAATATACTTAAGGCTGAGCAAGGATGAAGAAGCTTTTTTCAAACAAAGATCAAGAATCCAGTGGCTTACTCTTGGGGATAGAAATACCACTTTTTTCCATCGATCTCTCCTTCACAGAAAGATGAGAAATAGAATTACTTGTCTTGAGGATGGGGAAGGAAACATTATCCACGACCAAGAGGGTCTGGGAAAAGTGGCTGTGGGGTATTATAGGCATCTAATGAATGAGGAAACAGGTACCGGGGCAGGAATGCAAGACTATGGTGGTTTCCCTAGGCCTATTTCGGATAATATGAAAAAGGATATCTCTGGCCCAATCACAAAGGAGGAAATCCAAGCTGCTTTGTTCTCTATATCGGACGGTAAAGCACCGGGCCCTGATGGGTTTTCAGCTTTGTTTTTTAAAGCAGGGTGGAGCGTAGTGGGAGAGGATTTTGTAGCTGCAGTCCAAGATTTTTTTCAACTCAAACTCTATGCCGAAATGTGTAAACGCTACAACCCTAGCTCTTATTCCCAAAGTTGAAAACCCAAGCACTTTGGATGAGTACAGACCTATTTCCTGCTGCATTGTAGTCTACAAGTCTATTTCCAAAGTTTTGGCCAACCGTCTGAAGAAAGCTTTGGAGCATACTATTGGGTATTCTCAAAATGCTTTTATCCCGGGTAGAAACATTGCAGATGCTGTTCTTTTATCCCAGGAGCTCATGCACAATTACCACCTCCGAACTGGCCCCCCGCGGTGTGCTATGAAAATCGATCTTCGCAAGGCTTTTGACACCATTCGCTGGGACTATATCCTGCAGGGTCTAAATGCTATAGGAATCCCTCAAGCCATGGTTAACTGGATTAAATCCTGCATCACTACCCCCCATTTCTCTATCAGCATAAATGGAGAGCTTCAGGGTTGGTTCAAATCCTCTAGAGGCATTCGGCAGGGAGACCCGCTATCACCTTACCTCTTTGTTTTGGCGATGGAAGGCCTAAAAGGGCACATAAAGGAAGCCACAGCTAATCCAGATTTCAAATATCATTGGAGATGTAGAGCCAATAAAACAACTAATATTTGTTTTGCAGATGATCTTCTTCTTTTTTGCCATGCAGATATAGTCTCTGTAGACATCCTGAACTGTGCCTTGCACTCTTTTATGAATCAGTCAGGGATGAGCATAAATCCAGATAAAAGCTCTATTTTCCTTACAGGCATTGATCAGAGTTTACAAAGAGATATCCAGGCTATGCTGGGGTTTCAGATAAAAACCCCTCCGATCACCTATCTTGGGGTTCCTTTACTAACGAAGAGATTGACCAATAATGATTGCAACAAGCTGGTGGAAACTATCACAGCCCGCATAAAGCTCTGGACCTCGGCTTCCCTAAGCTACGCGGGCAGACTTCAACTCATAAAATCCACATTATTCTCAATGATGGTCTACTGGTCCAGTATGTTCATTCTCCCTGTGGCAGTTATTCGTAGAATAGAATCCATTATCGCTAGATTCCTCTGGAGGGGCCCTTCGCTGGAGAAAAATGGAGCTAAAGTTAGCTGGGCAAATCTGTGCTACCCGTTAAATGAGGGAGGCTTGGGTATTAAGAGTCTTCGTGAATGGAATAAAGCTGCCTTGCTGAAGCTTGTTTGGCGCATTCTTACAAACAAAGATTCGGGCTGGGCTGGTTGGGTGCATTCTGTTCTTCTGAAAGGGCGAAATTTTTGGGAAGTCAAAGCTTCAGCCAAATCATCCTGGAGTTGGAGGAAAATTATGGATAGCAGAAGATGGTGCAAAGGCCTCTTTAGAACGATTATTGGGGATGGCAGAGAGACTTCCCTCTGGTTTGATCCATGGCTGCCCGAGGGGAGAAGTCTGTTTGAAGCCTTCACTCCCCGTATTCTTGCAACAACGGGTCTTGGGTGGGAAGCCAAAGTGAGTTCTATAATTAATAATGGGGTGTGGACCTTCCCAAACGGTCACCTTACTCTTCAGCAAGCTTGGAGCTCCATTCCTTTCCATCCGAAGCAGCACACTCAGGATAAGATTATTTGGCCAGCTCACGCCTCGGGTATTTTCTCTATCTCTTCAGCCTGGAATCTTTTAAGAAGTTCTAAAGAGAATTCCACCTTGCATGGGTTGATTTGGTACAACCACCACGTCCCACGCTACTCTTTGATTTTATGGTTGGCTTCGAGAGGTAGATTGTCAACAATGGACAGACCGATGCTGGGGACTACAACAGGAAGTCGTACCTGTATCCTTTGTGGAAGTGAGGATGAATCGCACAACCACCTGTTTTTTCAATGCACTTACACTGAATTTTTCTGGAACAGGCTTACCTATTTTGCTCAGCAACAATGGCCTGAGGTAAACTGGGAAAATGTTCTTCAATGGGCTGGGAAAATATTCATTAAAAAGAAGAGATTCAATTGCCTCCTTGCTAAACACATGCTAGCAACTGCAATCTACTTCATTTGGACAGAGAGGAATCACAGAATTTTTAAAAGGCAGAACAAGCCTGCTGGGGTTCTAGTGCAAGAAGCAATCACTCAAATCAGACTGCTGCTAATGAACTATACGGGCCACATCCCTAATTATGCTCGAGATCGATGGAAGTTGTAAGTTTTCTCTGCTGCTCGAAGGTCCTTCTTGTTCCCGGGGTCTCTAGCTTTTCTGCATGGTCCTGTAGCATGCATGGCGAAAGGGCTCCTACGTGGGCCATGGAGTGAGTCTCGGTTGGTCTTAAAGTTTCAGGAACCGGGCCTTGGTTTTTTTTAAGCTTCGTTGGTTTTACAGGTCCAGGGGCGGGGCCCAAGTTTTCTTATCTTCTTCGGTCTGCTTCCTTCATCGTTTTTTTAGGCCCGCCTGTTTGGGCTTCAGCTTCTTTTCCTTTGCAGTCTTTGGGTTGTTTTGTCTTTATTTTTTTGGGCTTGTAGTTTTTTTTTCTGGATTGTTAAGCGCCTGCCGCTTCCCTGCTCTTTAGGCCGAGTCTTTGTGCCAGTCCTAGCAGGCCCCTGTAAATTTCCCTTTGCTTAATCCATTTTGAAATTGTTCAAAAAAAAAAAAGTACAAATTCAGAATGGTATGTCTTTGTTTACAAAGCTAGTGAGGTATTTTTTCATGGTCATATTAACTGGAGTGCAGGTTTTGCAGATTGGTCAGGGTTGTCCAAGGTGATACAATATGCCATCATTTTAATATTTAAAGAAGGAATATGTTGCCCAATAAATCACTACTTTTTAATAAGATGAGAGGAAATTGGAACAAAAATGGACTCTTGACAAGGGAGTGCTGATAGCTATTGATTAAGGTTTTTCTTGTCAGAAAAGCTGCTAAAAGTGAATTTCATGAGGAAGGTAAGAAATTAAGCAACAATTTTCATATTGAAGAATTTTTTTGTTGGTAAAACAAAAGGTAATGCAATGATATATCTCTAATACCAGCGGATGTTGTCGAGAGTGAAGAATAATAAAATTTGTTACAAATTAAAAACATTATAATAACAGGGTGACACTAAAATAGTTAATTTTATTCATTCATTTCTAATTTGTCAAAAAAATTTACAACACTTTATATAGAGAAAAATATATAAAGAATGAGAAGTGGAAAAATACCAAGTTTAGCCCAGAAATCATTAGAGGAGGAACTGGAACCAGAAGAGCATTCAGAAATCTCCATGATTTTTCCTTCAATGGGGTATTATTTAAGAATGAGAGAAGTTTCTCTTTGAGAGAATTTTAATTTTTGGTTCTCGGAGGTTTTAAAGAGACAGAAGAATAGAACAGAGCGTACATAGGAAGGAGATGTATCTCTTAAGTTCAATATGTAGTTTTTTTCTTCTTCTTAGAATCATTATAGAAAAACACTAACTTTATTAAACTCCTCTAGAGAAGATATACTCATACGACAAACACGTTAACACAATTTATAATGTTTTTTTTAGTCAAACTTTCTCTCTTTTTCTCATCTATACTTGGATATATTGGCCTCGTATAGGTATTTCAGTGTAGAGAATAAAATTATGGTGACTGAAATCAAGGATGAAGATCAGGAAGTAAATGCAGCAACATGAAGATCAGGAAAGTAAATGCTGTTACAGAAGAATATATGCAGTAACATAAGTATTAAGGAAGGTGATCCAATTCAGCACAACGGTCACATTCCAGCATCCACCAAGGAAGGAAATCATGCAATGATCTCAGACACCAAGTATAGAAACAATCCGTTACAGTAATTAAAAGCATTCAACTGTACAAATCTTTCCTTAGATAAATTCATGTAATCTCTATATAAAGAGTATACTGTTGTATATACATTGTACTGGAATATACAAGCATAATTTGCTTTTACAGAACATTGATCCAGTGTTGAGTGTTGGGATTTTATATGGTATCAGAGCACAACATCTCCAACGAGAATTTGATCCCCATGTCTTCCTCAAACAACACTTCAGAAATTCCCACCTCCCCAAATCCCATAACTTCTCCACCAGAATCCCCTCTTATCTTCTTCAATATCACAACTCAGATAAATGAGAAACTCACACCTTCATCATTTCCTCAATGGCGTGCCCAGTTTGAGGCTCTCCTAATTGGCTATGACCTCATGAATTATGTGAACGGAGAAACACGCTGCCCTTCCATGGATGGAACTCCATCGTCTGCAGCCAAACAGCAGTACTGGATCAGACAAGACAAGCTGATCCTCAGCGCCATTCTTGCCTCCACTTCGCCAACAATTACACCACTCATCTCCACGGCGAAAACCTCCTCTGAGGCATGGAAAAAGTTAGCAACAATGTACGCCAGCAAATCGCGTACCAGGGCTATGCAACTCAAGGAAGAACTCACCTTGATTCAGCGTGGAAATCGCACCATTCCAGACTATCTTCATACAATTAAAAGATTGGCTGACGAAATTGCTCTTATTGACCACCCTATCTCTGATGACGATATCACTCTCTATGTCCTCAATGGCTTAGGAGCAGAGTTCAGAGACATTGCTGCCCCAATTCGAACCAGAGAGAACTCTCTCACTTTTGAAGAGCTACACGATCTACTGGTTGGGCATGAAAGTTACCTGAGAAGAATGGAAAATGCCACTTAGCAGTTAGTGGCCACTGCCAACTACACTCACCAGCGTTCCAATTACTCTGGCCCCCAATATTCCCGAAACAACTTTAGCAACCAAGGTCAGAGACGAAACCAGCAAAGGTTTTCTCATGGGTCGCACAATGACCATCGGTACATAACTAACCCACCAGCCCGTGACTATAGAAGGCCGTTCAACCAGGGCCGAAGTCAAAACAGGCGCTACCAGCCCAATCAGCCCAAATGTCAGTACTGTGACCACTTGGGCCACACAGCCAAAACCTGCCCTTGGCTGCAGCCCATTGATATGGCTGCCAACTGTACCGAATCTCCAAATAATGCACAAAAGTGGTTACTTGACTCTGCTGCATCCCACAACATAACGGGAGATTTAAAAAATTTGACAATTCACTCTGAATATGATGGAACTGATGAAGTTCTCCTTGGTGATGGTTCAGGTTTGCAAGTCACTCACATTGGCTCCTTAGCCTTGTCTACACCGGACAAAAATTTTCACTTGCATGATACACTTTGTGTTCCAAATATTTCAAAAAATTTGATTTCAATTCATCTCTTCACTAAACATAATAATGTTTTTGTTGAGCTTCACCCGTTTTATTTTCTTGTGAAGGACACATTCACGGGGGCGCCACTGCTAAGAGGAGCATGTGAAAATGGCATCTACGTCTTTCCAAACTCTCGGAAGGTTCAATCAAATTCCAAAATGGTTGCTTATGTTCATGAGCGAACTTCAATTGAAGGTTGGCACAAACGCCTTGGTCACCCGTCAATTAAAATTGTTCAACAGCTTGTTCATTTATTTTCTCTACCTCTCACCACGAATAAACCACCCTCCTCTTGTACTTCTTGCTGTTTAAATAAATCACATAAACAACCTTTTGGACCTACAAGTCTCCACAGTCACACTCCTTTAGAAATAATTTTTACTGATGTCTGGGGTCCAGCTCCCATCATGGGGTCTGATGGTGCACGCTATTACCTTATTTTTGTTGATCACTATACGAAATACATTTGGTTTTATCCGATGTCGTCCAAATCACTTGTCTCCAGCATTTTCCCCAAATTTCACATGCTTGTTGAAACCAGATTTAAATCCAAAATTAGAAGTTTGTATTCCGATAATGGAGGTGAATTTATTCATTTAAAATCATACTTCTCCACTCATGGTATAAGCCATTACACTACTGCTCCATATACCCCTCAACAAAATGGCGTGGCCGAACGTCGCCATCGCCATCTTGTTGAAACAGGTCTTACTCTCTTGTCGGATGCCTCTCTACCTCTATCTTTTTGGCCTCATGCCTTCCAAACTGCTACATATCTCATAAATCGTCAACCCACTCCACTTCTCCAAAATAAATCCCCTTTTGAGGTACTTTTTGGCCAAAGCCCAAATTATCTCAAACTTAGGAAATTTGGGTGCTTATGCTACCCTTTTACCCGGCCTTACAATAAAAATAAAATGCAGCCAAGATCACTGCCATGTATTTTTATTGGATACTCTCCCATGCAAAATGCTTACAAATGTTTGGACCCCATAAAAGATCGAATCTATTTATCAAGACATGTTGTCTTCGATGAAGTGCAGACTTTCCCTTTCAGCTCACCCAACAGCCCATTACCCAACCAACCTCTCGGCCCATAATTCACCCTCTCCTCCTACCACAGCCCATCCCCCCACAGCCCATTCCCCCAACTGCACCTACCGAGAGTTTGGAGAACCGGGCTGTCGTCCACGCATCTCCTCCAGGTATGCATCTCTCTTCTTCTTCTTCAATTTCCTTACCTAACATGTCTGCAGATCATCAAACCCCTTCTCACAATCTTGTTCATTCTAAGGAAACCCATACTGCCACTGTTGCCTCGTCTCCATCTATACCCCAAGATTTTGTCCCCACCCGAACCCATTCCATGACAACACGATCGATGAACAATATTCACAAACCCAAACAAATCAATACCGTTTCCAAACACCCCCTTCCGTCCACCCTTGAACCCACCTCTGTGACCCAAGCCCTTTCTCACCCTGACTGGCGCGCAGCCATGGCTGCCGAAATCACAGCTCTTGTCCGTCACGACACATGGAACTTAGTTCCACCGCCCACTAATTGCAACCCAATTGGTTGCAAATGGGTCTTCAGGACCAAACGCAAGGCTGATGGTTCAGTGGACAAATTGAAGGCACGACTGGTAGCCAAAGGCTATCACCAACGACCCGGCCTTGACTTCAAGGAAACTTTCAGCCTAGTGGTTAAACCGGCCACAATTCGAACTGTTTTAAGTATTGCAGTAATGAATGGTTGGCCACTTAAACAATTGGATGTGAATAATGTGTTTTTACATGGCTCTTTGCAGGAACAGGTTTTCATGACTCAACCCCCCGGTTTCAAAGACCCTCAAAATCCATCCTTTGTGTGCAAGTTGCTGAAAACAATCTATGGTTTGAAACAGGCCCCTAGGGCGTGGTACTCTGCGTTGAAACTGTCTATTATTGCTATTGGTTTTTCTATTTCACATGCCGATTCCTCACTTTTTGTTTATCGTCATAACTCAATTATTTGCTATATGCTTGTGTATGTTGATGATTTGGTTTTGACAGGAAATGATAAAAACTTTGTGGCTCATGTGGTGCTGAGACTTGGTGCAAATTTTTCCCTAAAAGACCTGGGTCCACTTCACTTCTTCCTGGGTGTTGAAGTTGTTCCCACACCTACTGGTCTTTTCCTTTCCCAGCATAAATATATCCGAGAATTGTTGGACAACACACGCATGGCTGCTGCCAAAGATGTCTCAACTCCACTGTCAACAACACTTCCACTCAGCCTGTTGGATGGAACTGCCGCAGTAGATCCCACACCCTACCGTCAGCTCATTGGAAGCCTCCAGTATCTCTCTCTCACCAGACCCGACATATCGTTTGCCGTCAATAAATTGTCGCAATTCATGCACAAACCGACGGAGACACACTGGACTGCAGCAAAAAGGCTCCTCCGATACCTCAAGAAAACCATCTTCTTTGGCATCAATATCAACAAATATCCAGCTCCTTCACTCACAACATTCAGTGACGCTGACTGGGCTGGGGATGTTGATGATCGCTCCTCTACGTCTGCGTACATTACTTTCCTCGGCTGCAACCCTATATCATGGAAATCAACCAAACAACGTGCTGTTGCCCGCTCCATCACCGAAGCTGAGTATCGAGCTCTTGCAAATGGTGCATCCGAAACTTTATGGTTACTTGCTCTACTTCAGGAACTTGGTGTCTCCCTCACACAGACCCCCACTCTCCTCTGTGACAACATTGGCGCCACTCACCTCAGTTTCAACCCCGTCCAGCACTCGCGGATGAAGCACATCCAAATTGACCTCCACTTCGTCCGAGATCATGTGCAGAAAGGAACATTCACTGTGCGTCATGTCCACACCCAAGACCAACTAGCTGACTTGATGACAAAACCCCTTTCCCGGGAGCGAACAGCCTTCCTCCGAAGCAAAATTGGCCTTACCGACGGAAGCCCATTTTTGCGGGGGTGTATTAAGGAAGGTGATCCAATTCAGCACAACGGTCACATTCCAGCATCCACCAAGGAAGGAAAACATGCAATGATCTCAGACACCAAGTATAGAAACAATCCGTTACAGTAATTAAAAGCATTCAACTGTACAAATCTTTCCTTAGATAAATTCATGTAATCTCTATATAAATTGTATACTGTTGTATATACATTGTACTGGAATATACAAGCATAATTTGCTTTTACAGAACATTGATCCAGTGTTGAGTGTTGGGATTTTATAAGAAGGATATGGTCAATCCGTGAATGCAGCAACAGAATCCTATAATTAACATGATCAAATTCCAAAATTGAGGAAGATATGATCCTGTGATTTGATAATATACAGCTGTTACCAGCTTGAACAGTAGTTACGTAAGAATTACTTTATCAAATGTAATACTATATAAAGCAACATGTACAGAGAACTGGAATTATAAAGAAATGTGGGCTTCTCTCTAAAACCAGTGTTTCTTTATTTTTATATATTAAGATTCTTGTGCAAATGTTATTTACACAGTTTCTACTGGGAAAAAAAATTCCTTTGGTTTATTGTAAGCTTCTTCAACCTGGGAAACAACTTCTGTCCTAAGATTTACAGCATGCGTGTTTGGCTTCTTGTACCTGTAAACTTCATAACAATGGTTCTGAATAATAAAGCTAAATGAACCATAGCTTTCTTCTTAGAGAGACATCTTCACTCATATAGTCTCTCATCTAAACTGATGGTGTCCGAACATGTCTTTCTATAATAGTTGTGTCTGGCTGGTCATTATGATCAAGTTCCTAGCTTTCTAGTGTTGGCTCATCAATCTGAGACTCTTCTATATTGTTATTATTTCCTAGAGCAGCTTCTTCATTCATTTCCTACTCAAGATCAGCAATGATTATTTCTTGGTCATTGTTACTCCAATCCCAAACTTTATTTTTTTCAAAAACAATATCATGACTTATCACTATCTTTTTAGAAATTGGATAAAAAAGATGATAAGCCTTGGATTCTTCGCTGACACTAGAATGCACTATATACTCTTATCATCGAGTTCAATCCTCTTGTGAAGAACATGCACGTGTACTAAACACCTAAAAACTCTAAAGTGCTCCACTGATGGTTTAGAACCACTCCAAGTTTTTTTTTGGCGTCATGTTTCTCACTGCTAGAGTTGGACTTCTATTGAGTATATAAATGGTCCAATTGATTGCTTTAGCTTGAAAGTTCATGGAATTTTCTTCTTTGTAAGCATGCTTCGAACCATGTTCATAAATCATCACACTTGTCATGTTTGATAAGAAAAATAATACCATCGAATGTTTGATAAGAAAAATAATACCCTTCTTTGCAATTGTCCAATGCTTAGTATATGATTATGTAAATCTAGCATATAAAATACTTCAATGATGACTTGGATCATTCCATTGACTTCCATACAAACATTTAATTTTCCTTGCACAACCAAGCTTGAATTATTCCTCAACTTTATAGATTTCCTGAAAGTATCATCCAAATCTGTGAACATCTCCTTCTTGCCACATATGTGATTGCTGCATCCCAAGTCCAAAAACCATAATTCTTTCTATCAACTTCTTCGGTATCCATGTAAGCCAT
Source organism: Salix brachista (assembly GCA_009078335.1). NCBI lineage: Eukaryota > Viridiplantae > Streptophyta > Magnoliopsida > Malpighiales > Salicaceae > Salix > Salix brachista. The sequence goes on from CM018590.1 coordinate 2,092,848, forward strand.
CAACAACATTTTTCACTAGTTTCTGTGTAGACACCTTTTGAATCCTTCCCCTTATTAGGACATTCCCACTGAAAAATGCCCATGTTCATGACAATTGTAACATTCGATGGTAGACTTGTAAAATCCATATACCTTTTCCTTATCCTCTTCCTCTGAAATTGTTGGACATCATGTAAAATCCATCTTGTCTGCCTTGTTGGACATCATGACTAACCTTCAAAGCCTGCTCATTTACTATGTGTCTCCCCATTCTTTGCTCGTGTACCATCAAGTTGCTTTGAAGTTCATCGATAAATAGGATGTCAAGATCATTTGACTCTTCAATGGAGCAATCCATATAATATTTAGCAGTCATGGAACTTAGAATATTTTTATGACCACTATATCTTCCATTTTTTCCTCATGAATCTGCATCTTATTGGTTATGGTAAAAGTTCATACAAAATACTCATTCATTGATCTCCTTCCTTCATATGCTTAATTTCAAACTCTTTGTGAAGAGCTTGTAATTGTGCACATTTGACGCGTGCTGCACCTTGGTATTTTTGCTTCAAAGAGTCCCAAATGTCTTTTGCGGTATGTTTCTTCAATATCGTCTCCAAGATTGAATTATCAATGGCCTAGAACAAATAATTCTTAGCCTCCAAGTCTTTTATCCTTTGATTAGCAGTGGTCTTCTGTTCATCGGTGAGATTGCTCTTGTATGCTCCTATAGGAATTCCAGTCACTACCAAACTCCAATATTCTTTAGAGCGAATGAAATTCTCCATGATCATGCTCTAATGATCATAATTTCCATCAAACTTTTGAATTGCAGGTTGCACAAAGCTACTTTCAGTTCTCATAGCGTCATTCTTGAATGATGAAATTAGCTTCACTCAAGCCCTGTGAGGAGACTCTGATACCAGATGTTGTGAACCTTATTTGAACAATCACGAAATAAATGTAAATATAAATTTGCTTGGATGCTTAAATGCTGAGAAAATCTCAGTTATAAAATCAAAAAACTAACATGGCAATAAATAGCCTTACAAAGAAAACTGAAAGCTGAAAATATGCAACCCACGTTTTGCAATCCTAACAATGTGGTATACAACTAAGTCAGAATCAAAACAAATAACTTATTGCTACATAATATGACTTATTAACAACAATTGAAACAAACCTACAACTAGAAAATCTTAACTTCAACATTATGTCTTTGCAAATTTTCCGCACAAGAAAATGGTAAGTAACTAGTTTTTTTATTAGCAGAAATGTCCCCCAATAAATATAACCAGTGTAATTCGAATCTTGAACTTTAAAGGTTTGATTTGTTAATTTGATATTTAACCAGTGAATTTTATTTTTTTTAAATTATTTTGAGATTAATTTGTTACTCAATTTAATGCATATTTGATATTATATTTTTATTTTTATTTGGATGGATTTTAAAAATATATTTACTTAAAAAATAACAAATTAATATTTTTTTTATGGTAATAATTTGATATAAAAGCATAAAATCTTGATTTTTAGATTCAATTAATAGATGGGCGAGTCAAAGTCGTCTTGTTCACACCCATAGTTGCTTGTTGAAATCTATACCTTTAGATTTTTAGGGTATCGGACGAGACCCGCAAACGAAAACCGCAAGAGCTTTAAATTTCTATTCAAAGCTCGGAAATTGTGGTCTGAGAGATGAAGGCAGCCAGTTGCTCGGAAATTGTCTTCATATTTTGCCGTGTGGAAAATCATGCCATTTGAATGCGATGCTTCCAAAACATGCCCCACAAGAGCTTTAAATTTCTATTCGTTTTGATTTTGAGGGTATCGGACGAGACCCGCAAACCAAACAGAGCACGTCCGAGAGATAAAGGCCAGCCATTTGCTCGGATATTTTGCCGTGTGGAAAATCATGCCATTTGAATGCGATGCTTCCAAGACATGCCCCACAGCAAGGAAGAGCTATAAATTTTTATCTTTAATTACCATTGCATTGCTAGTAATTTGCCTCCACTAACCTTCTGTCCTCATGACTTTACTCTACATCTAGCCTTTCCGATTGCTGAAATTTGATCATTAAAGTCACCAAGTAACTCGAATCCGGCCACCATACAGAGGTAACCTTTGAAATTGTTTCTACTGCTTGCATACTTGCAGTCTTTTTTCGTTTCATTTTACAGCAATATTACACCATGAAGATTGCCAAAGAAAATAATTGTTCCATTGGATTTTACGTTGTCATGATTTTGCTAGTAACTCTTCTTTGCTTCTTGTTAACTATATGTGAATGTAAGGCATCTGGAAGCAGTATTTATATAGCTAACTCTTCTTTGCATCTTTACTCAAAACTTGAAAGCTTTACGTAGATCATGATTGACCAGTTTATTGTGTTCCTTGTAGGTGTTCAAGTATCTATTTTAGAAATGCAGAAAGAAAAACGCAAGCAATCCAAATTTGAAGCAGACGATTCATCCTCGCGAAAGAGAAGAAAAGCTGACCTCAGCAAGCCTGCCAGTTTTATCTCCACAGGTAAGGTAGAGATATCTCGTGCTGAGAGCATAATAATAATAAAAATTCCTTGGTATATCAGTTTTGGTAAAATCGGACCGTGACATTCCATCCTGATCGGTTGCTATGAAGTTGAAGAAAAAGAGGAGGAAATAATGTTTTTTTTATTAAGAGTTTTCTTTTTAAATATATATGTTTTAATTAACTCTTCTCTATATTTCTGTTTACAAGTCTATTTATAGATTATTTTGAGTTTATTATTTGCTCTTCCAATTGTTTTTTTATTTCTCATTGCTAAATAATGGAAGTGTTCAACAATGACACATATTATCAACCCCTTTGTTTATGAATTGACGAGAGTTTTTGCAGCTTCCATGACAGAGCTAGAGTCGTCTCGCTCTAGACCAAAGGGGGCCTACGATGTATTTCTGAGTTTTAGAGGAGAAGATAATCGCAAGAATTTTACAGGTCATCTATATACTGCCTTAGTCCAAGCAGGAGTCCACACTTTTCTAGATGAAAATGAAATTCCTAGAGGTGAAGAAATCTCCAAACATCTCCTCAAGGCAATTCAAGAGTCTAAGATATCCATAGTGATCTTCTCAAAAGGATATGCTTCCACTAGATGGTGTCTTAATGAACTTGTAGAGATTCTTGAGTGCAAAAATAGGAAAATTGGCCAGATTGTTCTTCCTATATTCTATGACATTGATCCTTCAGATGTGAGAAAGCAGACTCGTAGTTTTGCAAAAGCATTTGATAAGCATGAAGAATGTTTTAAAGAGAAGGTGAAGGAGTGGAGAAAAGCTCTTGAGGAAGCCGGAAATCTCTCTGGATGAAATCTCAATGATATGGAAAATCGGTATGCCTTTTTATTTCTCTAAGATTCACTTTATGGAGTGATTGTACGTACTTTAGAGTAATTTTACCATGTGATACAATAAGTTTTTTTTAGCATATATACTTAATTGTCTCTCTATTAAGCTCTTGCTTTTGTCGATGAGCAGGCACGAATCAAAATTAATCCAAGCCATCATCAAGGATGTGTTGAACAAATTGGATCCGAGGTGCATAAATGTTGCTACTAACCTGGTAGGTATTGATCGCCTTGTCCAAACTATTAGTGACTTCCTAAGTACGACAACAGATGAGGTTTGCATGGTGGGCATACATGGGATGCCAGGAATAGGAAAGACGACGATAGCAAAAGTTGTTTTTAATCAACTCTGCTATGGATTCGAGGGTAGCTGTTTTCTTTCGAATATCAATGAAACATCAGAACAACCGAATGGGCTTGCTCATTTACAAGAACAACTTCTTCATGATATCTTAAAACAAAATGTTGCCACTATCAATAATGCTGATAGAGGAATGGTTCTGATCAAAGAACGACTTTGTCACAAAAGAGTTATTGTTGTTGTTGATGATGTGGCTCAGTAATACCAACTAAATGCTTTGGTGGGAGAGCGAAGCTGGTTTGGTCCGGGAAGTAGAGTGATAATTACAACCAAAGATGAACGTTTGCTTCTTAAAGTTGATCAAAAATTTAAGGTTGAAGAATTGAAACGAGATGCGTCCCTTCAGCTTTTCAGTTGGCATGCCTTCAGGGACAACAAGCCATCAAAAGATTATGCTGAGCTTTCAAATGATGTAGTTGATTACTGTGGAGGGATTCCTTTAGCCCTTGAGGTTTTAGGTTCTAGTTTGTCTGCGAAAAACAAATCTAGATGGAAATGTGTGATCGACAAATTGAGAATCATTCCAAACCATGATATTCAGGAAAAACTTCGAATATGTTTTGACAAACTGGATGACCATAAGCTACAAAAAACATTCTTGATCTTGCATGCTTTTTTATTGGTAGAAATAAAGAATATGTATCACATGTACTGGAAGCTCGATGTGGTTACAATCCAGAAGATGATTTGGGAACTCTCGGTGAAAGGTCTCTGATTAAAGTTAATTCTTCTGGAGAGATAAGCATGCATAATCTATTACGAGACATGGGAAGGGAGATCATTCACAAAGAGTCACCTGACCACCCTGGAAAACGCAGCCGAATTTGGCAACGTGAGGATGCATGGAATGTACTCAGCAAGCAGATGGTAATAACTAAATGCATACACAAAGCCCAGTCATGCACATATATCCTTGTTTTAAACTTCTTGCATATAATTAGGTTGAAACTCTATTGAATTTTGTTTGATTTTCAGGGAACAAAAGTTGTGGAGGGCTTAGCGCTGGATGTGAGAGCATCAGAAAATAACTTACTAAGCACAAGATCATTCACAAAGATGAGATGCTTGAAGTTACTCCAAATCAATGGAGTACATCTCTCTGGACCCTTCAAACTGCTTTCAGAAGACTTGATATGGATTTGTTGGCTTGAATGTCCTTTGAAATCTTTTCCATCTGATTTGATGCTGGACAAGCTAGTTGTTCTTGAGATGCAGTAGAGTAACATCAAAGAATTATGGAAGGAGAAAAAGGTACCAAACATACTACAATCCTCCAAAATTTGTTCTTGATGTAATTTATACTCCTAAGTTGCAAAATTTGATGATTATTTTTTCATTATTTTCCTTACTGCTCTTACAGATTCTCAACAAACTAAAAATCCTTAATCTCAGTTATTCAAAGTACCTTGTAGAGACACCAAACTTGCACAGTACAAGTCTAGAAAAACTCCTAATGGAAGGTTGCTTGAGTCTAGTCGAGGTGCATCAATCTCTTGGACAATTAAAGAGCCTTATTTTTTAAAATCTAAAGGGATGTCGGAGGCTAAAGGCTCTTCCCCAAAGCATTTGTGATATAAGGTCTCTTGAGATTTTGAATATTTCCGAGTGTTCACAACTTGAGAAATTGCCGGAGCAAATGGGTGGTATTGCATCCTTAACCGAGCTGCTAGCAAATGGAATTAACAACGAGCAATTTCTCGCTTCAATTGAACGTTTAAAGTATCTAAGGAAGTTGTCATTGTGTGGATACAATTTCAATGCGGAATCACCATCTTCTACATCTTGGACTTCACCAATTTCATCATTGATTTCAGCAAGTCTTTTAGATTGGAAAGCTTTGCTGCCAACTTGTTTCACTAGTTGGAGATTATTGAAAAAACTAAGACTTGCTTATTATGGTTTGTCTGAACGCACTAGTAATTGTGTTGATCTTGGTGGTTTGGTTGCTCTCGAGGAATTGAATCTATCAGGAAACAATTTCTTCAGTCTCCCTTCAAGCATCAACGTCCTTCCTAAGCTTCAGATTTTGAGAGTTTCACATTGCAGGAATCTTGTATCAATCTCAGAGCTTCCCTCAAATTTAAAATACTTAGAAGCAATCGGCTGCAAATCAATGGAGAGAGTAAGACTGCCAATCCAATCAAAAAATAATTCAAATCTATCTCTACATAGGTGTCCAAGTAATTATGGCTGGATTATATCTTCTGATACGGCCTGCGATTTATCAAATAATAATAAGAGTCTTGTTGAGGTACAATTTCATTCTCTCTTGCACACAAATAAACACACAATTGACACATGCTATATAGAATTAATTCATATTCATATATATTGATAATTGTTTAAAATGTGAGCACTAATGTTTGAAATGTAAATATACACAGGCATCTTACAATCATTGTTATGGATATCATATTCGAAGCATCGATGCCAAATTGATTTTTAACTATCCAAATGAGTTCAACTACCTTGCAAAAGGATGTTCATTATCATTTCATATACCTCCAGTATTCCAAGGGTTGGTTTTTTGGGCTTTAAGTACAAGGATGTTTTTTAGTAGTAGTCATACCATCAAAGCTATTATAAGAAAAAAGAGCAATGGTATGCAATTGTTTGAAGCTACACAAGCAGTGGGACTCTATTGCCCTCTTAGTTGGGCAAGATACGTAAGTTTAAGTGAGATGGCAATGGAAGAATATTGTGGACACGAAGAGTTGGAATTGTATGTGAATTTGGGGAGCGAAGACATTAATGTGAAACAATGTGGGATCCATGTAGTGGATTTGGATTCATTGGAAGCAATAAAGTGGGATCCCGACATTGAAAGTGATAATGTGATTCCTTCACCAACAAGTCATCTCCTTTATCATCCCCTTTATGGTTCCATATCATTTACTACAATTGAAAGCCCATTTAATCAGGAGGAAGATTTTACAACTATAGATCTAACCATTGTCTTAGTACTAGCCTAGAGCTACGTGGAACTTTGGATCATTATATATCTCATCTGGGGCCCGGATTTGACCAGTTTAAGAGGAGGAAACTTTAACCTCAACTCAATTAGTTGAAGGATATCTTTGTGAAATTTCTATATTTCATGCCTTCTTTGTTATCATATTATTGCCTTGTTGTATAAAATTAATTAATCAAGCATGTTGTTTTTGAGTTAAATGTCAACTGCTCACAATTTTTTTCTTGATGAATTGAAGCGATTGTCTCATGAGCTAATTCTAAATAGGCTAAAAAAAGAATAATTCTAGTTAGGTTTGATATTTAAATGCACAACGTGGAAATTTGCTTTATTGTGTAATTGATATGAGTTGTTTTTTCCTTAGTTACTGAATTTATGGAAATTCAATTACTGAATTACTAAAATGGAAAGATCAATTAAGGTACTAGATTGAAAGGAAACTTAAGATTGAAAATTAACCCTAATGGAGTAAAACTCAAGAAATTCAAAAGCCAAGGACTAAAAATCAGACTCTAATTCATTGATGAGAAAAAAGAATGCTTTTCGAATTGCCAACTCCTCTGCTTCATTCATAATAAATTTGATCTCATATTTTACTAAAAAATGCAATAATATTTCTTTTTAATTAAAAACTAGATTATTGTTAACGATCCAAACATACCAAACTATACAAAATAAGAACAAACACCAAACCTTTTTTTTCATAGATTAGTAAACCATATCCTAAAAAGCTTATAATAATAGCTTTGATTGTATGACTACTTCTAAAAAGCATCCCTTGGAATACTGAAATGATCATCCTCCTTCATGGTAGATGAAACCCTTTGGCAACTTATTATAATAGATCCCCATAACCAATTTGGCATCGTTTTATAATTGTTACATGGACAATTATATAATTTTATTATGAAGCATGGGGGGGGGGGGGGGGGCATTAAAAAAAACCATGTTTTCTGCCGATTCCTGTGCACCTTTCACTCAACTTTTTGATTTGAATTTTCCATCGTACAAAGCAAAGACACTGTTAACTGTGGTCTGTTCTAGTTAATTTTGTAATTGTAATTTTTAATGCGACAATGAAAAATGAGCTTCCTTTGGAACCTCATGAGCCTAGAGGAAGGTGACCCATTGTTACTAGGGGGTAGCAGGACTTGGCCATGGATTGATAAAGTTGCAGCCTGCCTCACTTGTAGGAGCGCCACCTCTGCCTGAGCATGCACCTACGGAAGAGCAAGTGCAATTCAACAGAGAATTCAAGAGAAGGGGGAGGAGATGGCTTGCTTTTTCATAGTAGATTAAAATTTATTTGAATAATTAAATTTCTTGATTTTATAAGACTTGAAGTATATAAATGAACTTGTAAACACAACTACAGAGAAATATAGAGAAGTCTATAGCTGATCAATACTGCTTCCTGCTGCCTTAGTTTGACATCTCAGAAGTGAAGGACGTCACTTTCTTTCAACCACACAATCACGTTTGTTAATTTCCAAGACAGTCCCTATATTTACATATAGTTAACAAGAAGCAAAGAAGAAAGACTGCTGTCCTGCAACAATTAATATTGCTGAAAAGATGAAACGAAAAAAGACTGCAAGCATGCAAGCAGTAGAAACAACGTCAAAGGTTACCTCTGTATGGTGTTTATGAGTTGGTCGGATTCCAGCTACTCGGTGACTTTAATGATTAAATTGCAGCTATCGGAAAGGTTAGATGTAGAGTACAGTCATGAGGACTGAAGGTTAGTTTCAGAGAAAGGATACGCTTTCTTGCAAATTACTAGCAATGCAATAGTAATCAAAGATAACATACAGAGGAAAGGGAGCAAGGATATTTATAGCTCTTGCTTGTTGTGGATGCCCATCTCAACGTGTATGATTCTAAACCTTCTTCCTCCGTAAGGGAGAAGGCGATAAGGTCTGTTGGAGCCAAGTTTAATTTCATATTCCACCAGCTATATGAAATTGCAGCAATCGGAGAGAGATTACTACTTCACTTTCTTTCAACCCAGTCCCTATATTTACATATTGTTAACAAGAAGCAAAGAAGAAAGACTGCTGTCCTGCAACAATTAATATTGCTGAAAAGATGAAACGAAAAAAGACTGCAAGCATGCAAGCAGTGGAAACAACGTCAAAGGTTACCTCTGCGTGGTTTTTATTGTTGAGATTGTGAGAAGTTGCAGGGAGTTGAATAAATTGAGAAAAAGAATGGTGTTCTGAGAAGGGAAGAGAGAAAAGAGAGAGAGACTGAAATTTGAATTTATTTACTGTTGCAATATTTCTACACACACATGCTGTATGTTTAGCATCTTTATATACACATTTCAAATACCATATACTACCTGTTGGAATCAAGAGAAGTTGCAGAAATTCAAAGTAAGACGAAGAAGTAGAAACAGAGTGATACTCAGAAAGAGAGGGAGAGCGAGAAGAGAGAGTGAGGGAGAGCGAGAAGAGAGAAAGAGAGGGAGAATGAAATTTCAAATTTATTTTACTGTTCAGTGTTTCTTCACACTTTTACCGTGTACACTTGACAGCCTTATATACATATTTTAAATGTCAATAACTACCATTATGTATATTGTAGAATACAGAGCAGAAATAAATCTTTGACTACTTCTTCTTTGACTGGTTCTTTGTCAGCTCATGAAGCAATCTTCCACCAGTTGTGAAGGGTCTAAAGCACTAGGACCTTATAAGTTTAATTCTACTTTCTACAAGAAATCATGGAACGTGCTTCAACATGAAATTTTTTATATGGTCTTGGAATTTTTAGAAGTGGGAAGCTATCTAAGGTATAAACAATTCTTTCATATCTCTGATTCTGAAAAAGAAAAGAAACTTAAGCTTTCGCAATTACAGGCCTATCAGCTTGATAAATAGTCTGTATAAAATGATATCTAACATCCTTGCAAATCACCTCAGATAAATAATTGATGGGGTCAAAAGTAGAACTCAGTCAGTCTTTATTGTTGACTGATATATCCTAGACTCAGTAATGATTACTGATAAGGTGATAAACTCTATAAAGGAAGAGAGGTCCAAGGGTTTCTTTTCATATTTTCATAAAACTTTTGATTCCATTTCTCGGGAAATTTAGATCAGATAATGAGTTGTATGGACTTTGGAGCCTCTTGGCGCAAATGGGTTTATGAATCCATCTTTACATCTCACTTGTTAGTGTTGATTAATGGCTCTTTATCATCAAAGTTTGGAGATACATATGGCCTGAGGCCAGGAAAACCATTTTCTCCATAACTATTTAACTTGGAAATTGAATGCCTCTCTACTATAATTACTAGAGCTACAAAAGGTGGTATGTTTTCAGGCATTAAAATTGAAGGGATTGTTCAAGCAAGTCATTTGCAATTTGCTGATGATACCTTGTTATTTACTCCTAATGAAATTAAAAGTCTTCTAAACTCTAAAAGAGCTATGAGGTAGTTTAGTAAGTGTTATGGGTTAAGAATATATTATCATAAGAACTCCGCAATAGAAATAAATGTCGATGAACTATACATTGTTGACATGCCAAGTCTCTTATATTCCAACTTTGATTCATTGTTAGTTGAGTACTTGGGCTCACCATTAGGTGCCAATCCGAATAGAATTTCTAAATATAATGAGACTTTGCCATTATGGCTATGGAATGTAGGTTCTTCTAGTCATGAAATTCTAATAAGTAAAAAAGTTCATAAACTTGCATGGAATGTTATGGTTGGAAAGAGAAAAGGAAAAGGAAGGGTTAGAAATAAGATCGATTGGGCAAAAAATAAATCCCTTCTATTTAAATCACTCTGGTGATTGGGGAAAAAATAACCAAAAAGGCTGGGAAGATTTCATCAACAGCAAGTACAAATTCAGAATGGTATGTCTTTGTTTACAAAGCTAGTTAGGTATTTTTTCTATTATCAACTCTAGTGATCAATCTTGTTTTGTTATGAAAGATAGCTTTAGATTTAAAGTAGGGATAGGTAATAGAGTTCAGTTTTTGGAAGTGACAAGCCTTTTCCTGATCTTTATCCCCAATTATATCAAATGTCAAGTCGACAACTTGGTACTGTCAATAGTATAGGGTTTCAGGATTATGGTTGCTGGTATTGGAATCTGTAGTCTCAAACAAACTATCCAGCATTTGGTTATTCTAAATTTTATAAGTTTGTTATCATATAATTAAATAAAAATAGCTTTCTAAGACAAAATAAGATTTTGCATATTAACTTGGGAGGGCTCAAGTTGATTTTTTTTAAATCATTTTTAGTTTTATTTTTTTACAATTCTAGAAAAAATAATATGATTGGGAATTTAACTTTTGAAGTCTTTCTTTATTTGCTTTTTATGTTGCAATGTTTTTGGTACTTTTTTAAATTTAATATATATTTCTTTTATCTTTCAACACAATGTTGATTGAAAATTAATCTTGATGAGTTATTTTGAGTTGCTTTGTACATGGTTGTCATGGTCATATTAACTGGAGTGCAGGTTTTGCAGATTGGTCAGGGTTGTCCAAGGTGATACAATATGCCATCATTTTGATATTTAAAGAAGGAATATGTTGCCCAATAAATCACTACTTTTTAATAAGATGAGAGGAAATTGGAACAAAAATGGACTCTTGCCAAGGGAGTGCTGATAGCTATTGATTAAGGTTTTTCTTGTCAGAAAAGCTGCTAAAGTGAATTTCATGAGGAAGGTAAGAAATTAAGCAACAATTTTCATATTGAAGAATTTTTTTCTTAGTAAAACAAAAAGGTAATGCAATGATATATCTCTAATACCAGCGAATGTTGTCGAGAGTGAAGAATAATAAAATTTGTTACAAATTAAAAACATTATAATAACAGGGTGACACTAAAATAGTTAATTTTATTCATTCATTTCTAATTTGTTAAAAAAAATTACAACACTTTATATAGAGAAAAATATATAAAGAATGAGAAGTGGAAAAATACCAAGTTTAGCCCAAAAATCATTAGAGGAGGAACTGGAACCAGAAGAGCATTCAGAAATCTCCATGATTTTTCCTTCAACGGGGTATTATTTAAAACTCAAAAGAATGAGAGAAGTTCCTCTTTGAGAGAATTTTAATTTTTGGTTCTCGGAGGTTTTAAAGAGACAGAAGAATAGAACAGAGCGTACATAGGAAGGAGATGTGTCTATTAAGTTCAATATGTAGTTATTTTTTATTTCTTAGAATCATTATAGAAAAACACTAACTTTATTTCTTAGAATCATTATAGATTTTTGGACTTCAAAACAAAAAACATGGGTTCTTCTCATTTCATAAGAGTTGTAGGCCTGTGTATCCTCTTTTCAGAAAGATAAAGAACACATGAAACAGAGTTGTATAACTCCCGTTATACCTCAAAAAGCAATCAGTGCTTAGGCTTGTCTAGGCAGATCAACCAGTGTTTGAATTCTAAGCTCATCCCATTGTTTGCTTCTTCATATGATCTCAATTTCTGCATATTCCAGTATTTAAATACCTGAAAAGACATTGAATTTTCAAGAAGTGAAAATTTCTAAAAGATACCTAAAACTCTAGTTAATTTGCTAAAAATCCAACGCAATTCTCTAAAATAGAGCAGCAATGACCTAAAATATGCATGCAATATATTCCCTTATCAGTAGATAAGGGATCTCCTGGAGTCTCATTTGTGCTGCCTGTAAGCCCTCTAAAAGAGGTAGCTCATGCGCCAGGCTGCACTACTCCTCCAGCCCCATTCATCCTCCATTAACCATCTACTGAACTCTTCCAAACTTCTTCCAAGTGCTTCTTGATCCATTGTCTTTGCTGCCTGTATCCTCCCTGCAACTCCTGCCACATTGCCGACTTCATTGTTTTGTTATTGTGGAGTGCTTGAAACGGTATTATCATTAAAATTGCTTGAACATGCTATATGTCACAGGGACAATTTTTTGTCAAAATTTTCCCCTATGCAGCAGTCTAGTTCCCCAACTAGACTCATCCTTCCTCACAGTCCCACTTGTGTTTAGCCTACAATCTACGTGTTTCGCACACCCCAAAGATATTTCCCTTGAAGTCCTTATTACGATTATAAGGAACAATAATAAGACAAGGCAACAAGAACACAAGTTCATAGGAAAACTATCCTAACCTTTATTAAAGCACTATGAAGGAGACAACACAATGTCCATGTGTGTGCTATGCTATACATTGTTTTTGCATATTAATAAGCATTATATGAAAAAACAATGTACCATGCATGCTCTGTAAGACTCTTCAATTTTCTTTAAACAGGATTTAGGAGTATGAGGCTTAAACAAGTTGCAGGCTTAAACAATTGTTCAAATATCATTTACACATTTTCTTCTGTGAAAAAAAAATTCCTTTGGTATATTGTAAGCTTCTGCAACCTGGGAAACAACTTCTGGAAAATCTTAGTTATAAAATGAAAAAACAAATATGGCCGTAAATAGCTAAAAATATGCAACCCACGTTTTGCGATCCTAACAATAAAAGAATTATATGTTACACAGACCTCTCTATCCTAGCCCTAGCATGCAGATGGGTGACACGTGTCTGTAATGCAGAAGATGAAACACCATTTGTTTTTCTTATGGTTAAAATTAAAGCCGATAGCTATATCCTTTTGAGCCATGGAATAAATTAATGGTGCAGATGAGACACACATGATGGGTGATGGAAAGTAGAGATAGGATCCGGAGCTGTTGGTGATCCAAACCAGCTACAGACCCCTCCCTTGTATTCACTGACATCAGTGAATGCGACTTCAACTTAGAGCTTTGCCTTGTGTGACCCGTCCGAGAGATGAAGGCCAGCCATTTGCTCGGATATTTTGCATGCCGTGTGGAAAATCATGCCATTTGAATGCGATGCTGCCAAAATCATGCTGCGGCTATAAATTTTCTTGCTCGGAAATTGACTGATCAATATAAATTTATGAAAAAATATAAATTGTCTGAAGAGATTTTTGTGATGCGCGTAGAAGGTAATGAAACATGTGGTGTTTAGAGATGGATCTCTGTTTATAAGCGTGGTATTTTAGTAATTTTAAAATTTGAGGTGTAGAGAAGGAAATTATTAAGTTTTATAAAGAAAAAAAATTCTCATTTTTCCTTTGTTAACATTTTCTTATGTAATTTAAAAATCTATAAATTTTTATTAGAAATGTAAATAAAAAAGTATGTGATTCAAATTAAACAAGTGTACACTCCTTGACTTTATCGCACTCTCCCTTGACTTTTCCTCACCCAAACCAAACACTTTGAGATGGGCATCCACAACAAGCAAGAGCTATAAATCTCCTTGCTCCCGTTCCTTTGTATGCCATCTTTGATTACTAATGCATTGCTAGTAATTTGCAAGAAAGCGTATTCTTTCTCTGAAACAATATTGCATTGCCTCCACTAACCTTCAGTCCTCATGACTGTACTCTACATCTAGCCTTTCCGATTGCCGCAATTTGATCATTAAAGCCACCGAGTAGCTGGAATCCGACCACCTCATAAACACCATACAGAGGTAACCTTTGACGTTGTTTCTACTGCTTGCATGCTTGCAGTCTTTTTTCGTTTCATCTTTTCAGCAATATTAATTGTTGCAGGACAGCAGTCTTTCTTCTTTGCTTCTTGTTAACTATATGTAAATACAGGGACTGGGTTGAAAGAAAGTGAAGTAGTAATCTCTCTCCGATTGCTGCAATTTCATAGCTGGTGGAATACCTAACTCTTCTTTGCATGTTTGAATTTCATGTCTTTACCCATAACTTGAAAGCTTTACGTTCACATAGATGATGATTGACCAGTTTATCATTCCATTTTAGAAATGCAGACAGAAAAACGCAAGCAATCCAAAGACGATTCATCCTCGCGAAAGAGAAGAAAAGCTGACCTCAGCAAGCCTGTCAGTTTTATCTCCACAGGTATGTAGGTAGAGATATCTCGTGCTGAGAGCATAATAATAATAAAAATTCTTTGGTATATCAGTTTTGGTAAAATCGGACCGTGACATTCCATCCTGATCGGTTGTTATGAGGTTGAAGAAAAAGAGGGGAAAAAAAAAGTTTTTTTTATGAAGACTTTTCTTTTTAAATATATATTTTTTAATTAACTCTTCTCTGTATTTCTGTTTACAAGTCTATTTCTCATTGCTAAATAATGAAAGTGTTCAACAATGACAAATATTATCAACCCCTTCGTTTATTAACTGATGAGAGTTTCTGCAGCTTCCATGAAAGAGCCAGAGTCGTCTCGCTCTAGACCAAAGGGGGCCTACGATGTATTTCTGAGTTTTAGAGGAGAAGATAATCGCAAGAATTTTACAAATCATCTATATACTGCCTTAGTTCAAGCAGGAGTCCACACTTTTCTAGATGAAAATGAACTTCCTAGAGGTGAAGAAATCTCCAAACATCTCCTCAAGGCAATTCAAGAGTCTAAGATATCCATAGTGATCTTCTCAAAAGGATATGCTTCGACTAGATGGTGTCTTAATGAACTTGTAGAGATTCTTGAGTGCAAAAATAGGAAAACTGGCCAGATTGTTCTTCCTATATTCTATGACATTGATCCTTCAGATGTGAGAAAGCAGACTGGCAGTTTTGCAAAAGCATTTGATAAGCATGAAGAATGTTTTAAAGAGAAGGTGAAGGAGTGGAGAAAAGCTCTTGAGGAAGCCGGAAATCTCTCTGGATGGAATCTCAATGATATGGAAAATCGGTATGCCTTTTTTTTCCTCTAAGATTCACTTTATGGAGTGATTGTACGTACTTTAGAGTAATTTGACCATGTGATCCAATAAAAAAAAATAGCATATATACTCAATTGTCTCTCTATTAAGGTCTTGCTTTTGTCGATGAGCAGGCACGAATCAAAATTAATCCAAGCCATCATCAAGGATGTGTTGACCAAATTGGATCCCAAGTACATAAATGTTGCTACTAACTTGGTAGGTATTGATTGCCTTGTCCAAACTATTAGTGACTTCCTAAGTATGGCAACAGATGAGGTTTGCATGGTGGGCATACATGGGATGCCAGGAATAGGAAAGACGACGATAGCAAAAGTTGTTTTTAATCAACTCTGCTATGGATTCGAGGGTAGCTGTTTTCTTTCTAATATCAATGAAAATTCAGAACAACCGAATGGGCTTGCTCTTTTACAAGAACAACTTCTTCATGATATCTTGAAACAAAATGTTGCCACTATCAATAATGCTGATAGAGGAATGGTTCTGATCAAAGAACGACTTTGTCACAAAAGAGTTATTGTTGTTGTTGATGATGTGGCTCAGAAGTACCAACTAGATGCTTTGGTGGGAGAGCGAAGCTGGTTTGGTCCGGGAAGTAGAGTGATAATTACAACCAAAGATGAACGCTTGCTTCTTAAAGTGGATCGAAAATTTAAGGTTGAAGAATTGAAACGAGATGCGTCCCTTCAGCTTTTTAGTTGGCATGCCTTTAGGGACAACAAGCCATCAAAAGATTATGTTGAGCTTTCGAATGATGTAGTTGATTACTGTGGAGGGATTCCTTTAGCCCTTGAGGTTTTAGGTTCTAGTTTGTCTGCGAAAAACAAATCTAGATGGAAATGTGTGATCGACAAATTGAGAATCATTCCAAACCATGATATTCAGGAAAAACTTCGAATATGTTTTGACAAACTGGATGACCATAAGCTACAAAAAACATTTCTTGATCTTGCATGCTTTTTTGTTAGTAGAAATAAAGAATATGTATCACATGTACTGGAAGCTCGATGTGGTTACAATCCAGAAGATGATTTGGGAACTCTCGGTGAAAGGTCTCTGATTAAAGTTAATGCTTTTGGAGAGATAAGCATGCATAATCTATTACGAGATATGGGAAGGGAGATCATTCACAAAGAGTCACCTGACCACCCTGGAAAACGCAGCCGAATTTGGCAACATGAGGATGCATGGAATGTACTCAGCAAGCAGATGGTAATAACTAAATGCATACACAAAGCCCAATCATGCACGTATATCCTTGTTTTAAACTTCTTGCATATAATTAGGTTGAAACTCTATTGAATTTTGTTTGATTTTTAGGGAACAGAAGTTGTGGAGGGTTTAGCGCTGGATTTGAGAGCATCAGAAAATAACTTACTAAGCACAGGATCATTCACAAAGATGAGATGCTTGAAGTTACTCCAAATCGATGGAGTACATCTCTCTGGACCCTTCAAACTGCTTTCAGAAGACTTGATATGGATTTGTTGGCTTGAATGTCCTTTGAAATCTTTTCCATCTGATTTGATGCTGGACAAGCTAGTTGTTCTTGAGATGCAGTATAGTAACATCAAAGAATTATGGAAGGAGAAAAAGGTACAAAACATACTACAATCCTCCAAAATTTGTTCTTGATGTAATTTATACTCCTAAGTTGCAAAATTTGATGATTACTTTTTCATTATTTTCCTTACTGCTCTTACAGATTCTCAACAAACTAAAAATCCTTAATCTCAGTTATTCAAAGTACCTTGTTAAAACACCAAACTTGCACAGTACAAGTCTAGAAAAACTCCTATTGGAAGGTTGCTTGAGTCTAGTCGAGGTGCATCAATCTCTTGGACAATTAAAGAGCCTTATTTTTTTAAATCTAAAGGGATGTCGGAGGCTAAAGGCTCTTCCCCAAAGCATTTGTGATATAAGGTCTCTTGAGATTTTGAATATTTCTGAGTGTTCACAACTTGAGAAGTTGCCGGAGCACATGGGTGGTATGGAATCCTTTACCCAGCTGCTAGCAGATGGCATTAACAACGAGCAATTACTCGCTTCAATTGAACATTTAAAGTATCTAAGGAAGTTGTCAATGTGCGGATACAATTTCAATGCGGAATCACCATCTTCTACATCTTGGACTTCACCAATTTCATCATTGATTTCAGCAAGTCTTTTAGATTGGAAGGCTTTGGTGCCAACTTGTTTCATTAGTTGGAGATTATTGAGAAAACTAAGACTTGCTTATTATGGTTTGTCTGAACGCACTAGTAATTGTGTTGATCTTGGTGGTTTGGTTGCTCTCGAGGAATTGAATCTATCAGGAAACAATTTCTTCAGTCTGCCTTCAAGCATCAGCGTCCTTACTAAGCTTCAACTTTTGAGAGTTTCAGATTGCAGGAATCTTGTATCAATCTCAGAGCTTCCCTCAAATTTAAAATTCTTAGATGCAATCGGATGCAAATCAATGGAGAGAGTAAGATTGCCAATCTAATCAAAAAATAATTCAAATCTGTCTCTACATAGGTGTCCAAGTAATCATGGCTGGATTATATCTTCTGATACCGCCTGCGATTTATCAAATAATAATAAGAGTCTTGTTGAGGTACAATTTCATTCTCTATTGCACACAAACAAACACACAATTGGCACATGCTATATAGAATTAATTCATATTCATATATATTGATTATTGTTTGAAATTTTAGCACTGATTTTTGAAATGTAAATATACACAGGCATCTTATAATCATATCCATAATCGTTGTTATGGATATCATATTCGAAGCATCGATGCCAAATTGTTTTTTAAGCATCCAAGTGAGTTCAGCTACCTTGCAGAAGGATGTTCATTATCATTTCATTTACCTCCAGTATTCCAAGGGTTGGTTTTTGCGGCTTTCAGTACAAGGATATTTTTGAGTAGTAGTCATACAATCAAAGCTATTATAAGAAAAAAGAGCAACGGTATGCAATTGTTTGAAGTTAGACTAGGAGTAGGACTCTATTGCCCTCTTAGTTGGGCAAGATACGTAAGTTTAAGTGAGATGGCAATGGAAGAATATTGTCAACACGAAGAGTTGGAATTGTATGTTAATTTGGGGAGCGAAGACATTAATGTGAAACAATGTGCGATCCATGGAAAGCAATGGAATAGTGGATTTGGATTCATTGAAAGCAATGGAGTGGGATCCCGACATTGAAAGTCATAATGTGATACCTTCACCACCAATTAATCTCCTTGACCATCCCCTTTATGGTTCCATATCATTTACAACAATTGAGAAGTGGAAAGCCAGTTTAATCACGAGGAAGATTTTACTACCGTAGATTTATCCAATTTCTTAGTACTAGCCTAGAGCTACGTTGAACTATGGATCATTATATATCACATTTGGGCCCGGTTTTGACCACTTTAAGCGGAGAAAACTTTAACCTCATCTCAATTAGATGAAGGATTTCTTTGTGAAATTTCTATATTTCATGCCTTCTTAGTTATGATATTATCGCATTGTTGTATAAAATTAATTAATAAAGCATTTTGTTTTTGAGTTAAATGTCAACTGCTCACAATTTTTTTCTTGACAAAAAAAACCATGTTTTCTGCCAAATCCTCTGCACCTTTCACTCAACTACTTCTTGGTGACAATTTTCCACCGTACAAAGCAAAGACACTGTTAACTGTGGTCTCTTCTAGTTATTTTGTAATTGTAATGTGTAATGCAACAATGAAAAAAGCTCAGCCAAGAAGTGGTTGTAACTGTTCCAATAAACAGTATCTCTTGATGTACAGTAAAATCATAAACAACATTTTTATGTAATTCTTCTCTATCAACCTCTTCGGTATTCATGTAAGCCATCAACAACATTTTTTCACTGGTTTCTATGCAGACACCTTTTGAATCCTTCTCCTTCTTATGATATTCCCACTGAAAATACCCATGTTCATGACAAATTATTGCGTCTACCTTTTCCTTGTCCAAGTAGAAACACAAGAATACAAATCCTTGTAACATTCAATGGTAGACATGTAAAATCCATCTACCTTTTCCTTGTCCTCTTCCTCTGAAACTATTGCGTCCACCTTACCCGCCTTTTTGACATTATAAGTAACCTTCAAAGCCTGTTCATCTACCATGCGTCTCCCCATCCTTTGCTCATGTAACAACAAGTTGCTTTGCAGTTCATCAATAAACAAGATGTCAAGATCAGCAACTTCACCACTGGCAGATCATGTGTTTTTCTCTGGATAAGTCAAAAGAATTTAGCAGGAAGCTACAACTTTAGCAAAGGAAAGCAGCAAGCTGTGATCCACCTTTTCCTTTTTGTTGTTTTGGTGCTTGGCACATTTCAAGGTGTTTTGAGATGAAAGCACAGGATAATATTTGAGATACAAATCCCTTGTGATAAAAATCTGGGCTGGTTTATGGGCAAAATTTTCAACACAGAGAGGTTAATTCTTGTAGAATATGAATGTCGATCGAGGGTTATGTGTGTTAAAGCAATAAAAAAAGGGGATATATTCTCCATGCATGCATGTGGTATCCAGAATACAGGGTTTCCAGCATTGTTGTCGTCCATGATGGGAAGTTGCATTGGCCAACAATGGCAGAGATATATGTTGTTGCTTCTGATCCTTATAGTGACTATTTGGGAGTGTGGTTAAGGTTGTTTTTGAAAGTGTTTTCAGTTTAGAAATTCATTAAGATAATGTTTTTTTTTTTTAGAAAATATTTTTGACATCAATACATGAAAATGATCTAAAAAAACCATTTTTTTAATTTAAAATAAAAATAAAATAAAAAATTCATTTTTTTTCAAAAGCAACTTTGAAACGTAGAAACAAACAGATCTTTTGAGTTCATGATATTAAGATACTGTTTGACATTGCGTTTTAAAAGTTTTTTTTAAAAAAATTATTTTTTTTAATTTTTCGATTTTTTTTACGTACTAATATCAAAAATATTTTTTTAAAAGTAATAAAATATTATTATGATGCATTTCTAAACGAAAAATATTTTCAAAAACAACCTCAACAACACTTATAAATAAACAATAAAATTAGGACTTAAATTAGTTTAGTCGAGGTTGAAGAAAAAATAAAGTAAGAAATTTACCCCATTAATCTACTAGTCTCATAAAAATAATTAATTATAATATTATGTTAATAACAAACTCTTTATACTTCCATTTTATAAATAAAATGTAAGGAAGTTAGATGTGAGGAGCTATTGTATTTCATTGCTAGTTATTTGTTATCACTATATATATATAATAATTCCTTATAAAAATTATATATATATATATATATATATATATATATTTAATTTTTATAAAGAATTATTATCGTCATGTAAATAGATAATAATTTAATTCTTTCATAATAATTAATTTTCTTGAGAAATTAGAAAAAAAAGGAAGTAAATTGGAATTTTTGATGAGATTTTGAGGAAAACATAATAATATTAAATTGAAGATGGTCACCATTGGTCATTGGCCAATCATTGTCTTAAAATTTCTTAAATGATAAGGACTAATTAGTTATTTATTATACTATAAGGATTTATTACTTCATATTCACAAACTATAAGGACTATAATATAATTGTAAGATCCTCTAAACTATGGGTGCTTTCTTTATGTTGTCTCAAACTCGCTACTGCGATCAATACTTGTCCTCACAGAGTTTTAACCCGATCGAGTCACACCTCAACACTCTGAGTTGCAACTCATTCCGATCTCCTCTCAGGCACCACTCTCTCAACCCAATTACCACCAAGCCTTGCGCTTTAGGGTTCTAATTTGAGCTTTTTGGACTGATTAGGGTTTTATCCGATACTGGACAGAGATGGTGTTGAGGTTTAATGTAGGGGGGAAAGTAGTGGATAGAGTAGATTTGATAAGGAAGAAAAAATGGCCATGGAGATTAGATGTTTTTCCATTTGCAGTTTTGTATTCGATTTGGATGGTTACGATTGTGCCGAGCATTGACATTGTTGATGCTTTAATTGTTCTTGGTGGTCTCGTTTCGATTCATGTTCTGACTTTGCTTTTCACTGCTTGGTCTATTGATTTCAAGTGCTTTGTTCAGTATAGTAAGGTAATATAGCTGTTTTTGTGTGTTTGGTTTTGGATTTTGGTGGCCTTGTTTAGGGTTTTATTTTATGATTTGAGGGTTCTGTGTTTAGGTCAATGATATTTATGCTGTGGATTCATGTAAAGTTACGCCGGCGAAGTTTTCTGGTTCTAAAGAAGTTGTTTCTTTTTGGGTTGTCAATTTGTTTCTGTACCAGTTCCTATGATCCTGCTATTCTTCTGGATATTCATTTCTAATAACCCTGCGGTATTAATGGCAATAAATGGACAACGGGACTAACTTTTGGTTGATGCTTGTTAAGGATGGCTAAACCAAATTAACCTGAGGGATTTTATTATTTGGAGTGACAATATTAGATTTTAGGTTCTATCAACTTCTGATACAACTTCTTTTCTTTCTTTTTTTCACATTCTCATGTAAAACTACTACATCAAATGCATTTCATTTAATCCCTTGTTTATGGAACCTAATTGTTGGACTTTTGATGTCTTGAATGGTTTGTCGATTAGATTTTCTATGTATTAAATAAGGATTCAGCATTAGCCCTTTCTTGTCCCTGGATTGATATCATGAATGTTTCATTGTGCTTGAGCATTTGAAGCTTTTTTTATCTGTGTTTGTTAGTTTGTTCCACTTCTTAATGGGGATTGTTTACTGTTTTATAGATTTGAATATCCGCAACCAACATTCCAAAAATTATTGAAAGAGCAGTGCATGGAGCCCTTTTTTGTATTTCAGGTTTTGTCCTTAATCCTCATTCCTTTTCTCTATTATTAGGACTCCATTTCAACTTGTTTTAATTTAATGCTTTACCCTTTTTATCTTCTGATTCTGACATCCTCCTTTGGCTTTTGCATTGTGTACCTGTATAGGTATTCTGTGTGGGGCTTTGGTGCTTGGATGAATATTGGTACTACAGCTTGTTCACCCTATTTATGCTGTTTATGTTCTAGTCAACAATGGAAAAGAGTAGGTTGAAGACTCTAAGCGAGCTAAGACGTGTTAGAGGTGGACACCCAGATTGTATCGGTGCATCGATGTGGGAAGTATGTATTTTTTTATGTGATTTTAGTGGTTTTGTAAATTATAATTATGGTAGATATGTGGAATCATGCCATCCACATGATTTTAGGTGGGTGAAACTCTCTGGAACTGATCTTTTACCTGGGGATGCTGTCTCCATTGGACGCTCCTCTGGTCAGAATGGGGAAGACAAGTCTGTACCAGCTGACATGCTTCTATTGGCTTGAAGTGCCATTGTGAATGAAGCCATTCTACTCCCCAATGGAAGGTATTTCTCTTCTCTCCACAAGGTATTTGACATGTGGGTGAGGATCTGGATGAAGGTTTTATGTTTGGGTTGTTGGGCTTTGACAAATAGGCTATTTTATTGCTACAAGCCCTTCTTAAAAAAAACGTGACTGGCCATTTGTGAGATATGTGTTCATTTAGTAATGCTTGTGATTACAATGTTCTAATATGAAGCCTAAATTTTTTCATATAAAATTGGTTATTGTCATTGAATAATATTTTGTTTGCAGCTTTGTTAGATGGACATGATGCTCTTTTATGCTTTTTCTCTAACAAAAGGATAAAGAAAAGTCTTTGTTATGCTAGCAAAAATGTTCATCCCATATTATTAAGGAGCACTCCCTCTTTTTTTCTCATAAATATAAGTTTTTATTGTGTAGTAAATTATGAATAATCATGTAACTGTTATATGAACAATTATCTTTTGTTTATATAAGTATAAGTTTTTCTTGTATAGTAAATTATGAATAATTCGTTTTATGAACAATTATATAATTTCATTATGAACCCCAGGTGGGGAAACTACAAAGAAAAAACCATGTTTTCTGTCGATTCCTCTGCAGTTGAACAAGGAAAAGGAAGGTGCAGTGGTTGCACCTTTCACTCAACTTTTTGGTGAGAATTTTCCACCGTACAAAGCAAAGACACTGTTAACTGTGGTCTCTTCTAGTTAATTTTGTAATGGTAATTTGTAATGCAACAATGAAAAAAGCTCAGGCTGTAAAATCATAAATAGGGTAGCAGTTCGATATGAAACCTCATGAGCCTAGAGGACAAAGCCAAGGTTTGATAAAGTTGTTGTCTGCATCACTTGTAGGAGACAATGCCAGCTCTGCCTGAGCCTGTGACAACTGGGTCTGAAGGGCTTCAATTTGTTGTTGTACAGCAGATCCTGATCCTCGGAGTTTGTAGGCCACGGTCTTGTTCATGTTGCAGTGGAGGGTACATGAGCACTAAACTTCAGAATGGGTAAAATTGAATTAACCAGTAGGGTTTACGTTCATCATTCATGATTTATGTTCAAAAGAGTCTCCAACTCCAATGTATTTGATATATACATTAACAAGTTGCATTCCACAAACTGAAACGTTGAAACTTAAGAGCCCAAACCCAAGAAAGTTTATTTCTTAGCTAAATTCCTCATCTAGGTTCCTTTCATTTCAATTTAATTTCCAATAAAATGTCAGTTACAACACTAAACTTCACTAAAAACAGTTTTGTTAGCCACTTTCTTAGGAAACAAACAGAGCATAATTATCCATACAAACACCCTCTTTCAACACATTTATTAGGAAGTTAAATTATTAACAAATTCTTTATACTTCCGTGTGCTGACTTCGTTTACTCTGTTATAAAAGTCTTCTTCTGTTCATCTGTGAGATTGCTCTTGTATGCTCTTACAGAATTCCAGTATCCACCAAACTCCAATATTCTTTGGAGCAAAATAAATTCTCCATGAGCATGCTCTAATGATCGTAGTGTCCATTAAACTTTGGAGTTGCAGGTTGCAAAAAGCTACTTTCAATTGTCATGATGTCATTGTTGAACGATGAAATTAGCTTCACTTAAGCCTTGTGAGGAGGCTTTGATACTAGATGTTGTGAACCTCATTTGAACACTCACGAAATAAATGTAAAATCAAATTAGCTTGGGAAAATCTCAGTTATAAAATGAAAAAACAAATATGGCAGTAAATAGCCTTACAAAGAAAACTGAAAGCTAAAAATATGCAACCCACGTTTTGTAATCCTAACAACGTGGTACACGACTAAGTCAGAATCAAAACAAATAACGTATTCCTACATATAGGATTTATTAACAACAACTAAAACAAACTTACAGCTACAACCCTACAACTAGGAAATCTTGACAACTTCAACATTGTGCCTGTGCAAATTTTCCACACAAGAACACGGTAAGTCACTAATTCTTAAACAGGACTTACAATCCTAATAAAATATAACAAGTGTAATTCAAATCTTAAACTTTAAAGGTCTGATTTGTTAATGATATTTAATTGATTAGTTATATTGTTTTTTTTAAAATATTTTGAGATTAATTTGCAATTTAATTTAATGCACATTTAAGTCACTAGTTTTTATACAGGAGTTATAATCCTAATAAAATATAACAAGTGTAATTCAAATCTTAAACTTTAAGTTTCTGATTTGTTATAAATTATTGTTTTTATTTTATTTTAATAATTTGATATAAAAACATAAAATCTTCTTGCAGCCAATGTTTCATTACCTTCTACGCGCATCACAAAAATCTCTTGCACCCAAATTTATATTCACGCAACATCGTGTGTGGCATGATTTTGTCAGCATCGCATTGAAATGGCATGATTTTCCACACGGCAAAATATTCAATTGACTGCCTTCATCTCTCGGACGTGCTCTGTTTGGTTTGCGGGTCTCGTCCGATACCCTCGAAATCAAAAGGTATAGACTTCAACAAGCAACTATGGGTGTGAACAATACGACTTTGACTCGCCCATCTCTTAATTGAATCTAAATATCATGGATCTCTGTTTATACGCGTGGATGACAATTCAACTCACATCAACTCCTATAAAGAAATAAATTTATCATTTTTCCTTTGTTAACATTTTCTTATGTAATTTCAAATCTATAAGTTTGTATTAGAAATGTAAATAAAAAAGTATGTGATTATAGCTATAATTAAATATATTTTAGTAATTTGAAAATTAAACTTGGCTCCAACAGACCTTATCGCACTCTCCCTTGACTCTCCCTTGACTTTCCCTCTCTAGATAGGACTACTGGAGGAAGAAGGTGTGTTTATAATCAAACACGCGCGTTGAGAAGGTGTGACCTATGCTTTAATTTTCAAACACGGCCAGGGCATCATATCCGCAAGCCATTTTCAAACATCTAGCCTTTCCTATTTATGTTTATTTATAAGAAAACCCTATTTCGTTTTTATTTATAGCGATAAAATCATCTGGTTTAGGAAGACTCCATCTTATTAAATCATTTAAATTTAGTAGCGTAGGCCTCGCAGTCGCCGGGGGTAGGTCTGATTAGTCACACACATTTGAAGACTCCTTCACCGTTCACTAATTTTCAAAGAGTAAAATCAAACGCAGGTCATTTGAAATATTGGATCAACTTTTTAGATGAGTAGAAATATTAATTGGCTTACACAAGTCAAATAAGAGTTCATTTTTTCCTGAAAAAATCGCTATTGTATTGGGTCAGCACTTGTATGCTTCTTAACTATTATTATATAATAAGGTTTATGGGTTAACATCCTTAATTAGTTCAATTCGTTAAAGAAGTGTTGTTAAGAAATTGCTATTAAACTCAGCATGGCTTAACAAATAAGCTTCTAACCTATCGATTTGGGATTTAATTGATGTTGAATTAACCTCGATCAAAATTATATCATTTTAGCTTTATTTTTTACCAAACGTCACCAAGTAGCTGGAATCCGACCACCTCATAAACACCATACAGAGGTAACCTTTGACGTTGTTTCTACTGCTTGCGTGCTTGCTGTCTTTTTTCATTTCATCTTTTCAGTAATATTAATTGTTGCAGGACAGCAATATTACAGTAGGAAGATTGCCAAAGAAAATAATTTTATTGAGTTCCTTGTAGAGAAATCTTGAGTTTATTTTATTGGTTTTATAGACCTTGTTTAGAATAACATCTAATTTGAAATTATTTTTTCATATCAAGTGTAGAGCGATAAAGTCTTAATGACAAAGTATTGATTCTTGACAACAAAAGAAAATTCCAAATTTAATTATGCCAAGTTCTTCGACAACAGGTATCTTTTATTTGTTTTGTTTTATTATTTTTTCAGCAAATGTTTTCAAGAGCTTAGTAATTAACAGCTTGCCAAATGAAATCAACTATCGGTGATTCTTTTTAAAGATTATCAACTGCCCTTGTTATTGGTATTATTGCACTTAGTAATTAAGCTTCTGGTAATTCAAAAATTTCAACGACTTAGAGTGTGTTTGATATTGCGGTTGTTGTTGTAGTTGAGGTTGAAAAAAAATAGTTTTAAAAAAAGTGTTTTTACTGCGGTTCAAAATAAGCAGTGAAATATTTGGTTAAAACTGTGGTTGAGTCTGAGGTTGAAAAAAGCAATTTTGTGTGTTTGGTTACCAAGCTTTGTATATTGCTTTTAACTTGTGAAATTACAACACCTTACCAGGAAGAGAGAATCGGCAGGTAGCTTTTTTATTTTATTTTTTAAGAAAAAAAGGCCCGTCCTCTCTTTTTTATTCTCAGATGAAGGTAATATTCGCATTGCATTTCAAAATTAGTGTTTTTAGATAATTTTTTATAATAAAAATAATTTCTAAAAATAAAAAAAAATATTATTTTAATATATTTTTAAATAAAAAATATTTTTAAAAACTATCTCCAACATATTTTCAAATATACTATAAAAAAAAACCCCATCTAGAGCTCTCTCTGCCACTTTTGTTTTTAGCATGCACCACCCCCACCAATAAAGGTGTCCGAGCACCCCGTAATTATTGTGTAGAAAACTCATTCGAGTATTTCAAAACAGGTCTTTGTGTCTTGTTGAGTGAGAAGAAGAAGAAGAAGAGATCAGAGAAGAGTACTATCGATTAAGCTAGTTCATTCTGATTATTTGACAATAAGGAAGTAGGCCACAACTTTACTGATTGATCATAGTTTCATCGTTCTCTTTATTACGAGTCAATTCAACTTTACTGAAAAATAAATAAAGGGTTTTTTCAGTGTTTTTTCATGTTACAAGTGAATTCAAGTTCTTAACCGGGTGTGAATTCTCTAAGTGGGAAGACTAGCTTTCAAAGTCATTGCAATTTGGAAGTAACTTTTATGTTTTTTTCCTCGGAGAAGTGAATAGAAATTATTTATTGACACTAACTATTCAACGTGTTCACATTACACTGCTTTAAAGTTTAATCCTTCGGAGAAGTCATGAAATTGGTAGGACATGACACTACTAAAAATGGGGTACATCATCAATCATTTAATCCGTTGCCTTAGGATTAATCCTAACAATGTGGTATACGACTAAGTCAGAATCAAAACAAATAACTTATTTCTACATATAGGATTTTTATGTTTATACGCGTGGTGATTAGCTAATCAAATTTAGAGGGTACGAGGTGAGTTTTTTTTTATGTAGAAAATTAATTGATTTTTTGTATGCTGTAATCAGTTATTTTAAT
Organism: Salix brachista; assembly: GCA_009078335.1. Lineage (NCBI taxonomy): Eukaryota > Viridiplantae > Streptophyta > Magnoliopsida > Malpighiales > Salicaceae > Salix > Salix brachista. Next base: position 2,120,890 of record CM018590.1, read on the forward strand.
ATTTAATTAATAAAATTGTAATAGATAAAATCTGTTAGGAATGACACTCTTTTTTCGCCTAAAAGGAATAGTGTAATCGAAAAGCAAGGGAAATGGTTCGTATATTTTTAATTGTAGATAACTTGGGTAAATTTGTCTATCCATTTTGTTTATGAGTTGCCTTTTCCCCAAGTAATATTAGATCTGAAATATTATACATAAAAATATTGTTTAAGAAAATATTGTTTTAAAAAGAAATTATTTTTTTAAGATTTATTTCTCATATTATTATATTAAAAATATTTTAGAACAATGACAGTAAATTATTAAATAAATGACAAAATAAAAATAAATATTATTAGATTTTAAGAAATTATCTAACTTGAAGGGGAAAAAAGGGAAATCATAATAATTATTAATTTTCAAATGATTTCCAGTACATATTAAAATTTGAACATTAAATAAAAAACTTAATAACATTGGAAATAAAGAAAAATTGAAAACAAAAACTAAGAGCATGTACATATAAACATGGACAGAAATAGGAACTATGTAAGAAATATATAAAAAAAAATAAAGGAACTAAAATAAAATCCAAGATTAAAAGTACAAGGGCTAAAATGGAAAACACATATATAATAAATTTAATTTGAAGGACAAAATTGAAATAAATCTAAACATTGATACCGATAAAATTAAATAATTTAAAACAAAACCTGAAATTAAAAGAATTATGACTGAAATGAAACTGAAATCTATAATTAATTTGCATGGAATGATTAAACTGAAAAAAATCAAACTTTGATACCGAAAATAATAAGGATTTATAATAAATTTGCAGGGAAGGATGAAATTGAAATAAATCAAACCTTTGATACCAAAAATATTAAGGAATTAAAACCAATTCGAAAATTAAAAGACTGAGGACCTAAATGAAACTACAATATATAATCAATTTCAATTGAAGGGCGAAAATGCAACAAATCAAAACCTATATAATAGCAATAAGGACCATAAACAACAATCAAACGTTCAGGGACCAAACTGAAATATAAAAAAACAGTTGCGCTGACGTGTCCTTGCGCAGGCAGGAGAGAGAAAACGGGGAAAAAATTTAAAACGACCATTGACACGTATCCGGCCACCATGTCTTCACACGCATCGCACCAGAGGGAAGAGACACATGGCTGAAAATCATTCTAGACGCCGGTTGGGTATTTTTGGACACCGGAGTACTCCACACATGCAGTCCGAAACACGCGTGAGAGCGGAAACGGACGGTGCGTCTAGCGACGCGCCAACAGTAATTCGGCAGAATAAAAAAAGAAAAAGGTAAATTACCAGGACACCCCTCCCGGCCAGACCTGAGTTTTGTCTTTTTCGAGGGACATAATGGTTATTTCCTTGTACAAAGAAATATTAAAAAATAAATAAACCGGTCACCCGAACCAGACCGAAAATATGCAATTACCATCGAACCCCTCCATCCAGTGGCCTTTTTTTTGTCTTTTTCGAGGGACAAAATCGTTATTTCACTGTGCAAAAAACAAAAAATCACAGTAGACCGGTGAACTGAACGAACCGAACCGAGCCGAAACAAACCAAAAATTGAGTTTTACTATTGCCGTCCACAGTGTTTTGTGTCACTGTGAACAACAATTGAATCATGATACGTTTTAGCTTTTAGATAATGTGGGATGACAATTCAACTCACATCAACTCCTATTTGAGGTGTGGAGAAGGACATGATTAAATTTTATAAAGAAAAAATTCTCATTTTTCCTATGTTAACATTTTCTTATGTAATTTCAAATCTATAAATTTCTATTAGAAATGTAAATAAATATAATTAAATATATTTTAGTAATTGTAAAATTAAACTTGGCTCAACAGACCTTAACGCACTCTCACTTGACTTTCCCTCACCCAAACCAAAGATAGGACTACTGGAGGAAGAAGGTGAGCTATGGTGACCTATGCTTTAATTTTCTAACACGGCATCCACAACAAGCAAGAAAGCTATAAATCTCCTTGCTCCCTTTCCTTTGTATGTTATCTTTGATTACTAGTGCATTGCTAGTAATTTGCAAGAAAGCGTATTCTTTCTCTGAAACAATATTCCTCCACTAACCTTTGGCGTTGTTTCTACTGCTTGCATGCTTGCAGTCTTTTTTCGTTTCACCTTTCAGTAATATTAATTGTTGCAGGACAGCAATATTACAGTAGGAAGATTGCCAACGAAAATAATTTGATTAACCAGTTTATTGAGTTCCTTGTAGGTCTTCAAATATCTATTTTAGAGATGCAGAAAGAAAAACGCAAGCAATCCAATGATGAAGAAGACGATTCATCCTCGCGAAAGAGAAGAAAAGCTGACCTCAGCAAGCCTGTCAGTTTTATCTCCACAGGTATTTAGGTAGAGATATCTCGCGCTGAGAGCATAATAATAATAAAAATTCCTTGGTAAATCAGTTTTGTTAAAATCAGGTAAGGTAGAGATATCTCGTGCTCGGTAGCTATGAAGTTGAAGAAAAAAAGGGGGAAATAATGCTTTTTTTATTACGAGTTTTTTTTAAATATATATTTTTTAATTAACTCTTCTCTATATTTCTGTTTACAACTCTATTTATAGATTATTTTGAGTTTTATTATTTGCTCTGATCACTTCCAATTGTTCTTTATTTCTCATTGCTAAATAATGGAAGTGTTCAACAATGACAAATATTATCAACCCCTTTGTTTATGAATTGACAAGAGTTTCTGCAGCTTCCATGACAGAGCCAGAGTCGTCTTGCTCTAGACCAAAGGGGGCCTACGATGTATTTCTGAGTTTTAGAGGAGAAGATAATCGCAAGAGTTTTACAGCTCATCTATATCCTGCCTTAGTTCAAGCAGGAGTCCACACTTTTCTAGATGAAAATGAAATTCCTAGAGGTGAAGAAATCTCCAAACATCTCCTCAAGGCAATTCAAGAGTCGAAGATATCCATAGTGATCTTCTCAAAAGGATATGCTTCGACTAGATGGTGTCTTAATGAACTTGTAGAGATTCTTGAGTGCAAAAATAGGAAAACTGGCCATATTGTTCTTCCTATATTCTATGACATTGATCCTTCAGATGTGAGAAAGCAGACTGGTAGTTTTGCAAAAGCATTTGATAAGCATGAAGAATGTTTTAAAGAGAAGGTGAAGGAGTGGAGAAAAGCTCTTGAGGAAGCCGGAAATCTCTCTGGATGGAATCTCAATGATATGGACAATCGGTATGCCTTTTTTCTCTCTCTAAGATTCACTTTATGGAGTGATTGTACGTACTTTAGAGTAATTTTACCACGTGATACAATAGAAAAATAACATATATACTTAATTGACTCTCTATTAAGGTCTTGTTTTTGTCGATGAGCAGGCACGAATCAAAATTAATCCAAGCCATCATCAAGGATGTGTTGAACAAATTGGACCCCAAATACATAAATGTTGCTACTAACTTGGTAGGTATTGATCACCTTGTCCAAACTATTAGTGACTTCCTAAGTACGACAACAGATGAGGTTTGCATGGTAGGCATACATGGGATGCCAGGAATAGGAAAGACGACGATAGCAAAAGTTGTTTTTAATCAACTCTACTATGGATTCGAGGGTAGTTGTTTTCTTTCGAATATCAATGAAACATCAGAACAATTGAATGGTCTTGCTCTTTTACAAGAACAACTTCTTCATGATATCTTAAAACAAAATATTGCCACCATCAATAATGCTGATAGAGGAATGGTTCTGATCAAAGAACGACTTTGTCACAAAAGAGTTATTGTTGTTGTTGATGATGCGGCTCAGCAGTACCAACTAAATGCTTTGGTGGGAGAGCGAAGCTGGTTTGGTCCGGGAAGTAGAGTGATAATTACAACCAAAGATGAACGCTTGCTTCTTAAAGTGGATAAAAAATTTAAGGTTGAAGAATTGAAACAAGACGCGTCCCTTCAGCTTTTCAGTTGGCATGCCTTTAGGGACAACAAGCCATCCAAAGATTATGTTGAGGTTTCGAATGATGTAGTTGATTACTGTGGAGGGATTCCTTTATCCCTTGAGGTTTTAGGTTCTAGTTTGTCTGCGAAAAACAAATCTAGATGGAAATGTGTGCTCGACAAATTGAGAATCATTCCAAACCATGATATTCAGGAAAAACTTAGAATATGTTTTGACAAACTGGATGACCATGAGCTACAAAAAACATTTCTTGATCTTGCATGTTTTTTTATTGGTAGAAAAAAAGAATATGTATCACATGTACTTGAAGCTCGATGTGGTTACAATCCATAAGATGATTTGGGAACTCTTGCTGAAAGGTCTCTGATTAAAGTTAATGCTTTTGGAGAGATAAGCATGCATAATCTATTACGAGATATGGGAAGGGAGATCATTCACAAAGAATCACCTGACCACCCTAGAAAACAGAGCCGAATTTGGCAATGTGAGGATGCATGGAATGTACTCAGCAAGCAGATGGTAATAACTAAATGCATACACAAAAGCACAATCATGCACGTATATCTTTGTTTTAAACTCCTTGCATATAATTACTTTGAAACTCTATTGAATTTTATTTTTATTTTCAGGGGACAGAAGTTGTGGAGGGTTTAACGCTGGATGTGAGGGCATCAGAAAATAAATTACTAAGCACAGGATCATTCACAAAGATGAGATGCTTGAAGTTACTCCAAATCAATGGAGTACATCTCTTTGGACCTTCCAAACTGCTTTCAGAAGAGTTGATATGGATTTGTTGGCTTGAATGTCCTTTGAAATCTTTTCCATCTGATTTTATGCTAGACAAGCTAGTTGTTCTTGAGATGCAGTATAGTAACATCAAAGAATTATGGAAGGAGAAAAAGGTACGAAACATACTACAATCCTCTAAAATTTGTCCTTGTTGTAATTTATGCTCATATGTTGCAAACTTTGATGATTACTTTTTTATTATTTTCCTTACTACTCTTTCAGATTCTCAACAAACTAAAAATCCTTAATCTCAGTTATTCAAAGTACCTTGTTAAAACACCAAACTTGCACAGTTCAAGTCTAGAGAAACTCCTATTGGAAGGTTGCTTGAGTCTAGTCGAGGTGCATCAATCTGTTGGACATTTAAAGAGCCTCATTTTCTTAAATCTAAAAGGATGTCGGAGGCTAAAGACTCTTCCCCAAAGCATTTGCGATGCAAAGTCTCTTGAGATTTTGAATATTTCTGAGTGTTCACAACTAGAGAAGTTGCCGAAGCACATGGGTGGTATGGAATCCTTTACCGAGCTGCTAGCAGATGGCATTAACAACGAGCAATTACTCGCTTCAATTGAACATTTAAAGTATATAAGGAAGTTGTCAATGTGCGGATACATGTTCAATGCGGACGCATCATCATCTACATCTTGGCCTTCACCAATTTCATCATGGATTTCAGCAGGTGTTTTAGATTGGAAAGCTATGCTGCCAACTTGTTTCACTAGTTGGAGATTATTGAGAAAACTAAGACTTGCTTATTATGGTTTGTCTGAACGCACTAGTAATTGTGTTGATCTTGGTGGTTTGTTTTCTCTCGAGGAATTGAATCTATCAGGAAACAATTTCTTTAGTCTGCCTTCAAGCATCAGCGTCCTTCCTAAGCTTCAGGTTTTGAGAGTTTCGCATTGCAGGAATCTTGTATCAATCTCAGAGCTTCCCTCAAATATAAAACTCTTAGATGCAATCGGCTGCAAATCACTGGAGAGAGTAAGACTGCCAATCCAATCAAAAACTAATTCAAATTTGTCTCTACATAGGTGTCCAAGTAATCATGACTGGATTATACCCTCTGATACCGCCTGCGATTTATCAAATAATAATAAGAGTCTTGTTGAGGTACAATTTCATTCTCTCTTGCACACAAATAAACATACAATTGGCACATGCTATATAGAATTAATGCATATTCATATATATATTGATTGTTGTTTAAAATGTCAGCACTAATCTTTGAAATGTAAATATACACAGGCATCTTACAATCATTGTTATGGATATATTATTCACAACTTCGATGCCAGATTGCTTATGAGTGTCTATTGTGGTAAGTTTGTAAATGGGTTTAGCTACCGTGCAGAAGGATGCTCATTATCATTTCATATACCTCCAGTATTCCAAGGTTTGTTGTTTTGGGCTTTCAGTACAAGGATGTTTTTTAGTAGTAGTCATACAATCAAAGCTATTATAAGAAAAAAGAGCAACGTAATGCAATTGTTTGAAGCTACACAAGTAGTGGGACTCTATTGCCCTCTTGGTTGGATAAGATACGTAAGTTTAAGTGAGATAGCAATGGAAGAATATTGTGGACACGAAGAGTTGGAATTGTATGTGAATTTGGGGAGAGAAGACATTAATGTGAAAGAATGTGGGATCCATGTAATAGAGGATTTGGATTCATTCGAAGCAATGGAGTGGGATATTAAGGACATTGAAATTGGTAATGTGACTTCACCACCAAGTCATCTCCTTGATCATCCCCTTTATGGTTCCATAGCATTTACTACAATGGAGAAGTGGAAAGCCAAGTTACTCAAGTGGAAAAATTTGCAATTGTGGAATCAATTTTCTTCGTACTAGCATAGAGCTACGTGGTTTGGATCATTCCTATCTGGGCCTTGATTTTGACCAATTTAAGAGGAGGAAAATTTAACCTGAGCTCAATTAGCTGAAGGATTTCTTTGTGAAATTTCGAAATTTCATGCCTTCTTAGTTATGATATTATCATCTTGTTGTATAAAATTAATTAATAAAGCATTTTGTTTTTGACTTAAATGTCAACTGCTCATAATTTTTTTCTTGACAAAAAAAACCATGGTTTCTGCCAATTCCTCTGCACCTTTCACTCAACTTCTTGGTGAGAATTTTCCACCGTACAAAGCAAAGACACTGTTAACTGTGGTCTCTTCTAGTTAATTTTGTAATTGTAATGTGTAATGCAACAATGAAAAAAGCTCAGCCAAGAAGTGGTTGTAACTGTTCCAATAAACAGTATCTCTTGATGTACAGTAAAATCATAAATAGGATATAGTAGCAATAAGGCTAGGCATGGCATCAAAAGGTCGCATGCAGACCTCTGAAGCTGGTGTGGTCCACCCTATCCATGTCAAAAAGATAAAGGAAATGAGACGGCTGTCTTCAGCTATTGATGTTCTTCAAGTGCTAGTTTGCTGAAGCAGTATATATTCAGAAGAAGAAGAAGAGATCAGAGAAGAGTGGAGACTAGCTAGTTCATTCTGATGAGACGTGGAAAGAAGTTGCTAGGAAGGAAGGAAGCAACAGCTTTACTGGTAGTTCATAGTTCATAGTTCCTTTTAATTTAATTTAATATTATTTTTTTTGATTAAAAACTTAACTGAAGCTACCTGTCCTGAGTCGATTCGATCAGAAAAGAGGAAGCACATATAAAGCAGAAAGGCTTAAGAAATAAGGGAATTAATCGATGGTATACTGAGGGAGATCAACTGGAAGAGAACGTTAAAAAGACTGCGCAACTTCACCACTGCCAGATCATGTGTTTTTCTTTGGGGAAGTCAAAAGAATTTATCAGGAAGCTACAACTTTAGCAAAGGAAAGCAGCAAGCTGTGATCCACCTTTTCCTTTTTGTTGTTTAATTTGGTGTTCCGCACGTTTCAAAATTTCTGGTGTTTTTTTTATCATTTTCATTTGTTGATTCTAAAAATGATTTTTAAAAAATAAAAAAATATTATTTTAATGTATTTTTGAACAAAAATTACATTTAAAAACAACCGCAACCACGCTGCTAAACAGTCAACAGTGCACTGTAACTTGCTTTTATTCTGTCCCCAACAGCTCACCTGGAAATCCAAAGCACAGGATAATATTCGAGATGCGAATCCCTTGTGATCAAAATCTGGGCTGGTTTATGGGCAAAATTTTCAACACAGAGAGGTTAATTCTTGTAGAATATGAATATCGATTAAGGGTTATGTGTGTTAAAGCAATATAAAAAAGGACTAATTGGAATTTTTGATGAGATTTTGAGGAAAACATAATAATATGAAGTTGAAGATCGTCACCATTGGTCATTGGCCAATCATTGTTTTAAAATTTCTTATATGATAAGGACTAATTAGTTATTTATTATACTATAAGGATTGATTACTTCATATTCACAAACTATAAGGACTGTAATATAATTGTAAGAACCTCTAAACTTTGGGTGCTTTCTTTATGTTGTCTCAAACTCGCTACTGCGATCAATACTTGTCCTCACAGAGTTTTAACCCGATCGAGTCACACCTCAACACTCTGAGTCGCAACTCATTCCGATCTCCTCTCAGGCACCACTCTCTCAACCCAATTACCACCAAGCTTTGCGCTTTAGGGTTCCAATTTGAGCTTTTTGGACTGATTAGGGTTTTATCCGATACTGGACAGAGATGGTGCTGAGGTTTAATGTAGGGGGGAAAGTAGTGGATAGAGTAGATTTGATAAGGAAGAAAAAATGGCCATGGAGATTAGATGTTTTGCCATTTGCAGTTTTGTATGCGATTTGGATGGTTACGATTGTGCCGAGCATTGACATTGGTGATGCTTTAATTGTTCTTGGTAGTCTCGTTTCGATTCATGTTCTGACTTTGCTTTTCACTGCTTGGTCTATTGATTTCAAGTGCTTTGTTCAGTATAGTAAGGTAATATAGCTGTTTTTGTGTGTTTGGTTTTGGATTTTGGGGCTTTGTTTAGGGTTTGTTTTATGATTTGAGGGTTCTGTGTTTAGGTCAATGATATTTATGCTGCGGATTCATGTAAAGTTACGCCGGCGAAGTTTTCTGGTTCTAAAGAAGTTGTGCCATTGCATATTCGTCAACAAGTAAGTTTTCTTTTTCTTAAGTGGAAATGATTTTTTTTTCTCTTTGTTGGTAGGTTGGATTGATAGTTGGATGTTTTTAGTTGATGTAGGATAGTAATGGATTCATTTTGCAGATTGTTTTTTCGGGGAAGTGAAAAATGATGTCAACTATAGAATGATAGAAAAATTGTATGCTCATGTTGTTGATGGTATGTGAGCTGCTAGGGAAATGGAGTTTGTTGTAAGTGGATTTGATGAGAGTTGGATGATTTTTGAGGTGGTGAGGATGAAGGTTGGATGTAAGCTAAAAATGGATTCACTTCACGATTTGTTTTCTTAGGGGAGTTAAGGATAGAATTGAATGTAATGCATGTGCTGGTATGGTGGAATATTCTTCATTTCATATATTTTGAATGGGAACAAATGCTTAAATAGCAAAAAACCATTTTCTGAAATTTCATGGTGAGGATAGGTCATCTGGTTGGAGTTTTTATTGATGGGATCTTGTGATTTTTCTGAACTTAGGTAGTGGAGGGTTTGACTACATGATTGGTCAACATTGTGTCTCAAGTTGAATTAAAACAGGGCAATTTCCTAATCAAAAAGTTGAAACTAATAAACTTCTGCTAACCTTTGAATGTCATGTTTAAAAATGCCACCATCATCATTTTGCATATATGCTTGTTTCTAATATGTTATATGACTTCTTCAAAAGTATTGCATGATTTTAAAATTTTTCATCCCATATTATTACGGAACACTCCCTCTTTTTTTCTTCATAAATATAAGTTTTTATTGTGTAGTAAATTATGAATAATCATATAACTGTTATATGAACAATTATCTTTTGTTTATACAAGTATAAGTTTTTCTTGTATAGTAAATAATGAATAATTCGTTTTATGAACAATTATATAATTTCATTATGAACACCAGGTGGGGAAACTACAAAGAAAAAATTATGTTTTCTGTCGATTCCTCTGCAGTTAAACAAGGAAAAGGAAGGTGCAGTGGTTGCACCTTTCACTCAACTTTTTGTTGTGAATTTTCCACCGTACAAAACAAAGACAATGTTAACTGTGGTCTCTTCTAGTTAATTTTGTAATTGTAATTTGTAATGCAACAATGAAAAAAGCTCAGGCTGTAAAATCATACATAGAGGAAGGTGACCCACTATTAGTTGGGGTAGCAGGACAATGCCAAGGTTTGATAAAGTTGATGTCTGCATCACTTGTAGGAGCGCCAGCTCTGCCTGAGCCTGTGACAACTGGGTCTGAAGGACATCAATTTGTTGTTGTACAGCAGATCCTGATCCTCGAATGAGAACACCTTCCTCTCGGAGAGGGGCCAAGATATTCTCCATGTTGCAGTGGCGGGTGCTGTCTGAACGGAGAGCTGGCAAACCGGGATGTCAACCTCCGGATACATGAGCATAAATGGACCCCAAGCACCATGGTCAAGCCCTCGTTTTTTATCTTCTTCAACATGCTCAATGCCAGATGCCATAAGAAATTCCTTCACCCTTGGAGCTCCTGGTGGAGTTCAGTAGAGCTGATAAGAGCAAAATAAATAGCTTTAGAAAGAATGATAAAGAGATCCAATGAATACTGAAATAAACAAAGTCTCCTCTCAATCCTATGTAAACTACTTGGGCGACATTAGTATAGCAGTTCGAGTGCCTTTCAGACTATATCTTGTTTTCTTTAGCAGGATCATCCTTCACTCAAATAATGTAATTCTTGACGTGACAACCATTTCAATTATAATGGCTAGCTTCAAGGGTGCCTCAAAATTCCAGAAATAACAAGAATGACACCTGGTTTCTCTTTGTACGGTTTCATCAATACCATAAAATTTCGATAAGAAGATGAAGACCATGCACACATGAAAAACAAATATTTGAAAGAATTGCAATCACATTATTTCCACTCAATTTTTGATCCATGTGGGGCAGGTTGAATTATCAGCATAGAAGATTGAAAGATCTAAACAATCCGGGCATGTTAAATATGAGATTTTTTAGCATCAAAATCAGATACAATTCCTGAGGCCGATTGCATATCTGTTGGGGGAACCACCCATCCGAGGTAAATCCAAGGATAAAGAAAGACATGAAAAATGCCACGTGATCCATACTTTCCGGATTGATAGACCTGTGACTTCAGTTAAAAGACGCACACGAAAACGACTTACATATCTGTCAAAAGTTCACCACCTTCTGCAGGCAACTTTGCTGTCAAAGCATTTGAGGAGGAAACACCAAATATGTCTTGCAGAGGATAACACCATTTGAGGAGAGAGATGACATTGAGCATAATATTAGTAAAGTTGACAACTAAGCTGCTCACTTAGCAAATATGTCTTGCAGAGGATAGCCTTGCAAGTTGGTTGCTACAAAGAAGAAGAAGAAGAAGTTTCTGTTTTAAGAACTTCACAGTTATTGATTGTATTTCAATTAATCGTAACTAACTCTAGTCTAAGAGGAGAAGATGTAATTGAATTCTCTAGGTTTGTCACAAATCAGTTACAAGTTGTTAAAATGTGTAATGCATGTTTTTTGCCCAAACAGTAATAAGGGCATTTCATCAAACACAAGGCAGGCATTTGGAAAACTGTTTACCTTTGTTCTGCATATCTTCTCTTCTCCAATTCTCTGTGTCTCCTTCCTTCCTCTTAAATATCAAGCAAAGTTACCTGCAAATCAAACAACAATGGTTTCAGAGCAATGAGGCAAAAAACTCATAATTTTGAAAAGTGACAGAAGTTGTTTCCCAGGTTGCAGAAGCTCACAATAAACCAAAGGAATTTTTCTTCCCAGAACAAAATGTGTAAATGACATTTGCACAAGAATACCTATACGAGGCCAATATATCCAAGTATAGATGAGAAAAAGAGAGAAAGTTTGACGATCGAGTTAAAAATTGTGTTAATAAAGTTAGTGTTTTTCTATAATGATTCATTAAATGAGTATATACTCATTTAAAGAAAATTGAAGAGTCTTACAGTGTAGTTCATGCGCACCTTTGGGGATAAGTAGTTTAAGCCTTATACTCCGTACCTCCTCTGTGTAGGCTAAAACAGAATAAAAAACAAAAATTAGAGAAAAGAAAGAAGCATGAAATCCAATAATAAAAAGGAATGGTCAAATTTTTCTTTGACACCAGTCTCGATCTGGCTAGAGACCTGTCTGTCATTTCACTTAACCTACTTGGCATATACGTTAAAGAATGAATTGCAGAAATCAAATTGAGTAAGGTAGACATGATCTAATTAGTATTTTATTGATTTTTTCGTAAATTAATAATAATCTCATATCAACAAGAACATAGTAATCAACTATGTACACAAATCTGATCATGCTAATTGCTGCAGGCCACTTTCGAACAAGAATAAAAAAATTACACAATCTGACATTAAGAGATTGATTCCTGGTTTATACCAAATGATGTTAATTGTTAAGCTTGAGGGTGGATTTCTTGAATTAATTTTCTATTTTAAAAAATACATAATTAAATACTAATAGATCTTCATAAATTCCATATTCAGTAAGCAATATAGGCAGAGGGCCTATCATCAATCCTAGAGATCTGTTCTTTAATCCTTTCTTCTTTGATGGCTTGGTCGACAATGATAGTGTGACCTTGTCTTAAAAAATTAAAAATTTTAACCTCTTTTGGCCCTGACTCGCTTGATAAAGTTATGAGACAGAACACTGTAAGGACGGAATAATGAGATGAAGGAATTAAATAATTTTTTAAGGGAAAGGAAAGGAGGATAAAAGGTAGAAATATACTCATCTTTTGTGCTGATGAATTCATCAAGATCTAGTTTGAATACAAGAAATTAAAGGAAAGTAAATATATAGTGAAAGAGATCGAGCTCTGGTGATTTTCCCCATGTTGTATAACCAAGCAGTACTGATCCTGCACACCATAACAAAACAAACTCATGAGTGGATATGAGGTGGATGAGCATGGGGATGTCTACTTTGTGCACGTGAACATGTTCTCATATCAGATGGTTCTTTAATATGGTATTAGAACCTTGTTGATCAAAGTATTATGAGTTTGAATCTCATCACCCTCATTCTATTTGATGAAAAACCAAACGCAATGTATAGTAAACTTATGCAAGTTTCAAATCCAAAAAGTTTTTATTTGATGAGGTGTTTTAGAGAATAATATAAATCATAAATCATATTCTTTGAGTTCACTAACTATTTAATTAGATTAAATTTTTAGATAAGATGATTTCTTAATACTCTCGTAACAAAGCAAACTCATGAGTGGATATAGGGTGGATGAGCATGGGGATGTCTACTTTATGCACGTGAGTATGCTCTTACTTTTTAACATTTTCTATGTATTTGTCTGCCCTTACAGCATGGAAATTACAGTCTCTCACGTGGCATCCATATTCTAGGCAGCATATAAATGAGTAGTTCATCTTACAGTGAACGATCAAGCGAGCTAGCCAACGTTTCAATCAAACTAAAGACATGGAGATCAAGAGATCATTAGGGTTTTTCTTCATGATGCTCATTGTCTTGGCTTCTCGTAAGTCCATCTAATTAACTTGCAACAACTTTAATTCTTTACCACTTTCTTTGGCAAGTACTTTCATTGGTAATTATATTTGATTCTGGTTCTGTGGTTTTTCTTGCAGAAGAGATGGTGGTGCCAGCTGATGCTAGGGTTTGCCTGTCACAGGGCCATTATTTTAAAGGCCCATGTGCGAAGGACCATAATTGTGCTTGGGTGTGCAGGAATGAAGGTTTCTCAGGTGGAAGATGCAAGGGATTCCGTCGCCGGTGTTTTTGTTGGATTTTGATGATTTGCACAGTAACTGTTTGTAACAGTTACTGTAGCAATCAAATTCTGGAAATTCGAATTTGAAGAACAATTGTAAAACAGAGTCGAATTGAATATTGGAATTGAATTGGCTTAATTATTCAAAATGGAAAATGCCTATTACTCTCAACAACCATGAGAGATTATTGGTAAACAGAATCAATTATTTAAGGAAATAAATTCAAAATTCAAAATGCAAAAGGAACATTTAAAGTTGACTAAAATACTATCTTCAAATCAGCAATCCAATCTTCAATCAGCAATCCAATCTTCAATCAGCATCTTTAGTCTTCAAGGCAGTATCAACCTAAAACTTGATCTTCACGTCAGGTGAACCGGTCGACCACTTGGAACAACCGGTCGACCGCTTGATCTTCAAGGCAGTATCTCACATAATTCCAACACTCCTCCTTGAGATTTGCCTTGAATAACTCGAGCTGCATCTTCAGAAATTCCAGTTTTAACTCAGGAATTCCCTTGGCCATCAAGTCTGCTAGTTGAACATTATTTGAACAATGAAGAACTTTAATGAACCAGTTCTTCTCGGCTTCCCTTAGAAAATGAAGTTTCACATCCATGTGCTTTGTTCTACCATACTGAACTGGATTCTCAGCACTTTCAATGAAATACTTATTATCACAATGAAGCTTAGTTGGTGAAACCTGTTTTTGACCCAAGTCAGCAAGCAATTCATTCACCCAATTTTCAGCTGCTGCCATGGGAATATGTTTATCCCAATTACTATCTGCATACCAATTTGAATCAACTCCTCCTGTCTTTGAGCAGCCAATGCTCAGATCACTTTGAGTTTTAGTCAGCCACTTAAGGTTTTCAAATTCTGAACAACCTTGAGACTTGTTCTTCAAAAAACGAGCCCAAATCATCCTGCTGTATTCATCTTTTAACAGCATGAAGTAAGCAAAATTTTTCAAAAATGCAATGTTCATTGGTTCACGAATGTCAGAATGAACCAGTTGCAGATTGCTTAATACTCTGCTTGATGTAAATTGTGGAAATGGCTTTTGGTGCTGCCTTCCATATTCATAGCCCTCACTCATCAGTTTACTAGCAGGAATTTCAGGAATCCCTTCTATCAAAACATTTTCATGCAACATCATCAATGAATTATGATGCCTAAGACTCTTGTGCCAACCAACACTCTCATCAGTTTTGGCACTTAAAGCAAGCCCTTCTACAACATTCAGATTCAAATAAAAGCTATTACCCTTCATCTTGATCTTTGCAATTGCTGAATCATGTGAATCAGTAATGTAGCAAATTTTTTTTCTAAATGACACTTCATAGCCATTTCGCAGCATTTGAGCAACACTTAAAAGGTTTTGATCAAGTTCAGGAATGTATAAAACATTTGAGATTGTTTTCATACCTCTGCTGGTTTTCACAGTGACTGTGCCTCTCCCTTTTGCTTCAATAACATCTCCATTTCCCAGCTTAATTTTGGGCTTGATTGACCTGTCAATTGTGGAGAAAATTGACAGGAATTTGGTCATGTGGCTTGTGCAGCCACTGTCAATCAACCAAGTGTTCCTTCTGGAATTTTGTTCATCACAAGTCACCATGAACAAGTGTTCTTCGTCAGCTTCATCTTCTTCAGTGACATGTACATGTTGTTGGATTTCATGCTGAGGTGGTTTCTTTTTCAGCCTGCAAAACTTCTCACTATGGCCACCCTTTTTACAGAAATCACAATGGATTACTGACTTCCCTTTGAACCAGCAATTTACCTCGGCATGGTTTGTTCTTTTACAATAAGAACAAGGAAGGAAAATCTGTTTGTTAGCAGGTGCAAAAGACCTATTTTCCGAGAAGAATTTTTTGCCATTGTTGAAATCTTTACTCTGGCCATTTTCAGTCTTTCTTCCTCTCCAGTTTGCTTGAAATGCACCTTCCATTACATCATCATCCCTCATCTGCAGCCTCTGCTCCTGGATGTGCAGCTTGCTTATTAACTCAGCAATTGTAAGATTTTGCAAATCGCAAGATTCTTCAATTGCTGAGATTTTTGCTTCAAACTTTTCAGGTACAGACATCATAAGTTTTTCAACAATCTTATGATCTTCAAATGTCTCCCCAAGGAGTCTCATCTGGTTTACCACATTCATCAACCTTCCAGAATAAACTTTGACAGGTTCAGCTTCTTTCATTTTCATCAATTCGAACTCTCTCTTCAATGCTAGCAGTTTCACGGTCTTGTCTCTGCTACTTCCTTCAAATTCCACCTGGAGCTTGTCCCAAATTTGCTTTGGTGTTTCCAAGTTCATGATTTTGGTGAAAATATGATCGGCAAGCCCAGAATGAAGGCTGGTGATTGCCTTATCTTTTTTCAGCTTCTCTTCTTCATGAGCTTTAATCTGAGCCAATGTAGGATTCGCACGTAGTGGATATGGATCAGCATCCGTCACCACTATGTTCCATAGTCCTTGGGATCTCAGAAAAAACCTCATCTTGACAGCCCAAATGTGATAGTTCTCACCATCAAAAATTGGAACCGAAGAGTGCGAGTGTGCAGAGGATGATGAAGATGCCATTTGATTTCTTTAAACTTAATCTCTCAGTGTTTCTCTCAAGCCCCCAAGTGTCTTACACTCACAATCACTCGTGTTTCACTCACAATTTTCCCTTCAGCCCGTAAGATCAATGCTCTGATACCACTGTTGGATTTTGATGATTTGCACAGTAACTGTTTGTAACAGTTACTGTAGCAATCAAATTCTGGAAATTCGAATTTGAAGAACAATTGTAAAACAGAGTCGAATTGAATATTGGAATTGAATTGGCTTAATTATTCAAAATGGAAAATGCCTATTATATAGGCTTACAGAAACATAAATTTAAATCAAAAACTTACTCTCAACAACCATGAGAGATTATTGGTAAACAGAATCAATTATTTAAGGAAATAAATTCAAAATTCAAAATGCAAAAGGAACATTTAAAGTTGACTAAAATACTATCTTCAAATCAGCAATCCAATCTTCAATCAGCAATCCAATCTTCAATCAGCATCTTTAGTCTTCAAGGCAGTATCAACCTAAAACTTGATCTTCACGTCAGGTGAACCGGTCGACCACTTGGAACAACCGGTCGACCGCTTGATCTTCAAGGCAGTATCTCACATAATTCCAACAGTTTTTGCACCAAGCTTTGTTAAGTTAAGCGAAGAAAATGAAAATCATGAAAATTGTGCTTGGGGTTTTGGTTGCTTGTTCAATTAGCTGAGTCTCCCAGAACTATGTCAGCATCATCATTCGTAAGTTTAGGCAACTTGCTAGCTTTAGAACCTGCTGCTGATCGAAGATGCTGGAGTTGATGTTAATGGTGGTTTCGTTTTGTAATAATAAACTCTCTCTCTCTTTGTCTGAGGAAAGCATTCTTGTCACCTGATTTCTGATGTTCCCGATTGATTCTTGATGAGAAAATGTGAGTGCTGCTGGCTAAGATTCCAAAAAAAAACATCAAGATGGATCAAGAACATTTAAGCGTTCACTCAGCTTGACGGGTTAATCTGATGACCTACTAATCTATCCGCACCAGGTTTTAATTTAAATTAAATGAGAGTTGATTCATCAATCCCTGACCAACCGATCAAAATCTGATCTATATATATATAAATGAAATTTATTAGCTGACCAAGTTTTCCTTCTAAAAATGCTTACAATGTCTTTTACAGGCCTAGAAATCAAAATCAAATCCTAACACGTAAGAAAATGATCACAGATCCAAAAATAAACAGTAAATTCAAAAATATATTTAAAAAAATAACAAAATCGACCTAAATAGTAGCATCCGGGCTTTCAATATGATTATGGAAAATCTAATGGTTAAATAAGCGACGCTGTGGCTTTTCACAGGAAAATTGCCTGCATAATAATCACTTGGAAAAATTTGAGTATGATTCAACAGTCAGGCCTTTATTCGAGCCTATACGTGTTCTCCATGGTCATGAAAACATATATAAGGTAATTAACAGAACATATTTGGATTAAAGACTCCTATTATGCTTTTATTGTGTAGTAAATTATGAATAAACAAAGAAGAAACCATGTTTTCTGCCGATTCCTCTGCAGTAAAAGAAGGAAAAGGAAGGTGCGGTGGTTGCACCTTTCACTCAACATTTTGGTGATAATTTTCCACCGTACAAAGCAAAGACACTGTTAACTTGGTCTCTTCTAGTTGATTTTGCAATGCAACAATGAAAAAAGCTCAGCCAAGAAGTGGCTGTAACTGTTCCAATAAACAATATCTTCCCTTGAAACCTCATGAGCCTAGAGGAAGGTGACCCACTATCACTTGTAGGAGCGCCACCTCTGCCAGCCCTCATTTCTTCTTCTTCTTCAACATGCTCAATGTCTGATTCCGTCGGGGATCCTGGTGGAGTACAGTGGAGATGATAAGAGCAAAATATATAGCTTTAGAAAGAATGATAAAGAGATCCAATGAATACTGAAATAAACAAAGTCTCCTCTCAATCCTATGTAGTCTAGTAAACTACTTGGGCAACATTAGTATAGCAGTTCGAGTGCCTTTCAGACTAGATCTTGTTTTCTTTGGCAGGATCATCCTTCACTCACCAGTCATCACTCAAATGTAATTCTTGATGTGACAATCATTTCAATTATACAAATCAATAATGGCTAGCGTCAAGGGTGCCTCAAAATTCCAGAAATAACAAGAATGAAACCTGGTTTCTCTTTGTACGGTTTCATCAATACCATGAAATTTTGAAAAAAAGATGAAGAACACACACACATGGAAAACAAATATTTGAAAGAATTGCAATAACATTATTTCCACTGAATTTTTGATCCATGTGGGACAGGTTGAATTATCAGCATAGAAGATTGAAAGATCTAAACAATCCGGGCATGTTAAAATACGACATTGTTTAGCATCAAAATCAGATACATTTCCTGTGGCAACAGAGGCTGATTGCATATCTCTTGGGGAAACCACCCATCCGAGGTAAAACCAAGGATAAAGAAAGACATGAAAAATGCCACGTGATCCATACTTTCCGGATTGATAGACCTGTGACTTCAGTTAAAAGACGCACACGAAAACGACTTACATATTGATTCTGCAGGCAACTTTCCTAACAAAGAAATACCCTGCAAGTTGGTTGCTACGAAGAAGAAGAAGAAGAAGAAGAGGAAGTTTCTGTTTTAAGCACTTCACAGTTATTGATTGTATTTCAATTAATGGTAACTAACTCTAGTCGAAGAGGAGAAGATGTAATTGAATTCTCTAGGGTTGTTACAAATCACTTATTCGTGTGTATTGCATGTGGCCCTCGCTCGTGCTCATAGACAAGACAACTTTCCTCGGTCTTGCCTAAAAAAGAATAAAAAACAAAAATTAGAAAAAAGAAAGAAGCATGAAATCCAATAATAAAAAGGAATGTCATACACAAGAAGTACTTTGAGGTAAAATTTAAATGTTAAGCTGGTTAAATACGGCAGCTTCTAGCACAGTCTCCTTAATAAGAATAGGAAGCAGTAAGTGATGGCCAACTGTGAAATATTGCATCAGACTCATATCATACCTTAAATTTTGTTATATAGGGACGAAGAACATAGGGACGAAGAACATCCTTGGCGTTGGGATGCTCCCACTCCACTGTTGACTCCCACCATTCTCTTGGATTTATCCGGATTCTTCTAAGAGAAGCGGGAGGAGATGGCTGGCCATTTTCAAGCAACGGAAGACAAATTGGGATCCTCTTCAGCTTCTCACAGAGCTGTATATCAATTTCTTCCAGAGAATCGCATATCAGTTTTGAACTGCAAATGCTTTCCAGTTCTGGTAAATCTATCAAGCGCAATGCTCTTAACTTCGGGAGTTTGAATTCGCTGCTAATGCTTTCCTTACCCATAACTCTTTCATCTGATCTTGTTCCTCCTATTATCTCCTCCATTTTCACACAATCTTTAACACTAATCATTTCGAGAGAATTGCAAATCAGTTTTGCACTAATACTTTTAAGTTCTGGTAAATTTGACAAGATCAGTTCTCTTAACTTTGGTAGTTTGAATTCGTTGTTTTCTTCACCCATAACCCCTTCTTCATCTGATCTTGTTCCTCCTATTATCTCCTCCATTTTCTGGCATTCTCGAACAGTAATTTTCTCTAGGTTTAGAAGACAACTCCAAGAAGATGGAAACATGATTTCAATGCTATTGCATTTACATACATAAATTTTTTGGAGAGGATCGCAAATCAGTTTTGCACTACAAATGCTTTTCAACTCTGGTAATCCCCGCAATCTCAGAGATCTTAACTTTGGTAGTTTGAATTCGTTGCTTTCTTCACCCATAACCCCTTCTTCATCTGATCTTGTTCCTCCTATTATCTCCTCCATTTTCTCACAATCTTCAACTTCAATCTCTTCTAGGTTTACGAGGTTTGGCAGCAAGACAGGAGGGAACAACTTCTTCATACTCTTACAACCATAACAAGATAACAATTTAAGAGTAGAAAATATACCATTATAAGATGGAGATGGCTGTGGTAGTGGAGCAGAGCAGAACCAAGAAGATGAAACCAAGCTCTCCATGCTATTGCAACTACTAAGACTATACTTTAATGGCAAAACATCGCCTATAGTTCTTGCATCAGTACATGCACAAATCAATTGTTGAATGTCATTTGAGGAAATGACTAGAAAATCTGCATCTCTATTGATATTCAAATTACCCAAAACAACCGTTTTACTTCCACCACCCCAGTAGCAAAATTGTTGAACACGATATCCCCTCAACTGTCCTACCACAATTATATATGTTCTTAGTGTTTGGGTCGCATCCCGGAATTTGAGATACTCCAAGTAGTTAGATTGATCTTTGAAATGGCATTCCAAACTTTCCAACTTCCTCAAGCATCCTACTTCCTTTCCTTCAACTGTTACTGCAGCATATATTTTCTTACTCATTCTACCATCATCACAAAGCCATTCCTCTAGTATGAAGACTTGCAGGTCACAGAGTTTAGGTAATATCCCACAGGGAAACTTATTTTCACCACATCCATTCATTCTTAGATACTTATTTTCACCACATCCATTCATTCTTAGATACCTCAGGTTGGAGAGACATTCCATGCCATGTGGAATCTTTTTAAGTGGAGCACCAGAGAGATCTAACCTCTTTAGTGCCCTGAGCTTTTTCAATGAAGGTACACTGCTTAACCGCCAACAATCTGTGAGCAACAATGAAGTGAGACCCTCCAAATTAGAGACAGAATCAGGCAAACATTCAATATTTGTTTCAGACAGATCGAGGACCTTGAGCCCATGCAGTTGCTTGAAAAATGAATCCGCAATAAATCCCAACTCTTCATTATCACAAAGCAATAAGGTTGACAGATTTGGACACCTCGGTGAATGCCAGAAACAAATCTCTTTAATTTGGTTGTGAATTAGCGAAACCCTCGTAAGTTTCTCACTCCACTCCTCTGCATCCGGCAATTCTTTTAATTGTGCTCCAGCTTTAACAATGGCTCGAGAGTTCTCTTCCAGTATTTGGATGGCCATGTCCCTAATCAAGTCATGCATCTTGACAGAATTACCAGAATGCAGTCTTTCCAATAGGCAGACTCTTTCAAGTCTATCAAGCATTGTGTGGCCTTTGTTAATTTCTGCCTCCGTACTCTTCTGTCGTTTTAGCACTCCCTCATCAATCAAATAATCTATCAGACTCTGTCTATGGATCTCACAGTCTTCAGGAAATAATCCACAATACAAGAAACATTCCTGCAGAGCTTTATCACGTAGGTGGGTATAACTAAATCTCAATATCCGAAATACCTCCTCTTCCACTCTATCTTGCGGAACTTTTGATTGTTTGAGGTCCTCTAAAACATCGCTCCATTCGTGCATCCCATCTACCCCTTTCATGGTTCCAGCAATCGTTTTAATTCCCAACGGCAAACCAGCACACTCCTTTGTGATATCTCTTGCAACTTGTTCCACTTGTGGAGGAAGTGGTATCTCATGTCCAAGTACCTCCATGAACAATGTCCAAGCCTCTTCATTAGAAAGAGGATTCACTCTGACATTGTTTTTGCTATTCATTTGTAGACAAACCGCTTCTGATCGAGTTGTCATAATAAGCTTGCATCCTTTCAATGAGGCAGGAATTCCCACTTTGTCTAGCTCAAAAGATTTCCACAAATCATCTAAAATGAGAATCCATCTTTGTTTCTTCATTAGTTCGCGCGACAATTCCGCAGCTCTCTGCCCCAGCTCCTCTTCATTGGAAAAAGATAATTTTATATGTTTTGCGATCTTGTTCTGCAATTTTGGAACGCTGAAGTCTTGAGACACGGTCACCCAGTAAACATAATGAGGAATATCTGGACTTTGTAGAAGCTCATTATTGATATGTTTCAGCATTGTAGTTTTACCGGCTCCCCCCATCCCATAAATGCCAATGGTTGAGACTTCATCATCTGTCAACCATGACCATATCAAATCCCTGTTCTCTTCAAATGCTTGACCCACTAGCCTTGTAGAGCCAGTAAGTAAAGGAGGTCCTCTAGTCTCACTTGGGTTGTCTTCAAGAATTCTAAAAGATGTAGCTCCTGCGCCAGGCTGCAGTAATCTTCCACTATTCTCCACATCGTGCTCCTCCACTGGCTCTGTCCTCCCTCTAACCATGTTCTGCACATCATTCAAAATCACATCATTGCTTGCTGATGGAACAAATGGTTGATCATTGTATCTTCCATGATCAAGACACAATGGATCTGATGGAACAACGTAATGAGTTCTTACCTTGGAAGAAATACCTACAGGGTGCTTGGCTACGGGCAAGGTTTTGTTTCCCAATTTACAAGCTACATCCTTGACAACCTTTTTAATGAACTTCACTTCATATCTATTCAGAGAAAGAAAGACATCAACGACATATATGTTGTTAGATATGCAAAAACAATCCGAAAATAGGTTAAGTTGTGTGTTACTGGATAAAATTGTTGTTCAATGTTGATCTGAACTTTAAAATTAGAAAATGAATGAATTGAAAATGAGATCTTTCGTAAAAATTGTGAGTTACGGTGTTATGTTTCATATGAGACTAGAATCACTGAGTTCAGAGGAGTACTCTATTGTACATATCCCCCCGAAAAAAAATCTTATTACCTTAAGAAAATAATTTTCTTAACTCAGAAAATCTTAAAATTGATTTTAAAAAATCAAATCAGGAAAATATCCCGCTGAACTTTTTTTTTTTTTGCTTTTGACAAATTAAAAACCCAAAAATATATAAGCAACACTCCTCTCGTAAAGTGGAATACTCATTAAATTTTGCTTTTTTTTTATCATGGAATCCAACTCAATATTGTTTTTTTTTTTTTTACTGAAATAACCACATAAAAAGTAGATTGAAAACTCAATTTTTAAAAAGATAAAGCCTAAGTTTTTTTTTTTTCTCCTGAAAACTCAATTTTTAACTTATTTTCACCTCTGAAAAAAAAACTCTTATTACCTTAAGAAAATTAAACTCAAAAAATTGATTTTATAAAATAAAATAGGAAAATATACCTCTGAACTTTGTTTTATTTTGCGTTTAACAAATTAAAAACCAAAAAATATCTCAGCAACCCTCTCTAGTAAAGTGGAATACTTTGACATTAAATAACCACAGAAAAAATAGAATAAAATAAATTATTAACTCTAAATTATAAATCAACATAATATTAAATGATAAATAACAAAAAATATTGATGGAAAAAGTAGTGTTTACACATCTATCGCTTGAGAATAATAATGATTATTAAAAAGAACTTATTAAATTTTATAACCCTACTAGTTGGAGAATTATTTTGAAAAACCATAGATATTTGCTACATCTACATATATTGCAATTAAAAACTAATATTTAATCGAAGTGGAAATATCAATATCAAAATGATAATAATAAAAAGATTGTTTCTTTTGATATGTGCAAGTGGATTTTGACAGAGAAGATAAAGATATACCCATTTGTCTCATTGTGTAAATCCCTTCCAGATAGTTTTGCAGCCTGTGTAAGAGCTTCTCTCCACCTGTTGACCTTCTCCATTTCTTCCTTGAACTGTTCTTCATGTTCATCAAAAGCTTCTGCATAGCTACCGGTCTGTTCGCTGACATCTGAAGGATCCGTATGATAGAATATTGGAAGAACAACCTGGTGAGTTTTCTGCCTGCACTCCATAATCTTTACTAGTTCGTCAAGACACCATCTAGAGGAAGCATAGTTTCTGGAGAAGACCACAACAGAAATCCTTGATCCTTCGATTGCCCTGAGAAGTTGCGGGGAGATTTCTTCTCCTCTAGGGAGATCATTATCGTCCCTAAAAGCACGAATTCCGGCTTGGATTAAGGCAGAATAGAGATGATCTGTAATTGTTTTGCGAGTGTCTTCTCCTCTAAAACTTAGAAAAACATCATAGCTCCATTCATCGGACGAAGACGAGGATGAGAGCGGAGACTCAGAGGAAGCCATACAAAGGCACTACTGTCTATAGCAAATTGGGATGTTGGTCGGAGGTTGTGAATTGAAAAGGCTACCCAATTTTCGAAAGTAAAGTGCCCAAGCAAGATTCTTTCCGAAGGCGAGAGCAGAAAGAAAAGGCTTAGATCATGGAGACATAAGACCCTACCACCATGTGCTCACTCTATTCTCTGCAGAGAAACGACACTTTCCAGCAAATTACTTTTATAAAGTCCTTGCAGTAACAAAGGCAATGTGTATTTCCCATTACTTTTACATCAATTAATCACATGACAACACATCAATTAATTACATGATATTTTGTTAGTAAATTAATTTAAATTAAATTATTAGATGACAACGTAAAATATAATTTATATTATATTATTTTAACGAGATATATATAGTTAATGCCAGACTGTTTTCATGTAAGATGATTTTTCTTTATTGAAAGGATGTTATTCTTCCATGCCATATGCACCTTGCAGCATCTTTCTATATTTTTTGCCAGTATTTGTTCAAACCGATGCTATTATCCCTTAGCTTGGACAGGAATTCCCAGCTTGTGGAGAAAAAAAGTCTTCCACAAATCATCTAAAATCAAAACTGCTCTGAGAAAGATCTAAACCAATACCTGTAGTATTTTAAGTACTGTTCACTCCTTTCTTTAAATTTTATTTTAAGGTAAGAAAAGAAGAGAGAGAATCAATCATTGATTCAACCCTGTAGTATCTGGACCATTGATTCAAAACAAATGATCATCATAAATTGTCGTCATATTTAAGGGAAGTCGTCATATTTTGACTCCAAGATTTACACCGATTTCAACCACAAAGAAAAAAAATTAAACTTGATGTCAATGAGATTTTTTCGCTCAGAGATGCTTAATGGTGATTATTTTGAGCTCCAATGAGTGCAGTTGTATTTAATTTTTTTTTATCTTATTTTGTAAAATTATATTACTTTACATTAGTATTACCTACAAAAAAATGTTTTATAAATAATTTTTTTAACATTACTATTAAAAAAAAACTCACCTTTTAACATTTTTTGTTACATTTTAAAAAACAATGGTCCTACATATGATGAAGCGCAGGATAAATACCTCGTTTATGTTATAAGATGTCGTTTATGTTATAAGATGCAGGAACTTAACGTGTGGGTCATCCCGTGATGAAACTTTGATGAAGCTGCATGGAAAATGGAAAGCTTATTTGCTACGTTGATATCGATTATTTTTTCATAATATTTTTAAATTTTTATTTTTAGTATTAAAATAATTAGAAAATATTAAGAAAGAAATAATTTGAGGTAATTATAATTAAACATGTAATTTATTTCCTTACCAATCATTCACCCTTTCAAACAAAGAGAAGACAGCCCTACCCCAAATTTCGAAAGTAAGGGGCCCAGGCAAGATTCTTTACCGAAGAAAGAGAGCGAGCTATTTCAGTTTTTTGACGACAAAGGCGAAAGCAGAAAGAAAAGCCTTGGATCAGCGAGACATGAGACCCTACCCCACCATCTGCAGAGAGAAACGACACTTTCCATGCCTTTTAATAATTCACGATAAAATGGTTGTGGATGACAAAGTCTTTTAATAATCATGATAATAATAAAAAGAAATACCTATCAAATCAGTGAGGAGATTTTGAATTACAAGGTGGAATTCTAAATAAGCTGAAAGATGAAATAGATAAAAACATTTTTTAAAAATAAAAATAAAAATTGTGGATTATATCATAATACATGGATTTAAACTGTGGATTATATTATAAATATTTTTTATTATAATATTAGTACATTAAAATTATTCATTTTCAATGCATATTAAAAGGATGTAGATCTCATGTTCATTTTTTTTAAACTCTTCAATAAACCTAGTACCAATGGATAAAATAAAAAAAAATTAAACTCATCAAACTCGTGAACTAGATCAATCAACTAAACTTGTGAATAAGTCAATGAATTTTATAAAGTTTAATAAAGAGATTGTTTTAAAAACTGTTTTTTTAAACTATATGATCAACACTAACAGAGTCAAGTTCATTTTTTTTTTTTTAAATCCACCAAATTTGTAAATTGGGATAACTTGAGTTACCCGATAAACTCATAAACCATGTTAACCCTATAAAAAGATAAAATAAAAGAAATAAATTATAAAATTCAATTATAAACCAGCCCAAATATGAAATATACAAAAAAATAACAAAATTCAATATAAAAGGAAAAAAAGAAGAAGAGATTGCTATTGTAATTCAAGATAAAATAGTTGTGGATGAAAATTTCTTTTAATAATTATGATAATAAAAATACCTATCAAATCGGTGAGGAGGTTTTGAATTACAAGGTCGAATTATAAATAAGTTGAAAGATGAAATAGATAAAAACTATTTAAAAAAAACACTGTGGATTATATTACAATACATGGTTTTAAGCTGCATTTAGATCTCAATATTCAAAATATTTCAGGCACTTGTCCACAAATTCTAACACCACGACCTTTAACTCCTGCTAAATGGAATTTGATCCTCGAAATGGAAGTATCTTTGGCAAATACTTGCCCACAAAACTTACACACCATGCGACCGTCATCCATCCTCTCAGCATATTCCCAGAAAGATCTGTCAACATGATGCAAAACTGGATCATTCTTTCGAAGCATTTTGACAAGTGGCTCTGTAGAAAAAACAAAAAAAGATCTGTCAACATGATGCCAAATAGATCGATCAGGGTCTAAATACTGAATGGAAGTTACATTAACTGTAAAAGGGAAGGTTGAAACTGAAATAACAAGTTAAAAACAGTAAAGAAATGAAAAAGAAAAAAATAATGAATTCAAGGATTATAAGAGCCGAGAAAGACAAATTGATTTAGTTTTGGGAACTACAGAAAATGATTCAAACTCCAAAGTTTCTCAATAAAATTTCTACACTTAAAAGATCCAAACAATAATAACATGGGAAGAAGAAAAGATAATATACCTGGATTCAGCTATTGATGTTTTTCAGGTGCTGGTTTGCTGAAGAAGTATATATTCAGAAGAAGAAGAAGAGATCAGAGAAGAGTAGTATCGATCAAGCTAGTTCAGTCTGATGAGATGTGGAAAGGAAAATAGTTCAATTGTTTGACAACAACTTTACTGATAGTTCATAGTTCATTCATTGTTCCTTTAATTTAATTTTTATTTTTTTTTTGGATTAAAAACTTTACGGAAGCTGCATATAATTAAAAGCTTCAACAAAAGCAGGAGAAGCCAATTATTGAACCTGTTGAGTTAACGTGTGACCCACCCCAGTGTTGAAACTGTGAAAAAGCTCATCTGAAAATGGGAGGTACAACTTTATTAAAGGAAAGCAGCAAGCTGTGTTCCACCATTTTCCATTTTGAAAAATAACGTGTGGACCCTGATTATGCTGTTAGTCTCTGCTTTTGGCAAAGAAGTGGGCTCATCAGCTACAGAGAAAAGATGGAGTGTCTAACAGTGTTTAAACTTGTTTTTTATTGAAAAAGTCTGGTCTGTTCAACCTTCCATCTCAGCCTCGGTCTTTCTTGGGTCAATTAGTTTTGTCTTCCACTTGGCACAGCAGGTTAGGGCATCCTACAAATAGAATAGCTACCTTGATGTTAAACAAGGCTAATGTTCATTGTTCTATTGATTCTGTTTCAACAATGTGTCATAGTTGTCTTCAAGGAAAATTTACCAAACTTCCATTTTATTCCAGTACAAATAAATCTGTAATTCCTTTCCATACTGTCCATAGTGATGTGTGGGGGCCTTCCCCTTGCGTATCTGTTGATGGGTTTAGATATTATGTGACATTCATTGATGAATGTTCACGATATTGTTGGTTGTTTCCTTTGATAAATAAAAGTGATGTTTGTTCTGTGTTCACTGCGTTTTATCATTATGTTCAAACACAATTTGCTTGTCCAATTCAAATTCTTCAAAGTGATGGTGGTGGTGAGTATATGAGTAAAGCTTTTCAACTTTTTCTTACAAATAAAGGAATTGTGCATCAAAAATCATGTCCATATACTCCTGAACAAAATGGACTTGCTGAGCGTAAACACCGTCATTTAGTCGAAACAACCATTACCTTACTTCAACATGCTAAATTACCTTCCAAATTTTGGTCATATGTTGTCAATACGGCAGTGTATCTCATTAATCGCATGCCATCACCAGTTACACATCATCAATCTCCTTATGAAATTCTGTTTAAATCTGCTCCAATTCTTGCACATTTGAGAATCTTTGGTTGTGCTTGCTTCCCTTTCTTGCGTCCTTATGTCAATAATAAGTTGCAATCCAAAACTACAATGTGTGTCTTGTCAATGTTTAGGAACTGAATGCCTTCCCTCTTGGGTCTCTTCTCCATTAAATAGAATGTAAATAGATTTACATGTAATTCCTATATTTTCGGGCTAAGACTCAAGGAACAAGTGTTCAACTGAAACACTACTATTTACAGTTTGTAATTTATTGTCTAATTAATACATACTCAAATATCAATTCCCGTGACATCCCCCCTCAAATTGATGCTGGTCGATCAAGAAGCATCAATTTGTCCACAAAGAATTTATGCCGATGTCGAGAGAGAGCTTTAGTGAAAATGTCTGCAGTTTGGTGTTCGGTAGAAATGTGAGGAAGTGAAATTTCATGGCGGTGAACAGATTCACGAATAGAGTGGCAATCAACCTCAATATGTTTTGTACGCTCATGAAAGACTGGATTAGTAGCAATCTGAATCGCACTAGTATTATCAGCATGAAGAGGAGTGGGATGAAGTTGAGGAAAACCAAGTTCCCCTAATAATCCACGAAGCCATGTAATTTCAGAGCATGCGGAAGACATAGCACGATATTCGGATTCCGTGGAGGATTTGGAAATTCTATCTTGCTTCTTACTCTTCCAAGAAATGAGTGCATTGCCCAAAAACATACACCATCCGGTAACAGAGCGACGAGTATCTGCACAACCAGCCCAATCGGCGTCACTATATCCTTCCAACTGTAAGGAAGATTCCTTAGGAAAGAACAATCCTCGTGAAGAGGTACCCTTCAGATATCATATAATACGGCGAACAGCAGCGAGGTGAAGATGACGAGGGGCCTGCATAAATTGACTAACCTGCTGCACTGCAAATGAAATATCAGGACGAGTAATCGTCAAGTAATTTAAACTTCCAACTAGTTGCCGATACAAGGATGGATCCGACAGAAGCTCGCCTTCCTCCTGACAAAGCTTAATATTGACCTCCAATGGAGTAAGAACAGAGTTACCCATTTGGAGACCCGCTAGTGCAATGACCTCCTCTGTGTACTTGTGCTGATGTAACAATGTACCGGTCGGAGTATTTTGAAACTCAAGGCCAAGAAAATACTGCAAATTGCCAAGATCTTTCATGTGAAAAGAGTCTTGGAGATGTTTTTGCAAGTGTCTAAGTAACTCAGTATCTGATCCAGTAATCACAATATCATCAACATAGACTAGGAGCAATACAATTCCTGCAGATGTCTTGCGAAGAAACAGAGAGGAATCAAACTGACTTTGAATAAAGTGAAAATCAAGCAAAGTAGAGCGAAATTTATCAAACCATGCCCGCGGAGCCTGTTTCAAACCATATAAGGATCTGCGTAGCCGACAAACCTCGGAGGAAGGTGTTTTAAACATGCCCGGAGGTGGAGACATATAAATTTCTTCCTTCAGATCCCCATGTAGGAACGCATTTTTCACATCCATTTGTCTAAGAGACCACTCCTGTGACGTAGCAAGTGCCAATATAGTCCGTACAGTAGTCATTTTAGCTACTGGTGCAAATGTCTCTTCATAATCAATACCATATTCCTGTCGATTCCCAAGGGCAACGAGCCGAGCCTTATACCGGTCTAGGGAGCCATCAGATCTAAACTTAACTGAGTAAACCCACTTACAACCAATAGGTTTGACTCCAGGCGGACAAGTCATAAGATCCCAAGTGTGATTTTCTTGAAGAGCTTGAATTTCCTCTTGCATGGCCTGCTGCCAGCAAGCCTGAGTTGCTGCCTGAGTATAAGAGTGAGGAACAGAAATAGTATCGAGAGTGGCAGTAAACGAGGTATGAGAAAAGCCATACCTATCTGGCGGATGTATAACCCGAGTGGACCGTCGCGGTTCCGGTAGTGTAGAATCAAGTGATGAAGTGGTGTCTGGAAGGGGCACTGGAGGAGGACGTCTTTGATACACTATACCTGGTTTAAATCGCTTAGCAGAAAGAGGGACATCATCAAA
Organism: Salix brachista; assembly: GCA_009078335.1. Lineage (NCBI taxonomy): Eukaryota > Viridiplantae > Streptophyta > Magnoliopsida > Malpighiales > Salicaceae > Salix > Salix brachista. The sequence continues at coordinate 2,151,345 of CM018590.1, forward strand.
AGGAGGAAGAGGAGCAGTAGGGGCAGTAGGGGCAGTAGGGGAATCAGAAATAACATGAGATTGAAAGAAATATTGATTTTCAAAGAAGACTACATTCCGGGAGATTCTAAATTTATTTGCATGAGCATCATAACATATAAATCCTTTCTGAGTAGGGCTATATCCCATGAAAGCACATGTGACAGACTGGGCAACAAGCTTGTGACGTTCAGTAGGTGGCAGATGGACAAAACAAACACACCCAAAAGTATGAAGTGATTTATACTCAGGAGGTATACCAAATAAACAAAGATATGGAGAATCATAATTTAGAGTGACCGTAGGCAAGCGATTGATCAAATAAACAGCTGTAGATAATGCTTCTACCCAGAATTTGGTAGGTACAGATGACTCAATTAGCAAAGTACGAACAACATCTAAGAGATGACGATTCTTACGCTCAGCGACTCCATTTTGTTGAGGGGTGTAAGGACAAGAGCGTTGAGAAATTATCCCTTTTTGCTGAAGATAATTTTGAAAGGCATGTGACATATATTCCCCCCCTGAGTCGGAGCGTAAGATTTTGATAGAGGTACTAAATTGTGTCTCTACAAGTGCCACAAATCTTTGAAAAACAGAGAACACGTCAGCTTTAGAGCGAAGAAAATAGATCCAGGTAAATCGACTGTAATCATCAATGAATGTCACAAAATAACGATACTGTCCATGAGAAGTAATAGGACTAGCCCCCCAAACATCAGTATGCACAAGTTCAAAAGAGGCGGAAGCACGACTACCATGCACAGGAAAAGGTAATGTTTTACTTTTACCAAGACGACAAGTAGCACAATCAAAGGATGAAGAAGAATTATTATTATTGCCCAAAAAACCATGTTTCAAAAGATGAGTTAAGACACCAAAATTAGGATGACCCAATTTCTTATGCCATACTTCATTGTTATTGGCAGTAGCCATACAAGCAAAAGAAACAACATTAGGTATAGAAAAATATAGCGGGAAAAGACGTCCCACTTTAGGCCCCTTCGCGATCACCATTCCCGACACTTGATCCTGCACAATACAACCACCATGGGAAAAATGAACATCACAGTTATCATCCACCAATTGTCCAACAGAAATCAAGCTAGTAGATAATTCAGGAGAGACAAAAACATCTTTAAAAGAAGGACCCAAATCACCAACAGCAGTAATAGGAAGTGTACTGCCATTAGCAATCTGAATAGATTGCGTGCCGTCATACTCATGAACATCATGTAGATCCGTCTCATTACCAGTCATATGATTAGAAGCAGCCGAATCAACAAGCCAAGGTGTGGAGGTAGGAATTTTACCTTGTAGGCCTAAGGCCGTAAAAGCCGAGACAATCATCTGTTGAACCATAGCAGGTGTGAGAACAGATGAATCAGAGCTTACAGTGGGGAGGAGCAGAAGGTGATGGCTGGACAGAAGCTTGAAACGCTTGAGATTGTCGATTCTGAGGTCGCATCCGACAGTCTTTAACGAAATGGCCTGGTTTCTTACAATAGTTGCAAATTTTCTTTTTACAGTTGCGAGCAATGTGACCAAGCTCGTTGCAGCTGTAACACTTCAACCTGGGCGGTCCTCTTCCTTGCGCTGCATAGGCTACATTAACAGGCTCAGAAAGAAACTTTTGAGAGGCCATACCCATATTAGTGGATAATCATTGTTCCTCACGCAATAAATCCCCCAAACAGATATCCAAGGAAGGAACCGGATCACGGTTCAATAAACCAGCTCTAACATGTTCAAATTCAGGACGAAGCTTCATCAAAAATTGATCGCGTTGACTCTCAGCATGAACCGCTTGAAGAGCCGCGAGAGCCGTAGTAGGAACCTTAGCATGAACAATAGCAGAATACTCGCTCCAGATATTAATAAAACCAGAATAAAATTGTTCAATGGTTAAGTTACCTTGACTGTAAGTGCTAATCTCCATCTCTAACTGGAATTTCCGAGCACTGTTATCTTGATGATAAATGCGGTGTAAATATCCCCACATATCCTTAGCCGTAGAGAAACACCGAAGATTAGTAACCAGATGAGGCTCAATTGTTCCCAATAGCCAAGTAATCACCTTAGCATCCTGGACCTCCCATTTAGCCAATTCCTTTTCATCGGTGGGAATTTTAGTTGAATTATCAATATGATCAAATAATTCTTTCCCTTTCAAAAACATTTTAAACTGGAATTCCCATGTCGAAAAATTCTTTCCAGTAAAACGAATAATATTATTCTCCAAAGACATGATGCAAATCCGTAGAAAATTACCCCAAGTAGTCCAAATATTAACCCAATTAATTAAACAGGGCCAGCCAATAAGGCCCAAAAATTCCTTTTAGAAACAGTCCCGGCCCAGCACCCAAATAGGTAAAATAAAGCCCAAAAACCGGAAACCCAAACCTGGAATCCAGCAGCCCAAAAATAAGGCCCAATTCACGCAGCCCACAGCATGCACCACTTAATCCAGCAGCCACGCCACGTTTGAAGAGCGCGTCTGAAGAGTAGCCCGACGCGTCAACACACAGACAAGTGGGACGCTGACGTGTCAACAACAATAAATCAAGAGATCGTCGTCTTCGTTCGCCAATCTCCCACAGAGCCGAAAATCTCGGCACAGAACCAGAGTCCACAGAATGGATTCCGGCAACAGACCCACCACAGAATCGGCAACCACAGAACTTCCAGCCACCACAGAGAGCGCCGATACACACTATAACTCAGCCACAACAGAAATTTACGCCAGAAAAAAACGACACAGCCACACAACCTCAAAAAAATCACACCGTAACAGTCACCGATCTCCCCCAAAAAATCACAGAAAAGTACGCCGACAGCCACAATCAAAGAACCCACACAGAAGACTTGACACAGATCAAGAAAAAAAACGTTATGCTCACGATGATTCACAGGTCAGTAGCTCTGATACCATGTCAATGTTTAGGAACTGAATGCCTTCCCTCTTGGGTCTCTTCTCCATTAAATAGAATGTAAATAGATTTACATGTAATTCCTATATTTTCGGGCTAAGACTCAAGGAACAAGTGTTCAACTGAAACACTACTATTTACAGTTTGTAATTTATTGTCTAATTAATACATACTCAAATATCAATTCCCGTGACATGTCTTCCTAGGTTATGCTCCTCAATACAAAGGCTATATTTGTTTTGATGTTGTTAGCAATCGCAAATATATCTCAAGACATGTAGTTTTTAATGAACATGTCTTTCCTTATGCTACATTGACCTCTATGTCTCAGCCTGTTTCTTCGACTACTACTCATTCAATTTTACCTATTATTGATCATCATAATACTGTTGTCATGTCCCCTTTCAATCCTATTTCTTCTAATTCTGTATCTGCTGCTAAATCACCCTCAAAGTCCATTACTTCATCACCTTTGCTTGACTTGTCTGTCCCGATGGACCCTCAATCCAATTCTGAGCAAAGTGCATCACAGCATCTGTCATCTGCTGAGTCTTTCACTCCTGAGGGCATATCAGTTATGCTGCAAATTCTTGAGATGAATGTGCACCCAATGCAAACGCGTAGCAAGAGTGGCATTTGCAAGAAGAAGGCTTACCTGGTTTCTAATGTTGAGTGTTCTTCAGTTGATAAGTCTGAAATTGAACCATCTAGCTACAAGGCTGCAATGCATATTCCAGTTTGGTTGGAGGCTATGAAGGAGGAATTTGCTACACTTAACTCTCAGAAAACATGGACTTTGGTTCCTCTCCCTCCTCACAGGAACCTAGTGGGCTGTAAATGGGTGTTTAAGCTGAAGAAGAATTCTGATGGGACTGTTGCAAGGCATAAGGCCAGGCTAGTGGCACAGGGGTTTAATCAAGAAGCTGGGATTGATTATGGGGAGACTTTTAGCCCTGTGGTTAAGCCAACTACTGTTAGAATTGTGCTCTCTCTTGCTGCACATTTTCAGTGGGATTTAAGGCAACTTGACATCAAGAATGCATTTCTACATGGTATTTTACAGGAAGAAGTTTTTATGGCTCAGCCACCTGTGTTTGCTGATATTGATCATCCTCAGCTGGTGTGTAGGCTTCACAAATCCCTCTATGGTCTTAAACAAGCACCTCGTGCATGGAATGACAGGTTCACTTCATTTTTGCCTACTTTGGGATTTCAGTCTACTTTTTCAGATTCTTCCTTGTTTGTTAAAAATGCATCTGCTGGAATTATTGTGTTGCTTGTATATGTTGATGATATTATCATCACGGGTAGTGATTCTTGTGGTATTGGTGATATTATCAAGTCTCTTACGGCTGAATTTGATGTCAAAGATTTGGGTAGACTTCATTATTTTTTGGGCATCCAAATTACTTACAACTCTACTTGTCTGATCTTATCACAGTCTCGGTATATTCATGAATTGCTTCTTAAGACAGATATGATGGCTGCCAAGGCTTGTGCTACTCCTTGCCTTCCATATCAAAGATTGATGAAGGATGATGGTGATCTTTTCGACAAGCCTACTCTATACCGCAACATTGTGGGGGCTCTTCAGTACCTCATCTTCACCAGGCCAGATATTGCCTTCTCTGTGCACCAGGTCTGTCAATTTATGCAACAGCCACGGGTAGAGCACTTTATAGCTGTTAAGAGGATTCTCAGGTACCTCAAGGGTACAATGGATGTTGGTATGACTTATGCGAAGAGTTCCTTGGACATCACAGCCTATAGTGATGCCGATTGGGCTGGTGATCCCAATGATCGCAGGTCCACTACTGGAATGGTCATCTTCCTTGGAGTCAATCCAGTCTCTTGGACATCGAAGAAGCAGCACACTGTCTCGCGTTCGTCAACTGAGGCAGAATACAGGGCCTTGTCAACTACTTCAGCTGAGCTTGATTGGATTCAACAATTGTTGGTTTTTCTAGGCATTTCTCAATCTCAGCCTCATGTTCTATACTGTGATAACCTCTCGGCAATTGCACTCTCATTTAATCCTATTCAGCATCAACGGACTAAACACATCGAGATTGATGTTCATTTTGTTCGTGAAAGGGTGGCCAAAGATCAGTTAATTGTTCAGTTTGTGTCTTCTAAGGAGCAATTTGCTGATATTCTCACAAAGGGCCTAGGCTCTCCTCTGTTTCTTGTTCATTTTCGCAATCTCCAGCTTGGATTCTTCAAGCCAGATATTGTGGGGGGATGATAGAGTATAGTGTAGCGTATGCATACGTGTGAGTATGCATACGCAAGGACATTCTCTTAAATATAAATAGTCAACATACGGGCTGTGTGTGTAGTGTGGAAAAACAGAACAGCAAAGGAAATTTTATATTTTATATTTTCTCTCTTATTTCTTTATCTCTTCTTCTTCTAATCTTCTCTTCTCTGCTCACTCTGTGTTAATCTCTACATTTGAGACTAGCTAGACAATGGCATGAATCTCTGTTAGGTCTACAACACATCTTGATGGTGAGTTTGCCTTGGCACAATGGTAGAGGTATATGATGTTGCTTATAATGATCCTTTTAATAATGAATCTGTTATTATTTTATGGGAACTATTATTTAAACTTATAATGATCCTTTTAATAATGAAAAAACAAGTCTGAGAGTATATAAATTAAAGAAAAAAAGAAAAAAAACTACTAACACTAATAGATCCAAGGAATCACTGCTAGAATGAAAACCAAAACATCACAGATCTGGGGTTTGAAGGAATCACATTCCCTGATGAGGAAGCATCATACTCTCTAACTAAAAGGCAGCACTTTATTCATAATCAAACTCCCGATATTTATTTATATCGGCTTGAGCTATTGCTAATCATTTGGATTCCAATCTGGTAAAGCATAAGGATTCCTATTTAAGACAGCAACAAAATGAAGTATATATAAATACTTTACCTGGATTCAAAAGAATCTGAAGCTAATTGCTGAGTGAGTTAACGTGTGGAAGCACCCCAATGTTGAAATTCTGGGAAATCTGATCTGAAAATGTAAGCACAAGAATATGAGAAAGAGTAGTCAAACTAGTCACCTATCAAGCTGACAAGAGTCAATCAACAGACAAGATAAAACCTTGAGAGCAATATGAACAAGTAAGAACAAAGCTATAATATGAGTTTTGAGTTCTAAAATAGATTAAGCAACATATATAATCAAGCTCTGCCGGATTGATTAATCTACAACCAAATGGGCAATCTTATTTGAAACAAAATTAGGGGTGGAAAAGAAAGAAAAGAAAATAGTATTTACCTTGCAAGGAAGAAGGATGTGCTGAACTCAATACGAGATGATTCAATTCAATCAGAAAAGGAAGCACAGATCTTGAGAAGAGATCTCTCTAAGTGGGAAGACTACCTTTTAAATTCATTGCAATTCGGAAGCAGCTTTATCTTTATCTCTAAGTGGGAATAAATACTCCCAGATCTCCAAGATCCGTTGGCGCTCCTGGTGGAGTACAGTGGAGATGATAAGAGCAAAATATATAGCTTTAGAAAGAATGATAAAGAGATCCAATGAATACTGAAATAAACAAAGTCTCCTCTCAATCCTCTGTAGTCTAGTGAACTACTTGGGCAACATTAGCATAGCAGTTCGAGTTCATATCATCACTCAATTATACAAATCAATAATGGCTAGCGTCAAGGGTGCCTCAAAATTCCAGAAATAACAAGAATGAAACCTGGTTTCTCTTTGTACGGTTTCATCAATACCATAAAATTTCGATAAAAAGAAGAAGACCATACACACATGAAAAACAAATATCTGAAAGAACTGCAATAACATTATTTCCACAGAATTTATGATCCATGCGGGACAGGTTGAATTATCAGCATAGAAGATTGAAAGATGTAAACAATCCTGTGGCAATAGAGGCTGATTGCATATCTGTAGGGGGAACCACCCATCCGAGGTAAAACCAAGGATAAAGAAAGACATGAAAAATGCCACGTGATCCATACTTTCCGGATTGATAGACCTGTGACTTCAGTTAAAAGACGCACACGAAAACGACTTACATATTGATTCTGCAGGCAACTTTCCTAACAAAGAAATACCCTGCAAGTTGGTTGCTACGAAGAAGAAGAAGAAGAAGAAGAAGAAGAAGAAGAAGAAGAAGAAGTTTCTGTTTTAAGCACTTCACAGTTATTGATTGTATTTCAATTAATTGTAACTAACTCTAGTCGAAGAGGAGAAGATGTAATTGAATTCTCTAGGGTAGTTACAAATCACTTACACGGGCTCGACGTCTGAACAGCATGTGGGCCTCGATCGTAGTTGCCTAAAACAGAATAAAAAACAAAAATTAGAAAAAAGAAAGAAGCATGAAATCCAATAATAAAAAGGAATGTCATACACAAGAAGTACTTTGAGGTAAAATTTAAATGTTAAGCTGGTTAAATACGGCAGCGTCTAGCACAGTCTCTTTAATAAGAATAGGAAGCAGTAAGTGATGGCCAATTGTAGAAATATTGCATCAGACTCATATCATACCTTAAACCTTACAAAGGGACGAAGGACATCCTTGGCGTTGGGGTGCTCCCACTCCACTGTTGACTCCCACCATTCTGTTGGATATATCTCGATTTCTTTAAGAGAAGGGGGATGAGATGGCTGGCCATTTTCAAGCAACGGAAGACAAATTGGGATCCTCTTCAGCTTCTCACAGTGCTGTACAGCAATTTCTTCCAGAGAATCACAAATCACTTTTGAACTGCAAATGCTTTTCAGTTCTGGTAAATTTGACAAGATTAGTTTTCGTAACTTTGGTAGTTTGAATTCACTGCTTTTTTCACCCATAACCTCTTCTTCATCTGATCTTGGTCCTCCTATTATCTCCTCCATTTTCTCACAATCATCAACTTCAATCTCTTCTAGGTTTACAAGGTTTGGCAGCAAGATAGAAGGGAACAACTTCTTCATACTCTTACAACCATAACAAGATAACAATTTAAGAGCAGAAAATATACCATTATAAGATGGAGATGGCTGTGGTAGTGGAGCAGAGCAGAACCAAGAAGATGAAACCAAGCTCTCCATGCTATTGCAACTACTAAGACTATACTTTAATGGCAAAACATCGCATATAGTTCTTGCATCAATACATGCACAAATCAATTGTTGAATTTCATTTGAGGAAATGACCAGAAAATCTGCATCTTTATCGATATTCAATTTACCCAAAACAACCATTTTACTTCCACTATCAATGTACTTCAATTCCCGGCCATCATCTTCCCAAAACTGTCCTATGACAATTTTGTATGTTCTTAGTGTTTGGGTCGCATCCCGGAATTTGAGATACTCCAAGTAGTTAGATTGATCTTCAAAATGGCATTCCAAACTTTCCAACTTCCTCAAGCATCCTACTTCCTTTCCTTCAACTGTTACTGGAGCATATTTGTCATCAATAATCCATTCCTCTAGTATGAAGACTTGCAGGTGCGAGAGTTTAGGTAATATCCCACTAGGAAACTTCATTTCATCACATCCATTCATTCTTAGATATCTCAGGTTAGATAGACATTTCATGCCATGTGGAATCTTTTTAAGTGGAGCACCAGAGAGATCTAACCTTTTCAATGCCCTGAGCTTTTTCAATGAAGGTACACTACTTAACCTCCAACAATCTTTGAGTAACAATGAAGTGAGACCCTCCAAATCAGAGACAGAATCAGGCAAAGAATCAATATTTGTTCTAGACAGATCGAGGACCTTGAGCCCATGCAGTTGCTTGAAAAATGAATCAGCAATAAATCCCAATTCTTCATTATCACGTAGAAATAGAGTTGACAGATTTGGACACCTCGGTGAATGCCCGGAATGAATCTCTTCAATTTGGTTGTGCATTAGCGAAACACTCGTAAGTTTCTCACTCCACTCCTCTGCATCCGGCAATTCTTTTAATTGTGCACCAGCTTTAACAATGGCTCGAGAGTTCTCTTGTAGTTTTTGGATGGCCATGTCCCTAATCAAGTCATGCATCTTGACAAAAATACCACCACTCAGTCTTTCCAATAGGCAGGCTCTTTCAAGTCTGTCAAGCATTGTGTGGCCTTTGTTAATTTCTGCCTCCCTACTCTTCTGCCGTTTTACCACTCCCTCATCAATCAAATAATCTATCAGATCCTCTCTAGGGATATGAAAGTCTTCAGGAAATAATCCACAATACAAGAAACAATCCTGTAGAGCTCTATCACGTAGGTGGGTGTAACTAAATCTCAATATCCGAAATACCTCTTCTTCCACTTTATCTTGCGGAACTTTTGATTGTCTTAGGTCCTCTAAAGCGTCACTCCATTCGTGCATGTTTTCTACCCCCTTCATGGTTCCAGCAATCGTTTTAATTCCCAGCGGCAAACCAGCACACTCCCTTGTGATATCTCTTGCAACTTGTTCCACTTGTGGAGAAAGTGGTCTGTCATTTCCAAGTACCTCCATGAACAATGTCCAAGCCTCTTCATTAGAAAGAGGATTCACTCTGACATTGTTTTTGCAATTCATTTGTTGACAAACCTCTTTTGATCGAGTTGTTATAAGCAACTTGCATCCTTTCAATGGGACAGGAATTCCCACTTCATGTAGCTCAAAAGATTTCCACAAATCATCTAAAATGAGAATCCATCTTTGTTTCTTCATTAGTTCTTGAGAAAACTCCGCAGCTCTGTGCCCCAGCTCCTCTTCATTGGAAAGAGGTAATTCTATACGTTTTGCAATCTTGTTCTGCAATTTATGAATGCTGAAATCTTGAGACACGGTCACCCAGTAAACATGACGAGAAATATCTGGACTTTGTAGAAGCTTGTTATAGATATGTTTCACCATTGTAGTTTTACCTGCTCCCCCCATCCCGTAAATGCCAATGGTAGAGACTTCATCATCTGTCAACCATGACCATATCACATCCCTGTTCTCTTCAAATGCTTGACCCACTAGCCTTGTAGAGCCAGTAAGTAAAGGAGCCCCTCTAGTCTCACTTGGGTTGTGTCTAAGGCTTCCAGAAGAGCTAGCTCTTGCATCAGGTTGCACTAGTCTTCCACGATTGTTCACTACATCCTCCTCCTCCTCCACCAGTGTCCTTCCAGCATCCACAGACAGCGTTGCTTTGTTCCAGCACTTGAACCACTGGTCCTGTCCTCACTCTAACTATGTTTTGTGCATCATTCATGATGACATCATTGTTTACTGATGGAGAACAAAGTTCATCATTTGTTGGTTGTGATGGATCTCCTCGAGGCTCATCAGCTTGATTAAATGATGGCCTCTCATGAAAGCTGCCTATCACTAGAAGCTCCTCGTCTTCAACAGTGATGCTAGCCATCCAATCTTCGAGCGAAAGATCTTCTCGTTGGTGTGCCATCATCATTTCATTGTTCTGTTGTTGTGCTGCATTAGTGACCTCGTTATTGCTTGAGCCTGCTCCAGTTTTAAGTTTCTTCTCTGGAGGGCCACCAATTGTTATTGCTGCAAGGGCTGCATCTTGGACATCTTGAGGCACTTGCCCACAAATTCTAACACCACGCCCTGTGGCTCCTGCTAAATGGAATTTGATCCTCGAAATGGAAGTACCTTTGGCAAATCGATGCCCACAAAACTTACACCCCATGCGACCATCATCCATCCTCTCAGCATATTCCCAAAAAGATCTGTCAACATGATGCAAAACTGGATCATTCTTTCGAAGCATTTTGACAAGTGGCTCTGTAGAAAAAACAAAAAAAATCTGTCAACATGATGCCAAATAGATTGATCACGGTCTAAATATTGAATGGAAGTTACATTAATTGTAAAAGGGAAGGTTGAAACTAAAATAACAAGTTAAAAAAAGTAAAGAAATGAAAAAGAAAAAAACAATGAATTCAAGGATCATAAGAACCAAGAAAAACAAATTTATTTAGTTTTGGGAACTACAGAAAATAATCCAAAATCCAAAGTTTCTAAATGAAATTTCTACACTTAAGAGATCCAAACAATGAGAGCATGGGAAGAAGAAAAGATAATATACCTTGATTCAGCTATTGATGTTCTTCAAGTGCTGGCTTGCTGAAGAAATATATATTCAGAAGAAGAAGAAGAGATCAGAGAGGAGTACTATCGATTAAGCTAGTTCATTATGATGAGATGTGGAAAGGAAAATAGTTGAATTGTTTGACAACAACTTTACTGATAGTTCATTCATTGTTCCTTTAATTTAATTTAATTTTTTTTTATTAAAAACTTTACGGAAGTTGCATATAATTAAAAGCTTCAACAAAAGCAGGAGAAGCCAATAATTGAACTTGGTGAGGTAACGTGTGGACCCACCCCAGTGGAGAAGCCAATAATACAACTTTAGCAAAGGAAAGCAGCAAGCTGTGCTCCACCATTTTCGATCCTTTTTGTTACACTGTGGACCCACCGTTGAAACTTTGAATTATCTGAAAATGGTAGGTACAACTACTAACACTAATAGATCCAAGGAATCACTGCTAGAATGAAAACCAGATCATCACAGCACTGGAATTTGAAGGAATCACACTCCCTGACGAGGAAAGCATCACACTCTCAAAGTAAAAGGCAGCACTTTTTTCATAATAATCTGTTCGTATTCCATTGAAATGCTCATCATCTGGACTCCAATCTAGTAAAGCATAAGGATTCCTATCTAAGAAACATAAACAAGCCCTTTTTTTCTCTATTTTATTTCAACTTGTGTGACACTACGAAAAATGGTGTAGATCATCAATCATTTAATCCGTTGCAGATATTAAAGTAATTTGTTGCCAAGAAAATGATTTTTGGATTGTGCAATCACACTTTATTTTTGTATTTTAAATTTCGTTTGGGTGTGTAGTTTGAACATGTTAATATTAAAAATAAAAAATAATTCTATATGTACTATAATTCCAAACCCATTCTATATGTACAGCTTATAACACAAGTAGCCAGTCCAAAAAAACAAAGGGTAAGAAACGTGAAGGCCTGCATGAATATGAGAATGAAGATGTTAAATCCTTTTCTATATTTACAGATATTCTTAATATATTTATGCATGATTTTCCATTCAAATAATTATTTAAAGAAAGGAAGGAGATGTGTCTATTAAGTTCAATATGGAGTTTTTTTTTCTTTTTATTAGAATCATTATAGAAAAACACTAACTTTATTAAACTCCTCTAGAGAAGATATACTCATAAGACAAACTCGTTAACAAAAATTTTTAATGTTATTTTTTAGTCAAACTTTCTCTCTTTTTCTCATCTATACTTGGAAAATGATCCAATCTCCAAAGTTTCTCAATACAATTTCTACACTTGAAAGATCCAAACAATAATAACATGGGAAGAAGAAAAGAAAATATAGCTGGATTTAGTTATTGATGTTCTTCAGGTGCTGGTTTGCTGAAGCACTATATATTCAGAAGAATAAGATTTCAACAACTTGTGTTTTACTTAAAAAGATTCAAATTAACAATAGTAACATGTCAAAAACAAAGACAACAACAAAATGAAGAAAATATAAATACTTCACCTGGATTCAAAAGAATCTGAAGCTAATTGCTGAGTGAGTTAACGTGTGGACGCACCCCAATGATGAAATTCTGGGAAATCTGATCTGAAAATGTAAGCACAAGAATATGAGAAAGAGTAGTCAAACTAGTCACCTATCAAGCTGACAAGAGGCACTCAACAGACAAAAGAAACCTTGAGAGCAGCTGTTTTTAAGACAAGTAGTTGAAGTTGATACCAAAATGAGCCTGTAAGAACAACACCATAATATGAGTAGTTGAGTTCAATTATTTAACTAAGTTGTACCTGATCAATCAAGAATCTTACTCGCAGATAGGCGTGGAAACAAAATTAGTAGTAGAAAAACAAGAAAAGAAAGTAGAATTTACCTTGCAACAAGCAATAAAGAAACAGGAAGCAGAGGTCAATCCGAAAGGCTTAAGAAATCTGGTGAGGGAAACTAGGAGGTCAATGGTATACAGAGAGAGATGTTGCAGAAGACAATGTCAATGTTGCAGTATGGTCAGATCAATGATAATTAATTATTGTATTGTTTAATAAGAAGGAAGTTACTTGGAAGGAAGCGACAGCTTTCCTACCAGAGATTATATTATAAGATATAGCAAGTTGCTTTTAACCTTTAATTATATGCAAGTGCTGCATATAATTATATTTCAACTTAGCCCACTGTTTTGTCCATTACTGCACTGCCCCTTGTGTCTTTGTCCTGAATCTAGAAGCAAAAAGCATCAAAGATTAGGTAGCGAACAGATAGTAGGTTTTTTGAGTTTAGAGAAATTTTTTCAACTTAGCCCACTGTTTTGTCGAGACCCTTAAATATAAGAAAATGTTCAAATATTTTTCAGACTTCAATAATTTCTTGGAGGGTAATCAAATCTTGTAAACTTCAAGTTTAGCCAAGTAGTATTACGATCCCATTTTGCTCTCTGTTTACCTTCCAGTCTAAAGCATAGGTCCATTCCTTGTAGAGAAATCTTGAGTTTATTTTATTGGTTTTATAGACCTTGTTTAGAATAACATCTAATTTGAAATTATTTTTTTATATCAAGTGTAGACCGATAAAGTCTTAATGACAAAGTATTGATTCTTAACAACAAACGAAAATTCGAAATTTAATTATGCCAAGTTCTTCAACAACAAGTATCTTTTATTTGTTTTGTTTTATTATTTTTTCAACAAATGTTTTGGTATGCATGCTATAATGTATGATTCTATACCTGTCTTCTAGTATTTTTAGTCTCAATAGTACACGGCGTGTTTATATACTAAAAAATATGCTCACTTTTTTAATTAATTTTTAAAAAATTAAGGGACTGAAAGTTATCTTGAAAAAGTGGGAGGACCAAAAGGAATATTTTACTTTAATTTTAGAATTACCACTTATTTGCACATCTCATCTATTTGGTTTTTTTTTCTTTAAATCTTGCTCTTTCTTAACAAAATTAAAGTTATTTACCTTCGACTTCAACAGAAAGTACGATGATGTCACCCAGATAATTAGTTTAATAATGGGTAGAGATATATGATGTTGCTTATAATGATCCTTTTAGTAATGAATATGTTATTATTTATAATGTTTTTGGGCTTCAGAAATTGAAAACGCAAGTCTGAGAGTACATAAATTAAAGAAAAAAAGAAACAAAACTACGAACACTAGTAGATCCAAGGAATCACTGCTAGAATGAAAACCAGAACATCACAGCACTGGGGTTTGAAGGAATCACACTCCCTGATGAGGAAAGCATCGCACTCTCAAAGTAAAAGGCAGCACTTTATTCATAATAATCTGGTCATATTCCATTGAAATACCAGAAGCGTACTTATTCATAATATTGCTAATCATTTGAAGTTCTAGATATGTGGATTTTGGCAAGATTTAATAATTGTCCAGTTATATTGACTAAGTTGAGCTTACCAATCTTAATCCTATCAAAGCAAGGCACAAGGATGATACGTGCATCTGGCACAAACTGCCCTTTTTGATCATAACAAATAAATTTAACTGAAGAGTACGGAATCCCAGTTGTGGTACACTGGGATTTTTCTTCATAAAAGAAAATCCCAAAACAAGATCATGCTAAGGTGATTCACAAGTAATAAGTAGTTGTATTGTGGGCTTTCAAAGTGAAGAGTATATCTTGAGTAAGAATCCTTGTCATGAAAAGGATCTGATCAGATGTAAATTCGATTTAAATTGGAGGCACAAAAAAAGTAAACAGGGCATGTGGTTCTCAGCACCAAACAGAATTGTCACACAAATTGGAGGCACGATGAAGATACTATCATATATAGGAATAGGAATAGGAACTGTATAGTATTTGATATATACTACAGAAGAGTCAATGTTCACTACAAAAGAGTAAAATTGAATTAACCAGTAGGGTTTACGTTCATCATTCATGATTTATGTTTAAAAGAGTCTCCAACTCCAATGTACTCTCACAATATTTATAACCTCCACAAGCATGGATGCGCACATACATTAACAAGCTGCATTCCGCGTACTGAAACGTTGAAACTTAAGAACCCGAACCCAAGAAAGTTTATTTTTTAGCTAAATTCCTCATCTGGGTTCCTTTCATTTCAATTTAATTTCCAATAAAATGTCAGTTACAACACTAAACCTCACTAAAACCAGTTTCGTTAAAACCAGTTTCGTTAGCCACTTTCTTAGGAAACAAACAGAACATAACATAAGAAAGAACACAAACTGTAGAAAGAAAGAGAAGTGGAAAATACCAAGTTTAGCCCAGAAATCATTAGAGGAGGAACTGGAACCAGAAGAGCATTCAGCAATCTCCATGATTTTTCCTTCAATGGGGTATTATCTAAAACTCAAAAGAATGAGATAAGTTTCTCTTTCAGGGAATTTTAATTTCTGGTTCTCGGAGGTTTTAAAGAGACAGAAGACAAGGACAGAGCGTACATAAAAAGGAGATGTATCTCTTAAGTTCAACATGGAGGTTTTTTTTTAAAAAAAATCGGGGGTTGAAGCTCTAAAATAGAATTGTAATACAAAATAGAATATAAAGGAAGTTTGT
The DNA here is from genome assembly GCA_009078335.1 of Salix brachista. Taxonomy (NCBI): domain Eukaryota; kingdom Viridiplantae; phylum Streptophyta; class Magnoliopsida; order Malpighiales; family Salicaceae; genus Salix; species Salix brachista. Next base: position 2,166,886 of record CM018590.1, read on the forward strand.
TAGCGTGCATTTATAGAATTCTAATCTAGAAATCATATTTGTTAACCTTTAATTTAAAAAAAATGCTTGAACGGAATCCACATAAAAGACTAACTGCTCATGAACTACTCTGTAAGACTCTCTTCAATTTTCTCATCTATATTGTGACGTTGTTGGGAGTCCATAGTATGTTGCACCAACATCATCGTGTGCCGACTTCGTTTACTCTGTTATAAAAGTCTTCTTCTTTTCATCTGTGAGATTGCTCTTGTATGCTTTTACAGAATTCCAGTATCCACCAAACTCCAATATTCTTTGGAGCAAAATAAATTCTCCATGAGTATGCTCTAATGATCATCGTGTCCATCAAACTTTTGAATTGCAGGTTGCACCAAACTACTTTCAGTTGTCATGACGCCATTGTTGAACGATGAAATTAGCTTCACTCAAGCCTTGTGAGGAGGCTTCGATACTAGATGTTGTGAACCTTATCTGAACACTCACGAAATAAATGTAAAATTAAATTTGCTTGGATGCTCAAATGCTGGGAAAATCTTAGTTATAAAATGAAAAAAAACAAATATGGCCGTAAATAGCTAAAAATATGGTACACGACTAAGTCAGAATCAAAACAAATAACTTATTCCTACATTTAGGATTTATTAACAACAACTAAAACAAACTTACAACTACAACCCTACAACTAGGAAATCTTGACAACTTCAACATTGTGCCTGTGCAAATTTTCCACACAAGAACATGGTAAGTCACTAGTTTTTATACAGGATCGAGTTTTAATCCTAATAAAATATAACAAGTGTAATTCAAATCTTAAACTTTAAAGGTCTGATTTGTTAATTTGATATTTAATCGATCAATTATATTTTTCTTAAAAAATTATTTTCAGATTAATTTGCTACTTAATTTAATGTATATTTGATATTAAATTTTTATTTTTATTTGGATGGATTTTAAAAATATATTTACTTAGAAAATAACAAATTAATATTTTTTTATTTGAATAATTTGATATAAAAACATAAAATTCATGATTTTTAGACTGCGAGTCAAAGTCGTCTTGTTCACACCCATAGTTGCTTGTTGAAATCTACACCTTTTGATTTTGAGGGTATCGGACGAGACCCGCAAACCAAACAGAGCACGTGCGAGAGATGAAGGCAGCCACTTGAATATTTTGCCGTGTGGAAAATCATGCCATTTGAATGCGATGCCGCCAAAATCATGTCTGAATATAAATTTATGCAAAAATATAAATTTGGGTGCAAGAGATTTTTGTGATGCGCGTAGAAGGTAATGAAACATGTGGTGTTTAGAGATGGATCTCTGTTTATACGCGTGGTATTTTAGTAATTTTAAAATTTGAGGTGCAGAAGACATGCGATCGACATAAAACACTGCTTGGTCAGTGCTTACTTCTTGTCTGACGTTGCTTTGGCATGAAGCAAGAAAAAACTGAATTTACAAATCTAACCTTACCTATTTTAATTTAAATATTTATATTAATATTAATATTAACCTTATCTATTTTTGTGGCCCCACGAATGACTCTATGGCCCATCCTTTCTCATGTGCATGCGTATGGTATTACGCAATATGAAATTGACATTTTTTAATGCCCTGTAAAATTGGCTCCCAAATTTAAATTTTAGACCCAAGATTGTTATTGGTGCCTAGAAAAGAATGCGTTGAGGCTTGCTTTTGAGCTCCATTTGTTATGTGGATTGGGCTTGGGCCTTCTTTTAAGGGTACCTCCGGTATGTGGATTGGGCTTACAAGAAAAACATACCCTTTCTCTTTTATTAATTCTATGATTTTCACCCAAATAATCAAAATAAAAACAACTTCTTCATTTTATAGAAACTGGAGAGTTTTTTTTTCCTGGAGGAGGAAAAAAAAAGGTTCATGGTGTTTGTGCACTACGTGCACAGCATTTATAAGCTTGTATTTAGAATTATTATGGTGATTGTTTAAAAACAATTCAGTAAAAAAATATTATTAAATTATAAGATTAGAGAGAAAAATCAATTAAATATTAAATAATAAAACAAAAAAATTAATAAAAACACAACATTAAAAAATAAAATTGAGGGAAAAAATTGACTGAATATAAATTTATGAGAAAATATAAATTGTCTGAAGAGATTTTTGTGATGCGCGTAGAAGGTAATGAAAGATGTGGTGTTTAGAGATGGATCTCTGTTTATACGCGTGGTGATTTTGCCAACCAAATTTAGAGGGTACGAGTTGATTAGCCCGCTTCGCTAGGCATTTTTATCTATGTAAAAAATTAATTAATTTTATAAATGATGTATTTTGTTATTTGAATATTTAAGTAGTATAATTGTAATTGATAAAATATGCTCGAAATTTTGTTCTTCAACCAAAATGTGATTGAATATTGTTATTGGTAAAAAACTTTTGATAAAATTTGTTAGAAAATTGACTACGAAGGTTAAATAATTTATAAGAAATTTGTTGTCACGGATACTCTGGTTACAAAAACAAAACAACAAAAGAAACCCGGTTAAAAAAGAACAACTGAGTTAGACAGTAAAAAATCAAAAATACATGTGAAAAAAAGGTCACCGATTTTTCAAAGAAACAAACAATGGGCCTAAAATATAAGTTTAAATTCAAAGCCAAATTTTTTTTTATAAGATTTATTCATCATATTATTATATTAAATATCTTTAAGAATGCCGATATTATTATTTTTTTCAAGAAATTGTAGGTCATTTTTTTTCTCTCTTTCTATATTTTTAGGCGATAATATCAAATAAATATTAAACACATATACTTAGTCTCACATATTATATAGTGTGATCGAAATGGGAGGTGATTTTTATATTTTTTAATTGTAGATAACCTAGGTAAATTTGCTAAAAAAACAGTATGAGTTGCCTTTTTTTTCACAGTAATATTAGCTCTGACACATTATAAATAAAAACATTGCAATATTTTTCAAAAAAGGAATATATATTTTTTGCGTGCAATAATTACTTATTTGCTGTCAAAAAAGAACAGTGTAGTCGAAATAGAAAGTGCCTAATATATTTTTTAATTGTATATAATCTAGGCAAATTTGTTTACCTTAAGCGTTGTATTTTTTCCCGGGTAATATTAGATCTTAAATATTAAAAATTCATTTTTTTTTTTTAGAATTCGAAGCCAATTTTTTTTTATAAGATTTATTCTTCATATTATTATATTAAATGTATTAAAGAATGCTGATATTAATTTTTTTCTTGCAAAAACATCCGAGGTCATTTTTTTTTCTCTTTATATATTTTTAGGCGATAATATGCAATAAATATTAAACATATAATAATGACTTGTATCGGATTTTTAATTGTAGGTAACCTAGGTAAATTTGTCTATTTTTTGTTTTTAAGTTGTCTTTTATTCCTAGTAATATTAGATATAAAATGACTATTGCTATTATTGCAAAAACAATTAAAATTATAAAATTTTAACGGAAGAAAAAACACTCAAAAACATTAACAACAGAGTAAGCAAGAGAAAAAACAAACTATTATTATTATTATTATTATTATTATTATTATTATTATTATTATTATTATTATTATTATTATTATTATTATTATTATTCTAATTAATGAAAGTGGCAGAAATCGATGGAAAAGGAAATTATTAGGAAAAATGTAACAATTATTTGATAAGCATTAAAAATTTCAACAGGGATTTAAATCATAAATCAAAAGTTGAAGGGCTGAAATGAAAATCACATTTATTATCAATTTCAATCCAAGGATAATATTGCAACAATTCAAACCTGTGTACCGAATTTAATGATGAATTTGGACCCAATCCGGAAATAATAAGTTGCAGGACCGAAGTGAAAGTTGCACATTTAATTAATTTTGACCGGAGGGACCAAATCGTAGCAAATTCAAACTTATGTAACAGAAGTGAAAGGTGCAGGACAGGAAATTGCAAGTTGAGGGACTGAAGTGTAAAAGGTAAGAACACGGGGGCCTCTCCTGCACTTTTACGTGCAGGGGAGAGAGAGAAATGTTGCCGCCGTCTTCAACCGGCCTCCTCCGCGTCCACGTATACCTTATGGACAAACGCGCCGCACCGGGAGGACGACCAAGATGAGGCGCACCGGATAAGACGCCGGACTCTCATTTCCTTCCACCGTAGCATACCGCACGCGCCACTTGAAAGGGGCGTCAGGGTGGAAACCGTCGAACGCGTGGACCGCACGCGCCTGACAGATTTCGGAAAATATATAAATAATAATGGTTAGTTACCGTTCTGTCCCTGCATTTAAATAATCGATTTTGTCTTATTGGGGGCTAGAACCGTCTTTAGCCATTTCAAAAATATTAAAAAAATATAACGGGGTGCGGCGGACTGGACCGGTCCGTACGCGTGCATTTACGCCCGCACCCCTGACCCCAGCCGTTATTTACCCCTCAGCCGACCACTATTTTGTCCTATTACCAGGGTTACAATCGCCATTTCACTGTTCATAGGCGGGGGAAAAAAAAAAAGGTGGACGAACAACCGCGACGCACGGATGGCAAATGTCCAGTCCACAGTGCACATGAGTCACAGTGCACAGTGGACGGAACCCGAGCTGTTTTAGCTATTGTTACGAGTTGATCGGCCCGCTTCGCTGGGCATTTTTATCTATGTAGAAAATTAATTGATTTTATAAATGTTGTATTTTGTTATTTTAATATATAAGTAGTATATTGTAATTGATAAATCTGTTAAAAATAGTTTTTTTCAACCAAAATGTGATTGAATATTGCTATTGCTAAAAAACTTTTGATAAAATTTGTTAGAAAATTTGCTAAGAAAGTGAAATGATTTATTAGCAATTTGTTGTCACGGATACTCTGGTTAAAAAAACAAAACAACAAAAGAAACCCGGTTAAAAAAGAACAACTGAGTTGGACAGTAAAAAATCAAAAATACATGTGAAAAAAGGTCACCGTTTCTTAAAAGGAAAAAACAAAGGGTCTAAAATATAAATTTAAATTCAAAGACAAATTTTTTTTTATAAGATTTATTCATTATATTATTATATTAAATATCTTGAAGAATGCCGATATTATTTTTTTTTTCAAGAAATCGTAGGTCATTTTTTCTCTCTCTTTATATATTTTTAGGCGATAATATTAAATAAATATTAAACACATATACTTAGTCTCACATACTATATAGTGTGATCGAAATGGGAAGTGATTTTTATATTTTTTAATTGTAGATAACCTAGGTAAATTTGCTAAAAAAAACAGTATGAGTTGCCTTTTTTCCACAGTAATATTAGATCTTACACATTATAAATAAAAATATTGAAATTTATTTTCAAAAAATAAATATAAATTTTTTGTGTGCTATAATTACTTATTTGCCGTTAAAAAAGAACAGTGTAGTTGAAACGGAAAGTGCCTTATATATTTTTTAATTGTAGATAATCTAGGCAAATTTGTTTACCTTTTGTTTTATTGAGTTGTATTTTTTCTCGGGTAATATTAGATCTTAAATATTAAAAATTCAACTTTTTGATTTTTTTTAAGAAATAAACTTTAACAAAAGAGCACAAAATTAAAATTCAAAGCTAAATTTTTTTTTTATAAGATTTATTCATCATATTATTATATGAAATTTATTTAAGAATGCTGATATTAATTTTGTTAATAAAAAAAATCCGAGGTCAATTTTTTATCTATTTATATACTTTTAGGCGATAATATGCAATAAATATTAAAACATATAATAATGACTTGTTTGCCGTTTAAAAGGAACAGTGTAATCGAGACAAAAGTGACTTGTATCGTTTTTTGATTGTAGATAACTTAGGTAAATTTGTTTATTTGTTGTTCTTGAGTTGTCTTTCATCTCTAGTAATATTAGATATAAAATGACTATTGCTATTATTGCAAAAACAATTAAAATTATTAAATTATCCCGGAAAAAAAAACACTCATAAACATTAACAAAAGAGTAAGCAAGAAAAAGAATATATTATTATTATTATTATTATTATTATTATTATTATTATTATTATTATTATTACTACTACTATTATTAGTATTATTATTCTTATTCTTATTCTTATTCTTATTATTATTATTATTATTATTATTATGTTAATAATGGAAAATAAAACACATATTATTATTATTATTATTATTATTATTATTATTATTATTATTATTATTATTATTACTATTATTATTATTATTATTATTATTATTATTATTATTATTATTATTATTATTATTATTATTACTACTATTATTATTATTATTATTATTATTATTCTTATTATTATTATTATTATTATTATTATTATTATTATTATTATTATGTTAATAATGGAAAATAAAACACATATTATTATTATTATTATTATTATTATTATTATTATTCTTAGTATTCTTATTATTATTATTATTATTATTATTATTATTATTATTATTATTATTATTATTATTATTATTATTATTATTATTATGTCAATAATGGAAAATAAAACACAAATATCAATTTATCAAGGGATGAAAATAAAAAATTAAAACTATAAGGGCCAAAATGAAAATTCAATATATTATCAATTTCAATCAAAGGATCCAATTGAAGAAATCGAAACTTATGTACTGTATTTATTGAATAATTTAAACCGAATCCGAAAATTAAAAGAAGGAGGATCGAACTGAAACATTGACATCCAATCAATTGCAATCGGAGGACTCAATTGAACTAAAGCAAAACTTATGCAACCAAAATCAGGACAAAAAACAAAATCAAAAGTCAAGGGACTGAAGTAAAAATGTGCACAAATTGGGGGACTCTCCTGCACTTTGACGTGCAGGAGAGAGAGAGAAATGTGGCCGGCTGGTTTAACCGGTCCCCGGCGCGTACACTGGAATTGTTATGGTGAACGCGCCACCGCGGGAGGAAGAAGACGCCCAGGCGAACCGCTCTGTCCGTCGGAATCTCGTCTCCGTCCACCGTATGACGCCGCACGCGCCACCTAAACAGGGCGTGGGGCATGAAACCGGTAGGCGCGTGTTACGCACGCACTGACAATTACCGGGAAAAAAATAAAAAAAGTTGGGCAATTACCGGACAGCCCCTGGACCGAAATCAATGTTTTTGTCTTATTCGGGCCCATAACCGTAATTAGCCATTTTAAATATATTAAAAAAAGCAAAAACTGCGGCGGACCGGACCGGACCGGTCCGGTCCGCACGCGTGCAATGACAGGAATGACCCTGAGCCTCAACGCTTTTTACCCGCAGCCCGACCGCTTTTTTGTCTTATTACCGGGGCTGAAATCGTCTGAGCACTGTTCATTTAAGAGAAAAAAAAAAAGGCAGACGAACAGCCGCGATGCACAAACGTCAAATGTCCAGTCCACAGTCGATCTGAGTCTAGCGCTACAGTACCCACCCCGAGCTGTTTAGCTCTTTTGTTAATGTGGGATGACAATTCAATAACTCCTATTTGCTAACCAATTACGTAGAAGGTAATGAAATGATTAAGTTTTATAAAGAAAAACATTTCTCATTTTTCCTTTGTTAACATTTTCTTATGTAATTTCAAATCTATAAATTTATATTAGAAATGGAAATAAAATAGTATGTGATTATAGATATAATTAAATATATTTTAGTAATTTTAAAATTAAACTTGGCTCAACAGACCTTATCGCACTCTCACTTGACTTTCCCTCACCCAAACCAAAGATAGGACTCCTGGAGGAAGAAGGTATGGTTTAGAATCAAACACGTTGAGATGGTGACCTATGCTTTAATTTTCTAACACGGCATCCACAACAAGCAAGAGCTATAAATCTCCTTGCTCCCTTTCCTTTGTATGTTATCTTTGATTACTATTGCATTGCTTATTCTTTCTCTGAAACAATATTGCTTTTCCGATTGCTGCAATTTGATCATTAAAGTCAAATGCTTGTATTTCGAAAGAAGACAATATTGTATTTCGAAATATTTGATTACTGTTTTCTTATCTAACAAACTATGCAGACTATCTATTTATATTAAAGGAAATACTTGTGTGTGCATACACATACGTATGCACACTACACTCTATCATCCCCCCTCAACCTCTGGCTTGAAGAAACCAAGCATGAGGTTGTTACAATGCATATGAAATAAAGGAGAACTTAAACCCTTTGTAAGGATATCTGCAAATTGTTCCTGAGAAGACACAAACTGAACAATAAGCTGATTAGCAGCAACTCTTTCACGCACGAAATGGACATCGATCTCTATGTGCTTGGTGCGTTGGTGATTGACAGGGTTGAAGGAGAGGGCAATGGCTGAGAGATTATCACAAAACAGCACAGGAGGCTGTGTGACAGGGACACCGAGAAACACCAACAATTGCTTCAGCCAATCAAGCTCAGCTGAGGTAGAAGATAAAGCCCTGTATTCAGCCTCTGTGGAAGACCTGGAGACGGTTTGCTGCTTCTTCGATGACCAAGAAATTGGGTTAGAACCCAGAAAAATCACTTGACCTGTTGTTGATCGACGATCGTTTGGGTCCCCAGCCCAGTCAGCATCACTGAAGGCAGTGATGTCCAAGGATCCCTTCGTGTAACTCAAGCCATAGCTCAAAGTACCCTTAAGATACCTTAGGATTCTTTTAACAGCAGTGTAATGTTCAACCATAGGTTGCTGCATGAATTGGCATACCTGGTGGACAGAAAATGCAACATCTGGCCGAGTAAAGGTAAGGTATTGCAAGGCTCCCACAATGCTTCTATAAAGAGAAGGTTTATCAAACAACACCCCATCATCTTTGAGCAACCTTTGGTAGGGAAGGCAGGGAGTTGCACACGGCTTTGCAGTCAACATGTCAGTTTTGCTGAGCAAGTCTTGTATATATTGAGATTGGGACAAAATCAAACCAGTAGAAGTAGTGCTAATCTGAACCCCCAAGAAATAATGCAAACAACCCAAATCTTTTACCTCAAATTCAGCAGTAAGAGCATGAATAACCTCCCCAATAGCAGACTGATCACAACCCGTAATGATGATATCATCAACATACACCAACAACACAACAATACCAGCAGCAAGTGATTTAACAAACAATGATGAATCTGAATATGTATGCTTAAAACCCAACGATGGCAGAAATGAAGTAAACCTCTCATTCCAGGCACGTGGTGCCTGTTTAAGTCCATAAAGAGACTTATTAAGCTTGCACACCAACTCAGGAAATCTGTCATCAACAAAGCCTGGAGGTTGTGCCATAAACACCTCTTCTTGTAAGACACCATGCAAAAATGCATTCTTAATGTCAAGTTGTCGCAATGTCCAACCATAGGTGGCAGCAAGAGCTAAAACAAGTCTTACAGTAGTAGGTTTAACTACGGGGCTAAATGTCTCACCATAATCAAGTCCAGGTTCTTGACTGAACCCTTGTGCCACTAACCTGGCCTTATGTCTCGCAACTGAACCATCAGAGTTTTTCTTCAGCTTAAACACCCACTTGCACCCAACCAAGTTCTTGTGAGGTGGAAGAGAAACCAAGCACCAAGTATCCTGGGATTTGAGGGCATCAATCTCTTCCTGCATAGCTTGATGCCAAACAGGAATGCGCATAGCAACCTTGAAACCTGAAGGCTCAAGTAGAGACAAGTCAGCAGGGGAAGATAGTGTGGCTGCCAGAAAACAAACCTTTTTCTTAGAAATCCCACTCTTGCTGCGAGTTTGCATTGGATGGAGATTAATTGGTGGTACATGGAAGTCCACTGGAATGACCTCGGGACAAAAAATTGCAGCAGATTGGTCATGAGATGCCGTGGCATTTGCAGGATTGGACTGAGGTTCCACAGTGGGGGATAATGAAGGCAAAGTCGCAGATGCAATGGACCCCGAGGATGATGAACTTGAAGACTGAGGACTGGGATGACAAGGCATAGAAGTGGGCATGACAGCAACATTATTTGGAGACATGACAGGCATAATTGATGGTGGAATATTGGAAGAAGAAATCCCAGAATTAGAAGCTATATTAGCAAAAGGAAAGACAAGTTCATTGAAAATAACATGCCTGCTAATATAGATGCGTTTGCTAAGAGTATCAAAACAAACATAGCCTTTATAATTAGCTGCATACCCCAAGAAGACACACATGGCAGTCTTAGGTTGTAACTTGTTAATATGATAAGGACGCAATAATGGAAAACAAGCACAACCAAAGATTCGCAGATGACTAATAACTGGAATTGTGTTGAATAATATTTCAAAGGGTGATTTGTTATTCAAGACAATGGAAGGCATTCGGTTAATAAGGTAAACTGCCGTGTGTATAGCATAAGACCAGAAAATGGAAGACATTTTTGCATGATGAAGTAAAGTGATAGTTGTTTCAACAAGATGACGATGTTTGCGTTCAGCAAGACCGTTTTGTTCAGGTGTGTAAGGGCATGATTTTTGATGTATAATCCCTTTAGCAGTGAGAAACAATTGAAGAGATTTACTAATGTATTCACCACCTCCATCACTTTGTAGAATTTTAATGGAACAAGAGAATTGAGTTTGAACAAGGTGATAGAAGCCAATAAACACAGAACAAACATCACTTTTATTGAATAAAGGAAATAGCCAACAATAGCGAGTACATTCATCAATAAAGGTCACATAATAGCGATAGCCATCAATAGACTTACAAGGAGAGGGTCCCCATACATCACTATGAATAGTTTGAAAGGGAATTACAGACTTAGTATTACTAGAAGGAAATGGAAGTTTAGTAAATTTGCCATGAAGACAACTATGACATAAGCTAGAATTAGAATCAACAGGACATGTAACTGCAGCCTTGTTTAACATCAAGGTGACTATTTTATTAGTGGGATGTCCTAACCTACTGTGCCATGTAGAAGATTGAACGAATTGACCCAAATAAGCTTGATGGTGGGAGTGAAGAGTAGACAAACCAGAACCAGATTTTGGAACAAAAGACAAAGGGTAGAGTCCATTACTGCTGCAGCCTTTGTAGATTATCCTCCCTGTGGCCTTGTCCTGAATCCAAAAACAAAATGCATCAAAGATTAGACGATAATTATTGTCCAAGCATAATCTATGCACTGATAAAAGATTCTGTGTCAATTGTGGAACACATAAAACTGATTTCAATGGAATGGACACTGAATTGGTAGGAATCACAGAACTACCAACATGAGATACCCACAAACCTTCTCCATTTGCAGTTTGCACCGAATCATTCACAGGAAAATGAGATGCTAGAGTCAAATTTTGCAAAGCAGAGGTCATGTGATTTGTAGCCCCGGTATCAGCCAACCAAACCTGAGATGAAGATGGATTAGAGTGTGCCACTGTATGCATAGCCTGCATGTCATGAGAACTACCCCCACTGGACTGAGTTGGAATGGCAGGAGGAGTAGTGGATCCACTGAAATTGGGTCCTCTATCATTGTAGAAACAAAACCACGTAGTGTGATTTGTTCGACCACAAATGTTGCAACTGTGCCTTTCATCCCTTCGAAAATTACACACAGGAGCAAGGTGACCTTCACGATTGCACAGCTGACACACTTGCATACTGGAAACTGAAGCATACGGAGGAGAAGACCCAAGCATACGAGGTGTAACCTGCTGCTGAAATGGTGATTGATTGAATGGTTTGACAGGATATTGAGGTCTGTCATTCATACCTCGGAACCCTTGATTAAACCTTCCTTTACCTCTACCTCTGTTAAATTGCTTGTATCCCCCATTAGAATAGGAATTATACCCAGGTGATCCATTATGTGATTGACCAAATGTAGGAGATGACATAGCAGATTTAGTATGCATAGCAGTAAAATATGAAGGAATTGCAGGATTAATTGTGTCCACAATTTTCTCTTCAGCAAGCAACTGTGTTCTAAACTCCTTTAAAGAAATAACACTCTCTCGGCCTCTAATGACACACCGAAAGGTGTTGTATTCAGAGGGAAGGCCATTAAGTGCTAAAATAACAATATCTTCATCAGGAAAATGGACACCCGCAGCAGTCAAATAGTCTCTAGCTTCCTTAATCTTAAGCAAATACTGACTAATAGTATCACCCCCTTTCCTAATATTCTGAAGATTTGATTTCATCTGAAAAATACTTGTTTGGGAAACAATTGAAAACTGCTCAATTAATCTATTCCACAAATCACGGGAGCTAGTACTCCCAATAGCACAAGACATAGCAATCGAAGATAAAGTGGCAGTGATGAGCTGCATAAGGGCTCTATCATGTAATTTCCATACCAACACATCATCATTATCAACTGAGGAAGAAGAAGAAGGAGAGTTATGTGTACCACATTCATCGACGGTGACAGACGATGGGCAGAGATGAGTGCCATCGACAAACCCAATAATGTCGTTGCTCTCAAGTAGAAGACGCATCTGAAAATGCCAATTGAGAAAATTCGTATCATCAAGCTTGACGTTCACAGAGGTGGAAACTGTAGAAATTAGGGCTGTAATTGGGGATTGTAAAATCTGGAGTTGAGCTGCAGTAACCATGGCTGCAGTATTAGGAATTTGTAAATGTCTGTAATTAACTTCTTGAATGGCTCAGTAACAGTATTGAAAGAGGAAATTTCTCTGACGATTTGAATCGTTGAATTTAAGTGAATAATTTGCGGAAGCAATGAATTTGAATGGTCTGCGTGAGCATTTCTAGCTCTGATACCATGTGAGGATTATCTTACTGAACCAAAGGAAGAAGACGATGCAGAGAGAAAGAGAGGGAAAATATTGTATTTCGAAATATTTGATTACTGTTTTCTTATCTAACAAACTATGCAGACTATCTATTTATATTAAAGGAAATACTTGTGTGTGCATACACATACGTATGCACACTACACTCTATCATTTACAAGTCTATTTATAGATTATTTTGAGTTTTATTATTTGCTCAGATCACTTTCAATTGTTCTTTATTTCTCATTGCTAAATAATGGAAGTGTTCAACAATGACAAATATTATCAACCCCTTTGTTTATTAATTGACAAGAGTTTCTGCAGTTTCCATGACAGAGCCAGAGTCGTCTTGCTCTAGACCAAAGGGGGCCTACGATGTATTTCTGAGTTTTAGAGGAGAAGATAATCGCAAGAGTTTTACAGATCATCTATATACTGCCTTAGTTCAAGCAGGAGTCCACACTTTTCTAGATGAAAATGAACTTCCTAGAGGTGAAGAAATTTCCAAACATCTCCTCAAGGCAATTCAAGAGTCGAAGATATCCATAGTGATCTTCTCAAAAGGATATGCTTCGACTAGATGGTGTCTTAATGAACTTGTAGAGATTCTTGAATGCAAAAATAGGAAAACTGGCCAGATTGTTCTACCTATATTCTATGACATTGATCCTTCAGATGTGAGAAAGCAGATTGGTAGTTTTGCAAAAGCATTTGATAACAATGAAGAATGTTTCAAAGAGAAGGTGAAGGAGTGGAGAAAAGCTCTTGAGGAAGCCGGAAATCTCTCTGGATGGAATCTCAACGATATGGAAAATCGGTATGCCTTTTTTTTTCTCTAAGATTCACTTTATGGAGTGATTGTATGTACTTTAGAGTAATTTTACCATGTGATACAATAATTTTTTTTTTAGCATATATACTTAATTGTCTCTCTATTAAGGTCTTGCTTTTGTCGATGAGCAGGCACGAATCAAAATTAATCCAAGCCATCATCAAGGATGTGTTGAACAAATTGGATCCCAAGTACATAAATGTTGCTACTAACCTGGTAGGTATTGATCGCCTTGTCCAAACTATTAGTGACTTCCTCAGTACATCAACAGATGAGGTTTGCATGGTGGGCATACACGGGATGCCAGGAATAGGAAAGACGACGATAGCAAAAGTTGTTTTTAATCAACTCTGCTATGGATTCGAGGGTAGCTGTTTTCTTCCGAATATCAATGAAACATCAGAACAACTGAATGGGCTTGCTCATTTACAAGAACAACTTCTTCATGATATCTTAAAACAAAATGTTGCCACTATCAATAATGCTGATAGAGGAATGGTTCTGATCAAAGAACGACTTTGTCACAAAAGAGTAATTGTTGTTGTTGATGATGTGGCTCAGCAATACCAACTAAATGCTTTGGTGGGAGAGCGAAGCTGGTTTGGTCCGGGAAGTAGAGTTATAATTACAACCAAAGATGAACGCTTGATTCTTAAAGTGGATCAAAAATTTAAGGTTGAAGAATTGAAACGAGATGCGTCCCTTCAGCTTTTTAGTTGGCATGCCTTGAGGGACAACAAGCCATCAAAAGATTATGTTGAGCTTTCGAATGATGTAGTTGATTACTGTGGAGGGATTCCTTTAGCCCTTGAGGTTTTAGGTTCTAGTTTGTCTGCAAAAAACAAATCTAGATGGAAATGTGTGATCGACAAATTGAGAATCATTCCAAACCATGATATTCAGGAAAAACTTCGAATATGTTTTGACAATTTGGATGACCATAAGCTACAAAAAACATTTCTTGATCTTGCATGCTTTTTTATTGGTAGAAATAAAGAATATGTATCACATGTACTGGAAGCTCGATGTGGTTACAATCCAGAAGATGATTTGGGAACTCTCGGTGAAAGGTCTCTGATTAAAGTTAATGCTTTTGGAGAGATAAGCATGCATAATCTATTACGAGACATGGGAAGGGAGATCATTCACAAAGAGTCACCTGACCACCCTGGAAAACACAGCCGAATTTGGCAACGTGAGGATGCATGGAATGTACTCAGCAAGCAGATGGTAATAACCAAATGCATACACAAAGGCACAATCATGCACGTATATCTCTATTTTAAACTTATTGCATATAATTACTTTGAAACTCTATTGATTTTTGTTTGATTTTCAGGGAACAGAAGTTGTGGAGGGTTTAGCGCTTGATGTGAGAGCATCAGAAAATAAATTACTAAGCACAGGATCATTCACAAAGATGAGATGCTTGAAGTTACTCCAAATCAATGGAGTAAATCTCTCTGGACCCTTCAAACTACTTTCAGAAGAGTTGATATGGATTTGTTGGCTTGAATGTCCTTTGAAATCTTTTCCATCTGATTTGATGGTGGACAACCTAGTTGTTCTTGAGATGCAGTACAGTAACATCAAAGAATTATGGAAGGAGAAAAAGGTACGAAACATACTACAATCCTCCAAAAATTTTCCTTGATGTAATTTATACTCATAAGTTGCAAACTTTAATGATTACTTTTTCGTTATTTTCCTTACTGCTCTTACAGATTCTCAACAAACTAAAAATCCTGAATCTCAGTTATTCAAAGCACCTTGTTAAAACACCAAACTTGCACAGTACAAGTCTAGAGAAACTCCTGCTGGAAGGTTGCTTGAATCTAGTCGAGGTGCATCAATCTCTTGGACAATTAAAGAGCCTTATTTTTTTAAATCTAAAGGGATGTCGGAGGCTAAAGGCTCTTCCCCAAAGCATTTGTGATATAAGGTCTCTTGAGATTTTGAATATTTCCGAGTGTTCACAACTTGAGAAATTGCCGGAGCACATGGGTGGTATTGAATCCTTAATCGAGCTGCTAGCAAATGGAATTAACAACGAGCAATTTCTCGCTTCAATTGAACATTTAAAGTATCTAAGGAAGTTGTCATTGTGTGGATACAATTTCAATGCGGAATCACCATCTTCTACATCTTGGACTTCACCAATTTCATCATTGATTTCAGCAAGTCTTTTAGATTGGAAGGCTTTGGTGCCAACTTGTTTCACTAGTTGGAGATTATTGACAAAACTAAGACTTGATTATTATGGTTTGTCTGAACGCACTAGTAATTGTGTTGATCTTGGTGGTTTGGTTGCTCTCGAGGAATTGAATCTATCAGGAAACAATTTCTTCAGTCTGCCTTCAAGCATCAACGTCCTTCCTAAGCTTCAGATTTTGAGAGTTTCACATTGCAGGAATCTTGTATCAATCTCAGAGCTTCCCTCAAATTTAAAATTCTTAGAAGCATTCGGCTGCAAATCAATGGAGAGAGTGAGACTGCCAATCCAATCAAAAAATAACTCAAATCTGTCTCTACATAGGTGTCCAAGTAATCATGGATGGATTATATCTTCTGATACAGCCTGCGATTTATCAAATAATAATAAGAGTCTTGTTGAGGTACACTATCATTCTCTCTTGCACACAAATAAACACACAATTGGCACATGCTATATAGAATTAATTCATATTCATATATATTGATTATTGTTTAAAATGTGAGCACTGATCTTTGAAATGTAAATATACACAGGCATCTTACAATCGTTGTTATGGATATCATATTCGAAGCATCGATGCCAAAGTGTTTTTTAAGTATCCAACTGGGTTCAACTACGTTGCAGAAGGATGTTCATTATCATTTCATCTACCTCAAGTATTCCAAGGGTTGGTTTTTTGGGCTTTCAGTACAAGGATGTTTTTTAGTAGTAGTCATACAATCAAAGCTATTATAAGAAAAAAGAGCAATGGTATGCAATTGTTTGAAGCTAGACTAGTAGTAGGACTCTATTGTCCTCTTAGTTGGGTAAGTTACGTAAGTTTAAGTGAGTTGGCAATGGAAGAATATTGTCGACACGAAGAGTTGGAATTGTATGTGAATTTGGGGAGCGAAGACATTAATGTGAAACAATGTGGGATCCATATAATAGCGGATTTGGATTCATTCGAAGCAATAGAGTGGGATCCCGACATTGAAAGTGATAATGTGATGCCTTCACTAACAAGTCATCTCCTTTATCATCCCCTTTATGGTTCCATATCATTTACTACAATTGAGAAGTGGAAAGCCATTTTAATCAGGAGGAAGGTTTTACTACAACAGTAAATTTATCCATTTTCTTAGTACTAGCCTAGAGCTACGTAGAACTATGGATCATTATATATCACATCTGGGCCCTGGTTTTGGCCAATTTAAGAGGAGGAAACTTTAACCTCAACTCAATTAGTTGAGAGATTTCTTTGTGAAATTTCTATATTTCATGCCTTCTTAGTTATGATATTATCACCTTGTTGTATAAAGTTAATTAATCAAGCATGTTGTTTTTGAGTTAAATGTCAACTACTCACAATTTGTTTCTTGACGAATTGAAGCGATTGTGTAATTATCTATATATTTCTGGAACATGTAAAAACAAAATAAAACACAAAAATAATGTGTGAGGGAAACTCATTTCTTGTCTTTGGAAATCTAATTTGTCTTATGAGCTAAGTCTAAATAGGATAAAAAAAATTAATTCTAGTTAGGTTTGATATTTAAATGCACAACGTGGAAATTTACTTTATTATTTAATTGATATGAGTTGTTTTTTCTTCAGTTACTAAATTTCTGGAAATTCAATTAATGAATTACTAATATGGAAAGATCAATTAAGGTTGAAAGGAAACACAAGATTGAAAATGAAGGCTGATGGAGTAAAACTCAAGAGTCTAATCCATTGATGAGAAAAAAGAACGCTTTTCGATTTGCCAACTCCTCTGCTTCATTCATAATAAATCTGATCTTATATTTTACTCAAAAAATGCAATAATATTTCTTTTTCTTTAAAACTAGATTATTGTTAACGATCCAAACATACCAAACTATATAAAACAAGAACAAACACCAAACCCTATTTTCATAGATCCGTAAATCATACCCTAAAAAGCTTATAATAATAGCTTTGATTGTATCACTACTTCTAAAAAGCTTATAATAATAGCTTTGATTGTATCACTACTTCTAAAAAGCATCCCCTGGAATACTGAAATGATCATCCTTCTTCTAATGGAGTAGCTGAACCCCTTTGGCAACTTATTATAATAGATCCCCATAACCAATTTGGCGTTATAAATTTTTATTGTTATATAATTGTTACATGTACAATTATATAATTTTATTATGAACAAGGGGTGGGGAAAATACAAAAAAACCATGTTCTCTGACGATTCCTCTACACCTCTCACTCAACTTTTTGGGGTTAATTTTCCATCGTACAAAGCAAAGACACTGTTAACTGTGGTCACTTCTAGTTAATTTTGTAATTATAATGTGTAATGCAACAATGAAAAAAGCTCAGCCAAGAAGTGGTTGTAACTGTTCCAATAAACAGTATCTCTTGATGTACAAAAAATACATAAGGATTCTGTCCTTAATCCTCATCGTTTTTTCTCTATTTTTGGACTTTATTAAAAATGGGGTACATGATCAATCATTTAATCCTTTGCAGATAATAAAGTAATCTGTTACTAAGAAAATGATTTTTGGATTGTGCAATCATACTTTATTTTTGTATTTTAAATTTCATTTGGGTGTGTAGTTTGAAGAGTTATTAAATTGATATTTTTTAAAATAATTTTAACATGTTAATATTAAAAATAAAAATATCTTAATACCAAACCCATTCCATATGTACGGCTTATAATACAAGTAGCCAGTCCAAAAAACCAACTGTAAGAAACGTGAAGGCCTGCATGAATAGACCCATCAATGCCTAAAACATGTGATCGTATATGAGAATGAAGATGTTAAATCCTTTTCTGCTAAACCAAATCTCACTCGAGTTAAATGAAACCAATCTAATCAAGAGTTATCCTGCTAATTAACTCAAGTTTAGCCAGATAAATATTCGAAATAATTTAAAATAACTCTGTTCAAGTTCTAGATATGTGGATTTTGGCAAGATTTAATCATTGTCCAGTTATATTAACTAATTTGAGCTTACCAATCTTAACAAATAAAGAAGTGTTAGCAGAAATTTAACTGAAGAGTACGGAATCCCAAAACAAGATCATGCTAAGGTGATTCACAAGTAATAAGTAGTTGTATTGTAGACTTTCAAATTGAAGAGTATATCTTGAGTAAGAATCCGTTCCATGAAAAGGATCTGATCAGATGTAAATTCGATTTGCTGATCAGAAAAGTAAACAGGGCATGTGATTCTCAGAACCAAACAGAATTGTCACACAAATTGGAGGCACGATGAAGATACTATCATATTGAATATCCAAGGGTCCTGTATCGGCAGTTCAGACTTCTACAGAACCTAGATTCAAAAGAGTCAATGTTCACTGCAAAAGAGTAAAATTGAATTAACCAGTAGGGTTTACGTTCATCATTCATGATTTATGTTAAAAAAGTTTCCAACTCCAATGTACTCTCACAGTAATTATATTCAATCACATTCAGAAAAAGTACTTTCTAACAGTAACAATCCCTCCACAGAAGTTGGATGCACAAAGACATTAAGAAGTTGCATTCCAGAAACTGAAACGATGAAAATTAAGAACCCTATATGATGTTAGCCTATAGGAAACCCAAGAAACCAGAAACCCAAGAAAGTTTATTTCTTAGCTAAATTCCTCATCTGGGTTCCTTTCATTTCAATTTAATTTCCAATAAAATGTCAGTTAAACACTAAACTTCACTAAAGACAGTTTCGTTAGCCACTTTCTTAGGAAACAAACAGAGCATAACATAAGAAAGAACACAAACTGTAGAAAGAAAGAGAAGTGGAAAATACCAAGTTTAGCCTAGAAATCATTAGAGGAGGAACTGGAACCAGAAGAGCATTCAGCAATCTCCATGATTTTTCCTTCAATGGTGTATTATCTAAAACTCAAAAGAATGAGAGGAGTTTCTCTTTGAGAGAATTTTAATTGTTGGTTCTCGGAGGTTTTAAAGAGACAGAAGACAAGGAAAGAGCGTCCATTGGAGGGAGATGTGTCTATTAAGTTCAATATGGAGGGTTTTTTTTCTTAGAACCATTATAGATAAACACTGACATTGTTAAACTCCTCTAGAGAAGATATACTCATAAGGCAAACTCGTTAACACAATTTTTTAATGTTATTTTGCAGTCAAACTTTCTCTCTTTTTCTCATCTATACTTGGATATATTGGCCTAGTATAGGTATTTCAGATTCCTGTGCAAATGTCATTTACACATTTTCTTCTGGGAAAAAAAATTCCTTTGGTTTATTGTAAGCTGGGAAACAACTTCTGTCACTTTTCAAAATTATGAGTTTTCTGCCTCATTGCTCTGAAACCATTGCTACTTAATACAGCCCTATCATCATTTGATTTTGTGGATTTTCAGGCGAAACGTTTTGTGACCAGAGGTATTGCGCCAACATCATGGACTGGTAATAATTCCTGAAGCAGATGCCGCCTTCGTTAACGCTGTTATAAAAGTCAGAAACTGAAATCGGGATCTTCAAGTAGATATTAGATTTGGATGATCCTTTTAATAATGAATCTGCTATCACCAATTAAAAAAGCCCATATAATTATCGATACTCTGTTATCCGTGTGCCGACTTCTGTTATAAAAGTCTTCTTCTGTACATCTGTGAGACTGCTCTTGTATGCTTTTACAGGAATTCCAGTATACACCAAACTCCAATATTCTTTGGAGCAAAAGAAATTCTTCATGAGCATGCTCTAATGATCATAGTGTCATCAAACTTTGTTAATTCAATGCTCCCCTTCTTCAATTCTCTTACATGAGACAACCAGGCAGGACATCCCTTTCTAATCAATTTTCCGGCCGTCATGACCGAGATTATAGAATTTGGAATCACCTTCCTCTCTCCCCTGAATACTACCATTTTTCCACTCACATCTTGGAGGTTTACAGTCTTTGTGAAACAATCCACTTGTGCTCTATGTCTACTCAACCAATCCATTCCCAGTATTAAGTCAAAATCATCTAATGCTAAAGGCATGAGGTCTGCCGTTAGCTCTACCCCCTCAATATTTAGTATCACTCCCTTGTATACCTCATCAATGTTTGTATTTTTCCCCAAAGGTGTACTAACTACCATTCCCACATCCAATCTACTTGGTAACACATTTAAATTTTTAATAATTCGGTGGGCCACAAAAGAATGACTAGCCCCAGGATCAATTAAAGCATACACTTGTATTAAACTCAATTGTAGTGTACCTGCTACAACATCTGGCATTGCCCCCACATCTTCCTGGGTCATGTGGTATATTCTGCCACGAGTCCTTTCCTCCAGCAATCTGGGTCGGCCTTTAATGGCACTTGTCCCTGAGTGAGTGGGTCGTATAGGTCGATCAACCGTTAGTGACTGTTGTTGGCTTTGAGTAGCCATCCCCTGTCCCTGTACTCCTTTAGTAACTCTATGTGGACATTCCTTCTTTCTATGACCCATTTCCCCACAATGGAAACAACCTTTTCCCAAGTACTGGCAGTCCCTCCATCGATGCCCTTCCCCTCTACAAATATAACATCTCCCTGGTGCAGCTGAACAATCCCCGGGGTGTTTTTGATTACACCTCATGCATATCGGGTAGACAGGTCCTCTCTGCTCCATGGACCCCCCTGTAACACTTGCCCCTTGGCGGGTCTGACCTCCCACGGATCCCCCAGGATTAAATAGTCTAACTCCTCCTGAACTCCCACCATGAACAAAACTCCCCCCTTTTTTCGGTAATGGGCTGAATGATGACCCACTCTTTCCTTTTTTCGGAGGAGGGTTCCTCCCTATAGGGGGTGTGAAATCCCTTCTCTTGAATCCCGTGGTCTGACTCTGCTCACTTGTTGACCTGAGTGTGTCGTTCATTACCCTTTCTATTCCTTGAGCAGCTCGCACTAACTCTCGAACTGACTGAAACGGCATAGCCACCAAAATTAATTTTAGCTCCTGCCTGAGTCCATCCCGAAATCGTTCCACTCGATGATGCTCAGTGGGGAGATGAGTGTTTGCAAAGACAGATAAATCCTGGAACCTCCTTTCATAATCCAGGACGGTCATATTCCCCTGTTTCAAATTTAGAAACTCCTGCTCTTTCTCTTTTCGGTGCTGCCAGGAGTAATATCGTTCCTCAAATTCTTCTCGAAAGTTTATCCACTTCAATTCTTCACCTGCCCTTCTTTCTCTGATGGTCTCCCACCAAGAGTGGGCACTCTCTGTTAACAGCTGGGTCACACAGTCTACCCAGGTTTCCTCCGGCACGTGCAACTGATCTATAACCCTTTCCACCTTCCTCAGCCAATGCCCTACTACTTCGGCGTCTTCTTCCCCTGAATAGGTCGTGCAACCCATTTCACGCATGTCTTTCACCCATTGAACCAGGGTGACTACTTTTTCTACCCGAGGAGTGGCATGGGATGTTCCTGCGGCCATCCCTGCTACTACTGCTTTGACCAATTGCTCGAGAAACACAGGGTCTAAATAGGAATTCGGGACGGCCGTCGATGTCACTGGCGGTGGCCTATCTTCCAATCCTTGACCACTCAGTGTTTTAGCCGGCGACACTTCTGCCCGAGAAGTAAAAGGTTCATTATGATGCCCCCCTGAATCTCCCTCCTCTAAATGGGTCGATGCCACAGATTGACGGGAGGCAGTATCCATTAATGGATCCCTTTCGGTTTCATTCCCAGAAAATGAGTCATACTCTCTTTCTTGCAAGGGGATGGGACAACCCTTGCGGTTTGCTGTGAACGAACCATCCTGAAACAATTTTTTTCAAAATCACATTAGTATTTCAATCCCTGAAACTGCAACCAAATGCTCTGATACCAACTGTAACAACCCCAATTTTTTTTTCTCCTATTTGTTTATTTGTTAATCTTTACCCCTATAAAAGGGTAGATGAAGCATGAAATTTTTTTTTTCTCTCGCCGAAATTTCTAACGAAATTTCAGCAAAGTCTCCCCTATATCGGGAGATCCCAAGTTATCAATAACACAACCTGCACACAATTTGGATCACAGCTCACCCATAATCACATTCATGTTTAATACAATTAACTGCATAATTCATTTCAGAATATGCTCAAGACCATATTCATTCTCAAACTTCATCTTACATCACACGCATAAGATAAAAATTAAAAAGCCAGTTCGCGATTTCACATATATACATATACATAGAACATAACATAGTTTAATATTCTAAGATAATCTAGTACTTTCTAATATCCGGAGCATAGGTGGATACATTTAATATTCCATAAACAAAATTTACAAGAATACTATTCTATACAATTTACATGTTCTTCTACATATCAAAATTTCACCATAACTCCCTAAGTTCCTAACTTATACAAAAAGGAATTAAGGTTTAAAATCTATTCCTGACGAGAATGGGAAGAACCTGCAAAATATAGATTTTCCACATAAGTAAAACAATTTAGTAAATACTAGCAATTTACAGAAAAATTTATACAATATATCCATCAATCTACTTAGATCATATGAGATTTTAAATACAACCATATACACCATTTTTTTTTTTTTAGATTATATAAAAGAAAATTTATTTCTTTTAACTGCTTCGCTTTCATCTCAGAAAGCTTATCAAGTCTATTAATTTTGCCGATATCGACTTCACCTGCCGATATCATTAACTATTCTGAAACCGAATAGCTAATCAAGTTTATAAATCATGTCGATATCGTCTTCACCCGCCGATATCATTAACTATTCTGAAATCGAATAGTTAATCAAGTTTATAAATTATGCCGATATCGACGTCACCCGCCGATATCATTAACTATTCTGAAACCGAATAGCTAATCAATTTTATAAATCATGTCGATATCGACGTCACCCGCCGATATCATTAACTATTCTGAAACCGAATAGCTAATCAAGTTTATAAATCATGCCGATATTGACGTCACCTGCCGATATCATTAACTATTCCAAAATTGAATAGTTAATCAAGTTTATACATTATGCCGATATCGACGTCACCCGCCGATATCAACCAGCTTGTTTCTTTCTACACACACATATATATCTATTTTTCCATCCCCTAACCTTTCCTTTACCCGTTTTCTTTTCCTCATCAATAAGCACCAAATTATAACTTATAGTTCAATAACTAGTAAAGAAAATAATTATTAGATAAAGCGAATATAGGTACCAAGTACCTACCTGCTGTGAATGTTCGACTTGCGTTACCCTGTTGTTGTTGTTGTAGCCCTTCACCCGCAGTTCTTCCTGAAACCACAAATACCCGCCATTTTTTTTTTTATATTAATCCACATATCCCACACAACAACAATAAAAATGGTAATAATATTCATTTCCCTTTTACCAATTCTTTTCTTTCTCACTTATATTCCTCATTATCATCCTTTAATTTTTCAGCTCATTTATAGTCCAAATGGACATCATGAAATCAATTTCTTATCACCATTTATTCTCTTCTTTTATTTTCTGAAGATCAAGACACATTTTATGAAGGGAAAGGGACAATTTCTACCCTTAACATGATTAAATTTTTGATATTTTCTCAACTTGGCCGAAATTGTCAACACATGTGACAGCTTGACCTCTCCTCAGAGTTTTACCCATATATGGAGTTCCAGAACTCCAAATTAGACGAGGTTGGACTCGTTGGAAAGCTAACACTCACAGCTACAACTTCTATGAAGGTACCCTCCCTTAAATATGTATTTTTCAGGTCCAAAAGTCCCTCACAAAAAGGGCAACGAAACTGCCCAGTTTTGAAAAAAAAAGGAAAGTGTCTCCAATTCATCTTCAATCCTTGATTTCTCATCAATAACAGCCATGTCTTCCCTTTATTCATGAAATCCTACTCATTTATGCATTTTCCTAACATTTTGTGTTAAAAACCCTAATTCCCAATTCAAGAACAATCATGAACTTCTAATCAAATTGAAGTTAATTTCATAGAAATTGGAATTAGAACTCCTTACTTGGATAAAATCTAACAATTTTGGAAGAATCCTAGCCTTCTTCTCCTTGAAAATACCCAGCCACTCTTCTTCCTTTCTTCCCCAATTTCTTCACTTTCTTCTTGTTACTTCTCCACCCAATTTTGCTCTTCCACTTTAGAAATTCAAGGCTTGTATGGGTTTACAATTTTTTGGGTGTTTACTCTTGGTTTTTATGAGATGAATTTCGAAATTCTCCCTCCCCTCTTTCTTTTGTTGCAGCTGGAAATGGCTGAGAAGAGATGGGTATTTATAGTCCCATCTCTTCTTAATTCTATTTTGACCCCGTTTTTTTTTTTTTTTTTTTTTTTTTTTTTAAATCTCCTACCTCTATGTATACTTTATTCTCGGGTTTCACAGTATCATCCAAATCTGTGAACATCTCCTTCTTGCCACATATGTGATTGCTGCATCCCGAGTCCAAAAACCATAATTCTTTCTGTCAACTTCTCCGGTATCCATAAGCCATCAACAACATTTTTCACTAGTTTTTGTGTAGACACCTTTTGAATCCTTCCCCTTATTATGACATTCCCACTAAAAATATCCATGTTCATGACAATTGTTGTAACATTCGATGGTAGACTTGTAAAATCCATCTATCTTTTCCTTATCCTCTTCCTCTGAAATTGTTGGACATCATGTAAAATACATCTTGCCTGCATTGTTGGATATCATGACTAACCTTCAAAGGCTGCTCATTTTCTATGTGTCTCCCCATTCTTTTCTCGTGTACCATCAAGTTGCTTTGAAGTTCATCAATAAATAGGATGTCAAGATCATTTGACTCTTCAATGGAGCAATCCATATAATCATATTTAGTAGTCATGGAACTTACAATATTTTTTTTGACCACTATATCTTCCATTTTTTCCTCATGAATCTGCATCTTATTGGTTATGGTAAAAGTTCCTACAAAATACTCATTCATTGATCCCTTTCCTTCATATGCTTAATTTCAAACTCTTTGTGAAAAGCTTGTAAGTGTGCACATTTGACGCCTGTTGTGCCTTGGTATTTTTGCTTCAAAGAGTCCCAAATGTCTTTTGCGGTATGTTTCTTCAATATTGTCTCCAAGATTGAATTATCAATGGCCTAGAACAAATAATTCTTAGCCTCCAAGTCTTTTATCCTTTGATTAGTATTGGTCTTCTGTACATCGGTGAGATTGCTCTCGTATGCTCCTATAGGAATTCCAGTCTCTACCAAACCCCAATATTATTTAGAGAGAAAGAAATTCTCCATGATCATGCTCTAATGATCATAATGTCCATCAAACTTTGGAATTGCAGGTTGCACAAATCTACTTTCAGTTCTCATAGCGTCATTCTTGAATGATGAAATTAGTTTCCTTCAAGCCCTATGAGGAGACTCTGATACTAGATGTTGTGAACCTTATTTGAACAATCAAGAAATAAATGTAAATATAAATTTTCTTGGATGCTTAAATGCTGAGAAAATCTCAGTTATAAAATCAAAAAACTAATATGGCAATAAATAGGCTTATGACGTAGAACAACTTGCAACAGAGTTTGAAGAAGTGTTAGACAAGAAGATGAAGAAGAAGGAACGGTCATTAAATCACAAGCCAGCTGGCAGCAAGAAGATAAGGAATTAAAAAGCTGGATTCTCGGCTTGCAATATCTCCAAATCCCAGCGCATCAGTTTTTTATTTCTGCCATTACTTTATTTTCGTTTTTGCATTTTCCAATTAAGTGTGTTTTTCGTTATGCATTTATCTGCATTTATTTGTTTTCCGTTTTAGAATTATGGCATATTGTCTGCATTTATTTTGTTTTTATTTTCCCGTTTTAGAATATTGCAGAATCACTGCAATAACTTGTAATCTGCTCACGCCTATTTAAGAGCTGAAAACAGAGGACATCAGCAGAATATAAAATCTGAGTTTTTCTTCACAATAGTGTTTCTTTGTTTGTGATTTACGTTGGTAAATCATCTTTATTACTTCCGTTCTGCGTCAAGTGGTATCAGAGCAAGGGTTTGCCTTGTTTCAATGGCCAACAACAACGAAGGAGGAAGAGCTAATCCCCGTGACGCTGGTCGCAGGGACACAAATGCTGATCTGTGGGCAGCCATTGACGAACAAAGGCAAGCAATGGCAAGGATGGAAGCCATGATCCAGCAGCTGGTTAGGGGACCTTTGGCACCTGCCAATGAAGGTGCTCACAACCATCCAAGGGTGAAACCTCCCCCTAGAGTCGCTAGAAACAGACCTTATGTTGACGATAGTGACGACGACTCAGATGAAGAGGCAGCAGACGCACCTGAAATTCAGTTGCAGCGCCGAAAAAAACCTGAATACAGGGTACGAGCTGACATTCCTTTGTTCCATGGGAAATTGCAGATCGAAGAATTCCTGGACTAGATCTCCGAGGTTGAAAGGTTCTTTGATTTTACGGAGGTCGCGGAAGCGCGACAAGTGAAACTTGTCTCCTACAAACTAAGAAGTGGGGCTGCTGTGTGGTGGGAAAGGCTGCAGATGGACAGGAGACGCCAAGGCAAGGCACCCACACGGTCTTGGAGGAAGATGAAGCAGCTCATGATGGGTAGATTTCTACCCCCTGATTATGAGCAATTTCTTTTCCAAAGCCTGTAGAATTGTGTGCAGGGGAACAAGCCAATAGCAGATTATACCGAAGAGTGGTCTCGGTTGTCGGTTCGAAATGATTTGAATAAATCAGAAGCTCAACAGGTTTCCAGGTATTTGGGGGGCTTAAAACCATCCATTAGAGAGAGGATTGGGCTACAAGTAGTATGGACAGTTGATGAAGCACACAATAAGGCCCTGAAGGCAGAATTGATGGAGAAATCTGCCACCCGTTTTTCCCCTTTTCGTAACTCGGGCGAACCAACTTACAGAGGGAAATTCGCAGCAGCTGATGGCCAAAATCCTCCCAAGATAACCAACGACTAGACCCTACGAGGAGCAGCGTCCACTAGCAACCAGCCCGGAGGTCGCGCAGTCACAGCGACGAGAGAAGCCCCGCGAGCACCAAGTGCATATGTTAAACCAGGAGGGTTTAAATGCTATAGATGCGGGCAGCCAGGGCATAGGTCTAACGAGTGTCCAGCCAGGAGGCCCGTAAATTTGGTGGATGCTGGGATGGACGATGAAGACAATTATGTGGAAGAGGAATCCGGAATGGTGGAGCTGTTGGAAGGAGCCGAAGTGGCAGAAGAAGAAGGAGAGTTTGTGAATTGTGTTGTGCAACGTGTCCTATGCTCAACTAAGGTAGAAAATCCCTCACAATGTAATAACATATTTAAATCATGTTGCAGTGTGCAAGGCAAAGTTTGTGATTTAATTGTTGATACCGGCAGTTGTGAAAATTTTGTATCTAGAAGGCTAGTGGAACATTTAAAGTTGAGGGCCGAAAAACACCCAAAGCCCTATATGATTGGGTGGATTAAAAAGGGGCCTAAGGTTAGCGTGACCGAAGTATGCAAAGTTCCGATTTCGATTGGACAACATTACCAGGATGAAGTGACTTGTGACGTCGTCGACATGGATGCTAGTCACGTATTATTGGGCCGTCCTTGGCAATTTGATGTGGATGTGACGTATCGAGGGCGAGAGAATGTCTATGTCTTCAATTGGGAAGGCAGAAAAATCGCTATGGTGCCTAAGCGAAATTCAGGAGGGTTTGCGAATAAGGCTGCGGCGGAGGATCCCTCATTGCTCTCATTAGTCACCTCTTTTGCGGACTTGGAAGAGGAGGTGAAAGAAGCATGGGAGGTCCACGTGGTAGTCGTGCGGGCTCTGGTGGTAACAGAAAAGGGGGCTCGAGAGGAGGAGGTACCTAAAAGGGTACAATCTCTTTTGGGAGAATTTAGCGCATTGGTGTCGGAGGAATTACCAGATGATCTTCCTCCGTTGAGAGATATACAACACCAAATTGATTTGGTGCCGGGAGCAAGTTTACCAAATCTGCCGCACTATCGAATGAGTCCTAAAGAGAATCAGATTTTGCAGGGGAAAGTGGAAGAATTACTAAAGAAGGGGTTTATTCGTGAGAGCATGAGTCCATGCGCTGTTCCTGCATTACTAGTCCCGAAGAAAGACGGGAGTTGGAGGATGTGCGTTGACAGTCGCGCCATAAATCGGATAACAGTCAGATATAGCTTTCCGATCCCGCGACTAGATGACATGCTGGATATGTTGGAAGGGTCAAAATTATTCTCCAAAATTGATCTCCGCAGTGGGTACCATCAGATTCGAGTGAGGCCGGGTGATGAATGGAAGACAGCTTTTAAGACGAAGGATGGGCTCTACGAGTGGCTGGTGATGCCATTCGGGCTGTCAAACGCCCCTAGTACCTTTATGCGGCTCATGAATCAGGTATTACGGCCTTTTATTGGGAAAAATGTAGTCGTTTATTTTGACGACATACTAATTTACAGCCGCAGCGAAGATGAGCACATGAGTCACCTACGAGCCGTGTTGGGGGTATTATCCGAAAATAAGTTGTTTATCAACTTTAATAAGTGCAGTTGGCTGACCGAGATGTTATTATTCCTGGGGTATGTAGTCAGTTCTGAAGGCATATTGGTAGATACGGAAAAGGTGAAAGCCATCCGCGAGTGGCCAACCCGAAAACAGTGGGTGATGTCCGGAGTTTTCATGGATTGGCAACTTTTTACCGAAGGTTTATTCGGAATTTCAGCAGCATTGTAGCTCCTATAACTGAGTGCCTGAAGAAAGGAAAATTTGATTGGGGTATAGCGGCTGACACAGCTTTCGTCGTGATCAAAGAAAAGCTGTGTACCACCCCCGTTCTTGCCTTACCCAGTTTTGAGAAATTATTTGAGGTGGAGTGTGACACCAGCGGGATTGGGGTAGGAGCAGTTCTATCACAGGAGAAGAGGCCGGTAGCTTTCTTCAGTGAAAAACTCTGCGAAGCACGACAAAAGTGGAGCACTTATGATCATGAATTTTACGCCGTTGTGCGTGCTCTTAAGCATTGGGAACATTATCTTATTCAGCGGAATTTCATACTATATACCGATCATCAGGCGCTGAAGTACTTGAATAGTCAGAAAAATCTGAGTAATATGCATGCGCGATGGTCGACGTACTTGCAGAAATTCCCTTTCATACTGAAGCATAAGTCCGGAGCTCTAAACAAGGTAGCTGATGCCTTAAGCCGGCGTGCCAACCTACTAGTGACTATGCAGCAGGAGGTTGTTGGGTTTGAGTTTTTGAAGGAATTATACGAGGGTGATGAAGACTTCGCCGGAGTGTGGGAAAAATGCCGGTTACAACATACGGTGGGGGAATTCCATATTGTTGATGACTACCTTTTTCATGGTAATCAACTTTGTGTCCCTCGAAGTTCTTTGAGGGAGAAGCTGGTACGAGAGCTACATGGCGGAGGTTTGAGTGGACACTTGGGGCGTGATAAGACTATCAGCAGTGTGGCCGAGAGGTATTATTGGCCCCAGCTAAAACGTGACGTGGGAAACTTGGTCCGTAAGTGCTATGTTTGCCAGACCTCAAAAGGGCAAGCCCAGAATACAGGGTTATACATGCCACTACCAGTACCAGACGCGATATGGGAAGATTTGTCAATGGATTTTGTGTTGGGATTACCGCGGACTCAGCGGGGAGTGGACTCCGTATTTGTCGTAGTTGACAGGTTTTCCAAAATGGGTCACTTTATCCCGTGCCGGAAAACCTCCGATGCTTCTCATGTAGCTCACTTGTTCTTTCGGGAGGTGGTGCGACTACATGGGGTACCGCAATCCATCACTTCTGACCGGGATTCAAAATTTCTTAGTCATTTTTGGATCACATTGTGGAGGAGGATGGATACCACATTAAAAATCAGCAGCACAGCCCATCCCCAAACTGATGGACAAACGGAGAATTTGACAGGACTTTGGGAAATTTGATACGCAACATTTGTGGTGATAAGCCAAAGCAGTGGGATGTGTCTTTGGCCCAAGCTGAATTCGCATATAATAATGCCATTCATACAGCTACAGGTAGATCCCCTTTCTCACTGGTTTATTTAAAATCACCTAAACATGCATTGGATTTAGCTCGCCTGCCCAAGATGACCGGTTCTAGTGTGGCCGCTGAAAATCTGGCCGAACATGCGTGAAGTATCCAAGAAGAGGTGAAAGCTCGGTTGGAGGGGAAGAATGCGAAATATAAAGCTGCAGCCGATTTCAAGAGGCGAGAAAAACTGTTCGCTGAAGGAGATGAGGTGATGGTCTTTTTACGCAAGGAGCGGTTTCCTCTCGGATCCTATAACAAGTTGAAGCCAAGGAAGTACGGTCCAAACAAAATTATCAAGAAGATCAATGACAATGCCTACGTGGTCGATCTTCCTGCGGATATGCACATCTCTCGCACTTTCAATGTAGCAGACCTGTATGAATTTTGCGCAGATGTTCCAATTTATCCGGAATATAACTCGGGGTCGAGTTCTTCGCAAGTAGAGGAGACTGACGTAGAACAACTTGCAACAGAGTTTGAAGAAGTGTTAGACAAGAAGATGAAGAAGAAGGAACGGTCATTAAATCACAAGCCAGCTGGCAGCAAGAAGATAAGGAATTAAAAAGCTGGATTCTCGGCTTGTAATATCTCCAAATCCCAGCGCATCAGTTTTTTATTTCTGCCATTACTTTATTTCCGTTTTTGCATTTTCCAATTAAGTGTGTTTTTCGTTATGCATTTATCTGCATTTATTTGTTTTCCGTTTTAGAATTATGGCAGATTGTCTGCATTTATTTTGTTTTTATTTTCCCGTTTTAGAATATTGCAGAATCACTGCAATAACTTGTAATCTGCTCACGCCTATTTAAGAGCTGAAAACAGAGGACATCAGCAGAATATAAAATCTGAGTTTTTCTTCACAGTAGTGTTTCTTTGTTTGTGATTTACGTTGGTAAATCATCTTTATTACTTCCGTTCTGCGTCAGCTTACAAAGAAAACTGAAAGCTGAAAATATGCAACCCACGTTTTGCAATCCTAACAATGTGGTATACAAGTAAGTCAGAATCAAAACAAATAACTTAGTGCTACATAATATGACTTATTAACAACAATTGAAACAAACCTACAACTAGAAAATTTTAACTTCAACATTATGTCTTTGGAAATTTTCCGCACAAGAAAATGGTAAGTAACTAGCTTTTTTATTAGCAGACATGTCCCCCAATAAAATATAACCGGTGTAATTCGAATCTTGAACTTTAAAGGTTTGATTTGTTAATTTGATATTTAACCAGTGAATTTTATTTTCATAAAATTATTTTGAGATTGATTTGCTACTGAATTTAATGCATATTTGATATTATTTTTTTATTTTTATTTGAATGGATTTTAAAAATATATTTGCTTAAAAAAATAACAAATTAATATTTTTTATATTAATAATTTGATATAAAAACATAAAATCTTGATATTTAGATTCAATTAATAGACGGCGAGTCAAAGTCGTCTTGTTCACACCCATAGTTGCTTGTTGAATTCTCTACCTTCTGATTTTGAGGGTATCGGACGAGACCCGCAAACCAAACAGAGCACGTCCGAGAGATGAACGCAGCCATTTGAATATTTTGCCGTGTGGAAAATCATTCCATTTGAATGCGATGCTGCCAAAATCTTGATGTTGCGCGTAGAACGTAATGAAACATGTGGTGTGTAGAGATGGATCTCTGTTTATACACATGGTGATTTTGCTCACCAAATTTAGAGGGTATGTGGGATGACAATTGATTTTGCTCACCAAGTTTTATAAAGAAAAAAATTTCTTATTTTTCCTTTGTTAACATTTTCTTATGTAATTTAAAAATCTATAAATTTTTATTAGAAATGTAAATAAAAAAGTATGTGATTAGAGCTATAATTAAATATATTTTAGTAATTTTAAAATTAAACTTGGCTCAACAGACCTTATCGCACTCTCCCTTGACCTCACCCAAACCAAAGATAGGACTACTGGAGGAGGAAAGTATGGTTTAGAATAAAACACGTTGATTATATGCTTTTAATTGTCTAACACGCCCAGGGCATCATATCCGCAAGCCATTTTCTTGGAAGCATAAACTATTAGGCACCCACAACAAGCTATAAATATCCTTCCTCCCTTTCCTATTGCATTTGCAAGAAAGCGTACGTATTCTTTCTCTGAAACAATATTGCCTTTCCGATTGCTGCTATTTGCTCATTAGCGTCACCAAGTAGCTGGAATCCGACCACCTCGTAAACACCATACAGAGGTAACCTTTGAGATTGTGTTTACTGGTTGCATACTTGCAGTCTTTTTTCGTTTCATCTTTTCAGCAATATTAATTGTTGCAGGACAGCAGTCTTTCTTCTTTGCTTCTTGTTAACTATATGTAAATTTAGGGACTGAGATGGTAATTATGTAAACGTAGTTGAAAGAAAGTGACGTCCTTCAGTTCTGAGATGTCAAACTAAGGCAGCTGGAAGTAGTATTGATCAGCTAAAATCTCTCTCCGATTGCTGCAATTTCATAGCTGGTGGAATAGCTAACTCTTCCTTGCATGTTTTAATTTCATGTCTTTACATTCGGATAGATGATGATTGACCACTTTATTGTAGGTCTTCGAGTATCTATTTTAGAAATGCAGAAAGAAAAACGCAAGCAATCCAAAGATGAAGAAGACGATTCATCCTCGCGAAAGAGAAGAAAAGCTGACCTCAGCAAGCCTGTCAGTTTTATCTCCACAGGTATTTAGGTAGAGACATCTCGTGCTGAGAGCATAATAATAATAATAAAAATTCCTTGGTAAATCAGTTTTGTTAAAATCAGGTAAGGTAGAGATATCTCGTGCTCGGTTCCTTGGGAATAATGTTTTTTTTTTAATATATATTTTTTAATTAACTCTTCTCTATATTTCTGTTTACAACTCTATTTATAGATTATTTTGAGTTTTATTATTTGCTCAGATCACTTCCAATTGTTCTTTATTTCTCATTGCTAAATAATGGAAGTGTTCAACAATGACAAAAATTATCAACCCCTTTGTTTATGAAAGAGTTTCTGCAGCTTCCATGACAGAGTCAAAGTCGTCTCGCTCTAGACCAAAGGGGGCCTATGATGTATTTCTGAGTTTTAGAGGAGAAGATAATCGCAAGAGTTTTACAGGTCATCTATATACTGCCTTAGTTCAAGCAGGAGTCCATACTTTTCTAGATGAAAATGAAATTCCTAGAGGTGAAGAAATCTCCAAACATCTCCTCAAGGCAATTCAAGAATCGAAGATATCCATAGTGATCTTCTCAAAAGGATATGCTTCGACAAGATGGTGTCTTAATGAACTTGTAGAGATTCTTGAGTGCAAAAATAGGAAAACTGGCCAGATTGTTCTTCCTATATTCTATGACATTGATCCTTCAGATGTGAGAAAGCAGACTGGCAGTTTTGCAAAAGCATTTGATAAGCATGAAGAATGTTTTAAAGAGAAGGTGAAGGAGTGGAGAAAAGCTCTTGAGGAAGCCGGAAATCTCTCTGGATGGAATCTCAATGATATGGAAAATCGGTATGCCTTTTTTTCTCTCTAAGATTCACTTTATGGAGTGACTGTATGTACTTTAGAGTAATTTTACCATGTGATAGAATAATTTTTTTTTAGCATATATACTTAATTGTCTCTCTATTAAGGTCTTGCTTTTGTCGATGAGCAGGCACGAATCAAAATTAATCCAAGTCATCATCAAAGATGTGTTGAACAAATTGGATCCCATGTACATAAATGTTGCTACTAACCTGGTAGGTATTGATCGCCTTGTCCAAACTATTAGTGACTTCCTAAGTACGACAACAGATGAGGTTTGCATGGTGGGCATACATGGGATGCCAGGAATAGGAAAGACGACGATAGCAAAAGTTGTTTTTAATCAACTCTGCAATGGATTCGATGGTAGCTGTTATCTTTCAAATATCAATGAAACATCAGAACAACCAAATGGGCTTGCTCATTTACAAGAGCAACTTCTTCATGATATCTTAAAACAAAATGTTGCCACTATCAATAATGCTGATAGAGGAATGGTTCTGATCAAAGAACGACTTTGTCACAAAAGAGTTATTGTTGTTGTTGATGATGTGGCTCAGCAATACCAACTAAATGCTTTGGTGGGAGAGGGAAGCTGGTTTGGACCGGGAAGTAGAGTGATAATTACAACCAAAGATGAACGCTTGCTTCTTAAAGTGGATAAAAAATTTAAGGCTGAAGAATTGAAACGAGATGCGTCCCTTCAGCTTTTTAGTTGGCATGCCTTTAGGGACAACAAGCCATCAAAAGATTATGTTGATCTTTCGAATGATGTAGTTGATTACTGTGGAGGGATTCCTTTAGCCCTTGAGGTTTTAGGTTCTAGTTTGTCTGCGAAAAACAAATCTAGATGGAAATGTGTGATCGACAAATTGAGAATCATTCCAAACCATGATATTCAGGAAAAACTTGGAATATGTTTTGACAAACTGGATGACCATAAACTACAAAAAACATTTCTTGATCTTGCATGCTTTTTTATTGGTAGAAATAAAGAATATGTATCACATGTACTTGAAGCTCGATGTGGTTACAATCCAGAAGATGATTTGGGAACTCTCGGTGAAAGGTCTCTGATTAAAGTTAATGCGTCTGGAGAGATAAGCATGCATAATCTATTACGAGACATGGGAAGGGAGATCATTCACAAAGAGTCACCTGACCACCCTGGAAACCGCAGCCGAATTTGGCAACATGAGGATGCATGGAATGTACTCAGCAAGCAGATGGTAATAACTAAATGCATACAAAAAAGCACAATCATACACGTATATCTTTGCTTTAAACTTTTTACATATAATTACTTTGAAACTCTATTGAATTTTGTTTGATTTTCAGGGAACAGAAGTTGTAGAGGGTTTATCGGTGGATGTGAGAGCATCAGAAAATAAATTACTGAGCACAGGATCATTCACAAAGATGAGATTCTTGAAGTTACTCCAAATCAATGGAGTACATCTCTCTGGACCCTTCAAACTGCTTTCAGAAGAGTTGATATGGATTTGTTGGCTTGGATGTCCTTTGAAATCTTTTCCATCTGATTTGATGGTGGACAACCTAGTTGTTCTTGAGATGCAGTATAGTAACATCAAAGAATTATGGAAGGAGAAAAAGGTGCGTAACATACTACAATCCTCCAAAATTTGTCATTGATGTAATTTATAATCATAAGTTATAAGCTTTAATGATAACTTTTTTGTTATTTTCCTTACTGCTCTTTCAGATTCTCAACAAACTAAAAATCCTTAATCTCAGTTATTCAAAGTACCTTGTTAAAACACCAAACTTGCACAGTTCAAGTCT
Source organism: Salix brachista (assembly GCA_009078335.1). Classification (NCBI taxonomy): domain Eukaryota; kingdom Viridiplantae; phylum Streptophyta; class Magnoliopsida; order Malpighiales; family Salicaceae; genus Salix; species Salix brachista. The sequence goes on from CM018590.1 coordinate 2,202,982, forward strand.
AGAGAAACTCATGTTGGAAGGTTGTTTGAGTTTAGTGGAGGTGCATCAATCTGTTGGACATTTAAAGAGCCTTATTTTTTTAAATCTTAAGGGATGTCGGAGGCTAAAGGCTCTTCCCCAAAGCATTTGTTATATAAGGTCTCTTGAGATTTTGAATATTTCTGAGTGTTCACAACTTGAGAAGTTGTCGGAGCACATGGGTGGTATGGAATCCTTTACCGAGCTGCTAGCAGATGGAATTAACAACGAGAAATTTCTTGCTTCAATTGAACATTTAAAGTATCTAAGGAAGTTGTCAATGTGCGGATACAATTTCAATGTGGACGCACCATCATCTACATCTTGGCCCTCACCAATTTCATCATGGATTTCAGCAAGTGTTTTAGATTGGAAAGCTTTGTTGCCAACTTGTTTCACCAGTTGGAGATTATTGAGAAAACTAAGACTTTCTTATTATGGTTTGTCTGAACGCACAATTAATTGTGTTGATCTTGGTGGTTTGGTTTATCTCGAGGAATTGAATCTATCAGGAAACAATTTCTCCAGTCTTCCTTCAAGCATCAGTGTCCTTCCTAAGCTTCAGATTTTGAGAGTTTCACATTGCAGGAATCTTGTATCAATCTCAGAGCTTCCCTCAAATTTAAAATTCTTAGATGCAATCGGCTGCAAATCAATGGAGAGAGTAAGACTGCCAATCCAATCAAAAAATAATTCAAATTTGTCTCTACAAAGGAGTCCAAGTAATCGTGGCTGGATTATATCCTCTGATACCGCATGCAATTTATCAAATAATAATAAGAGTCTTGTTGAGGTACAAAATCATTCTCTCTTGCACACAAATAAACACACAATTGGCACTGCTATATTGAATTAATGCATATTCATATATATATATATATATATATTGATTATTGTTTAAAATTTCAGCACTGATCTTTGAATTATAAATATACACAGGCATCTTACAATCATTGTTATGGATATCATATTAACGCCTACGATGCCAGATTGCTTATGAGTCTCGTTTGTCGTAAGTATCCAAATGGGTTCAGATACTGTGCAGAAGGATGTTCATTATCATTTCATATACCTCCAGTATTCCAAGGGTTGCTTTTTACGGCTTTCAGTACAAGGATGTATTTTAGTAGTAGTCATACCATCAAAGCTATTATAAGAAAAAAGAGCAACGGTATGCAATTGTTTGAAGCTACACAAGTAGTGGGAGTCTATTGCCCTCTTAGTTGGACAAGATACGTAAGTTTAAGTGAGATGGCAATGGAAGAATATTGTGGACACGAAGAGTTGGAATTGTATGTGAATTTGGGGAGCGAAGACATTAATGTGAAACAATGTGGGATCCGTGGAATAGTGGATTTGGATTCATACGAAGCAATAGAGTGGGATAGTAAGGACATTGAAAGTGATAATGTGATTCCTTCACTTGTAGGTCATTACCTTTATCATCCCCTTTATGGTTCCATATCATTTACTACAATTGAGAGCTGGAAAGCCCATTTTATCAGGAGGAGTTTACTATTGTAGATTTAACCATTTTCTTAGTACTAGCCTAGAGCTACGTGGAACTTTGGATCATTATATATCTCATCTGGGGCCCGGATTTGACCAATTTAAGAGGAAGAAACTTTAACCTCAGCTCAATTAGTTGAAGGATATCTTTGTGAAATTTCTATATTTCATGCCGCCTTAGTTATGATATTATCTCCTTGTTGTATAAGATTTGTTTTTTTATAAGGAATTGAAATTGGAAATTTTGATGAGGTTTTGAGAAATAATAATAATATTAAATTAAAGATGGTCAGTACCATTGTTCATTGGCCAATCATTGTTTCAAAATTTCTTAAATTCATGAAACTACAAGGACTATTTAGTTATTTATTATAATATAAGGATTAATCACTTAATGTTTACAAACTACAAGGACTACACTCTGAGTCGCAATCGATTCCGATCTCTTCTCAGGCACCACTCTCTCAACCCAATCACCACCAAGTTTTACGCTTCAGGTTCTAATTTGAGTTTAATCCGATCCTGGACAGCATCTGCGAAAATATACTACCTAGAAAAACTTAAAACCTTGCTTGCCTGAATAATTGGATAACATAACCAATCGTCTGAGCTTTCATCTCGCTGAATTTAAGCTTGGCTGAATATCTGCTTTTGTCCCCTTAAATATGCACCCAAAGTCAAAATCTAAATCCAAAGGCAGCAACAGGAGTTGAGAGTGAGATATATCCATGATTAATCAATACTGCTTAAATGATCTTGTGCTCACTGATTTATCTTCTGATGCTCTCACAATTGTTAGAATTTGTGTAGATCCTTTGATGAAATGAAAGGAAATTTAAATCTATTATTACTCTCAACAGAATTCACACTTCATACATTTGGTATGCTTACAATATGTATTGCCACATCATCAAAAACAGCAAGAACTCATTGCCTATTTCTGGCATCCCATGTATGCGCACTGTGCACACCTCATCTGTTGCAGTGCTTAGGAAGTCACTAACAGTATGAACAATGCGATCAATACCTAAACTAATGAAATCCAATATCGATTTAGAGTTTGTAAAAATTTAATATTGCTATGTAGTTGAGTTTTATCATTGTTAGATAAAAGAAGAATCCTAGTTAATATAGAAATTCTTAAAGAAAGATTTGTAATAACTAAGTTACCGGAATACTTGTTTTTCTTAGTACATTAAATTTATTTGCATGATTTAATTTCTTGATTTTATAAGAATTCAAGTATGTAAATGAACCTGTAAACACAACTACAGAGAAATATAGAAGTCCATAGCTGATCAATACTGCTTCCAGCTGCCTTAGTTTGACATCTCAGAACTGAAGGACGTCACTTTCTTTCAACTACACAAACTCGTTTATTCAACTCAGCCCATCAAGACTGCTGTCCTGCAACAATTAATATTGCTGAAAAGATGAAACTAAAAAAGTCTCAAGCATGCAAGCAGTAGAAACAATGTCAAAGGTTACCTCTGTATGGTGTTTACGAGGTGGTCGGATTCCAGCTACTTGGTGACTTTAATGATCATATAAAAGGAAAGGGAGCAAGGAAATTTAAAGCTCTTGCCTGTTGTGGGGCATGTTTTCGCAGCATCGCATTCAAATTAATGGCATGATTTTCCATACGGCAAAATATTCAGACAATTTCCGAGCAACTGGTTGCCTATATCTCTTGTTTGGTTTTCGCTTGCGGGTCTCGTTCGATACCCTCAAAATCTAAAGGTATAGATTTCAGCAAGCAATTATGGGTGTGAACAAGACGACTTTGACTCGCCGTCTATTAATTGAATCTAAAAATCAAGATTTTATGGTTTTATATCAAATTGTTAAAATCAAAAAAATATTAATCTGTTATTTTTTTAAGTTATTAATTGTTAAAATTATTTTTAAAATCCATCCAAATAAAAATAAAAATAAAAATAAAAACAAAAATATAATAATCAAATATGCATTAAATTCAGTAACAAATTAATCTCAAAATAATTTTAAAAAAATGAAAGTCACCGGTTAAATATCAAATTAACAAATCAAACCTTTAAAGTTCAAGAGTCGAATTTCACCGGTTGTATTTTATTGGGGGTCATGTCTCCTAATATAAAAACAAGTTACTTACCATGTTCTTGTGCAAAAAATTTGCACGGACACAATGTTGAAGTTGTTAAGATTTTCTAGTTGTAGGGTTGTAGTATTAGGTTTGTTTCAATTGTTGTTAATAAGTCATATTATGTAGCAATAAGTTATTTGTTTTGATTCTGACTTTGTTTTATACCACGTTGTTAGGATTGCAAAATGTGGGTTGCATATTTTCAGCTTTCAGTTTTCTTTGTAAGGCTATTTATTGCCATATTTGTTTTTTGATTTTATAATTGAGATGTTCCCAGCATTTAAGTATCCAAACAAATTTATATTTACATCTATTTCGTGAGTGTTCAAATAAGTTTCACAGTATTTGGTATCAGAGTCTCTTCACAGGGCTTGAGTGAAGATAATTTCATCATTCAACAACGAAGCCATGACAACTAAAAGTAGCTTTGTGCAACTTGCAATTCCAAAGTTTGGTCGACATTAAGATCATTGGAGCATGATCATGGAGAATTGCTTTCGCTCTAAAGAATATTGGAGTTTGGTAGAGACTGAATTCCTATAGGATCATATGAGAGCAATCTCACCGATGAACATAAGAAGACCATTGCTAATCAAAGCCTAAAAGACTTGGAGGCTAAGAATTATTTTTTTCTAGGCCATTGATCATTCAATCTTGGAGATGATATTGAAGAAACATATTAAAAAAGACATTTGGGACTCTTTGAAGAAAAAATACCAAGGCACAACACGCGTCAAATGTGCACAAGTACAAGCTCTTTGCAAAGAGTTTGCAATTATGCATATGAAGGAAGGGGAATCAATAAATGAGTATTTTGTATTAACTCTTGCCATAACCAATAAGATGCAGATTTATAAGGAAAAAATGACTACTAAATTGAGGCTTAGACAAGTTGTAGGCTTAAAAATTAAATGAATCTTGATCTATATTTTTTAGAATCATTATAGAAAATCACAAACTTTATTAAACTCCTCTGGAGAAGATATACTCATAAGACAAACTCGTTAACACAATTTATAATGTTTTTTTAGTCAAACATTCTCTCTTTTTCTCATCTATATTGGCCTCGTATGCACACAGTCGTTAACTCGTTAACCTTCCTTCTCAGAGAGACTATCTTCACCCACATAGTCTCTCCTCCAAACTGATGGTCTTCAAACACGTCTTTCTATAGCAATTATGTCTGGCTGGTCATTATGATCAGGTTCCTCGCTTTTTAGTGTTGGCTCATCAAACTCAAACTCTTCTACATTGTTATCATTCCCTAAAGCTGCTTCTTTATGATTATTACTCCAGTCCCAAGCTTTATCTTCTTTATGACTATTCACTATCTTTTAGAAGTTGGATAAAAAAGATGATAAGCCTTGGATTCATCGCTAACTCCTAGTAGAATGCACTTCATCCTCTTATCATCGAGTTTAATCTCTGTTAGGTCTACAACACATCTTGATGGTGAGTTGCTTTGGCACAATGGTAGAGATATATGATGTTGCTTATAATGATCCTTTTAATAATGAATCTGTTATTATTTATAATGTTTTTGGGCTTTAGAAATTGAAAACGCAAGTCTGAGAGTATATAAATTAAATAAATAAAAAGAAACAAAACTACTAACACTAATAGATCCAGGATTCGCTGCTAGAATTAAAGCCAAAACAACAGCAATGGGGTTTGAACTTCAACAAAAAAAATTAAATAAAAAAATTCAGTTCAAATCCAAAAATAAAAGTATTTAGAATTGTGCAATTTAAATTTTAAATTTAAATAAAAAAATAAAAGTTGAACTCATATATCTCAATCGACTTGATGAGTTCAAAGATAACATGAAAATTTTACTTTAATTTTAACCATCTACAAGGCAGCTGAGAAATAAAAATTTTAACCAAAATTAATTTTTAAAACATTAAGGGACTGAAAGTTTATCATTAAAAAGTGGGAGGAACAAAAAGAATATTTTACTTTAATTTTAGAATTACCACTTATTTTCGCATCTCATCTATTTGGTCTTTTTTTCTTTAAATCTTGCTCTTTCTTAACAAAATTAAAGTTATTTACCTTCGACTTCAACAGATAAATAGTTTAATAATCAAAATGAAAAATTATTATTTTGCTAGTGTTATCAACCGATCTTTGTTTTTCAAGGTGACAATATTTTTGTATTAGGAACTATTAAAATTATGGAACGATTAGTTAATTTATTGACTGATAAGATAAATTATTATAGTATAATAAATAATTTGAAAGTGCTAGATAAACTATTAAAGTGTAATCACACTTTATTTTTGTGTTTTAAATTTCATTTGGGTGTGTAGTTTGAAGAGTTATTAAATTGACATTTTTTTTAAATAATTTCTTAATACCAAACCCATTCTATATGTACGGCTTATAATACAAGTAGCCAGTCCAAAAAACCAACGGTAAGAAACGTGAAGGCCTGCATTAATAGACCCATCAATGCCTAAAACATGTGATCGTATATGAGAATAAAGATGTTAAATCCTTTTGTGTCTGAAAGTTGGGATGTCATAATGTTTGTAATTATAATGTAGAGTGTTTTTGAAAATAATTTGTTGTTTATAAATACATCAAAATATATATTTTTTTTATTTTCGATATCAACACATTAAAATAATTAAGAAAATATCAATTTAGTATTTCTTTCAAACAAAAGATATTCTTTCAAAAAATAAAAAACAATTACAAACGAATGCCCTCTCTCTCTCTTCAGCATGCATTTCATCTTTGTATTAAACTAAAGTACTGTAGGTTTATTCTCATCAATTCTTAATTATGTTGTTCATGGCATATCAAAGATCATACAGAGATATTAATTATTCTTCAAGATTGATTCAAGATCAAAGATTTGCTGTATTCAGTTTATGCAGTCACTGACTCAACTTTCATCATGGATGATGGACTATAACTTGAATTATAATCATGGTTGACAGGTTCTCAAAGAAGGCTCATTTCATCCCTTGCCGAAAGACATCAGATGCTTTGCACATAGCCCGACTATTTTTCAGGGAGGTGGTCTGACTTCATGGAGTGCCGCAGTCAATTACCTTCAATCACGACACGAAGTTCCTCAATCACTTTTAGATGACTTTATGGAAGATGTTTCAGACTTCACTGAACCATAGCACTATCACACATCCGCAAACTAATGGGCAGACATAAGTGACGAACAGGACCTTGGGAAATCTGGTTCGTAGCATTTGTGGAGATAAGCCAAAACAATGGGATCATGCATTACCATAGGCTGAGTTCGCTTACAACAGTGTTGTCCATAGGGCAACAGGGGAAAACTCCTTTAATCCTAGTGACCTACATGGGGTGGGTTGAGTGGACACTTGGGTCGAGACAAGAAAGGTGGCTAGCTTGGAAGAACGATATTTTTGGCAGCAACTGAAGAGAGATGTGGGCAATTTCGTACAGAGGTGCTATATATGTCAGGTACCTAAATGTCAGTTCCAAAATAGTGGTCTTTATACACCTTTACCTATTCCTAACAATATTTGAAAGGATTTGTCTATGGATTTTTTGCTGGGACTACCTCACACCCAGTGAGGGGTAGGTTCTGTTTTCGTGGTGGTTGACAGGTTCTCAAAGATGGCTCACTTCATCCCTTGCCAAAAGACATTAGATACTTTGCACATGGCCCGACTATTTTTCAGGGAGGTGGTCCGACTTCATGGAGTGCCGCAGTCTTTACCTTCGATCACGACACGAAGTTCCTCAATCACTTTTGGGTGACTTTATGGAAAATGTTTCAGACTTCACTGAACCGTAGCACTATGCACATTTGCAAACTGATAGGCAAGGCACAAGGATGATACGTGCATCTGGCACAAATTGCTGCGTCATGCTTTGGCCTACCTCACTCAGCTACGAAAAAAGTAACTGAGATGAACTGCCCTTTCTGATCATAGCAAATAAAGAAGTGTTAGCAGAAATTTAACTGAAGAGTACGGAATCCCAAAACAAGATCATGCGAAGGTGATTCACAAGTAATAAGTAGTTGTATTGTAGACTTTCAAAGTGAAGAGTATATCTTGAGTAAGAATCCGTGCCATGAAAAGGATCTGATCAGATGTAAATTCGATTTAAATTGGAGGCACAAAAAAAGTTAACAGGGCATGTGGTTCTCAGCACCAAACAGAATTGTCACACAAATTGGAGGCACGATGAAGATACTATCATATATAGGAATAGGAATAGGAACAGTATAGTATTTGATATATAGGGTTTACGTTCATCATTCATGATTTATGTTGAAAAGAGTCTCCAACTCCAATGTACTCTCACAATAATTATAAGCTCCACAATCATGGATGCACACATGCATTAGCAAGTTGCATTCCACAAACTGAATGGTTGAAAATTAAGAACCCAAACCCAAGAAAGTTTCTTTCGTGGCTAAATTCCTCATCTGGGTTCCTTTCATTTCAATTTAATTTCCAATCAAATATCAGTTACAACACTAAACTTCACTCAAAACAGTTTCGTTAGCCACTTTCTTAGGAAACAAACAGAGCATATCATAAGAAAGAACACAAACTGTAGAAAGAAAGAGAAGTGGAAAATACCAAGTTTAGCCCAGAAATCATTAGAGGAGGAACTGGAACCAGAAGAGCATTCAGCAATCTCCATGATTTTTCCTTCAATGGGGTATTATCTAAAACTCAAAAGAATGAGATAAGTATCTCTTTCAGAGAATTTTAATTTCTGGTTCTCGGAGGTTTTAAAGAGACAGAAGACAAGGACAGAGCGTACATAAAAAGGAGATGTATCTCTTAAGTTCAACATGGAGTTTTTTTTTAAAAAAAAATCGGGGGTTGAAGCTCTAAATTAGATACATCGAATTGTAATACAAAATAGAATATAAAGGAAGTTTGTTAGCTAATCTGTAGCGTGCATTTATAGAATTCTAATCTAGAAATCATTTTTGTTTACCTTTAATTTAAAAAAAAAATGCTTGAACGGAATCCACAGAAAAGACTAACTGCTATTGAACTACTCTGTAAGACTCTCTTCAATTTTCTCATCTATATTGTGACGTTGTTGGGAGTCCATAGTATGTTGCACCAGAGGTATTGCGCCAACATCATGGACTGGTAATAATTCCTGAAGCAGATGCTTCGTTAACTCTGTTATAAAAGTCAGAAACTGAAATCGGGATCTTCAAGCAGATATTAGATTTGGATGATCCTTTTAACAATGAATCTGTTATCACCAATTAAAAAAAAAAAACACCCTCTAACAAATTCTTTATACTTCCGAGTGCCGACTTCGTTATAAAAGTCTTCTTCTTTTCATCTGTGAGATTGCTCTTGTATGCTTTTACAGAATTCCAGTATCCACCAAACTCCAATATTCTTTGGAGCAAAATAAATTCTCCATGAGTATGCTCTAATGATCATCGTGTCCATCAAACTTTTGAATTGCAGGTTGCACCAAACTACTTTCAGTTGTCATCAAGCTTGAGAAAAGTTTCTCTTTGAGAGAATTTTAATTTTTGGTTCTCAGAGGTTTTAAAGAGACAGAAGACAAGGACAGAGCGTACATAGGAAGGAGATGTGTCTATTAAGTTCAATATGGAGTTTTTTTTCTTTTTATTAGAATCATTATAGAAAAACACTAACTTTATTAAACTCCTCTAGAGAAGATATACTCATAAGACAAACTCGTTAACAAAAAATTTTAATATTATTTTTTAGTCAAACTTTCTCTCTTTTTTCTCATCTATACTCGGATATATTGGCCTCGTATAGGTATTTCAGATTCTTGTGCAAATGTCATTTACACATTTTGTTCTGGAAAACTAAATTCCTTTGGTTTATTGTAAGCTTCTGCAACCTGGAAAACAGCTTCTGTCACTTTTCAAAATTATGAGTTTTTTGCCTCATTGCTCTGAAACCATTGCTACTTAATACAGCCCTATCATCATTTGATTTTGTGGATTTTCAGGCGAAACGTTTTGTGACCAGAGGTATTGCGCCAACATCATGGACTGGTAATAACTCCTGAAGCAGATGCTTCGTTAACTCTGTTATAAAAGTCAGAAACTGAAATCGGGATCTTCAAGCAGATATTAGATTTGGATGATCCTTTTAATAATGAATCTGTTATCACCAATTAAAAAAAAAACCATATAATTATCGATACAAACACCCTCTAACAACACATTTATTAGGAAGTTAAACTATTAACAAATTCTTTATACTTCCGCGTGCTGACTTCGTTTACTCTGTTATAAAAGTCTTCTTCTGTTCATCTGTGAGATTGCTCTTGTATGTTTTTAAAATTTTCATCTGTTAATTCTGAACTAATATTTTTAAAATTTTCAATTAAATTCAAACTAATATCTGAATCTTGTACTTGCTGGAGGTTGATTTCTCATTGGAGATTCCTACCGTATAAATCATTAAAGTTAGAATATGTTGTCTGAACACTATTTTCGCTGACTCGAAATTAGTTTCAATGGAAAAATGAAAGTGATTAGCTCGGTCGATGTTGAGAAAGGAAACTTGTTGTAAAATTAAATAAAACAAAACCAAAAAGTTTTTTATCAGGTAAGAAAACGAGATAAAACGGCCTTGTTTTTACCTCGGTTTAAATTCCGGCCTATTCCGGATTTTTCGGCCAAATATCAGCCGAAACATTCCGGTTTTATTTCGCCCGTTCCATTTCGGCCAAATAGTGTTTTTTTTTAAATAATGAATAATTTTACAATATCAATCATATCTCTTAATCCGACAATTAAATTGAGATGAAATTTTACGAGGAGTCTCTTGACATATTTATATATATTATGTAAAATTTCAGAGCAATCAAAGAATATAATGACCTTGCAAGATTGATGATGACATTCTTGTAATATTATAAATGCTCATAATTTTGTTCAGAAAAAATATGTTATTGTGCCTTTATTTAGATTAAATTGTACAATTATAAATAATTTTATTTCTTGTTTTGAACTAATTTTTTTTAATATATATATAAACAGTACAATCCCGAAACGGCACGCCAAAACAAAATTAAAATATTCAGTTCCAACTAAAAAACAGAAATACCAACCAAAATAGAATTTCACAATGAAAAAAATATTTTATTGTATTTTTTTAGATTAAATTATACAATTATAAATTGTACAATTATATACCAACAAACATAGAATTAACATCCTTATACCGTGGTTTCTTTCCGTTGACTTCTGAGATTGAGCGCCCGTTTGGTATTGAGGTGCAACCTGCGTTTTCAACAAAACGCAGGTTGCACCCAATACTATGTGTTTGGTAACTTTAGAATTGATGGTGGGACCCATCAATTCTAAAGTTCCAAACCATGGTTTGCGGAAAGCAGGAATTTCCTGCTTTCCGCAAACCATTTTGCTGGAAAGCAGGTCTATATATATATATATATATATATATATATATATATATATATATATATATATTTATTTATTTATTTATTTATTTATTTATATAAATATTTTTATATATTTATATATATTTATATTTATAAATAAAAAATATAATTTTTGTCTCGTAATTCTAATTTTATTTTAAATGATATTTTACGATTGTGTTTGGGATCGAAGAACCCTTTACGTATAGATTTAGTTTGGATGAAATTACAAGTAGCTTGATGAAAAAATAAAACAAGTGTCTAATTTACTTGAATTATTAATTATATATTATTATTATAATTATTAAATATTTAAAAAAACAAATTTTAGATGATTTTGTACCATTGTTTCGGGATCGCAGAGACCTTCACGTATAGATTTAGTTCGTGATGAAATTACAAGTAGCTTGATGGAAGAATAAAAACAAGTGTCTAATTTACTTAAATTATTAATTATATTTTATTATTATAATTATTAAATATTTAAAAAACAAAAAAAAAAATATATATATATATATATATATATATATATATATATATATATATATGTGTGTGTGTGTGTGTGTGTGTGTGTGTGTGTGTGTGTGTGTGTGTGTGTTCTTTAAAATAATTTCACAAGTTGATAGCAATATGAAAAGCATGATAACCAAACATACGAAACTGTTTTTTATCAACCTCAAACTCAACCACAGTTTTAACCAAACACTTTACTGCTTATTTTGAACCGCAATAAAAGTGCTTTTTATAAAACTGCTTTTTTTCAACCTCAACCACAACAGCAACCGCAATACCAAACAGGCCCTGAGAATGACTAGGACCCACACCCACCAAGATAAGCAGAAATGGGCTCTCCCAGCCAGGCGAAGAATTCATATGAGGCCTAAATTAAATCCTTTCGTTCTTTCTAGAATCAGGCCCAAAACTCACTTGACACTCACACCGTGGATCGAAGGCATAACCTATAAATTATCACATTGGGCTTCACTAATTTTGTTTTTTTTGAATTTTAGAAAATTCTATTTTCTAAAAAATATATTTTATAGATACAAGTAAAAACCAAACACAAAATAACAGAAAAATAGTGGAATTACGGTGAAACATAACAATTTCTAAAAATCTATTTTATTTTTTAAATACCAACCTGACCAACTTTTCCTTCTAAAAATGTTTACAATGTGTTTTACAGGCCTAGAAATCAAAATCAAATCCTAACACATAAGAAAATTATCACAGATCCAAAAATAAACAGTAAATTCAAAAATATCTAGGAAAAATAACAAAATTAACCTAAATAGTAGCATCCGGGCTTCAAATATATGATTATGGAAAATCCAATGGTTAAATAAGCGATGCTGTGACTTTTCACAGGAAAATTGCCTGCATACATAATCACCTGAAAAAAATTGAGTTTGATCCAACAGGCAGACTTTTATTTGAGCCTATGCCTGTTCTACAAGTTCATGAAAATATATATTAGGTAATTAACATAATATATTTGGATTAAAGATTCATATTTCTATCCAAAACATATGCAGGTTACATCAAAATCTTTATTTATATTTCCTGAAAAAACATTCTCGGAAACAGATCTGCATAAAGTTCTTTACAAACAGATTTTTTATCTTAAAAAAAATTATTTTTTATATTAGTATATGAAAATAATTTAAAAAAACTAATTTTTTTAATTTAAACTAAAAAAAAAATATTTTTTCTAAAAACATTTTTGAAACAAAATAATAAAAAATGACTTATATCGGGAGGTATTGAGGTGGATCACCAACCTCTAAGATTCTTTCGTCTCTTCCCATATCTTTGGCTATTGATTTATTCAATGTCTCGTCAAATTCTTTCTTGAAGGTAGGAAGGCCTGTATAAAATCAACATGGCCGGCTAAGTGACGAGCTGCCTGAAGAAGGGATTATGTATATATTGCCAGGCAGGCTGGCTGGACTGTGAAAATTACATTGATAGTGAAGTTTGATAAATAATTGCAACTACTCTCGTATCCCAAATCTTTTAAGGGATATATATATATATATATATATATATATATATATATATATATATATATATATATTATCCATCTAAAAGATAACGAGATTTTGAACAGTAAAACACTGTTCACCGTGACTCATAGTCACTATTCATGTGCAGTTTGACCCGGTGCTTCGTGGGTGTATGTCCTTTTTTTTTTTTTCGATTTTGAACAGTGTATTAACGAAATTAGTCCCCGAAAAAGACAAAAAACGCCACCATTTTCAGGGGCTGGACAGTCATTGACCGTTTTCGGTCCGGTTCGTCCGGCCGGTTCTTTTATTTTTAAATAATTCATTGAACAGTGCATTAACCGTTTTGTCCCTCGAAAAGGACAAAACACACGCCTGGGGGTGAGGGGCGCTCCGGTAATTAGCTAATTTTTTATTTTTTTTTCATCTGACAGCTGTGTGGCGCGTCACAGAACGCGCCGTTCGTCTCAACGCTCACGCGTTTTTCGAACGGCGCGTGCGGCGTCATACGGCATCGGAAAATGCACAACCGCCGTCTACAATGATTTTCAGGCATGTTCCCTTCCTCCTGGTGCGGCGCGTATGACACTATGGTGTCCAGAGCCGTGTCGGTGGTCGTTTGAATCCCCCCCCCCCAATTTCTCTCTCCTGCTTGCGCTAGATGACGTCAACTAAGCTGTTTTTTTGTCAAATTTCATTTCAGTCCCTGAACGTTATAATTTGTTTTTCTGGCCCTTATTTCTATTAAATGGGTTTTGATTTGTTTCAATTTCATCCTTCAATTGAAATTGATTATGTATTGAAGTTCCAGTTCGGTCCTCATGCTTTTAATTTTGCGGGTTGGGCTGGAATTCTAAATATTTTTGGTATCAAAGTTTTGATTAATTTCAATTTCATCCTTCCATGCAAATTTATTATAAATCCTTAATATTTTAGGTATCAAAAAATTGATTTCTTTCAATTCTATCCTTCTATGCAAGTTAATTATGGATTTCAGTTTCATTTCAGTCCAAGTTCTTTTAATTTCCGGTTTTGTTTTGAATTATTTGATTTCAATGTTTGGGTTTACTTCAATTTTGTCTTTTAAATTAAAGATATTATTGAAAGTATATCAAATTAATTATATATTTGTATATTTATGTCAAATTAAAGTATGTAAAACTAATATTATGTTCAAATATTTATTGAATATTATCGCCTAAAAATATATAGAGGGAGAGGAAAAATGACCTAGGATTTTTTTAAGGACAGAAATTCATATTAGTATTCTTAAATTCATTTAATATAATAATACGATGAATAAATCTTATAAAATAAAAAAAATATTGGCTTCAAAATTAAATTTTGTGTTCTTTTGTTTAAGTTTATTTCTTGAAATAAATTTGCAGTGTTTTGACTTTTTAATTATATATTTGTGTATTTATGTCAAATTAAAAAATGTGAAACCAATTATATGTTCTAATATTTATTGAATATTATCGCCTAAGAATATATAGAGAGAGAACAAAATAGCCTAAGATTATCCTTTAAATTAAATATATTATTGAAATTATGTCAAATTAATTATATATTTGTATATTTATGTCAAATTAAAATATGTAAAACTAATTATATGTTTGAATATTTATTGAATATTATCGCCTAAAAATATATTGAGAGAGAGGAAAAATGACCTAAGATTTTTTGAAGGACAGAAATTCATATCATGTTTTCTTAAATATATTTCATATAATAATATGATTAATAAATGTTATATAAAAAAAATATTGGCTTCAAATTTTAATTTTGTGCTCTTTTATTTAAGTTTATATCTTTACAAGAATTTCCAATGTTTTCATTTTTAATATTTTAGATCTAATATTACTGGAAAAAAAAAACATCTCAAAAAAAAATATTGACAAATTTACCTGCATTATCTACAAGTCAAATTAAAAAATATACAAGTCACTTCCCGTTTCCATTAGACTGTTCTTTTTAGACGGCAAATAAATAATTATAGCACAAAAAAAAATTAAGTTTATGTTTTAAAAACAAATTACAATATTTTTATTTCTAATATATCTGATATTTATTGAATATTATCGCCTAAAAATATATTGAGAGAGAGGAAAAATGACTTTGGATTTTTTGAAGGACAAAAATTCATATCAGTATTCTTAAATATAATTATACTAACTAAATATTAAAATAATAAAATACAAAACATATAAAAACAATCAATTTTCTACATAGATAAAAAAAACTCGTCGCTTTGCGCGGGTATACCGCTCGTATTACCTATAATATAAATCCCGTAGCCAAATCACTGTTAAGCGCACTGTGCACTCATACTAAAACTACTGTGGATTGTGGCAGTGTCCGGACCCTTCTGCCCTTAATGAGCTCGCCTGTTTGAATTTCTTTCTAAGGGCTGCTTTGGTTTTTGGCTTCATTCTCTCTGCGTCCATTTTCTTAATTTCTTTTCGGGCAGAGTGTGTGGCGAGGTGATTCTGTGCGGAAGAAGAAGATGAGAGAGCAAAGCGGAGGGTTTTGGGGTTATAGATTAGATGAACGAGGGATAGGTGTTGACACGTGGCATGCTATGGAAAGATCTGGGGCTGCCCGTTAATGTGTTCAAGGGCAGGGATGATGGTCGTTGAAATCACTAATTGCCCATTTTGACTATTAATTAATTACCTTCTGGATTCAATTTTAAAGCTCATTTTAATGGGATCAATGCCCCTAGGTTCCTAGCTCAAATCCAGCTTAAATATCAAGATGTAATCATGGGAAAGGCATGGCAATATCTCACATAATCGTATCCGAGGAGTGTAGCGTGATGGCAAAAGCTTGAGATTTACCCAGTAGATTTCAAGTTCGAGTCAGTACGTGTATTTTTTGTAAGAGTTTGGGACAACTAGAATTTTATCGATCATCTGGAACCACAAAATCCATTTTCCAGAAGATGAGGTTTCCTCGAATCTAAAAAAAAAAAAATCTCACATAATCTCGCATTAAATATAAAGAGAGAAAAAGTTGAAGGACACCAGTAAGTTATGCTCCGACAATAGCAAGCACTCAAGTAAATAAAATTATATCGGTGTCTATAATTGATTCCTACGTTTATTTATGTTTTTTTTAGGGTTTTTTTTTCTCATGATAATTTGATAATTTTTATTGTTTTGATAGTAATAGCAATGATAATTTTTTTTAATTTTTTTTTTGTTTGATCTTTTGTTGTTTATTTATTCTTTCATAATAATAATAATAATAATAATAATAATAATAATAATAATAATAATAATAATAATAATAATAATAATAATAATAATAATAATAATAATAATAATAATAATAATAATATTTTAATTGTTTTTCTTGCTTACTATTTTGTTTATGTTTTTTTTCCTCGGTAAAATTTGATAATTTTTATTGTATTGATAGTGGTAGCAATAATAAATATTGCTCCCTTTTTCCCTTTATTTTTTTGCTGTTATTTTTATTTGCTCTTTGGATTAGATGATTTTTATGATTTGACTATTTGCGCAATAATAACAATAATTTTAGTTATTAATTTTTTATTTTTTTCTTATAAAATTATTTTCCTTTTGTTTTATGATTTTTTAGGTTAATTTAATTATTTTAATTGTTTTGACAGTAATGTTGATAATAATTTTAATTGTTATAACAATGATAATGACAATAATATGAGGATGAATTTTCAATTTATGTTTTTGTTTTTTTATCGATAGAAAATTAACTATTTATATTTGTTATTTGATTGTTGCAGATTTTTATTTGATATTAATTCATTTAGTTTTTTTTTCATTATTGGATAATGTTTATTTTTTATTCGTATCTATGTATCTATGCTTTTAGTTTTTGTTTTTTTATTGGGGTTTTATTTTTAATCGGTTCAATCGTAAAATTTTAATTTATGTTGGTAATCATTTTAAAATTAATATTGCTCCCTTTTATCCTTTATTATTTTTTTTGTTTTTACTCTTATTTTTATTTGTTATTTGGATCAGATGATTTTTATGATTTTACTATTTGCACAATGATAACGATAATTTTAGTGATTTTTTTAATTGCTTTTTTTTATAAAAATCTTTTGTGTATTTTTTTTATTATATTTCAGGGAATTTATTTATTTTAATTGTTTTGATAATAATATTGATAATAATTTTAACTATTATAGCAATGATAATGAAAATAACGCGGGGATGAATTTTCAATTTATGTTTTTAACTTTTTGTTGATAGAAAATTAACTATTTATTTTTGTTATTTTATTATTACAGGTATTTTCACAATTTATATTTTGTTTTTGTTTGATTGAAATTGAATTATAAAATGAACTAATCTTAATGCAGTTGATTTAATAATTCAAATATCTGAATCTTCTTGCTTTTCTAATGATGATGATAAATTAATGCTGGTTATTTCGTAAAAAAACTTCTAAACAGATAAATTTATAGCGATTTAAAATTCATATATTTTATAGAAAACTTGCACTTAACAGGATTTCTGCACAAATTTATTATTTTGGCTATATTTATAATACAAAAAAAATACACATAATTAATATTTTTTACATTAAAAAAAATATGGTGCCGCCCGCGACGAGGCGCGGGTCATTTGGCTAGTATATATATATAACAGGTCGATGTTTCACTATATTTTTAGACACAAATCACTGCAGATTTCAACAGTGAAATCATTATTTTATCTCTCGGATCACAAAATTTATCCCTTGGTGTCAGGGGAATTTTAAACATTTTCAAGGGACATGCGTGATATTTGCATATTATTTAGGGGTAATCTAGTCTTTTCTATGCAATATCATCTTTGTCCTCGGGAGGGACACAAGCAGGGGCTAGAAACGAAGTTAATTAGGTTTTTCATATTTTGTTAATACTGAAACTACTTAAATATCCTCATAAAAATAATGACTCATGATCCAAAATCTTTTATTAAATACTCGTGACTGGAAAATATTTAATTTCCAAACTTGCTTTATTGAATAAATTTTTTTTTTATATATAGAAACACTGCCCATACTTGTACAAATTCATAGATAGTGAACTTCGATAGTAGTGGGTGGAGCTAAGCAGACCCGTACTTTGATATAAATTCATAATTGTGGTTGGCAACAACAAGTAAGTGCTTTGCTTTTGCTTAATTTCTTCCAAGAAAAGCTAAAAGCTAGCTTTCGGAAAAAGGGCACATTATTTATTTCCAATATTCAACTTTTGATGAGCTTTTAGAGCTATATCTCTTTCCACAGGAACAAGATCTCAACTGGTTATGACGAGTTTGATTTGGTTCTAGTTTTTTATTTTTATTTTTTTTAACTTGTTGAAAATCATTCAGGTGGTCTCTCATTGCTGCTAGCTAGGCTGCCAGGAAGAACTGACAATGAGATAAAGAATTATTGGAACACTCATATCAAGAGAAAGCTCTTTAGCCGTGGAATTGATCCTCAAACTCATTTTTTTTTTTATTTTGTTACTTTTTTTTGATAAAAACCAAACAGAACCGAAAATGCTCACCTCTAATTAAAATGATTAGAAATCACTTAAAATCATAAACTTAATATTTTTTTCAGGATAAATACATTTCTAAAATACTCTTGAATACAGTTGTTGAAAACTCAATATCAAATAGATAATAAACTCTTGTATGCATCTCTGTTTGTTAGTCTTTTGAATAAAGTTTTTTCAACTCTTAAACTCTTAAAATTTCAAGTGATAAAAGAAATCTTTTATTTTGTATTAAAATAAATTAATTCTGTCACTTCAAATTTAAAAATAAAAAATTGCGTACCAATAAATTAGTTTAGGTGTCTATTGTCACAACCTCCCCTGATTTTACTACCATCACTGTCCTTGTATTAAAAAAACTAAAGCATTGTTTTAACTTAAATTAAAGTACATTACAAAAAAAAAAAGAGGAAATCCAAAATTAAACGACAACAGATCCTCGTAACTTTCTCTATTTCTTTTATTCTCTCTCCTCATCAGCTATCACCTAACAACTGCTACGTATTAGCTTTAACAACTTTTTCTTCACTATCATCGGCCGACCACCTGATAAACTCTATTTTCCCTTCGTATCTTTATCTTTCCAGCACATTAAATTTTGTGGATTTTCAGGCCAACATCATGGACTGGTAATAATTCCTGAAGCAGATGTATGGAGTTGAGGAATTCTATTGGATTTGGATGATCCTCTTAATAATGAATTTGTTATCGATGCAAACACCCTCTAATTCTTTATACTTCCGTGTGCCGACATCTGTTATAAAAGTCTTCTTCTGTTCATCTGTGAGATTGCTCTTGTATGCTTTTACAGAATTCCAGTATCCACCAAACTCCAATATTCTTTGGAGCAAAAGAAAATCTCCATGAGTAAGCTCTAATGATCATAGTGTCCATTAAACTTTGGAGCTGCAGTTTGCACAAAGCTACTTTCAATTGTCATGCATGGCGTCGTTGAACGATGAAATTAGCTTATTTGAACACTCACGAAATAAATGTAAAATTAAATTTGCTTGGATGCTCAAATGCTGGGTAGTGCAACCCACGTTTTGCAATCCTAACAATGTGGTATACGACTAAGTCAGAATGAAAACAAATAACTTATTTCTACATTTAGGATTTATTAACAACTAAAACAAACTTAAAACTCAACCCTACAACTAGGAAATCTTGACAACTCCAACATTGTGCCAGTGCAAATTTTCCATTGACAAGAACACGGTAAGCACTAGTTTTTATACAGGAGTTATAATCCTAATAAAATATAACAAGTGTAATTCAAATCTTAAACTTTAAAGGTCTGATTTGTTAATTTGATATTTAATCGATCAATTATATTTAAAAAAAAAATTATTTTCAGATTAATTTGCTACTTAATTATGTATATTTGATATTATATTTTATTTTTATTTGGATGGATTTTAAAAATATATTTACTTGAAAAAATAACAAATTAATATTTTGTTTATTTTAATAATTTGATATAAAAACATAAAATCTTGATATTTAGATTCAATTAATAGACGGCGAGTCAAAGTCGTCTTGTTCACACCCATAGTTGCCTGTTGAAGTCTATACCTTTTGATTTTGAGGGTATCGGACGAGACCCGCAAACCAAACAGAGCACGTCCAAGAGATGAAGGCAGCCTATTGAATATTTTGCCGTGTGGAAAATCATGCCATTTCAGTGCGATGCTGCCAAAATCATGCTGCGGCTATAAATTTTCTTGCTCGGAAATTGTCTGAATATATATTTATGCAAAAAAAAATATAAATTTGGCTGCAAGAGATTTTTGTGATGCGCGTAGATTTTTGTTTGTAGAGAAGGATCTCTGTTTATACGCGTGGTGATTTTGCTAACCATATTTATGTGGGATGACAATTAAACTCGCATCCTATTTGAGGTGTGGAGAAGGAAATGATTAAGTTTTATAAAGAAATTTTTTTCTCGTTTTTCCTTTGTTAACATTTTCTTATGTAATTTCAAATCTATAAATTTCTATTAGAAATGTAAATAAAAAAGTATGTGATTATATCACCTCCACTTATAAACTCCACTTACAAACTGGGTGGAGTGGTTTGACTTTCTAGAAAGCGTAGATAATAAGGTTGCTAATTTTCTAAGTTGACCGCAAGTCCATTTCTAAGTGTCTTTTTTTTTTTTAAGTATGATTGATATTGTTTTTAAAGTATTTTTTATTTAAAAATGTATTAAATAATATTTTTTTTATTTTAATGTATTAAATAATAAATTATAATAAATTAAATATTAAAAGGAACTGAAATACTGCTGAATACGGGAAAATTCTATGTTCATTCATTTGCTGAAAACACTAATATTCCTTTTTCACGTGACCTTTTTCTCTGTCATAAACTTAATGATCATATTGCTAATTTGATAGATGTGGGATCTAATTGGGAGTATTTTTTGTTTGTGGATCTAGTTAAGAATCATGTAATAATTGAGAGACTAATATGACATTTATTAATTTATAGTTTGTACTCTCTTTATATATATTCTAGACAATGCCCTCGCGCTTCGCCGCGGGCGGCACAATTTTTTTTTCAATGTAAAAAATATTAATTGTGTGTATTTTTTTTATTATAATATAAATTTAGCTAAAATAATAAATCTGTACAGAATTCATGTCAAGTGCAAGTTTTCTATAAAATATATGAATTTAAAATCGATATAAATTTATCTGTTTAGTAGTTTCAAACGAAATAACCAGCATGAAGTTATCATCATAAAAAAAAAAGCAAGAAAACTCGGATATCTAAATTATTCAGTTCACTGTATTAAGATTAGTTCATTTTATAATTCAATTTGAATAAAACAAAAATAAAATATAAATTGTGAAAATACCCACAATAATAAAATTTTAAAAAATAAGTTGTTAATTTTCGATCAATAAAAAGACGACAACATAGATTAAAAATTCATCCTGACGTTATTGCCATTATCATTGCTATAAAAGCTAAAATTATTACTAACATTACTGTCAAAAGAATTGAAATAATTAAATTGCCCAAAAAAATTAAAAAAAACAAAGCAAAAGATTTTTATAAAGAAAACAATAAAAAAACAATAACTAAAATTATCATTATTATTGCATAAATAATAAAATCATAAAAATCATATAATCTAAAGAACAAATAAAGAAACAGAGAACAAAAGAAAAACAAATAAAGAGAAAAATAGAGTAATATTACTTTTAAAATGATCACCGATATAAAATAAAATTTCAGGAAAATCTTAAAAAAAATGAAAAGATTTTTATTAAAAAATAACCACTAAAATTATCATTATTATTGCGCAAATAATAAAATTATAACAATGATCTAATCCAAAGAACAAATAGAAATAAAAGAAAACATCGAGTCATGGCACCCGCGCCTTGTCGCGGGCGGAATCATATTTTTTTGAACGTAAAAAAATATTTATTATGTATGAATTTTTTTATCATAGCATAAATTTAGAAAAAATAATAAATTTGTATATAATTTTTATGAAGTGCAAGTTTTGTATAAAATATATAAATTTGACATGAATATAAATTAATTGGCTTGAAAAAGAATTTAATTGCCTTGAAAAATTATAAAAAAAAAATATTTTTTAAAAAAAAAGTAATAAAAAACAATAACTAAAATTATCATTAATATTGCGTAAATAGTAAAATCATAAAAATCATTCAATCCAAAAAACAAATAAAAATAACAGAAAACCAAAAAAAAATAAGTAAAGGGAAAAAGGAAGCAGTATTAATTTTAAAATGACTACTAATTTCAATTCAAATCTTAGGATTGAACCGATAAAAAAAAAATCCCAACAAAAACACCTATAAAAAAAAGTAAAAGTATAGATGTATAAATACGAATAAAAAATATACATTGTCTAAGATTTAAAAAAAAACTAAATGAATTAATATAAAAAACCCTCGAATAATCAAATAAAAAAATAAATAGTTAAATTTCTATCAACAAAAAGATGAATACATAAATTGAAAATATGTCCTTATGTGATTGTTATTATCATTACTATAATAGTTAAAATTATTACCAACATTACTGTCAAAACAATCTCAATAATTAAATTATCCTGAAAAATCACTAAAAAAACAACCACTGAAATTATCATGATTATTGCATAAATAATCAAATCATAAAAATCACCCAATCCAAAGAAGAAGAAAAAAGAGAAGCAAAAAACAAAACAAATGAACAAAGAGAAAAAAAGGAGCAATATTAATAAAAAAGGAATTCAAATAATTAAATTGCCCTGGAAAATTATTACAAAAAAGCAAAATATTTGTACAAAAAACAATAAAAAAATCAATTAATAAAAAATACAAAATAAACATAAAAAAATGAATTAATAACAAATAAAAAATTAAAAGAATAAGGACCGAAATGAAAAATAACATATATTAAATTAATTCCAATTGAAGGATAAAATTAAAGAAAAAAAATATTTGGAGGACCAAAAATAAATAATGAAAACTGCTGCCATTTTAAAAAAATCAGAAGAAGAGGGACTGAAATCAAACTTTGTATATATTACCAATTTCAATTGGAGGACCAAATTAAAGAAATCAAAACATCCGGACCGGAATAATTGAAGGAATAAGAAGTAAATAAAAAATCAAGACTATAAGGACTGAAATAAAAACTTCTTATATAATCAGTTTTAATTGAAGGGCACAATTGAAAACAAAAAAACTCTAATTTGAATAAATCAGTAATGA
The DNA here is from genome assembly GCA_009078335.1 of Salix brachista. Lineage (NCBI taxonomy): Eukaryota > Viridiplantae > Streptophyta > Magnoliopsida > Malpighiales > Salicaceae > Salix > Salix brachista. Next base: position 2,226,310 of record CM018590.1, read on the forward strand.
AAACGAAATCAAAACCTCAGGGACGAAAATAAACGTTACACAAACATCAGGGACCGGAGCTGACTCTGGGGCGGAAGGAGAGAGAAAAGCGTCGACCGTGAGAAAACCGTCCGCCGCCACTTAACCGGACATCTACGACGGGAACGCGCCGCGATGGAGGAGAGAAGACCTCCCGGCGCATCCTCTGGAACGGCGGAAGTCAATTTTTTACGGCGGGACGAAGGCGCACGCGCCGCCAAAGAGGCGCGTAAGCGGGGAACCCCGCTGGCGCGGGAGGGACACGTGCCAGCCGTCCGCGCGTAAAAATAATAAAATAATAGGCGAATTACCGATACGTCCCTGACCCCACCCATAATTATGAAAATACCTGATGGGAAAGGACGCCCTTGCCCCCGGTTCTTGTGCGCTATTTTGTCGTTTTCAGGGCCCTTTTTCGTCTGCGCACTGTGCCAAAAAAGATGGAAAAACCGAGAGAGTCCCTGACCACTGTTAACTATTTTATCTTTTTATAGGGCTATAAACGCCAATACACTGTTTACAGGCAGAAAAGACAAAAAAAAAGGTAGACATACACACGCGATGCACCGGGACAAATTGCGAGTCCACAGTGCACCTGAGTCACAAGCTACAGTGAACGTAGCCACAGTAATTCCTCGATGCCTTTTATATATATGTACTAGCCAATGCCCCCGCGCCTCGTCGCGGGCGGCACTATATTTTTTTTAACGCAAAAAAATATTAATTGTGTGTTTTTTTTTGTTATAATATAAATTTAGTCAAAATAATAAATCTATACAGAATTATTGTGAAGTGCAAGTTTTCTATAAAATATATGAAATTTAAATTGATATAAATTTATTTGTTTAGTAGTTTTTAACGAAATAACCAACATAAAATTATCATCATCATTAAAAAAGCAAGAAGATTCGAATATTTGAATTATTGAATTCATTGTATTAAGATTAGTTCATTTTCTAATTCAATTTAAATCACATTTAAAAACAAAATATAAATTATGAAAAGACCTGCAATAATCAAATAAAAAATAAGTAGTTAATTTTTTATCCATAAAAAGATGAAAACATAAATTAAAAATTCATCCCCACATTACCGTCATTTTTATTACTATAAAAGTTAAAATTATTATCAACATTACTGCTCCAACAATTAAAATCATTAAATTACCCTGAAAATAAAAATAAAATCAAAACATTTTAACAAAAAAAAAATAAAAAAATAATCATTAATATTATCATTATTATTGCACAAACGATAAAATCATAAAATTATCTGATCTGAAAAACAGATAAAATAACAGAAAACACACAAAAACAAAAGAACAAAGGGAAAAAAAGGAGCAATATTTCAGAATAAAACTTAATAAAAATAAAACCCCGATAAAAAATAAATAGAAAAAATAATAATCTAAAAGCATAAATGAATAAATACAGACAGAAAATAAACATTGTCCAAACATTGTATTTTTAATGTTTTTAGATAATTTTAATGTGCTGATGTTAATTTTTTTTTATAAAAAAATATCAATCACATTTCCAAGCAAAATAAAAAATGTTTCATGGAAAAAAAAGAAAAAAAAACATAATCCGAAAAAAAAAAGCTATAACAGAAATTGGTTCGAGGATTAATCGTGGTGCGTTTAAGCTAGTCTAGACACCCCCAATTATAAAAATAAAATAAAAAATATATATCTATAAGTGGAAAAAGAAAAAATAAAACCAGCAAAAAAAAAATTTATGGAAAAAAATGAAAAAAAAAATAATTAGAAAAAAAGACAAAAAAAAACATAAAAAAAAACCTAGGAGTGGGATTCGAACCCCCGTGCGCGCTTTGGACAGCCATTATCAGCGCGAACTTCGGACCACCTCGGCTACCTCAACATATCCCCTACTGTTCACATAAATATATATTAATAGTAAGTATAATGTGGGTAAAATAAAAACATGCTGAGAGTGGGATTCGAACCTGCGCCCTCTCGGAAAGCAGCAATAATGTCGCGCTCTTGGGACCAGCTCGACTGCCTCATACTGTTGTTCATGGTTCCCGACAATATATACTTATAGTTTAGGTTACTATGGATTAGCACAGTAAAACCGGGACGCGTTTTATATTTTAGTTAATATATATATATATATACTAGCCAATGCCCCGCACCCCGTCGCAGGTGGCACCATATTTTTTTCTAACATAAAAAAAAAAAAAAACACTCCTGGAGGAAGAAGGCATGGTTTAAAATCAAACACGCGCGTTGAGATGGTTAGTTAGCTTGGATGGTGACCAATGCTTTTAATTTTCAAACACGGCCAGGGCATCATATCCACAACAAGCTATAAATTTCCTTGCTCCCTTTCCTTTGCATTGCTAGTAATTTGCAAGAAAGCGTATTCTTTCTCTGAAACAATATTGCCTCCACTAACCTTCAGTCCTCATGACTTCACTCTACATCTAGCCTTTCCGATTGCTGCAATTTGATCATTAACGTCACCGAGTAGCTGGAATCCGACCACCTCATAAACACCATACAGAGGTAACCTTTGAAATTGTTTCTACTGCTTGCAGTCTTTTTTCGTTCCATATTTTCAGCAATATTAATTGTTGCAGGGCAGCAATATTACACTAGCACGATTGCCAAAGAAAACAGTTGTTCCATTGGATTTTACGCTCTTTCATGTTTTAATTTCATGTCTTTACTCAAAACTTGGAAGTTTTACGTTCAGATAGATGAAGATTGACCAGTTTATTGAGTTCCTTGTAGGTCTTCAAGTATCTATTTTAGACATGCAGAAAGAAAAACGCAAGCAATCCAAAGATGAAGAAGACGATTCATCCTCGCGAAAGAGAAGAAAAGCTGACCTCAGCAAGCCTGTCAGTTTTATCTCCACAGGTAAGGCAGAGATCTCTCGTGCTGAGAGCATAATAATAATAAAAATTCCTTGGTATATCAGTTTTGGTAAAATCAGGTAAGGTAGAGATATCTCGTGCTTGGTTGCTATGAAGTTGAAGAAAAGTGGGGGAAATAATGTTTTTTTTATTAAGAGTTTTTTTTAAATATATATTTTTTAATTAGCTCTTCTCTATATTTCTGTTTACAAGTCTATTTATTTTGAGTTTTATTATTTGCTCAGATCACTTCCAATTGTTCTTTATTTCTCATTGCTAAATAATGGAAGTGTTCAACAATGACACAACCCCTTTGTTTATGAATTGACGAGAGTTTCTGCAGCTGCCATGACAGAGCCAGACTCGTCTCGCTCTAGACCAAAGGGGGCCTACGATGTATTTCTGAGTTTTAGAGGAGAAGATAATCGCAAGAGTTTTACAGATCATCTATATACTGCCTTAGTTCAAGCGGGAGTCCACACTTTTCTAGATGAAAATGAACTTCCTAGAGGTGAAGAAATCTCCAAACATCTCCTCAAGGCAATTCAAGAGTCGAAGATATCCATAGTGATCTTCTCAAAAGGATATGCTTCGACTAGATGGTGTCTTAATGAACTTCTAGAGATTCTTGAGTGTAAAAAAAGGAAAACTGGCCAGATTGTTCTTCCTATATTCTATGACATTGATCCTTCAGATGTGAGAAAGCAGACTGGTAGTTTTGCAAAAGCATTTGATAAGCATGAAGAATGTTTTAAAGAGAAGGTGAAGGAGTGGAGAAAAGCTCTTGAGGAAGCCGGAAATCTCTCTGGATGGAATCTCAATGATATGGAAAATCGGTATGCCTTTTTTTTCCTCTAAGATTCACTTTATGGAGTGATTATACATACTTAAGAGTAATTTTACCATGTGATACAATAAAAAAAAATTAAGCATATATACTTATTTGTCTCTCTATTAAGGTCTTGCTTTTGTCGATGAGCAGGCACGAATCAAAATTAATCCAAGCCATCATCAAGGATGTGTTGAACAAATTGGATCCCAAGTACATAAATGTTGCTACTAACCTGGTAGGTATTGATTGCCTTGTCCAAACTATTAGTGACTTCCTAAGTATGGCAACAGATGAGGTTTGCATGGTGGGCATACATGGGATGCCAGGAATAGGAAAGACGACGATAGCAAAAGTTGTTTTTAATCAACTCTGCTATGGATTCGAGGGTAGCTGTTTTCTTTCGAATATCAATGAAACATCAGAACTACCGAATGGGCTTGCTCTTTTACAAGAACAACTTCTTCATGATATCTTAAAACAAAATGTAGCCACTATCAATAATACTGATAGAGGAATGGTTCTTATCAAAGAACGACTTTGTCACAAAAGAGTTATTGTTGTTATTGATGATGTGGCTCAGCAGTACCAACTACATGCTTTGGTGGGAGAGCGAAGCTGGTTTGGTCCGGGAAGTAGAGTGATAATTACAACCAAAGATGAACACTTGCTTCTTAAAGTGGATCAAAAATTCCAGGTTGATGAATTGAAACGAGATGCGTCCCTTCAGCTTTTCAGTTGGCATGCCTTCAGGGAAAACAAGCCATCAAAAGATTATGTTGAGCTTTCGAATGATGTAGTTGATTACTGTGGAGGGATTCCTTTAGCCCTTGAGGTTTTAGGTACTAGTTTGTCTGAGAAAAAAAAAACTAGATGGAAATGTGTGATCGACAAATTGAGAATCATTCCAAACCATGATATTCAGGAAAAACTTAAAATATGTTTTGACAAACTGGATGACCACAAACTACAAAAAACATTTCTTGATCTTGCATGCTTTTTTATTGGTAGAAATAAAGAATATGTATCACATGTACTTGAAGCTCGATGTGGTTACAATCCAGAAGATGATTTGGGAACTCTCAGTGAAAGGTCTCTGATTAAAGTTAATGCTTCTGGAGAGATAAACATGCATAATCTATTACGAGACATGGGAAGGGAGATCATTCACAAAGAGTCACCTGACCACCCTGGAAAACGCAGCCGAATTTGGCAATGTGAGGATGCATGGAATGTACTCAGCAAGCAGATGGTAATAACTAAATGCATAACCAAAAACACAATCATGCACGTATATCTTTGTTTTAAACGTCTTGCATATAATTATGTTGAAACTCTATTGAATTTTGTTTGATTTTCAGGGAACAGAAGTTGTGGAGGGTTTAGCGCTGGATGTGAGAGCATCAGAAAATAAATTAGTAAGCACAGGATCATTCACAAGTATGAGATGCTTGAAGTTACTCCAAATCAATGGAGTACATCTCTCTGGACCCTTCAAACTGCTTTCAGAAGAATTGATATGGGTTTGTTGGCTTGAATGTCCTTTGAAATCTCTTCCATCTGATTTGATGGTGGACAACGTAGTTGTTCTTGAGATGCAGTATAGTAACATCAAAGAATTATGGAAGGAGAAAAAGGTGCGTAACATACTACAATCCTCCAAAATTTGTCATTGATATAATTTATAATCATAATTTGCAAACTTTGATGATTACTTTTTTCTTATTTTCCTCACTTCTCTTACAGATTCTCAACAAACTAAAAATCCTTAATCTCAGTTATTCAAAAAATCTTGTTAAAACACCAAACTTGCACAGTTCAAGTCTAGAGAAACTCCTGTTGGAAGGTTGTTTGCGTTTAGTTGAGGTGCATAAATCTGTTGGACATTTAAAGAGCCTCATTTTCTTAAATCTAAAGGGATGTCGGAGGCTAAAGACTCTTCCCCGAAGCATTTGTGATTTAAAGTCTCTTGAGATTTTGAATATTTCTGAGTGTTCACAACTTGAGAAGTTGCCAGAGCACATAGGTGGTATGGAATCCTTAACGAAGCTGCTAGCAGATGGAATTAACAACGAGCAATTTCTCGCTTCAATTGAACATTTAAAGTATCTAAGGAAGTTGTCAATGTGCGGATACAATTTCAATGTGGACGTACCATCATCTACATCTTGGCCCTCACCAATTTCATCATGGATTTCAGCAAGTGTTTTAGATTGGAAAGCTTTGTTGCCAAGTTGTTTCACCAGTTGGAGATTATTGAGAAAACTAAGACTTTCTTATTATGGTTTGTCTGAACGCACAATTAATTGTGTTGATCTTGGTGGTTTGGTTTATCTCGAGGAATTGAATCTATCAGGAAACAATTTCTCCAGTCTTCCTTCAAGCATCAGTGTCCTTCCTAAGCTTCAGCTTTTGAGAGTTTCGCATTGCAGGAATCTTGTATCAATCTCAGAGCTTCCCTCAAGTTTAAAATTCTTAGATGCAATCGGCTGCATATCAATGGAGAGAGTAAGACTGCCAATCCAATCAAAAAATAATTCTAATTTGTCTCTACAAAGGAGTCCAAGTAATCGTGGCTGGATTATATCCTCTGATACCGCATGCGATTTATCAAATAATAATAAGAGTCTTGTTGAGGTACAATCTCATTCTCTCTTGCACACAAATAAACACACAATTGGCATTTCTATATTGAATTAATGCATATTCATATATATATATATATATATTGATTATTGTTTAAAATTTCAGCACTGATCTTTGAATTATAAATATACACAGGCATCTTACAATCATTGTTATGGATATCATATTAACGACTACGATGCCAGATTGCTTATGAGTTTCTATTCTAAGCGTCGAAATGGGTTCGAATACCATGCAGAAGGATGTTCATTATCATTTCATATACCTCCAGTATTCCAAGGTTTGTTTGTTTGGGCTTTAAGTACAAGGATGATTTTTAGTAGTAGTGATACAATCAAAGCTATTATAAGAAAAAAGAGCAATGGTATGCAATTGTTTGAAGCTACACAAGTAGTAGGACTCTATTGCCCTCTTAGTTGGGTAAGATACGTAAGTTTAAGTGAGATGGCAATGGAAGAATATTGTGGACACGAAGAGTTGGAATTGTATGTGAATTTGGGGAGTGAAGACATTAATGTGAAAGGATGTGGGATCCAAGTAATAATGGATTTGGATTCATACGAAGCAATAGAGTGTGATATTAAGGACATTGAAATTTATAATGCGATACCTTCACCAACAAGTCATTTCCTTTATCATCCCCTTTATGGTTCCATATCATTTACTACAATTGAGAAGTGGAAAGCCTATTTAATCTGGTGGAAGAATTTACAAATATAGAGCTACGTGGAACTTTGGATCATTATATATCTCATCTGGTCCTCGGTTTTGACCAATTTAAGAGGAGGAAACTTTAACCTCACCTCAATTAGTTGAGGGATTTCTTTGTGAAATTTCTTAGTTATGATATTATCGCCTTGTTGTATAAAATTAATTAATAAAGCATGTTCTTTTTGAGTTAAATGTCAACTGCTCACAGTTATGAAAAGGATATTATGTGCATTCAAGTTTTTTTCTTGACGAATTGAAGCGATTGTGTAATTATCTATATATTTCAAGAACTAACGTGTGAGGGAAACTCATTTATTGTCTTTGGAAATCTAATTTGTCTCATGAGCTAATTCTAGTTAGGTTTGATATTTAAATGCACATACATGGAAATTTGCTTTATGGTGTAATTGATATGAGTTGTTTTATCTTCAGTTACTGAATTTATGGAAATTCAATTACTGAGTTACTAATATGGAAAAATCAATTAAGGTGCTAGATTGAAAGGAAACAGAAGATTGAAAATTAACCCTAATGGAGTAAAACTCAAGAAACTCAAAAGCCAAGGACTAAAAATCTGACTCTAATCCATTGATGAGAAAAAAGAATGCTTTTCGAATTGCCAACTCCTCTGCTTCATTCATATCGTTTTATAATTGTTACAGTTGACCATGGGTTGATAAAGTTGCAGTCTGCCCCACATGTAGGAGCGCCACCTCTGCCTGAGCATGCACCTACTGGAAGAGCAAGTGCAATTCAACATTGAGCCCTAAACAGAGAATTCAGTCTTTAAAATTCAAAGATGATTACAGACTGAAAGGAAAGAGCTCAACATACAGTTAGACAGGGCAGTGTCTTTCGTCTACTTGCAATGGAGCCAAATAGACAGATGCTTTCCATTAAATGAGCTTTAAACAAAGAATAGCGTCAAGTGTCTTACGAATGTTTTCCAGTGAGAGCAAGAAACCAAGAAGAAAATGAATTCTAAAGAGCATAACCTTACTCCATTCATTTGCAAAAATCTATGAACTCCAGTGAAGTGAATTCATCCCCACAATTTTTACGCAAACTTTTTGTGCTTGAACTAGTTTCCTTTTTAACCTTTGGTTGAAACATATGAAATTGTGAGATTCTGACTTTTCAACCAAGTAGTATATGTTGAAATTCTAAAGAATTCTGGAAAATTTGGAAAAAAAATTACTGTAGCAATTTGTACGGACAAAAGTGATCTAAAGACCAAAAACACGTACTGTAGCGATCAAATTCTGGGAATGAACAATTTTCCAGAATTTGATGGAAAATTTCCAGAAAAGAAAGAACTTGTAAATTCTGTAAATTTGAGAATCAAAGTAACATGAACATGGGCAGAATATTTTGTTATGGTTACTGCCATCCCATCAATTTTATTTATATAAGAATAAAAAATTACAACGGCTATAATATTCAAAATTCGGTTACAATTTCCTGTTTAACAATGTATTGACCATTAACTGAAATTGACTAAAAACATTGACTCAGAACTCTTAAACATACTTATTACAATGTGAATTCAATCATAACAATTGATTCTTCAATCTTCGATTCTTCAATCTTCAATTCTCCTGCGTCAGCTCCTTGTCAGCTCACTTGGCAGACCTGGAATCAATTCCAGATTTCAACACTCCCCCTTGATTCATGGACTGCACATTCCCACCATTCTTCTTAGCTCTTCAAATCTTTCCTTTGCTAAAGTCTTTGTGAACAAGTCAGCCAGCTGTTCTTTTGAACAAACATATTTCAGCTCTAGTTCTCCTTCTTGCTGGAATTGCCTTATTGCATGAAACTTAATTTTCATGTGTTTGGTTTTGTCATGGAATACTGAATTCTTTGAGATAGCAATTGCAGCCATGTTGTCACATAGTAGTTCAGTGGGTTCCATTTGTTCACAATTCAAATCCTTCAATATCTTTCTCAACAAAACCAGTTGATTGGATGCAACAAATGCAGAAATATATTCTGCTTCAGCAGTTGAGTGAGCAACTACAGATTGCTTCTTTGAATTCCAACAAAATATGCACTCCCCCATTGAGAAACAATATCCTGAAGTGCTCATCATTTCCTCATCACTTCCAGCCCAATCACTGTCACAAAACCCCTTCAATTTGACTGAATTCTTCTTCCCAAAAAATATGCCAAGGTCTAGTGTGCCCTTTAGATATCTTAGTACTCTTTTAGCTGCGACATAGTGCTCTTGGCTGGGGTTTTGCATAAATCTCGATAGGTAGTTTACAGTGAATACTATATCAGGTCTGGTGGAAGATAAATAAAGTAAGCTTCCAATTAGACTTCTGTAAATGCTACCATCTGCTGAGGGGGCTTCATCACTTTTTGACAGTTTCATTCCTAGCACCATAGGGGTGCTGACTGGTTTGCAATTTTCCATTGCAAACTTGCTCAGCATCTTGGTTGTGAATTGTTTTTGGCATACAAAGCAACCTTCTTTAGATTGAGTAATTTCCATTCCAAGAAAGTATGCTAAAAGTCCAAGTTCATTCATCTCAAACTTGTTCTTCATGTTCATCTTAAATTCATCAACAAGTTGCCCATTATCTCCCGTGATTAACAAGTCATCCACATACACTGAGATTATCAAAATGTGATCTTCCACCCTTTTTATATATAAAGTGGCTTCATTCAAGCTCTTTTCAAATCCCAAACTTGATAAGTATTCATCCAATTTACCATACCAAGCTCTAGGAGCTTGTTTCAACCCATACAAAGCCTTGTTTAGTAAATAGACTTTGTTCAAATTTGTTTCTCTCTCAAATCCTTCAGGCTGCTCTACATATATCTCCTCTTTCAAGTTACCATTCAAAAATGCTGATTTAACATCCATTTGCCAAATCAACCAGCCCTTTTGTATAGCCAACATTAGCAGTAGCTTAATTGTGTCCATTCTTGACACAGGGGCAAATGTATCATGATAATCTACCCCTTGTTCTTGTGAGTAACCTTTTACTACAAGTCTTGCTTTGTTCTTGTTTACACTACCATCAGCATTGAGTTTTGTTTTATAGATCCATTTAACTCCTATAACTTTCCTATGCCTTGGTCTGTCAACAAGTTGCCATGTCTCATTCTTTTCTATCATCATAAGTTCATCTTTCATTGCTGCTACCCATACTGGGGAGTCCATGGCTTCTCCTACATTGCTTGGTTCTATTTCAGCAACATTACATCTATCATATATGTCACTTAGTAACCTAGTCCCCCTTACTGATTGGTCTTCTTCATCAGTTTCAATTTCTTCATCAGTCTCGGGTGCATGTTCATTGTTTGTATCTTCAATTTTCTCATCATCCCAATTCCATATTTGGTTCTCAGCCACCTTAACATTCCTAGCTATTACAGCTTGGTTTGTTTTCAAATCAAAAACCTTATAGCCCTTAGATTTCAAGCTATAACCTATTAAAATCCCAACCTCAGATTTTTGGTCCAATTTTCTTCTCTTAATCTCAGGTTGAAGCACATAACAGGGGCTGCCAAATACTTTTAGATGATCTATGCTTGGTTTATGTCCATGCCACTCTTCATAGGGTGTTTTATCTCCCAAGGTTCTTGTTATCAACCTATTTAGCAAGTAAGTGGCAGTGCTCACAGCCTCAGCCCAAAATTTCAGAGGCATTTTCTTCTCATAGAGAAGGCATCTTCCCATCTCCATCAAGGTCCTGTTTTTCCTCTCACTTACCCCATTTTGTTGTGGGGTATAGGGGACTGTTACTTGGTGTTTAATCCCCTCTTTAACCAAGTAATCTTCAAATTTATGGGAGGTAAATTCCCCCCCATTATCAGACCTCAAAATTTTTAGGTTGCAGCTGGATTCCCTCTCGGCTGCAGCCTTAAACCTCAAGAATACCTCAAACACCTCCCCCTTAGTTTTAATGAAATACACCCAACAAAATCTACTAAAGTCATTTATGAATAGCACAAAATACCTAGCACCATTTAATGACTCATTTTGCATTGGGCCACACACATCTGTGTGCACAATTTGCAGCCTAGTTGTTGAGCTAAGTGCATGATTATTGAACTTTGCCCTTGATTGCTTTCCTAGTTGGCATGCTTCACAAACCTCATTTTGTTCATGTATCATAGGTAAGCCTTCTACTACTTGCAATTCAGCCATTTTCTTTAATGTAGCATAGTTAAAGTGACCCATTCTTCTATGCCACAAACTTGAAGTTTCTGATGCACTTATGTTCATACTAATGTGTGCCTGTTTTTCTTCAATACTAAAGCACCTATTATTCATCTTGGCAGTAAACAAAGGTGTTCCTAGATCATCCTTAATTGTGCACATGCCATTATCAAAGAACAATGAGTATCCTACTTCAAGTAATTGACCTACACTAATCAAATTTTGGTCAATTTCTGGCACATATAACACATGCTTAAAATTTCGGGTTCCAGCCAAGGTTTCAATGTCAACTTCCCCTCTGCCCTCTACACTTACATACTGCCCATTAGCTACTTTAACCTTTGATTTGTATTCTAAATCTAGGTTCTCAAACATGCATAGTTCTGCAGTCATATGATTAGAACATCCACTATCAATTAACCACTTTTGTTTACTAACCTCAGTTGTGTTGCAGCTGTGTTCAACAATTGCAGTGAACAATTGTTCATCCTTAGGTTCCATTGCCTCTGCAACATGTGTTTGCTTGTCTTCTGAGGTGTTGTTCTTGCAAAATTTTTGGATATGTCCAAATTGCTTGCATTTTCTACATTGTGCATTCTTGAGCCAACAAAATGACTCAAGATGGTTGGTTTTCTGACAGTACTTGCAGGTGGGAAATTGTTCTCTCCTTTCCTTCCCTTTTGCATTGAAGTTATTTGCATGTGTTTGGTTGCTTTGCCAATTTTTGCTCTGCCACTGTTTTCCAGAACTTGTTCTTGGTTCTGAGTTCTTGTAAAAATTCTGGGGTTTTGATCTTCCTTTGAATCTAGCTGCAAAGGCCTCTTCACCAGAGTTTTCTTGCCTGAATTGCTGCCTTTGTTCCACGGCTTGCAATGCATTGATGAGTTCTTGAAGGCTCATTGTAGTGAAATCCTTAGACTCTTCCAATGAGCATATCTTGTTTTCAAATTTTTCTGGTAAGCTGACCAGAACTTTCTCCACAACTCTTGATTCTTGAATTTCTTCTCCAAGCAGAGTCATTTGGTTTACAATCTTGGACACATTTGATGAAAATTCCTTGACTGTTTCTGATTCTTTCATCTTCAAGCCTTCAAACTGTCTCTTCAAGGTTAAAATCTGCATTCTCCTAGATTTTTCATCACCCTGAAATTCTGCTTTTAATTTGTCCCAATGCTTGCTTAGCTGTATCACATGCCATAATTCTTGAGAAGATTTCCTCACTTACTGCATTATGAATGCAAGTAAGAGCTTTGAATTTCTTTGCTCTTTGTTCATTAAAGTATTTAAGTTGGGCCATTGTTGGATTGTTATTCAAGGGAGTTGGTTCCCTGTCAACCTCCACATCTTCCCACAGGTCGAAGGCTTTAAGATATATCTTCATCTTTACTGCCCAGACTCCATAGTTCACTCCTGTGAAGATTGGGGATTTTGAAGAAAATGATGCATCCATCTCTGTCAAAACTTGCTTCTTACACTCTTTTCCTTCCAAAGATTCCACAGAACAAAGAACAGGAATAATAATTGAGAAAATCTTTCAATTATTAATCCTTTAAAGAACAATTCAAGACTGATTTCTTGATTGATGAATTCTGGAATTTTTGGAAAGAATGCAATCTTTCCTTTCAAGGTTTAATCACTCCTTGAATTCTTTTCACTCGTGTATTACTTTCAATCCCTTCTCAAAGACCTAATTCTGCTCTGATACCATGTTGAAATTCTAAAGAATTCTGGAAAATTTGGAAAAACAATTACTGTAGCAATTTGTACGGACAAAAGTGATCTAAAGACCAAAAACACGTACTGTAGCGATCAAATTCTGGGAATGAACAATTTTCCAGAATTTGATGGAAAATTTCCAGAAAAGAAAGAACTTGTAAATTCTGTAAATTTGAGAATCAAAGTAACATGAACATGGGCATAATATTTCGTTATGGTTACTGCCATCCCATCAATTTTATTTATATAAGAATCAAAAATTACAACGGCTATAATATTCAAAATTCGGTTACAATTTTCTATTTAACAATGTATTGACCATTAACTGAAATTGACTAAAAACATTGACTCAGAACTCTTAAACATACTTATTACAATGTGAATTCAATCATAACAATTGATTCTTCAATCTTCGATTCTTCAATCTTCGATTCTTCAATCTTCAATTCTCCTGCGTCAGCTCCTTGTCAGCTCACTTGGCAGACCTGGAATCAATTCCAGATTTCAACAGTATACCCACTAAACATTCTTCATAAACTTTCATGTATGCTTGGAATTTGAAAATAAATGGAGAGAAAGATTGAATTTGCAGAGATAATTGTTACTGATACTGAACCATGTACTTATGAATGAATACATATCTTTTGTTTTATACAATACACGGGAATATAGGAAAAGTGAGAATCTTGGTAAGCCCTTCACCATATTCTTTTCTTGAAGGATTTTTAAGCCCTTCACCAAATATCTAGGAAAAATAAAATAATTAGCCTAAATAGTTTAAATTAGGTTAATTAGCCTAAATATATATTTTCATGAACCTGTAGAGCACGCATAGGTTCAAATTGAATCAAACTCAAATCTTTCCAAGTGATAATGCAGGGAATTTTCCTGTGAAAACTCACAGCGTCGCTTATTTAACCATTGGATTTCCCATAATCATATATTTGAAGCCCGGATGCTACTATTTAGCTGATATATATTAGGTCATTATATTACTGTTAAAAAATAATATAAATTATATTTAAAAACTTCACTTTAAAGATTAACCTTTTAGGTGAGATAGTTACTTCATATATATCATAGTCTTACAAACGTAACGGTCACGAGTTCAAATCTCACCACCTCTTTTTATTTTGATAAAAATCAAGCACAAAATAACATGATTTTTTCGCTCCTGTTAATTTCTTTCAAGTTTTAATAGGAACTTAATCTCTCGGATAATTAATGAAAGTTTTATATTTTTTATGGTAATTTACTTAGAGGTTGTAGTTTGAATTTCAATTTTACTAAATTAATATAATGGTCCTTGAAGTTTTGTGTTTCATTGAATGAGATCTTTATAATATTTTATTTCACTAGCTCAAATAGATTTGTGAATCTCTATATCTCACTAGTTAGTTTTGATTTATAGCTCTGTATCATCAGAGTTTGGATATACATATGGTCTTAGGCAAGGAGAACCATTATCTCCTTCTATTTAAGAGAATGATCGATTTAGGTTTGTTTTCTTTTGATTTTACAGTTGTGGTGGAAGGATATTTTATGCAACTTGGATTACTAGATCAAAGATATCAGGATGGATTTTTTCACATTATGGAGGTGTAATATCTTGGGTATCTAAGAAACAAACATGCATATCTTATTCTACTATGTAATGATAATTAATTGTTGTGGTTGTTGCAAGTAAAGAAGCTGAATGACTAAGAAATAAGTTGTCGCCACAACCTATGTCAGCTATTTTCTTATACTGTGATAGTGAAACAACTAGATGTATAAGCATTCAACATGGATATATTCAAGAATTGATTACAAATAAGATAATCACCATAAACTATATGAAATATGTGAATAATTTAGCTGATCCTTTCAGAAAATGACTATCTAGAGACATGGTAAGCAGAGCAACTAATGGGATGAGTTTGAAAGAAACCAGTAATAGGAACCCAACTTTGAATTAGAAAAAAGCTTCTCCAAGTTTAATGGGTAATAACAAGCTACTGTTTAGTATATGTTAAACACTGAATATTAATTTTGGATTCTATTCTGGAAGTATTTTAGTGTACTCTATTACTTAAAGGCGAACGAACGTGGACTCTTAATGGAATTTAAAGTTCCCGTTTAATGTAATAGAAACATATATAATTTTACCTATATCAATATAGAAGTGGTGTCGCTTTTGACAAGAGTTAGGGTTTTTCTCTTGTAAATATTTTGAAAAAAATGAGATTAAATAAAAGTTTTGGTTTAATATGTGGACACTAACAACTATTGTAGGATTTAAGTTCTAACATTAATGAAATGTTTAAATTGCAAAATTCCTTCTTGTAAGCATAATTCTATAAAGTGAAAAGATATTTATTAAAAACTAGTGGGGGTTGTTGGTGTAGTTTGTAAATGAATAAAAAAAGAAAAGAATGTTCATCCCACATTATTAAGGAACACTCCCTCTTTTATATATATATATATATAAATATAAGTTTTTATTGTGTAGTAAATTATGAATAATCATATATCTGTTATATGAACAATTATCTTTTGTTTATATAAGTATAAGCTTTTCTTGTATAGTTAATTATGAATAATTTGTTATATGAACAATTATATAATTTCATTATGAGCACCAGGTGGGGAAAATACAAAGAAAAAACCATGTTTTCTGTCGATTCCTCTGCAGTTAAACAAGGAAAAGGAAGGTGCGGTGGTTGCACCTTTCACTCAAGAATTTATATGAAATATTTGAATATGAGTAGTGAACTCTATCCTCTTTAACCATTCTGGTTTGTCTGTGTTATTTTGTTCCCATTTATCGTCGGAAGTTCATCAAACCATGGCTGATGGCTCGGGTGACAGCTTACGTGAGCTAACTTGGATCCATGGTGTTGTTTGGATTTTATTTTTTATATTTTTTAAAAATTAAAACTAAATTTTAATGGGATCGTTGAGTCAATAACAGTTGATTTTTCTTTGACACCAGTCTCGATCTGGCTAGAGACCTGTCTGTCATTTCACTTAACCTACTTGGCATATACGTTAAGGAATGAATTGAAGAAATCAAATTGAGTAAGGTAGACACGATCTAATTAGTATTTTATTGATTTTTTCGTAAATTAATAATAATCTCATATCAACAAGAACATAGTAATCAACTGTATACACAAATCTGATCATGCTAATTGCAGCAGGCCACTTTCGAACAAGGATAAAAAAATTACACAATCTGACATTAAGAGATTGATTCCTGGTTTATACCAAATGATGTTAATTGTTAAGCTTGAGGGTGGATTTATTGAATTAATTTTCTATTTTAAAAAATACATAATTAAATTAAGGCGTCTAGTACAAGAGGTCTGCTATAAAATTACAACCAAGCAATATATATAATCAAAGAGCCTATCACTATTATTAGTCTTGGCCAAAGGATCTGCTACCAGATTACTTTCCTTTTTTAATAGATCTTCATAAATTCCATATTCAGTAAGCAATATAGCCAGAGGGCCTATCATCAATCCTAGAGATCCGTTCTTTAATCCTTTCTTCTTTGATGCTTGGTCGACAATGATAGGGCGACCTTGTCTTCAAAAAATTAAAAATTTTAACCTCGTTTGGCCCTGACTCGCTTGATAAAGTTATGAGACAGAACACTGTAAAGATGGAATAATGAGATGAAGGGATTAAAGAAATTTTTTAAGGGAAAGCAAAGGAGGATAAAAGCTAGAAATATACTCATCTTTTGTGCTGATGAATTCATCAAGATCTAGTTTGAATACAAGAAATTAAAGGAAAGTAAATATATAGTGAAGGAGATCGAGCTCGGGTGATTTTCCCCATGCTGTATAACCAAGGTGTACACCATAACAAAACAAACTCATGAGTGGATAAGAGGTGGATGAGCATGGGGATGTCTACTTTGTGCACGTGAGTATGTTATAATGTGAGATGATATTTTAACATGGTATCAGAGTCTTATCAAATAGTTACGAGTTTGAATCTCATCACCCTCATTTTATTTGAGGAAAAACCAAACACAATGTATTGTGTATTTGTGCAAGTTTTAGATCTAAAAGGCTTTCATTTAATGAGGTGTGTTAGAAAATAATATAATCATATTTTTGGAGCTCACTTAACTATCTAATTAAATTAAATTTTTATGTAAGAAAATTTATTAACACTGTAAGTCAAATCAAACTCATGAGTGGATATGGGGTGGATGAGCATGGGGATGTCTACTTTGTGCACGTGAGTTTGCTCTAACTTTTTAACATTTTCTATGTATTTGTCTGCCCTTACAGCATGGAAAAAATTACAGTCTCTCACGTGGCATCCATATTCTAGGCAGCATATAAATGAGTAGTTCATCTTACAGTGAACGATCAAGCGAGCTAGCTAACGTTTCAATCAAACTAAAGACATGGAGATCAAGAGATCATTCGGGTTTTTCTTGGTGATGCTCATTGTCTTGGCTTCTCGTAAGTCCATCTAATTATATTTGACACTTTCTTTGACAGCTACTTACTTGTATTGGTAATTATATTTGATTTTGGTTCTGTGTGGGTTTTCTTGCAGAAGAGATGGTGGTGCCAGCTGATGCTAGGGTTTGCCTGTCACAGAGCCATTATTTTAAAGGCCCATGTGCGAAGGACCATAATTGTGCTTGGGTGTGCAGGAATGAAGGTTTCTCCGGTGGAAGATGCAAGGGATTCCGTCGCCGGTGTTTTTGCACCAAGCTTTGTTAAGTTAAGCGAAGAAAATGAAAATCATGAAAATTGTGCTTGGGGTTTTGTTTGCCTGTTCAATT
Organism: Salix brachista; assembly: GCA_009078335.1. Taxonomy (NCBI): domain Eukaryota; kingdom Viridiplantae; phylum Streptophyta; class Magnoliopsida; order Malpighiales; family Salicaceae; genus Salix; species Salix brachista. Next base: position 2,244,079 of record CM018590.1, read on the forward strand.
AGCTGAGTCTCCAGAACTATGTCAGCATCATCATTCGTAAGTTTAGGCAACTTGCTAGCTTTAGAACCTGCTGCTGATCGAAGATGCTAGAGTTGATGTTAATGGTGGTTTCGTTTTGTAATAATAACTCTCTCTCTTTGTCTGAGGATAGCATTCTTGTCACCTGATTTCTGATGTTCCCGATTGATTCTTGATGAGAGAATGTGAGTGCTGCTGGCTAAGATTCCAAAAAAAAAACATCAAGATGGATCAAGAACATTTAAGCGTTCACTCAGCTTGACGGGTTAATCTGATGACCTACTAATCTGTCCGTACCAGGTTTTAATTTAAATTAAATGAGAGTTGATTCATCAATCCCTGACCAACCGATCAAAATCTGATATATATATATATATATATATAGAGAGAGAGAGAGAGAGAGAGAGAGAGAGTGAAACTTAATTTTTTTTTATTAACGTGTGTATTCGGTCAACGGTCAGCTTGTGTGTACCTTGACTAATCTTATAGGTCCCGAAATTAATGATTATATAATATTCCAATGATTATCATATTAGTAATTATAGTATTCAAACTTGAAATCACAAGGAAAATAAAACTTTTAATCCTAAATTTTTATCACTGGATCACCTACTAAATGATAAGATGATTGTGAAGCAAATTCCAAAGATGTAATGATCAACACAAAAAATTTGGTTTTGGTTTCTCAGTAAAATGAAATCCGTTGACTTTGAGATTGAGAATGACTAGCCCAAGAGAAGCAGATATGGGCTCCCCCAGTTAGGCAAAGAATTCATATGAAGCCCAAATTAGATCCTTTCACCTATCGTGCTTTCTAGAATGAGGCCCAAAAGTGACTTGACACTCCCACCGTGGCTGGAAGGCATGGTGTTGATCGCATTGGGCTTAGCACGTGCATACGTAAAAGCAAAATGTAACGAAAAATTGATTTCTATCCAAATAATTCTCCAATCAATCTCCCTGTTTTTATTATATATAAATGAAATTTATTAGCTGACCAAGTTTTCCTTCTAAAAATGCTTACAATGTCTTTTACAGGCCTAGAAATCAAAATCAAATCCTAACACGTAAGAAAATGATCACAGATCCAAAAATAAACAGTAAATTCAAAAATATCTTTTAAAAAAAAACAAAATCGACCTAAATAGTAGCATCCGGGCTTTAAATATGATTATGGAAAATCTAATTGTTAAATAAGCGACGCTGTGGCTTTTCACAGGAAAATTGCCTGCATAATAATCACTTGGAAAAATTTGAGTTTGATTCAACAGTCAGGCCTTTATTCGAGCCTATACGTGTTCTCCATGGTCATGAAAACATATATAAGGTAATTAACAAAATATAATTGGATTAAAGACTCCTATTATGCTTTTATTGTGTAGTAAATTGTGAATAAACAAAGAAAAAACCATGTTTTCTGCCGATTCCTCTGCAGTAAAAGAAGGAAAAGGAAGGTGCGGTGGTTGCACCTTTCACTCAACATTTTGGTGATAATTTTCCACCGTACAAAGCAAAGACACTGTAAACTTGGTCTCTTCTAGTTGATTTTGCAATGCAACAATGAAAAAAGCTCAGCCAAGAAGTGGCTGTAACTGTTCCAATAAGCAATATCTCTTGATGTACAGTTTAAACACAAATAGGATATAATAGCAGTAAGGGTGGTGTGGTACTCCATATCCATGTTAAAAATGAGCTTCCCTTGAAACCTCATGAGCCTAGAGGAAGGTGACCCACTATCACTTGTAGGAGCGCCAGTTCTGCCTGAGCCTCATGAGCGTAGAGGAAGGATTTTTCATCATCTTCAACTCCATCAATTTCACTTCCTTATCCTGGTGGAGTACAGTGGAGATGATAAGAGCAAAATAAATAGCTTTAGAAAGAATGATAAAGAGATCCAATGAATACTGAAATAAACAAAGTCTCCTCTCAATCCTCTGTAGTCTAGTAAACTACTTGGGCAACATTAGTATAACAGTTCGAGTGCGTGCCTTTCAGACTAGATCTTGTTTTCTATGGCAGGATCATCCTTCACTCACCAGTCATCACTCAAATGTAATTGTTGATGTGACAATCATTTCAATTATACAAATCAATAATGGCTAGCTTCAAGGGTGCCTCAAAATTCCAGAAATAACAAGAATGAAACCTGGTTTCTCTTTGTACGGTTTCATCAATACCATCAAATTTCGATAAAAAGATGAACATACACACATGAAAAACAAATATTTGAAAGATATGCAATAACATTATTTCCACTGAATTTGTGATCCATGTTTTTATGTTTTTATATAAAATTGTTAATATAAAAAAAATATTAATTTGTTATTTTCTTAAGTTATTAATTGTTAAAATTATTTTTAAAATCCATCCAAATAAAAATAAAAATATAATATCAAATATGCATTAAATTCAGTAACAAATTAATCACAAAATAATTTTTAAAAAAAATTCACTGGCTCAATATCAAATTAACAAATCAAACCTTTAAAGTTCAAGAGTCGAATTACACTATATATAAGCTGACCGAATACGCACGATAATCAAAAAAATTAAGTTTCACTATATATAAGCTGACTGAATACGCACGTTAATAAAAAAAATTAAGTTTCACTATATATATATAGTGAAACTTAATTTTTTTGATTAACATGCGTATTGGGTTAGCTTATGTGTATCTCGACTAAAGTTATAAGTCCTGAAGTTAATGATCATATAATCCTTCAATGACTATTATATTAGTAACTATAATATTCAAACTTGAAATTAAAAGAAAAACAAAACTCTTAATTCTAAACTGTTATTATTGGATCACCTACCAAATAATAAGATGATTGTGAAGCAAATTCCAAACATGTAATGATCAACACAAAAAATTTGGTTTTGGTTTCTCAGTAAAATGAAATCCGTTGACTTTGAGATTGAGAATGACTAGCCCAAGAGAAGCAGATATGGGCTCCCCCAGTTAGGCAAAGAATTCATGTGAAGCCCAAATTAGATCCTTTCACCTATCGTGCTTTCTAGAATGTGGCCCAAAAGTTACTTGACACTCCCACCGTGGCTGGAAGGCATGGTGATGGTCGCATTGGGCTTGGCACGTGCATACGTAAAAGCAAAATGTAACGAAAAATTGATTTCTATCCAAATAATTCTCCAATCAATCTCCCTGTTTTTATTATATATAAATGAAATTTATTAGCTGACCAAGTTTTCCTTCTAAAAATGCTTACAATGTCTTTTACAGGCCTAGAAATCAAAATCAAATCCTAACACTTAAGAAAATGATCACAGATCCTAAAATAAACAGTAAATTCAAAAATATATTTAAAAAAATAAAAAAATCGACCTAAATAGTAGCATCCGGGCTTTAAATATGATTATGGAAAATATAATGGTTAAATGAGCGACGCTGTGGGTTTTCACAGGAAAATTGCCTGCATAATAATCACTTGGAAAAATTTGAGTTTGATTCAACAGTCAGGCCTTTATTCGAGCCTATACGTGTTCTCCATGGTCATGAAAACATATATAAGGTAATTAACAGAATATATTTGGATTAAAGACTCCTATTATGCTTTTATTGTGTAGTAAATTATGAATAAACAAAGAAGTGGCTATATAAGTCAGTTCTCTTATTCAATAAAGTTGAGCTTCATGAACAAATTAAGATTTCTATCTCTGCAATTATTTCTTCTTCTTTCACATTCTGCAGATCACTTAACTTTACAAGTGGTATCAGAGCCTGAGATTAAACAAATGGCAGAGTCAAATAATTAAACATTCAACCCAATCACCATCAAGCTTTACGCTTCAGGGTTTTAATTTGAGTTTTTTGGACTGATTAGGGTTTAATCCGATCCTGGACAGCATCTGCGAAAATATACTACCTAGAAACAGCATCTGTGGAAATACTACCTAGAAACAGCATCTGTGAAAATAGCTTGAAAAACTTAAAACCTTGCTTGGCTAAACTAATGAAATCCAATATCGATTTAGAGTTTGTAAAAATTTAATATTACTATCTAGTTGAGTTTTATCATTGTTAGATAAAAGAAGAATCCCAGTTAATATAGAAATTCTTGACGGAAGATTTATAATAAAGTAATTTACCTGAATACTAGTTTTTCTTATTAGATTAAAATTTATTTGAATGATTTAATTTCTTGATTTTATAAGACTTGAAGTATATAAATGAACTTGTACACACAACTACAGAGAAATGTAGAGAAGTCTATAGCTGATCAATACTGCGTCCAGCTGCCTTAGTTTGACATCTCAGAACTGAAGGACGTCACTTTCTTTCAACTACACAAACACGCTTATTCAACTCAGCCCATCAAGACTGCTGTCCTGCAACAATTAATATTGCTGAAAAGATGAAACGAAAAAAGACTGCAACCATGCAAGCAGTAGAAACAACGTCAAAGGTTACCTCTGTATGAGGTGGTCGGAATCCAGTTACTCGGTGACTTTAATGATCATATAAAATCAAAGGGAGCAAGGAAATTTAAAGCTCTTGCTTGTTGTGGGGCATGTTTTCGCAGCATCGCATTCAAATTAATGGAATGATTTTTCACACGGCAAAATATTCAGACAATTTCCGAGCAGCTGCCTGCCTTTATCTCTCGTTTGGTTTTCGTTTGCGTGGCTCTTTCGATACCCTCAAAATCTAAAGGTATTGATTTCATCAAGCAATTATGGTGGTGAGATTCGAACTCGTAACCACTAGTCAACAAGACTCTGATACCATGTTAAGGAACCATCTCACTTTTAAGCATAATATGATTTATAGTATTCTCTAACCATAATAATTCCTGAAGCAGATGCCGCCTTCGTTTACTCTGTTATAAAAGTCAGAAACTGAAATCGGGATCTTCAACCAGTTATTAGATTTGGATGTTCCTTTTAATAATGAATCTGTTATCACCGATTAAAAAAGACCCATATAATTATCGATGCAAACACCCTCTAACAACACATTTATTAGGAAGTTAAATTATTAACAAATTCCTTATACTTCCGCGTGCTGACTTTGTTTACTCTATTATAAAAGTCTTCTTGTGAGATAGCTCTTGTATCCACCAAGCTCCAATATTCTTTGGGGCAAAAGAAATTCTCCATGAGCATGCTCTAATGATCATAGTGTCATCAAACTTTGGAATTGCAGATTGCACCAAACTACTTTCAGTTGTCATTGTTAAGGAACCATCTCACCTAAAAACTTAAGCTTGTAAGGTCTCAGAATATGATTTATATTATTTTCTAACACACCCCTCAAGTGAAAGCCCTTTGGGCTTGAAACTTGCACTGCTCACATTGCCTAGTGCTTGATTTTTATCAAATAGAATGGGGATGGTGAGATTCAAACTCGTGACCGCTGGGTCAACAAGGCTCTGATACCATGTTAAAGAATCATTTCATTTAAAAGCTTAAGCTTGTAAGTGAGGTCCCAAAATATGATTTATATTATTTTCTAACAGTCATGATGTCATTGTTGAACAATGAAATTAACTTCACTCAAGCCGTGTGAGGAAGCTTTGATACTAGATGTTGTGAACCTTATTTGAGCACTCACGAAATAAATGTAAAATTAAATTTGCTTGAATGCTCAAATGCTGGTAAAATCTTAGTTATAAAATGAAAAAACCGAATATGGCCGTAAATAGCTAAAAATGTGCAACCCACGTTTTGCAATCCTAACAATAAAAGCTACTACTAGGATTTATTATACATATAGGATTTATTAACAACTAAAACAAACTTACAACTACAACCCTACAACTAGGAAACCTTGACAACTTCAGCATTGTGCCTGTGCATATTTCCACACAAGAACATGGTAAGTCACTAGTTTTTAAACAGGAGTTATAATCCTAATAAAATATAACAAGTGTAATTCAAATCATAAACTTTAAAGGTCTGATTTGTTAATTTGATAGTTAATCCATAAATTATATTTAAAAAAAATTAATTTGAGATTAATTTGCTACTAAATTTAATGTATATTTGATATTATATTTTTATTTGGATGGATTTTAAAAATATATTTACATAAAAAATAACAAGTTAATATATTTTTATTTTAATAATTTGATATAAAAACATAAAATCTTGATTTTAGATTCAATTAACAGATGGGCGAGTCAAAGTCGTCTTGTTCACACCCATAGTTGCTTGTTGAAGTCTATACCTTCTGATTTTGAGGGTATCGGACGAGACCCGCAAACCAAACAGAGCACGCCCGAGAGATGAAGGCAGCCAATCGAATATTTTGCCGTGTGGAAAATCATGCCATTTGAATGCGATTGTGCCAAAATCATGCCATTTGCTGGGAAATTGCCGTGTGGAAAATCATACTATAAATTTCCTTTGTATGCGATTAGTATTGCATTGAATGCAATAAATTGTCTGAATATAAATTCATGCAAGGGATTTTTGTGATGCGCGTAGAAGGTAATGAAACATGTTTATATTTGTTTATAGGCGTGCTGATTTTGCTAACCAAATTTAGAGGGTATGTGGGATGACAATTCAACTCGAATCAACAATAGGATATTTTGCTAACCAAATATATAACTTTTGAATATATATATATATATACATATATATATATATATATATATATATATATATATATCCATATTTGTGGGATAGGCTTTTCGGTGGAAAAAAATCATCTGGTTTAGGAAGACTCCATCTTATTAAATCATTTAAATTTAGTAGCGTTTGATCTCGGTAGGCCTCGCAGTCGCTGGGGGTAGGTCTGATTTGTCACACACATTTGAAGACTCCTTCACCTTTCACTAATTTTCGAAGAGTAAAAGACCAGAGCAAAATCAAACGAAGTCATTTGAAATATTAATTTGGATCAACTTTTTAGATGAGATGAAATATTAATTGGCTTACACAAGTCAAATAAGAGTTCATTTTTTCCTGAAAAAGTCGCTCATGGGTCAGCACTTGTATGCTTCTTAACTATTATTTATAATCCATTATATAATATGCTTCTCATTTTTCCTTTGTTAACATTTTCTTATGTAATTTCAAATCTATAAATTTCTATTAGAAATATAAATAAAAAAGTATGTGATTATAGATATAATTAAATATATTTTAGTAATTTTAAAATTAAACTTGGCTCAACAGACCTTATCGCACTCTCCCTTGACTTTCCCTCACCCAAACCGAAGATAGGACTACTCTCCCTTGACTTTCCCTCACCCAAACCGAAGATAGGACTACTGGAGGAAGAAGGTATGGTTTAGAATCAAACACGTTGAGATGGCCAGGGCATCATATCCGTAAGTCACTAGTTTGTTGTGCTATAAATTTCCTTGCTCCCTTTCCTTTGTATGTTATCTTTGATTACTATTGCATTGCTAGTAATTTGCAAGTAATTTTGCCTGAAACAATTTTGCCTCCACTAACCTTCAGTCCTCCGATTGCTGCAATTTGATCATTAACGTCACCAAGTAGCCTCATAACCACCATACAGAGGTAACCTTTGACGTTGTTTCTATTGCTTGCAGTCTTTTTTCGTTTCATCTTTTCAGCAATATTACGTTCTGTTGCTTGATTTTACGTTGTCATGATTTTTCTAGTAACTCTTCTTTGTATGTTTTAATTTCATGTCTTGAAAGCCTTACGTTCAGATTGTTGGAATTGGATGATCTGAACAGTAACTGTTTGTAACAGTTACTGTTTGGATCAAATTCTGGAAATGCGAAAATGTGCAGGAATGAAGATTCAAAAAATGGAATCGGAAATTCATTCAATTTTATTCAACTCGAAAATGCCTATAAATAGGCTTACAAAGCAATTTAATCAAAAGCCACAAATCTCTCAACAATCCTGAGAGATTTGGATAAATACAGGTTTTGAAATTCAAAACCTGTTTCAAATTCAAACACTTAGGCAATCAAATCAGAAATCCTACAGCTAATACAAAATCCATATCCTACAGCTAATACAAAATCTTTCTTATCCAAAGCTGAACTCACTCCAAATCTAACACTCCTCCTTGAGTTTAGCTTTGGACATCCCATCTTCATCTTCAAGAATTCCAATCTTGCTGGAGGAATTCCCTTCTACCAAAACATTATCATGTAACATCATCAATGAATTTAAATTATGATGCTTAAAACTCTTGTGCCAAATAACACTCTTATCAATTTGGGCAGTAAAAGCATGTCCTTCACCTGCATCCAGCTTCACGTAGAAGCTGTTCCCATTCATTTTCAGCCTTGCTATTTCCAATCCATGTGTATCAGAAATAAGACATGAGTTGTCTTTGAAACGAATTTCATAACCATTCTTCATCATTTGTGCAACACTAAGTAAGTTTTGATCTAACTCTGGGATGTACAAAACATGTCTTAAAAATTTTGTACCTCTCTTAGTGTTCACAGCAATGGTGCCTCTCCCTTTTGCTTGAATAATATCACCATTTCCAAGCTTGACTTTTGGTTGTATTGTGACATCAATGGATGAGAAAATCTCCAGATGTTTAGTCATATGACTAGTACATCCACTGTCAATAAACCAAACATTAAAATCATGTGAGTTTGAAATCTGTGAAACCATGAACAGATGCTCATCCTCCTCCTTTTCTGCCTCTGTTACGAGGGCTTGTTGCTGAGTTGTCTCCTGAGGTGATTTCTTCTTGGCTCTACAAAATTTCTCACTGTGACCCAAGAAATTGCAGAAGGAGCACTTGATGGCAGGTTTGTTTTTATACCAGCAGTCCCTCTCTGCATGATTTGTTCTCCTACAGTGAGAGCAAGGTAAGAAGGCTTGCCCTTTTTCTTCCATATCTGATTTACTTTCTGTAATTCTGAAGGGCCTTCTAATCTGCATATTCGAAGGCATTTTTCCCTTATCTTTAGCATAAAAAGCACCTTCAATTTCTTCTTCATCCCTCATCTGGGTTCTTTGTTCTTGAACAAGTAGTTTACTTGTTAATTCTGCAATTGTGAGACTGCTCAAGTCACAGGACTCCTCTATTGCTGAGATTTTTGCTTCAAATTTCTGTGGTAAAGAAACCATGATCTTTTCCACCACCTTTTGATCCTCAACATCCCCTCCAAGTAGCCTCATTTGATTGACAACATCCATTAGCCTGCCAGAATAACTCTTGACAGTTTCGGCTTCCTTCATTTTCATCAACTCAAATTCTCTTTTGAAAGCAAGGAGTCTAACTGTTTTCACTCTACTGCTCCCTTGAAATTCTCCTTGTAGCTTGTCCCATACAAGCTTGGGCGATTCCAGATCCATGATTTTTGTAAAAACATGATCAGCAAGACCTGCGTGCAGGCAAGTAATTGCCTTATCCTTCTTCAGTTTATCTTCTTCAAATGTTCTGATTTGCGCAAGTGTTGGATCTGGTTCAAGTGGAGATGGATCATCATTGGTTGCCACAACATTCCATAGCCCTTTAGATCTTAAATAAAATCTCATTTTAACAGCCCAGATATGATAATTTTCTCCAGAAAATAGCGGAATGGCAGAAGCTTGATTGCTCGATGTAGACATGATTTCACTTGTGTTTTCACTCAATCCACTCTGTGTTTAGCACTCACCCTCTCTGTGTTTCACTCAAGAAAAATTCACAATTCACTCAAAAATACCTCACAGTCCCGTAGGAACAAAATGCTCTGATACCACTGTTGGAATTGGATGATCTGAACAGTAACTGTTTGTAACAGTTACTGTTTGGATCAAATTCTGGAAATGCGAAAATGTGCAGGAATGAAGATTCAAAAAATGGAATCGGAAATTCATTCAATTTTATTCAACTCGAAAATGCCTATAAATAGGCTTACAAAGCAATTTAATCAAAAGCCACAAATCTCTCAACAATCCTGAGAGATTTGGATAAATACAGGTTTTGAAATTCAAAACCTGTTTCAAATTCAAACACTTAGGCAATCAAATCAGAAATCCTACAGCTAATACAAAATCCATATCCTACAGCTAATACAAAATCTTTCTTATCCAAAGCTGAACTCACTCCAAATCTAACACAGATAGATGATGCAGAAAGAAAAACGCAAGCAATCCAAAGATGAAGAAGACGATTCATCCTCGCGAAAGAGAAGAAAAGCTGACCTCAGCAAGCCTGTCAGTTTTATCTCCACAGGTAAGGTAGAGCATAATAATAATAATAATAATTCCTTGGTAAAATCGGACCGTGACATTCCTTCCTGATCGGTTGTATGAAGTTGAAGATAAAGAGGGGGATATAATTTTTTTTTATTAAGAGTTTTTTTTAAATATATATTTTTTAATTAACTCTTCTCTGTATTTCTGTTTACAAGTCTATTTATAGATTATTTTGAGTTTTATTATTTGCTCATATCACTTCCAACTGTTCTTTATTCATCATTGCTAAATAATGGAAGTGTTCAACCCCTTTGTTTATGAATTCACGAGAGTTTCTGCACCTTCCATGACAGAGCCAGAGACGTCTCGCTCTAGACCAAAGGGGGCCTACGATGTATTTCTGAGTTTTAGAGGAGAAGATAATCGCAAGAGTTTTACAGATCATCTATATACTGCCTTAGTCCAAGCAGGAGTCCACACTTTTCTAGATGAAAATGAAATTCCTAGAAGTGAAGAAATCTCCAAACATCTCCTCAAGGCAATTCAAGAGTCGAAGATATCCATAGTGATCTTCTCAAAAGGATATGCTTCGACAAGATGGTGTCTTAATGAACTTGTAGAGATTCTTGAGTGCAAAAATAGGAAAACTGGCCAGATTGTTCTTCCTATATTCTATGACATTGATCCTTCAGATGTGAGAAAGCAGATTGGCAGTTTTGCAAAAGCATTTGATAAGCATGAAGAATGTTTAAAAGAGAAGGTGAAGGAGTGGAGAAAAGCTCTTGAGGAAGTCGGAAATCTCTCTGGATGGAATCTTAATGATATGGAAAATCGGTATGCCTTTTTTTTCTCTAAGATTCACTTTATGGAGTGATTGTACATACTTTAGAGTAATTTTACCATGTGATACAATAAATTTGTTTTAGCATATATACTCAATTGTCTCTCTATTAAGGTCTTGCTTTTGTCGATGAGCAGGCACGAATCAAAATTAATCCAAGTCATCATCAAAGATGTGTTGAACAAATTGGATCCCAAGTACATAAATGTTGCTACTAACCTGGTAGGTATTGATCGCCTTGTCCAAACTATTAGTGACTTCCTAAGTACGACAACAAATGAGGTTTGCATGGTGGGAATACATGGGATGTCAGGAATAGGAAAGACGACGATAGCAAAAGTTGTTTTTAATCAACTCTGCTATGGATTCGAGGGTAGCTGTTTTCTTTCAAATATCAATGAAACATCAGAACAATCGAATGGTCTTGCTCTTTTACAAGAGCAATTTCTTCATGATATCTTAAAACAAAATGTGGCCACTATCAATAATGCTGATAGAGGAATGGTTCTGATCAAAGAACGACTTTGTCACAAAAGAGTTATTGTTGTTGTTGATGATGTAGCTCAGCAGTACCAACTAAATGCTTTGGTGGGAGAGCGAAGCTGGTTTGGTCCGGGAAGTAGAGTGATAATTACAACCAAAGATGAACGCTTGCTTCTTAAAGTGGATCAAAAATTTAAGGTTGATGAATTGAAACGAGATGCGTCCCTTCAACTTTTCAGTTGGCATGCCTTCAGGGACAAAAAGCCATCAAAAGATTATGTTAAGCTTTCAAATGATGTAGTTGATTACTGTGGAGGGATTCCTTTAGCCCTTGAGGTTTTAGGTTCTAGTTTGTCTGCGAAAAACAAATCTAGATGGAAATGTATGATCGACAAATTGAGAATCATTCCAAACCATGATATTCAGGAAAAACTTCGAATATGTTTTGACAAACTGGATGACCATAAGCTACAAAAAATATTTCTTGATCTTGCATGCTTTTTTATTGGTAGAAATAAAGAATATGTATCACATGTACTTGAAGCTCGATGTGGTTACAATCCAGAAGATGATTTGGGAACTCTCGGTGAAAGGTCTTTGATTACAGTTAATGCTTTTGGAGAGATAAGCATGCATAATCTATTACGAGATATGGGAAGGGAGATCATTCAAAAAGAGTCACCTGACCACCCTGGAAAACGTAGCCGAATTTGGCAATGTGAGGATGCATGGAATGTACTCAGCAAGCAGATGGTAATAACTAAATGTATACACAAAAGCACAATCATGCACATATATTCTTGTTTTAAACTTCTTGCATATAATTATTTTGAAACACTATTGAATTTTGGTTGATTTTCAGGGGACAGAAGTTGTGGAGGGTTTAGCGCTGGATGTGAGAGCTTCAAAAAATAACTTACTAAGCACAGAATCATTCACAAAGATGAGATGCTTGAAGTTACTCCAAATCAATGGAGTACATCTCTCTGGACCCTTCAAACCGCTTTCAGAAGAGTTGATATGGATTTGTTGGCTTGAATGTCCTTTGAAATCTTTTCCATCTGATTTGATGCTGGACAACCTAGTTGTTCTTGAGATGCAGTACAATAACTTCAAAGAATTATGGAAGGAACAAAAGGTGCGAAACATACTACAATCCTCCAAAATTTGTCCTTGATGTAATTTATACTCATAAGTTGCAAACTTTGATGATTATTTTTTTCGTTATTTTCCTTATTGCTCTTACAGATTCTCAACAAACTAAAAATCCTTAATCTCAGTTATTCAAAGAATCTTGTTAAAACACCAAACTTGCACAGTACAAGTCTAGAGAAACTCCTATTGGAAGGTTGCTTGAGTCTAGTGGAGGTGCATCAATCTGTTGGACATTTAAAGAGCCTTATTTTTTTAAACCTAAAGGGATGTCGGAGGCTAAAGGCTCTTCCCCAAAGCATTTGTGATATAAAGTCTCTTGAGATTTTGAATATTTCTGAGTGTTCACAACTTGAGAAGTTGCCGGAGCACATGGGTGGTATTGATTCCTTAACCGAGCTGCTAGCAAATGGAATTAACAACGAGCGATTTCTTGCTTCAATCGAACATTTAAAGTATCTAAGGAAGTTGTCAATGTGCGGATACAATTTCAATGCGGACGCACCATCATCTACATCTTGGCCTTCACCAATTTCATCATGGATTTCAGCGAGTGTTTTAAATTGGAAAGCTTTGCTGCCACCTTGGTTCACTAGTTGGAGATTATTGAGAAAACTAAGACTTGCTTATTATGGTTTGTCTGAACGCACAACTAATTGTGTTGATCTTGGTGGTTTGTTTGCTCTCGAGGAATTGAATCTATCAGGAAACAATTTCTTCAGTCTGCCTTCAAGCATCAGCATCCTTCCTAAGCTTCAACTTTTGAGAGTTTCGCATTGCAGGAATCTTGTATCAATCTCAGAGCTTCCCTCAAATTTAAAACTCTTAGATGCAATCGGCTGCAAATCAATGGAGAGAGTAAGACTGCCAATCCAATCAAAAAATAATTCAAATCTGTCTCTACATAGGTGTCCAAGTAATGATCATGGCTGGATTATATCCTCTAATACCGCCTGCGATTTATCAAATAATAACAAGAGTCTTGTTGAGGTACAATTTCATTCTCTCTGGCACACAAATAAACACACAATTGGCACTACTATATACTATATTGAATTAATGCATATTCATATATATATATATATATTGAATATTGTTTAAAATTTCAGCATTGATCTTTGAATTATAAATATACACAGGCATCTTACAATCATTGTTATGGATATCATATTAACGACTACGATGCCAGATTGCTTACGAGTCTCTTTTATTCTAAGTATCGAAATGGGTTCCAATACCATGCAAAAGGATGTTCATTATCGTTTCATATACCTCCCGTATTCCAAGGTTTGTTTGTTTGGGCTATAAGTACAAGGATGGTTTTTAGTAGTAGGGATACAATCAAAGCTATTATAAGAAAAAAGAGCAACGGTATGCAATTGTTTGAAGCTACTACACAAGTAGTAGGACTCTATTGCCCTCTTAGTTGGGCAAGATACGTAAGTTTAAGTGAGATGGCAATGGAAGAATATTGTGGACACGAAGAGTTGGAATTGTATGTGAATTTGGGGAGCGAAGACATTAATGGGAAACAATGTGCGATCAATGTAATAGAGGATTTGGATTCATTTGAAGCAATAGAGTGGGATCCGACATTGAAAGTGATAATGTGATACCTTCATCACCATGTCATCTCCTTTATCATCCCCTTTATGGTTCCATATCATTTACTACAAAAGAGAAGTGGAAAGCCGATTTAATCAGGAGGAAGATTTTACTACAGTAATAGATTTATCCATTATCTTAGTACTAGCCTAGTGCTATGTTGAACTATGGATCATTATATATCTCATCTGGGCCCCGGTTTTGACCTAAGCTCAATTAGTTGAAGGATTTCTTTGTGAAATTTCTATAATTCATGCCTTCTTAGTTATGATATTATCGCCTTGTTGTATAAATTTAATTAATAAAGCATTTTGTTTTTGAGTTAAATGTCAAGTGCTCTCAATTTTTTCTTGACGAATTGAAACGATTATGTAAGGAAAAATGTAAAAACATGTAAACACAAATTAAAACACAAAACGAATGTGTGAGGGAAACTCATTTATTGTCTTTTGAAATCGAACTTTTCTCATGAACTAATTCTAAATAGGCTAAAACTAGTAAAAAAAATAATAATTCTAGTTAGGTTTGATATTTAAATTCACAATGTGGAAATCTGCTTTATAATTGATATGAGTTGTTTTCTCCACTGTTACTGAACTTCTGGAAATTCAATTATTGAATTACTAAAATGGAAAGATCAATTAAGGTACTAGATTCAAAGGAAACATAAGATTGAAAATTAACCCTGATGGAGTAAAACTCAAGAAATTCAAAAGCCAAGGACTAAAAATCCAAGAGATAGCCTTGTAAAAATATTACTCATTGATGTGAAAAAAACATTGAAGTAATGACTACAAAAAGAATTCCCAACTCCTCTGCTTCATTGATAATAAATCTGATCTCATATTTTACTCAAGAAATGGAATAATAAACCATACTATTCCATCATAAGATAAAATCATCCAAATATTGAGGCGAGATCAACTGTTCTCCCAATCAATGCACCACTTAAGATCACAACTTCTAGAATGTCTCATATTGAAGTATCTGTCTCTCTTTGTTTTTTCTTACAAAAAAAGACAATTTACAAAAAAAGCACTCTACAGCCTACCTTTGTCCATCTTTCTTTCTGAAGGGCAGAAACTGCAAACTCGCTTGCTGGATATAATAAAGTTTTGCTGGATATAACCGCAGATTCCGCATCTTGTTACAAAAATACAAATTAAAATATATATATATTTAAATCTGCTTTTTCAAACCATAACAAACAAAACAAAATAATATATATATTTAAATCTGTTTTTTCAAACCATAACAACTAAATAAAATAATAATATCAATTCCACACTTTCAATTGTATAGATAAATACACATTGACACACGTTGCTACCTTCCTCTTCACTCCTCAATCAAATATCTCATCCTATCGCATCCTCAGCCTATCTTTCTTTTGCCATACACATGCTGCTCCTCATCAAATATTCCCTTCAAATCTAGCAAACATGGCGATGGCTAACTTTCTTGCTTTGTTTTTATTGATGGAGTTAATAGCAGGTGGATATAGAGATGGAGCAAATGGCCTGAGCATGAACTACTACGTGTTCAGTTGCCCATTTGCTGAGCCAATTGTGAGGAACACAGTAGCAAGTGCTTTGCAGTCTGATCCTACCTTAGCAGCTGGTCTTGTTAGAATGCATTTTCATGATTGCTGGATACAAGTAATTACCCTTTTTTTATTTTTTATTTAGTTTTCATATTTTTCCTTAATTTCATAATATGTACATGTAGCAAAATATTTGATTCTGATAGTAGACACACACTTCCATTGAAATTAAGCAGTTCAATTGTCTCTCAATCATTTCTTTTTCTTGGTGGGACTGTTCGAAATAATTTAAACAGGGATGTGATGGGTCTGTCCTGCTTGACTCAACAAAGAATAACACAGCAGAGAAGGAATCTCCAGGAAATCTAAGCGTGAGAGGCTTTGAACTCATTGATGATGTGAAGGGGCAACTCGAAAACCAATGCCCTGGTGTTGTCTCATGCGCTGACATTGTTGCCATGGCTGCTACAGAGGCTGTTGCTTCGGTAACAAAATTATTCGTTATATGGATTAATTAACCTGGTTTTTTTAAGTTGATATTATTTTGCTTTTCTTTAAACCCAACTCCGGCCAGTTTCCGGTAGGTTTAACGTCTACTAATATATATGATATGGTCTGGTCATGGCGGGAATTACGTACAGTCAGGAGGTCCGGTATATGACATACCAAAAGGAAGAAAAGATGGAAGGAGGTCTAAAATTGAAGATACTTTCAGCGCGCCTGCCCCATCTTTTAATGCATCGGAGCTCGTTAGGGCCTTTGGCCAGCGTGGTTTCAGTGCCCGAGACATGGTTGCCTTGTCCGGTAAGTAGCGATGATCCAATCCCACACACGGGATCTTCTTCTTTGTATCCTTAAAAGAAGGTTTCTTAAGGATGATTCTGCTCTAATTCTTTCCTTTTCTTCCCTGAAAATCTTATAGTTTTGTGATAAATTGGTTTATGAAGGGGCACACACATTAGGGGTGGCAAGGTGTTCATCGTTCAAAAATAGGTTGGGTGATCCGACAATGGATTCAGACTTTTCAAAGATTTTGTCCAAAACATGTAGTGGTGGAGACAATGCAGAACAACCCTTTGATATGACGAGAAATAATTTCGATAACTCCTACTTCCAAGCATTGCAAAGGAAATCGGGACTTCTTTTTTCAGACCAAACCTTGTACAGTGATCCAAGAACAAAATCAATTGCCGATGGCTATGCGAAGAACCAGGCTACGTTTTTCCTTGATTTTCAGCAGGCAATGGTGAAAATGAGCTTGCTCGATGTCAAGGAAGGATCGAAAGGAGAAGTAAGATCAGATTGTCGTAGAATTAACTGAATGTTGTCGTGAAATGGGTTAAGAGAATAGATTTTCCTTGTGTATATTGTTGATATTTCCTAGCTATATATTAACCTCGGTTTGGATTGAGCTTGAAGAAATAAAAGAACAAGAATAGTATTGTATTATGAAACCTTTCTGTATACGGTGGCCTGATTATATACGAGATAGAGATCTCATTAAATAGAAAATATGCTATTTTTAGTTAATTCGTGAGTTTAACAACCTTACTAATAAGAAAATGTATTGCACATATATTTTTAGTCAGTTTTACTTTATTTTAAAGAATTTTAAGTGATTCTTGGCTAATTGTTTAGAGGTTTAAGTATTTCTTTTTTGAGAATTATTTATTTCATGTGATTTAATATATTTTTAGGTATTTACTTACTAGAGTTTGCTGAATCTGGAACTTATACAACTCCGTTTCATATGTTCTTTTACTTTTCTAAAATGCTGGGACATAGGCATACAATTCTCATAAAGAAAAAAATAATATGTTTTTATTGTTTTGAAGTTAAAAAAAACAAGTTGCAAGACAAAGTATGGACAAGCCTGAGATCCTTGTAACCTAAACTCTGTCTTGATTTTTGGCCCATATCTTGAATTTCAAATGTCTAAAAAATTGCACAACCAATGTTTATGGAAAGAAAGTTGATTTTACAAAAATACTCTATAAATACAAGTAAATTGACTCACAATATAAGGAAAGAAAATAAAGTCAAAATTTGTGATAAAGAAGGAAAGTGATTTCCTTTCCTTTAAAGTATAACAAAGTATTAAAGCCCTCTGAGGAAGAAACTAAGATATAAAATTTCATACCCCAAACACTCTATATAAGATAGAAGACGACATCTAACAGATAAAACAATCATAACTGGAAGAAAGAAGCCAAATACAATAACCCTATAAAGACGATCAACTCTCTAAACTTCATACACCCTAGAGCGATGTTCATCATATGAAGTTTGTTTTATTTATTTATCTATGAAGTAGTTCACTATTCTAGGATTTTTGATTTAGTTTAACTATGATTATGCCAATATTTCTTTGATTGAACCATTTTAGTATTTGTTGAGTATATTATCTTGAATTTAATGCTTGTTTATGTTCGATCATTGTGTGTATGATTTGAGATGCAATTTGAGAGTGAGAAGTGATAATTGTTTTGACTATTATTTGAAATACCATAAGAAATCTATAGAGTAGGGATGAGACTTGTGTAATCATCAAAGGTTTTATTGGTTTTAATAAATTTTCAAATGTTTAGAATTCTGAAAAAGATGTAGAAGATTTAATTGTTAAAATAATTCATTGATGATCAATAAAGATTATTGATTATATTGGTTAAACCTGATTATCAATAATAATAAATAAATTTTGATAGGAGCAATTCAATTGAGAAATTTGCATAGGATTAGCTACGACAAAGTAAAAAAATCCTAGGATTCGTTAAATTTTATTTCAACACAGTTTAATTATTTGCATGCTTTTCTTAGTTCCATAAACTTATATAATAGAATCATCGAATAGATAGGTGTTTAATAATTTTGATACTTATTGATAATTTCTGTAAATTTTCGTGGGATGATACTCTACTCATTTACTTTATTACTTGTTACGATTCATGCACTTACAATTTTGACCAACACTTGCTTTTTTTTTTGCTTACTTTTATACATATTTCCCCTTGTTTTTTTATTGTGCAATTTATATTTTTCTAGATATAATCCCATTGATTCTCTCTTTATTTTGCACATAATCCCATAAGTTCTACTTGCTTTCATGTCAACACTTTTATTGGAGGAGAAACAGGATGAATCAAACACAACTCTCTAAACCAACTAAAGCTCGTCATGACATATCTTTTACTACCACTGATTATTTTCTTAACAATTATTTCTCTTTTCACCTTAGAATTTCATCTTGAAAAAGGTGAGGTATATAAAATTTCTATGAGAACTAATCATTAGAGACAAGTGATGGAGAGCTCAAGATCTTAAAAACTACCTGAAGGAGAATGAAAACCTCTTTTCATAATTTTTACTTGCTTATCCTTCATCATTCCATAAGCAACTTGTTTTGGAGGGTCAATAAATGTACAAAGCTCATCAACTAGGAATTTTTTTTATTTTTTATGTTTTCCACTACTTCATGAGTGACACTATTTAAGTCATACCATATCTCTATCATATGTAGTGAAATTTATTTAAGTCATCTAGCAAATACAGAATAGTTTGTTAAAAAAATAAGAATACAAATTCACACGTACAAGAACTCCAGCAGCACTTGTAATGTTGATGAAGATTTTATTTAGGTGCTGTGAACTGGTATGAAGCATAAGAAAGGGTGCCATGGTCCCAACTATGGTGCACTAGCTTCGCTTTGGCATTTTCACCTGCCGCCCCCATGGCCACATGCAAAGGGTAAAAGTGGTCTGGCCAAGGGTGAGCCATTTTTCCATATGGTGCCCTCGAGTCATAGTGATTCACATCTTCATATCTGCGCAAAAAGAGCGAAAAAACCAAGTAATGAAAACTTGCTTGGACGCAAAATCAATTGAGTGGGAATGTGGAATACATTTTGATGTACAAATAATAGAGTAAATTGAAAGAATCTGGAGAAGATATTCAACAGAGAACCTCCCCACAAAATTGATCAAGTTAGAACACTGGTAAGCAGCAGCCTTGGCCGCTGCCTGTTGCTTTCCTCAACACATATCCTACTTTTTAAACATGGATTGAAATTCTCAGCTCTACTTGGAAAAAAACAGTTTGAATTTCCAATGTTACCATTATACCAGTTCTATCAGCAATTGTAATGCATGTTCAAAGCTAGTGATCTTAAAAAAGACATGCCTAAATCCTAATAAACGAGAAAGCAATCACTTCAATCAGTAAAAGTAGAGTTCCTCAGAAGAAAAGATCTTGATCATTTTGAACTCACAAGATTACAACTACTCAAATGAAACAAATACCATTTCTAATCACACATTTTGAAAACCATGAACACCAGGAGCTAGAGATCGGGAAACTCCCAAGAAAGTTTTTTTTAGAATGAAAGTTCTCCAGAAAGTGATAATTGCAAAAGTTACAAGCCTGACGAATCCACATTGCATACCACCCTCCCCTATGAACATATGATGCCCTGATTTGCAGGTGTCTAGTATACTACAAGCAAAGAATTTTCCAAAGAGAAAACATACCTTCCTTCAAGAAGAGCATTTTTAAGCCAGGTATCAAACTGCAAAGCCCATGACGGAACAGGACTGCCGCTGGGTTGCATGGTCCCCAGGTTGTGAGTAGTAGCTCCAGATCCCATGATGAGGATACCTTCCTCCCTGAGGGGGGCCAATGCCTTCCCCAGGTTATAATGGTAAGTGCCATCTCTATCGGTCTGAACAGAGAGCTGGCACACTGGAATGTCAGCCTCAGGATACTGAGCATCAGAGGAACCCAAGCGCCATGATCAACTCCTCGTGTTTTATCTTCGTGAACACGCTTGAAGCCATTTTCCACAAGCAGTTCCTTCACCCTCTTCGCCAATAGAGGAGCACCTGGTGGCGTATATTTGAGCTGGAAGAAGGGGAAAATTATTGGAAACATAAATAAAAAGATCCAATTAACAATAAAAAGACAAGTTTCAACTTGAAAACCCTAACTAATTAATTGTGGGTTTACTACATGCATCTATTGTCTCCAATACCGGCCCTAACTACACCAAACTTCCTGCAAGCTGTTCTGTTCAGACAACATTACATCTCTATACAAGTACATGTCTCCAAGTCACTGTAGAGTCTGGAAGAAAAAGTCTATCATCAATAAGACTTTCGAGGCTGTTCACTTGATAGGAAAAACTGACTATGACCTCTCTAGAAATTCCTAGTTCATTGCCTTTGTTAGCCTTTTAATCATCACCTAGATTAAATTCTTCAATGTAAGAAAATTTCAACAGATTAACAACAACTGTCCACTGAAGGAGAAAGCAACAGATAACAACAGCCCTAAGGTTTAGAACTCTCTGTATTATAGCGGATATCTTTAACAGTTTACACAGGTTAGTTTCAACTTGAGACTCCAAGTCATGCAATTAATCACAGGCATCAATCAAAAACTTATTCTTTTTCCCCAGGATCTCATCATATCTATCACTCTTAAGAGTTTATCAAGCTACAATTAGAGCAAAATCTCACCAATCCAGATAAGAGAAAACCTTCAAAAATAAAAGAAAAAACAAAAAACTTTCAAAACATCTCCACATGTATAAAACAAAAAGAAGCAATTTGCCCAAACCAAAGACATTTTCTACCTAAATATCAGATCATAGTCTCTTCAAAATTAATCAACCTGAAAACTCCCCAACCCAGAGAAGAAAAAACATTGAAAAATCAAAAAGCAGAAAACTTTGAGAGAGAGAAAATATTTATCAAAAGTACCTTATACATGGATTTGGGGAAGCCATAGAAGTCATAAATGGTTTCATTGCGATTAACAACATTAACAGTTGGTTCTTTGGTATCCCAATGGCCAGAAATAATAAGAATGGCTTTTGGTCTTTCTTTAAAAATTTGTTGCCATGTCTTCAAGAATTTCCTTGCTGGTATGCTTTCATCGATCGCCATCATTGGTGACCCATGGGAGATATAAACCGTATCCATCATACCCCTTTCGCAAAATGAACAAAATCTATACTTTTGATTCAATGAATGGAGCAAACGCATTGAAATAAACAAGAAACATTATGTGGTACATATATATATAAAATAAAATTGCGACAGGGTCTCGCAAAGTGATGAGTTCGGTTTGACCCTGACCTTCTTGATGATGTCTTGGCTGACGTTGTTTTTGTGAAATTGATCCTTGTGTTTGGTAAGGATTTTCATATGTGGTCGGTAATATATTTTTTTTAAGATAATAAAGTCCAACTTGTATGTAACATATGAATTAGCTGCGTGTTTGGTAATGGTGTATTTTTTAATTAAAGATTATTAAAAAGTTTTTTTAATATTAGTATACTAAAATTATTTAAAAAATATCTTAAAAAAATACATTTTTAGATGAAAAACAATTTGAGAAATAGATTTAATCTAAAAAACAAATATTTCCCAATACCCTGATTCAAATTATATTGTCTTAACTATGAATTCAAAGTATTTGATTAAATTTTATTTACTATAGTTTTATAGTTTTGTAGGGACTACTAAAAATTCTCTTTAATATTAGTTATAAAAACTATCATTTATATATATATAAATACCTTTTTAAAAACACCTTTTTAAAAAATATAAATAAACCTAAGGAAAATGAGTGTTTTTGATTATTCATAATAATAGTATTTAAAAAAAAAAAACTATTATCAAGTAAACTAATAGTCAATTTTATATTTGGCTAAACAAAATAGTGAGTGTGAGATAAGCATATATATCCTTAAAATGCTGTGTGGAGTGACTTGCAACATCCAAAATTACCATTTTATTGTATAATTAGAAGCGTTGCCATGTTCTTTTTGTGTTGATGCGACGCATGTCACTTAGGGTGATCTGGTTTAATACTGATGATTTTTTTTATTTATTTTTTTCCTTAAAAATTACAATTTAACTTTATTACTTTTTGATATTTTAATTTAAGTTCCTATTCTTTTGATTTTTAATTTTTATTCTGTCTTTTTATAAAAATCTTATTTGTTTTCAAATTTATTATTTAATCTCAATTTATCCGATATTATATTCTCCAAATTATAATCATTATTTGGATTTCCATTTTTTTCCTTCTCTTTTATAAAAGTTTTAGTGGTTCTTAATTTCATCCTTCAATATAAATTGATGGTATTATATTTTCCAATTTGGTCCTTATTGTTTCGATTTTATTTTTTCTTTGGCTTTTTTTTTTCTTCTAAAAGTTATTGTTCTTTTTAGTTTCACTCTTTAATTACATTTATTTTTTATGTTAATTTTGATCATTGTTCTTTTTTCTAAATTGTTCTTTTTTTTCAATTTCATCCTTTAATTAAATATAAAATTTATTTTGATTCTCATTCTTTCAATTTCTATTTTTCTAAAATCCTTTTGGTATAATTGATTTTCTTTAAAATCTCATCCTTCAATAATTAATTGTTTGAGAATTGAATTTGATGGTATTATTACAATGATGGATCTATCAATCATCTCAGTTGACAAATCTGCTAAAGATTTATAAATTATCGGCAATTTAATAGTATTTGTTGTAATTAACTAAGTGTTAATAATATATCTACTCTGAATAGCTTTTTTTTAATATAAAAAATGTGTACAATATTTTTGTCAACATATTTCCATTTTTCTTTTCACTATTGAGCCATCAAATTAAATAAAAACAAGTGCATAAAATTAAGAAAATAAACCATCTCAGTTAATTTTAATAAATTAATAGATTTTTTTTTTATTAAATTAAGGATAATGAATAGTACTAGATTTTGATTTGTAAATTGTAATCTTGGATGCACAGAAAAATATTTAGCAGACGATTGTAGCTTGAAATAGTCCTTCAAAGGCTGGGATTACTGGGAAAAGAATCCACAATCATTATTGAAAGTGAGATTAGATTAAGCTGTTTGATGAATGATACATTTGTCAATCTCAGAACAATGTCAAGTTAATCCAAACATCTCATAATTTTTCAGTTTTTGGTGTAATTTCATATGATTTATTCACAAGATTATCATTTCATAGCTAACAGTCTGCCTACAAGAACTCCAGAACTTGTAATGTTGATGAAGATTTTATTTAGGTGCTGTGAACTGGCAGGAAGCATATGAAAGGGTACAATTTACATCTTCATATCTGCACAGAAATGAAGAAGGGAAAACTTCAGCAATTAAGAGCACAAATCAGTAGAAAAAAAATATGAGAAAGAGATCCAACTAATACTGAAATAAACAGTCTCCTCCCCATTAAACAGCTTAGTGACCCTTTTAGTTATAGATCATGGGAATTTTTAAACATTCAATCACAATTTTAACAGTCAAAATCAAAAAAAACTTCAGTCGTCTTCCCAGGCATATGATCAATCATATGGTCTTAACTTCCAAAAGCACTCACCACCAGCTAAAATCAGACCAACCCAGATAACAAAAGTCCAAAGGGTCAAAAAGCAAAACTTTATGAGAGAAGGAAATAATGGATCATCAGGGGTACCTGGTACAAGGGCTTGGGGAAGCCATGGAATCATGAATGGTATCGTTTCGATCAGCAATATTGGTTTCTTTTTGTACACACTTTGTTGCCATAATTTGAAGAATTGTCTTCTGGTACGGTTTCTTCAATGGCAAGTGTTGGAGCTCCATGTGAGAGATAAGATGTTGTTTCCATCAAAGCCATTTTTAGAACAAGACACAATCGTATTAGAGATCCATATAATTATAGGTACAAACACCCTCTAACACTAAAAATCAAACCAAGTAAGAAAATAAACCATCTTCAACTCTTGATCTATTTTATCAAATATTATTAGAGATCCAAACCTTGTAAAAAAGAATTATAACGTTAAATTATTAACAAATTCTTTTTATAAATAAAATTTAAGGAAGTTTATTGCCATTATCTATTAGGAAGGTGCTCTTGTATTGCATTGCTAGTTTTTTGCTATTAGTATAAATATATATGTAAAAAATTATTTTCAATTTTTATAAAGAATTGTTATCGTCACATGTGAATTGAACAATCATGTCTCCCTTTAAATCGTTAATAATTTAGTTCTTTCATCAATTCTAAATGTTGAAACTTTGGAAAAGCTTATCTGGGAATGGCTGATTAAAACAATTCAAAAATATTAAAACAATAATAAGAAGACTAGATCATATCCCATGTCAAGATCTTCGACACAATCCACAAACAATAGTCCTCCTTTAAACAAAACACTACCGTTTTTTTGGAGTTAAGAAAATACCCTTCCTAAGCACTCTTGTCAATGTAACTCTTTTTCATTAAATTGGAAATTACCACACATAATAAGAAAATGAAAGGTAGCAGACACATCTTGATTGGATTATCTTTCTTCTGACGAGCATACGCATACTCCACTGTCGAATAGAAACATTGCCAGACAGCACCAACCAATCCAAAATACTCAACAATAGTGCCAACAGGCTTCCCGGGCGCCAAAGTAGTAGTCGATGGGCGATGAAAAATGGGCAATAGGCTCATTCTTTCCATGTAAATGAGTTCAGCAGTAGAAAGAAGCAAGGCTACAAATGCCAACACCATGCCAACTAATGCATAACCCAGCTGGTCAAAAACTGCAGATGCAATCTCTAGAATTAAGTTTGTCAGCAGCAAAGTCCATCCTGATTTGAAATAATCTACCATGTCCCTATATTTTGATCCTTTCAATTTCTTCAACTCATCTTGGTCATCCGGAGCATCACGCGGAAGTTCAATCCCTCCTCCAGTCAAATCAATTGCCCGTTCAAATTCTCCTGTTAACAAAGGTTCTCGTTGTTGTGCCATGTTAACATTGTTCTGTTCTCGTGAAGAAGCTGAAACTGCACCAGTCCATCCTGATTTGAAATCATCTACCATGTCCCTAGATTTTGATCCTTTCAATTTCTTCAACTCATCTTGGTCATCCGGAGCATCACGCGGAAGTTCAATCCCTGCTCCAGTCAAATCAATTGCCTGTTCAAATTCTCCTGTTAACAAAGGTTCTTGTTGTTGTGCCATGTCAACATTGTTCTGTTCTTGTGCAGAAGCTGAAACTGCACCAGTCCATCCTGATTTGAAATCATCTACCATGTCCCTAGATTTTGATCCTTTCAATTTCTTCAACTCATCTTGGTCATCCGGTGTATCACGCGGAAGTTCAATCCCTGCTCCAGTCAAATCATTTGCCCGTTCAAATTCTCCTGTTAACAAAGGTTCTCGTTGCTGTGCCATGTCAACATTGTTCTGTTCTTGTGCATAAGCTGAAATTGCACCAGTCCATCCTGATTTTAATGGAGCCATTTCTATCCTCTTTCTTCTTTTGCCCTGCAGACACAAATAACTATTTAGTAAAAAAGAATTTTGAAGTAATCTTTAAAAAAAGAAAGCATTTACATTGCTTGAACTTACCATGGTTTTATGTGTACTGTTGCCACCATCATTCATCTGTTCAACATGATTCAACGATCGATCAATATTTGAGCCAGCCATTTCTATCCCCTTTCTTCTTTGTTCCTGCAGGCACAAATAATATTGAGTAAAAAAGAAAGCCTGCCAAGCAATCTAAAATAAAATTTTTGAAGCTGTTCTCCTTGTTTTTATGATAAGTAATTGAAGTTGATAGCAAAATGAACATGTATGAACAAAAATATAATATGAGTTGAGTTCTGATATTGATTAACTGTACATATATATATAATTAAGGTCGGTCTACCTGATAAATCAAGAATCCTACTTGCAAATCCCATAACTTGATCATTGATTTTTAATGTAACCAAATGGGCACTTTTATTTGGAAGAATCGAAACAAATACGTGTCGAAAACAATTAGTGGTTAAAATATATAAAAAAGAAGAAGAATAAGGATCGAAAGTAAAATTTACCATGACAGAAGGGTTCTCTTTGCAAATACGGATGGCCATATCCCTAACCAAGTCATGCATCTTGACAGCACGACCACCATCAATTCTTTGTAATAACCCGACATTTTCTAATCTATCAAGCATCGCGTGACCCTTATGAAACGCTGCTTCCCTGCTCCCCATTTTTTCAATTATTCCCTCGAGGATCAAACAATCTATCAACTCCTCCCTTTCAATCTCATGACCTTCAGGAAATAATGCACAGTATAAGAGACATTGTTGTAGTGCAACATCATCTAACCGATCATAACTAAACCTTAACATCCAGAATACACCATCTACCTTGTCCCTAGATTTTAATTCATTCAATTTCTTCAATGTATTCCTCCACTCATCTTGATCATCCACTCCCCTTAAGCTTCTAGCCAATATAATAATTCCCAATGGAAAATCGGCACATTCCCTTGCAATATAAAATGCAATGTGTTCCACTTCTGGAGAAATTGCTTTGTCATGTCCAAGTTCCTCCACGAACAAAGTCCAAGCTTCTTCTCTAGAAAGAGAATTCACTCTGACATTATTTCTGCTAGTCATCTGTCGACAAACCACTTCTGATCGAGTTGTAAAAACCACCTTGCATCCTTTCGATGGGACAGGAATTCCTACTTCGTGTAGCTCAAAAGACTCCCATAGATCATCTAAAATGAGAATCCATTTTTGTTTCTTCATTAGTTCTCTAGACAATTTCACAGCTCTAAGTGGAATATCATATTCGCTTGAAAGATCTAAATCTAGACATTTAGCAATAAGATTCTGCAATTTATGAATGCTGAAATCTCGAGACAGGGTCACCCAGTATACATGATGAGAAATGTCTGGTCTTCGTAGAAGCTCATCGTGGATATGTTGCAGCATTGTCGTTTTACCAATTCCCCCCATCTCGTAAATGCCTATGGTTGAGAATTCATCATCCATCAACCATGACCATATCGCATTCCTATTGTATTCAAATGCTTGACACACTGGCTTTAAATAGCTTACACGAAAAGGAAATCCTCTAGTCATACTTGGGGGGATGCGTTTAAGGCCTCCAGAAGAGCTACCTCCTGCATCAGGCTGCACTAATCTTCCACTATCGTTCACCACATCCTCCTCCTCCTCCTCCACTTGTGTCCTTCCAGCACCCACAGGCAAATTTTCAAGTTCTGCGTTGATTTGTTCCAACACTTGAACCACTGGCTCTGTTCTCGGTATAGTCTGAAGTGCATCATGCGGAAGATCTTCAGGGGAACAACGATCCTTTGCAAGCTCAGTCTCTGGATTAGCCTGCTCAGTTATTGGACTAGTCTCCGACATGGGAAGAAGAAAAGAAAATAAACCTGGATTCAGCTATTGATGTTCTTCAGGTGCTGGTTTGCTGAAGCAGTATATATTCATAAGAAGAAGAAGAAGAAGAAGAAGAAGAAGAAGAAGAGATCAGAGAAGAGTACGATCGATTAAGCTAGTTCATTCTGATGAGATGTAAAAAGGAAAATAGTTGAACTGTTTGACAATAAGGAAGTAGGCAACAACTTTACTGATTGTTCATAGTTTCATTGTTCTCTTTATTACAAGTCAATACAACTTTACCGAAAAATAAATAAAGGGTTTTTTCATGTGACAAGTCTATTGAAGTTTTTAACCGGGTGTGAATTCTCTTTATTTTTGTTGAAACTTAATTAGGCTTAGGCAAGTCAAGTAAAATTTAAGAAATAAGGAGATTAGTGGTATACTGAGAGAGATCAAGTGAAAGAGATCAAACTCTAGAGTTTCTCAATAAGATTTCAATAACTTGTGTTTTACTTAAAAAGACTCAAATTAACAATAGTAACATGTGAAAAACAAAGACAGCAACATAATGAAGTATATATAAATACTTTACCTGAATTGAAAAGAATCTGAAGCTAATTGCTGAGTGAGTTAACGTGCGGACGCACCCCAATGTTGAAATTCTGGGAAATCTGATCTGGAAATGTAAGCACAAGAATATGAGAAAGAGTAGTCAAACTAGTCACCTATCAAGCTGACAAGAGGCACTCAACAGACAAAATAAATCCTTGAGAGCAGCTGTTTTTAAGACAAGTAGTAGAAGTTGATGCCCATAGGAACATGTAAGAACAAAAATGAGCCTGTAAGAACAACGCTGTAATATGAGTCGAGTTCAATTATATAACTAAGTTGTACCTGTTCAATCAAGAATCTTACTCGCGAACTCTACAACCAGACGGGCACTTCTATTTGGAAGAGCCAAAATAAATAGGCGTGGAAACAAAATTAGTAGTAGAAAAACAAGAAAAGAAAGTAGAATTTACCTTGCAAGCAAGCAAGAAAGATGGCTGAACTCCAGATGAGATGATTCGATTCAATCAGAAACAGGAAGCACAGGTCATCAGAAAGGCTTAAGAAATCTGGTGAGGGAAACTAGGAGGTCAATGGTATACAGAGAGAGATCTAGCAGAAGACACTGAAATTTAAAATTGTGCTTGTATTGATTTCTGTTTTGCATACATTAATTTGTTGTGTGCACTTCTATTTATACACATTACTAGAATATTCTTCTATAACAATAATTAATTATTGTATTGTTTAATAAGAAGGAAGTTACTTGGAAGGAAGCGACAGCTCTCCTACCAAAGATAGATTATAAGATATAGCAAGTTGCTTTATAAGATGTACTTTTCACTCGGTTTAATATATTAAAAACAATTTAATTAGATCCCTTGTGTGGATCTAACTCAAAGCTATGCAGAGCGTGGATCCCTTAGCTTTCCCCACATGCATCATCTATCCTTATAATGCCTAAACAACAAACGTCTTGAAAGCTAATCAGATTCTCATTTAAAATCTCGTCTTGAAAAAGACAAGAGGTATCCATTCCAACCTAAACATTGTAGAAATCTCAACTTAGGGAGTTTGAATTCGGAGTTGCTGCGGCTGCCTTCTTCACTTGTTATTATCTCCTCCATTTTCTGACTTTGAAATCTCGAGACACGGTCACCCAAAAAACACGATGACAAATGTCTGGTCTTTGATGCAGTTGGGATCTAAAGATACAAAATAAGAAAGAATACGTTGGTTTTAATGGGTGAAAGGGGCTGCTTTCGTGAACCCGAATTCATAGTTTTATTTTCTCTAGAATCTTACTGACAATGTGTCCCTCCTTAAATATATCAGTAAGAGATTGTTTTATGCCCACTCTTTCCCTCCATTTTCTTTCTATAGGAAGACAAGGTTGCAGTAGTCAAGAAGGAAGGAAGGAACCGACAGCTAGAAGATCACGGATGCAGTAAGTCCTAAACAACGACCGTAGCATTGACTTTCGATTAAGGGGAGGATTTCTTATGATTGCATTCATTATGAACAATCCTTAAATATGGAGGGCCACCTTGTCCAAATCACTTTGCGATACAATCCTTAATGAGGCCTCTTTAGGGCTTTTATTTCTGTCCCAACAATGAGTCCACATATTGGTAGAAGGTCAGATCTTCTCTTCAATAGTGCCATCAAGCAAGCAAGTTATGGTGAGTCTGAGGAGAATGTGAGATAAAAAGCAGTAGCAATTTTAAGTGTTGGGGTCTATGTAAATAGTTAGTGAGATTGGTTTTGCTATCAATTCAGAAATGAGTTTGCTTTGCATTGTGATAATAAAGCTGCAATTCCAACGTATTTTCAAATATACTATAAAAAAAACCCATCCAGAGCTCTCTGTGCCACCTTTTTTTAGCATGCACCACCCCACCAATAAAGGTGTCCGAGCACCCCGTAGTTATTGTGTAGAAAACTCTTTCGAGTATTTCAAAACAAGTCTTTGTGTCTTGTTAATGAATGAGAAGGACAAGTAATATCAAGATAAAATTTTCTAATCAAATAAAAATTGCCCGCACAATTTTTTTTTTATTGGAACCAGAGCCAATGAGACTTTATTTCTCTTCCACCATTTCTAGCCATTCTTTTTCTTGATTCCCTTTTTCGATCTAGGAGCTGAGAAATAAAAATTTTAACCAAAATTAATTTTAAAAAATTTAAGGGACTGAAAGTTATCTTTAAAAAGTGGGAGGACCAAAAAGAATATTTTACTTTAATTTTAGAATTACCACTTATTTTCACATCTCATCTATTTGGTCTTTTTTTCTTTAAATCTTGCTCTTTCTTAACAAAATTAAAGTTATTTACCTTCGACTTCAACAGAAATTATGATGATGTCACCCAGATAAATAGTTTAATAATCAAAATGAAAAATTATTATTTTGCTAGTGTTATCAACCGATCTTTGTTTTTCAAGGTGACAATATTTTTGTATTAGGAACTATTAAAATTATGGAACGATGAGTTAATTTATTGACTGATAAGATAAATTATTATAGTATAATAAATAATTTTTTTATAGCTCATGATTTGAAAGTGCTAGAATTAAAATGCCTTTGGAATTAAGTATATAAACTGTTCAGTTTCTTAATATAAAGACATAAGGATTCCTATTTAAGAAACATACACAAGCCCTTTTTTGTATTTCAGGTTTTGTCCTTAATCCTCATCCTTTTTCTCCATTTTTAGGACTTTATTTCAACTTGTGTACATAACACTACTATTAATGGGGGTACATAATCAATCATTTAATCCGTTGTAGATAATAAAGTAATCCGTTGCTAAGAAAATGATTTTTGGATTGTGTAATCACACGTTATTTTTGTGTTTTAAATTTCATTTGGGTGTGTAGTTTGAAGAGTTATTAAATTGATATTTTTTATATTAATTTTAACATGTTAATATTAAAAATAAAAATATCTTAATATATATATTTTTTTAAAATATTTTGTACTATAATACCAAACTCATTCTATATGTACAGCTTATAATACAAGTAGCCAGTCCAAAAAACCAACGGTAAGAAACGTGAAGGCCTGCATGAATAGACCCATCAATGCCTAAAACATGTGATCGTATATGAGAATGAAGATGTTAAATCCTTTTCTGTCTGAAAGTTGGGATGTCATAATGTTTCTAATTATAATGTAGAGTGTTTTTTAAAATAATTTTTTGTTTATAAATACATTAAAATAATTTTTTATTTATTTTTTATATCAAAACATTTTTTTTATAAATATCAATTTAGTATTTTTTCAAACAAAAAAATATTCTTTGCAAAAATAAAAAACAATTACAAACGAATTCCCAAACTACCTTCCACTTTTTGAAATTTAAGTTGTCATTTTCATTACCACAGGTTGTTCTTTGTTTCTTTAATTTAAGGTTTCCAGAAAGCCGTACGTGTTGCCACAATTTGCTGTATTCAGTTTATGCAGTCACTGACTCAACTTTAATCATGGATCATGGACTATAACTTGAATTACAGCAGATCCAATATCCATATTAACTGTGATTAAATTTATTTATTTTTAGTTACTAAGTGGACGTACATGCTAATTTCAAGTTTGACCTAATTCAATACATGACTGCTATCATGAAAAAAAATCTGTGGCCCTTTATTCTGACGTTTGGCAAGCCAAAATGGCATTTGTAGGGCACCCCACCACAAGATAATTTCTCATCAGATTAGGGTTTTATTTTATTTTATATATAATTAAGCACTTTATAGATTAATCTACATCCAAATGGGAATCTTAACAAGTCACTTTAAATAAATTAATAAAAATAACCTAACCAAATCTCACTCGAATTAATGAAACCAATCTAATCAAGAGTTATCCTGCTAATTAACTGAAGTTTAGCCAGATAAATATTCAAATAATTTAAATTAAAACTCAATTCAAGTTCTAGATATGTGGATTTTGGCAAGATTTAATCATTGTCCATTTATATTTACTAAGTTGAGCTTACCAATCTTAACAAATAAAGAAGTGTTAGCAGAAATTCAACTGAAGAGTACGGAATCCCAGTTGTGGTACACTGGAATTTTTCTTCATAGCAGAAAATCCCAAAACAAGATCATGCTAAGGTGATTCACTCATTGATGTGAAAAAAACATTGAAGTAATGACTACAAAAAGAATTCCCAACTCCTCTGCTTCATTGATAATAAATCTGATCTCATATTTTACTCAAGAAATGGAATAATAAACCATACTATTCCATCATAAGATAAAATCATCCAAATATTGAGGCGAGATCAACTGTTCTCCCAATCAATGCACCACTTAAGATCACAACTTCTAGAATGTCTCATATTGAAGTATCTGTCTCTCTTTGTTTTTTCTTACAAAAAAAGACAATTTACATGTATTCCACTTTGTTTCACATTAATGTCTTTGCTCCCCAAATTCACATACAATTCCAATTCTTCATATCCACTATCATAACCCATTTCTGGGTTATTCTTTAAAAATAAAAAAAAAAAAAAAAAGAAAGAAGAAAACAAATTAGAGTCTTGACCCAGAGATAACGTTATCGGTGAGATATCTTGATGTAGATAAAGTTGTCGGCTAGAAATCTTGAAGTAAGCTAAAGTTGTCGGTCAGGTTTTCAGTGTGCTCGTGAAAATACTTTTGAATAACTTCGAAGTGACTGTTCGGCAATAAACGTGCGTTGTAGTAATTTATTTTTTTATTACAATTATTCTTTTTTCTTAAACACAGTTATTATATATTACTAGACAATGCCCCCGCGCTTCGCCGCGGGCGGCAAAATATTTTTTTCAATGTAAAAAATATTAATTGTGTGTATTTTTTTATTATAATATAAATTTAGCTAAAATAATAAATCTGTGCAGAATTCATGTCAAGTGCAAGTTTTCTATAAAATATATGAATTTAAAATCGATATAAATTTATCTGTTTAGTAGTTTCAAACGAAATAACCAGCATAAATTTATCATCATCATTAAAAAAGCAAGAAAACTCGGATATCTGAATTATTAAGTTCATTGTATTAAGATTAGTTCATTATATAATTCAATTTAAATCAAACAAAAATAAAATATAAATTGTGAAAATACCTACAATAATCAAATAAAACAAATAAGTTGTTAATTTTCTATCAACAAAAAGACGAAAACATAGATTGAAAATTCATCCTGAAGTTATTGCCATTATCATTGCTATAAAAGCTAAAATTATTACTAACATTACAGCCAAAACAATTAAATTAATTAAATTGCCATGAAAAATAAAAAAAAAAGCAAAAGATTTTTATAAAACAACAAAAAAAAATAATAACTAAAATTATCATTATTATTGCATAAATAATAAATCATAAAAATCATATAATCTAAAGAACAAATAAAGAAACAGAAAACAAAAAAAAATGAATAAAGGGAAAAATAGAGTAATATTACTTTTAAAATGATCACCGATATAAATTAAAATTTTAGGAAAATCTTTAAAAAAAAATCAAAAGATTTTTATAAAAAAATAATCACTAAAATTATCATTATTATTGCGAAAATAATAAAATTATAAAAATCATCTAATCCAAAGAACAAATAAAAATAAAAGAAAACATCTAGCAATGGCACTCGCGCCTCGTCGCGGGCGGAATCATATTTTTTTCAACGTAAAAAAATATTTATTATGTATGATTTTTTTTATCATAGCATAAATTTAGACAAAATAATAAATCTGTATATAATTTTTATGAAGTGCAAGTTTTGTATAAAATATATAAATTTTAAATGAATATAAATTTATTTGTTTAGTAGGTTTCAATGAAATAGCCAGTATAAAATAAGTTGTATTTTTCTATCAACAAAAAATAAGTTGCACTGTGGATTGCAATAGTCTTTTTTTTTTCGTCATATGAACAGTGGAATAACGTTTTCGTCTTATTTGAGGATATTATGATTATTGTACTATGCACATAAATGAAAGAAATTGAAAATATCTCTAATACCATGATATTATTTAAAACACACTTTACATAATAAAATGAATATATAAAAAACTAATATACATTTTTAGAAGTTCTACGCCGCAAGCGCCATCCAAAATGTGCATGAGCTCCGAAATTGGCGTCGCGCCCGAAGACGCGCCCATAACACCACTATAGAAAATATAATTGGTAAATTACCAATACACCCCTATAACCAACTCTTGGATTTTGTCTTATAGAGGGTATATATGTACTTATAGAACTCGCGGTGCGCATCAGCTGATCCAGACACACCGATTATAAAAAAGGGTCAGAGGATTAGTCATGGTGCGCTTAAGTTAACCCAGAGACCCCGGTTATAAAAAAAATATATAAGTGGGAAAAAAATATAAGCATGAAAGCATTGTAGCAATCCATATTGTTTTTTTTTTAAATCAGTCCGGGAATTAGTCGTGGTGTGCTTAAGCTGGACTGGAGACCCCAGTCATAAAAAAATTATGTAAGTGAACAAAAAAACGTATAAGGAAAAAAATAAAAAATAATAATAAATTGGTTCGGAGATTAGTCATGGTGTGTCCACGCTGGCCTGGACACCGCGATTATCAAAAAATAGATTTGGTCCGAGGAGTAGTGGTGGTGCACTTGAGCTGGCCCGGAGATCGTGGTTATAAAAAAAATATATAAGTGAAAAAAAGAGCTTAAGCTGGTTGAGAGACCATGGTTACAAAAAAATGTATAAGCGAAAGAAAACAAAGAAAAAGTATAAGCGTGAAAGCACTGTAGCAATCCATATTGTTTTTAAAAAAATTCGGCCCAAGAATTAGTCGTGGTGTGCTTAAGCTGGTCGGAGATCCCGGTTATAAAAAAAATGTATAAGTGAATAAAACAAAAGTATAAAAAAAAAGAAAAAAAAATGTACCAGCAGGAAAGCACTTTAAAAACAAAATGTGGGTTCGGGGATTGTCGTGGTATGCATAAGTTGGTCTGGACACCCTGGTTATCAAAAAAATTTGGATATGGAGATTAATCGTGGTGCATTTAAGCGAGCTCAGACACCCCGATTATTAAAAAACAAAAAACCAAAAAAATATGAGTAGAAAAAGAAAAAAAAATATAATAAGAAAAAAATGAAAAGAAAATATAATAAGGAAAAAATACAAAAAAAGGCAAAAAAAGAAGAAGCAAAAACGGAGAAAAAAAAGAAGAAAAAGAATAATTAGGAAAAAAACGCAATCAGAAAAGAAAAAAAAAGCAAAAAAAAAAAGAACTATTGCAATCCACAGTGCACTGTGTCTGAGTGCACAGTGGATTGTCCACGCCTTTTATATATATAGTAAAGTTCAATATTGAAAAACTATATAAGGGTTGTTTGAGAATATATTTGGAAAATATGTTTATGTTTAACATATTTTTATCTTACTTTAAAATTATTATTTTTTTGGTATTTTTAAATCATTTTGATATATTGATGTCAAAAATAATTTTTAGAAAATAAAAAAAATATCATTTTGATATATTTTTAAACAAAAAATATTTTCAAAAACAACATGAACCTTAGTAACAAACTGTCACTTATTGCTTGTTTGGTAATGTGATTGAGATTGTTTTTGAAAATGTTTTTTGTTCATAAATGCATTAAAATAATATTTTTTTTTTTTATTTTTTAAGAATCATTTTTAACATTAATTCATCAAAATATATAAAAACACAATAATTTTTTAATTTAAAATAAAAAAAATTCAATTTTTTTCAAAAATATTTTCCGTACCGAATGTTTTTTTATTATCATTATATATTAAGCAGAGATTATGTCATGACAAACTGTGTCTAGAAATTCCTAGATTTTTTTTTATCAATGATCACGTGACATGCATCTTGTTGAGTAGTATAAATCCCCCCCGAGTGAACACAATCAGATTCAAGCTGAAGTAAGAGCCTGATACAAGTAGTAGAAGTGAAAGAGCTAGTTCGCTAGGTTGTTTTTAATTTTTTGACAGAGACATGGAGAAGAAATGCTATGGTCTTTTGTTGCTCCTCCTCCTTGTCCTGGCTTCCCGTAAGTCATTGTACACGTTTGACATGCACCCATTTTTTCTTTTCCGGCGGCCTTAATTCTGTCGTGTCTTAAACGAGATTGATTAATTGACTTTTTCCAAAATTTATGTGTGCCAATTTGCAGAGGAAGTGGTGGTTCCTGCGGAGGCTAGGGTTTGTTTGTCACAGAGCCACAACTATAAAGGACCATGCTTGAGAGGTCACAACTGTGCTAATGTGTGCAAGACTGAAGGTTTTCCCGGCGGTGAGTGCAGAGGATTCCGCCGCCGCTGTTTTTGCGCCAAGCCTTGTTAGTGAAATATTGCAACCGGAACAAAAAAAAAAATCAGCAACCATGTTATGGCGAGTACTCTCACTAGCTATTCATAAGTGTGGCGTTGCTGGTTTGTTTGCTTGAATAAAAATAAAAATAAAATCCCTTTCTTGTCTTGAAGTTTCAGCTGATGATTCTGGCTGTGGTTAATGTCATTGTTGGTGTGTTTTCTCTGAGAAATATTTGAATATGAATAGTGAACTCTATCCTCCTTAACCATTCTGGTTTGTCTGTGTTATTTTGTTCCCATTTATCGTCGGAAGTTCATTAAACCATGGCTGATGGCTCGGGTGACAGCTTACGTGAGCTAACTTGGATCCATGGTGTTGTCTGGATTTTATTTTTTATATTTTTTAAAAATTAAAACTAAATTTTAATGGGATCGTTGAGTCAACAACAGTTGATTTTTCTTTGACACCAGTCTCGATCTGGCTAGAGACCTGTCTGTCATTTCACTTAACCTACTTGGCATATACGTTAAGGAATGAATTGAAGAAATCAAATTGAGTAAGGTAGACACGATCTAATTAGTATTTTATTGATTTTTTTCGTAAATTAATAATGATCTCATATCAACAAGAACATAGTAATCAACTGTATACACAAATCTGATCATGCTAATTGCAGCAGGCCACTTTCGAACAAGGATAAAAAAATTACACAATCTGACATTAAGAGATTGATTCCTGGGTTATACCAGATGATGTTAATTGTTAAGCTTGAGGGTGGATTTGTTGAATTAATTTTCTATTTTAAAAAATACATAATTAAATTAAGGCGTCTAGTACAAGAGGTCTGCTAATTACAACCAAGCAATATATATAATCTAAGAGCCTATCACTATTATTAGTCTTGGCCAAATGATCTGCTACCAGATTACTTTCCTTTTTTAATAGATCTTCATAAATTCCATATTCAGTAAGCAATATAGCCAGAGGGCCTATCATCAATCCTAGAGATCTGTTCTTTAATCCTTTCTTCTTTGATGGCTTGGTCGACAATGATAATGTGACCTTGTCTTAAAAAATTAAAAATTTTAACTTCGTTTGGAAGTTATGAGACAGAACACTGTAAGGATGGAATAATGAGATGAAGGAATTAAAGAAATTTTTTAAGGGAAAGGAAAGGAGGATAAAAGCTAGAAGTATACTCATCTTTTGTGCTGATGAATTCATCAAGATCTAGTTTGAATACAAGAAATTAAAGGAAAGTAAATATATAGTGAAGGAGATCGAGCTCTGGTGATTTTCCCCATGTTGTATAAACGAGCAGTACTGATCCTGCACACCATAACAAAACAAACTCATGAGTAGACATGAGGTGGATGAGCATGGGGATGTCTACTTTGTGCACGTGAGTGTGTTATTAGATGAAATGATTATTTAACATGGTATCAGAGCAATGGTCACTAGTTTGAATTTCATTATTTTCATTCTATTTGATGAAAAATCAAATATAATGTATTGTGAACTTGTGCAAGTTTTAAATCCAAAGAACTTTCATTTAAAAAGGTGTGTTAAAGAATAATATAAATTATATTTTTAGAACTCACTTAACTATTTAACTAGATTAAATTTTTAAGTGAAACAGTTCTTTAATACCACGCCATGACAAAGCAAACTCATGAGTGGATATGGGGTGGATGAGCATGGGGATGTCTACTTTGTGCACGTGAGTATGCTCTTACTTTTTAACACTTTTATGTATTTGTCTGCCCTTACAGCATGGAAATTACAGTCTCTCACGTGGCATCCATATTCTAGGCAGCATATAAATGAGTAGTTCATCTTACAGTGAACGATCAAGCGAGCTAGCTAACGTTTCAATCAAACTAAAGGCATGGAGATCAAGAGATCATTAGGGTTTTTCTTCATGATGCTCATTGTCTTGGCTTCTCGTAAGTCCATCTAATTATATTCGACACTTTCTTTGACAGGTACTTGTATTGGTAATTATATTTGATTCTGGTTCTGTGTGGTTTTTCTTGCAGAAGAGATGGTGGTGCCAGCTGATGCTAGGGTTTGCCTGTCACAGAGCCATTATTTTAAAGGCCCATGTGCGAAGGACCATAATTGTGCTTGGGTGTGCAGGAATGAAGGTTTCTCCGGTGGAAGATGCAAAGGATTCCGTCGCCGGTGTTTTTGCACCAAGCTTTGTTAAGTTAAGCGAAGTAAATGAAAACCATGA
This sequence comes from Salix brachista, assembly GCA_009078335.1. Lineage (NCBI taxonomy): Eukaryota > Viridiplantae > Streptophyta > Magnoliopsida > Malpighiales > Salicaceae > Salix > Salix brachista. The sequence goes on from CM018590.1 coordinate 2,283,091, forward strand.
AAATTGTGCTTGGGGTTTTGTTTGCTTGTTCAATTAGCTGAGTCTCCCAGAACTATGTCAGCATCATCATTCGTAAGTTTAGGCAACTTGCTAGCTTTAGAACCTGCTGCTGATCGAAGATGCTGGAGTTGATGTTAATGGTGGTTTCGTTTTGTAATAATAAACTCTCTCTCTCTTTGTCTGAGGAAAGCATTCTTGTCACCTGATTTCTGATGTTCCCGATTGATTCTTGATGAGAAAATGTGAGTGCTGCTGGCTAAGATTCCAAAAAAAAAACATCAAGATGGATCAAGAACATTTAAGCGTTCACTCAGCTTGACGGGTTAATCTGATGACCTACTAATCTGTCCGCACCAGGTTTTAATTTAAATTAAATGAGAGTTGATTCATCAATCCCTGACCAACGGATCAAAATCTGATACACATGAGTTGACTGAATATGCACGTTAATAAAAAAAAAAAGTTTCACTATATATAAGTTGACCGAATACGCACGATAATCAAAAAAATTAAGTTTCACTATAGATATTCTTTTTTTTTCTTTTTTTTATTTTATTTTATCTCTCAATATTAGGTTGATTGAGAATTAATCTTAGTAATTGTTTTTGATTTATCCATGTCATCGTCAAGGATGTGTTGGACAAATTGGATCCCAAGAATATTCTTGGTGTCCACAACATTCTTCCATTGCCATCTCACTTAAACTTACGAACCCCAACCAACTAATAGGGGAATAGAGTCCGACTACTTGTGTAGCTTCATACAATTTACTATTGTTTATATTAAGTACAAGTTTTTCTTGTATAGTTATGAATAATTTGTTATATGAACAATTATATAATTTCATTATGAACACCAGGTGGGGAAAATACAAAGAAAAAACCATGTTTTCTCACTCAACATTTTGGTGAGAATTTTCCACCGTACAAAGCAAAGACAAATAAGCAATGAAAAAAGCTCAGCCAAGAAGTGGCTGTAACTGTTCCAATAAACAGTATCTCTTGATGTACAGGTTAAACACAAATAGGATATAATAGCAGTAAGGCTGGGGTGGTACTCCATGTCCAGGTTAAAATGAGCTTCCCTTGAAACCTCATGAGCCACTATCACTCGGCCAGCCCTCATTTTTCATCATCTTCAACATGATCAAATTGTAGTTCATGAGCCTCATCAACTCTGGAGCGCCAGCTGTGCCCGAGCCTGATCATTTTTCATCCTCTGAGATGATAAGAGCAAAATATATAGTTTAGAAAGAGATCCAATGAATACTGAAATAAACAAAGTCTCCTCTGAATCCTCTGTAGTCTAGTGAACTACTTGGGCAACATTAGTATAGCAGTTCGAGTGCGTGCCTTTCAGACTAGATCTTGTTTTCTTTGGCAGGATCATCCTTCACTCACAAATCAATAATGGCATAAATACCATAAAATTCCAGAAATAACAAGAATGAAACAAATATTTCTCTTTGTATGGTTTCATCAATACCATAAAATTTCGATAAAAAGATGAAGACCATACACACATGAAAAACAAATATTTGAAAGAATTGCAATAACATTATTTCCATTGAATTTTTGATCCATGTGGGACAGGTTGAATTATCAGGTTAAATACGACATTGTTTAGCATCAAAATCAGATACATTTCCTGTGGCAACAGAGGCTGATTGCATATCTGTTGGGGAAACCACCCATCCGAGGTAAATCCAAGGATTAAGAAAGACATGAAAAATGCCACGTGATCCATACTTTCCGGATTCATAGACCTGTGACTTCAGTTAAAAGACGCACACGAAAACGACTTACATATTGATTCTGCAGGCAACTTTCCTAACAAAGAAATACCCTGCAACTTGGTTGCTACGAAGAAGAAGAAGAAGAAGAAGAAGAAGAAGTTTCTGTTTTAAGCACTTCACAGTTATTGATTGTATTTCAATTAATTGTAACTAACTCTAGTCGAAGAGGAGAAGATGTAATTGAATTCTCTAGGGTAGTTACAAATCACTTACAACGGATCGTCTGTCAAGCATGAGGGCCTCTCTCGTAGTTGCCTAAAACAGAATAAAAAACAAAAATTAGAAAACAGAAAGAAGCATGAAATCCAATAATAAAAAGGAATTTCATAGACAAGAAGTACTTGAGGTAAAATCTAAATGTTAAGCTGGTTAAATACGGCAGCGTCTAGCACAGTCTCTTTATAAGAATAGGAAGCAGTAAGTGATGGCCAATTGTAACTAACTCTAGTCGAAGAGGAGAAGATGTAATTGAATTCTCTAGGGTAGTTACAAATCACTTACAAGGTATTGTTTGTACTGCATGTGGAACTCGCTCGTACTTGCCTAAAACAGAATAAAAAGCAAAAATTAGAAAAAAGAAAGAAGCATGAAATCCAATATTAAAAAGGAATGTCATACACAAGAAGTACTTTGAGGTAAAATTTAAATGTTAAGCTGGTTAAATACGGCAGCGTCTAGCACTGTCTCCTTAATAAGAATAGGAAGCAGTAAGTGATGGCCAATTGTAGAAATATTGCATCAGACTCATATCATACCTCAACCCGTACAAAGGGACGAAGGACATCCTTGGCGTTGGGATGCTCCCACTCCACTGTTGACTCCCACCATTCTTCTGGACTTATCCTGATTACTTTAAGAGAAGCGGGAGGAGATGGCTGGCCATTTTCAAGCAACGGAAGACAAATTGACATCCTCTTCAGCTTCTCACAGTGCAGTACAGCAATTACTTCCAGAGAATCGCATATCAGTTTTGCATTACAAATGCTTTTCAGTTCTGGTAAATCTACCAAGTTCAGTTCTCTTAACTTCGGGAATTTGGATTCGCTGCTAATGCTTTCTTCACCCATAACTCCTTTTTCATCCGATCTTGTTCCTTCTATTATCTCCTCCATTTTCTGGCATTCTCGAACAATAATTTCCTCTAGGTTTAGAAGACAACTCCAAGAAGATGGAACCATGATTTCAATGCTATTGCAATTACTCACTATAATTTTTTGGAGAGAATCGCAAATCAGTTTTGCACTATAAATGCTTTTCAACTCTGGTAATCCCCGCAAACTCAGAGATCTTAACTTTGGTAGTTTGAATTCGTTGCTTTCTTCAACCATAGCCCCTTCTTCATCTGATCTTGGTCCTCCTATTATCTCCTCCATTTTCTCACAATCTTCAACTTCAATCCTTTCTAGGTTTACGAGATATGGCAGCAAGACAGGAGGGAACAACTTCTTCATACTCTTACAACCATAACAAGATAACAATTTAAGAGCAGAAAATATGCCATTACAAGATGGAGATGGCTGTGGTAGTGGAGCAGAGCAGAACCAAGAAAATGGCAAAACATCGCCTATACTTCCTGCATCGGTAGATTTACAAATTAATCCTTGAATGTCATTTGAGAAAATGACCAGAAAATCTGCATCTCTATTGATATTCAAATTCCCCAAAACAACCAGTTTAGTTCCACCAAGCCAGCGCCTAAATTGGTCATTATAATCTTCCCTCAACTGTCCTAAGGCAATTTTGTATGTTCTTAGTGATTTGGTCACATCCCGGGATTTGAGATGCTCCAAGTAGTTAGATTGATCTTCAAAATGGCATTCCAAACTTTCCAACTTCCTCAAGCATCCTACTTCCTTTCCTTCAACTGTTACTGGAGCATATATTTCCTTACCCATTCCACCATCATTAAAAAGCCATTCCTCTAGTATGAAGACTTGTAGGTCACAGAGTTTAGGTAATATCCCACCGGGAAACTTATTTTCACCACATCCATTCATTCTTAGATACCTCAGATTCGATAAACACTCCATGCCATGTGGAATCTTTTCAAGTGGAGCACTAGAGAGATCTAACCTCTTCAGTGCCCTGAGCTTTTTCAATGAAGGTACACTGCTTAACCTCCAACAATCTTTGAGCAACAATGAAGTGAGACCCTCCAAATCAAAGACAGAATCAGGCAAACATTCAATATTTGTTCTAGACAGATCGAGGACCTTGAGCCCATGCAGTTGCTTGAAAAATGAATCCGCAATAAATCCCAACTGTCTATTATCACGTAGAAATAGAGTTGACAGATTTGGACACCTCGGTGAATGCCTGGAACAAATCTCTTTAATTTGGTTGTGCATTAGTGAAACACTCGTAAGTTTCTCACTCCACTCCTCTGTATCCGGCAATTCTTTTAATTGTGCACCAGCTTTAACGATGGCTCGAGAGTTCTCTTCCAATATTTGGATGGCCATGTCCCTGATCAAGTCATGCATCTTAACATAATAACCACCACGCAGTCTTTCCAATACGCAGGCTCTTTCAAGTCTGTCAAGCATTGTGTGGCCTTTGTTAATTTCTGCCTCCCTACTCTTCTGCCGTTTTAGCACTCCCTCATCAATCAAATAATCTATCAGATTCTCTCTACGGATCTCAAAGTCTTCAGGAAATAATCCACAATACAAGAAACATTCCTGCAGAGCTCTATCACGTAGGTGGGTATAACTAAATCTCAATATCCGAAATACCTCCTCTTCCACTTTATCTTGCGGAACTTTTGATTGTTTGAGTTCCTCTAAAGTATTGCTCCATTCGTGCATGCCATCTACCCCCTTCATGGTTCCAGCAATTGTTTTAATTCCCAGCGGCAAACCAGCACACTCCCTTGTGATATCTCTTGCAACTTGTTCCACTTGTGGAGAAAGTGGTCTGTCATGTCCAAGTTCCTCCATGAACAATGTCCAAGCCTCTTCATTAGAAAGGGGATTCACTTTGACATTGATTTTGCTATTCATCTGTCGACAAACCGCTTCTGATCGAGTTGTCATAATCATCTTGAAACCTTTCACTGGGTCAGGAATTCCCACTTTGTCTAGCTCAAAAGTGTTCCACAAATCATCTAAAATGAGAATCCATTTTTGTTTATTCCTTAGTTCTTTTGACAATTTGGTAGCTCTACGCAGATCATCGTCTTCACTTGAAAAATGTAAGCCAATGCATTCAGCAATAAGTGTTTGCAATCTTTTAATGCTGAAATCTCGGGACACAGTCACCCAGTAAACAACATGACAAATGTCTCGTCTTTGTAGAAGCTTATTATGGATATGTTTCAGCATTGTCGTTTTACCGACTCCCCCCATTCCATAAATACCAATTGTCGAGACTTCATTATCCATTAAATAAGACCATAAATCATTTGTATTCTGTTCAAATGCTTGACCCACTAGCTTTGTAGAGCTAGTAGGTAATGGATCTCCTGGAGTCTCATTTGTGTTGCCTGTAAGCCCTCCAAAAGAGCTAGCTCCTGCACCAGGCTGCACTACTCCTCCAGTCCCATTATCTATATCATCCTCCATTAACCAGGACTCATAACTTCTAATGCGCTCTTCCACAATTCTTCCAGGTGCGTGACTCATTGTCTCTCCTGCTGGTGTCGTTCCTGCATCTCCTGCCACATTGTCGCCTTCATTGTTTTGTTCTTGTGGAGTGGTTGAAATGGCATTATGATTCCCATAGACTACAAAAGAGCTTGCACCTACGCCATGCTGCACTAATCTTTCTGTTGCTTCATTCACGCTGACATCATTGTTTACTGATGGAGAACAGAATTGATCATTTGTTGGTTGAAATGGATCTCCTCGAGGCTCATCGGCTTGATTAAATGATGGCCTCTCATGAAAGCTACCTCTCTCCAGAGGCTCCATTTCATTGTTCTGTTGCTGTGCCGAATTAGTGACCTCGTTATTGCTTGGGCCTGCTCTAGTTTTAAGTTTCTTCTCTGGAGGGCCATCTGCAAGGGCTGCATCTTGGACATCTTGAGGCACTTGTTCACAAATTCTAACACCACGGCCTTTAACTCTTGCTAAATGGAGTTTGATCCTCGAAATGGAAGTATCTTTGGCATATTCATGCCCACAAAATGTACACCTCATTCGACCACCATCCACCTTCTCAGCATAGTCCCAAAAAGATTTGTCAACATGATGCAAAACTGGATCATTCTGTCGAAGCATTTTGACAAGTGGTTCTGTAGAAAAAACAAAAAAAAGATCAGTCAACATGATGTCAAAACAGATCCATCAGGGTCAAATATTGAATGGAAGCTACATTAACTGTAAAAGAAAAAAACATTGAATTCAAGGATTATAAGAACTGTAAAAGACAAATTGATTTAGTTTTGGGAACTACAGAAAATGATCCAAACTACAAAGTTTCTCAATAAAATTTCTACACTTAATAGATCCAAACAATAACAACATGGGAAGGAGAAGAAAATATACCTGGATTCAGCTATTGATGCCTTCAAGTGCTGGCTTGCTGAAGTAGTATATATTCAGAAGAAAAAGAAGAGATCAGAGAAGAGTACTGTCGATTAAGCTAGTTCATTCTGATGAGAAGTGGAAAGGAAAATAGTTGAATTGTTTGACAGCAACTTTACTGATAGTTCATAGCTCCTTTAATTTAATTTTTATTTTTTTTTTTGGATTAAAAACTTTACTGAAGCTGCATATAATTAAAAGCTTCAACAAAAGCAGGAGAAGCCAATTATTGAACTTGGTGAGTTAAAACGTGTGGACCCATCCCAGTGTTGAAACTTTGAAAAAGCTCATCTGAAAATGGTAGGTAGAACTTTATTAAAGTAAAGCAGCAAGCTGTGTTCCACCATTTTCCATTTTGAAAAATAACGTGTGGACCCTGACTATGCTGTTAGTCTCTGCTTTTGGCAAAGAAGTGGGTTCATCAGCTAGAGAGAAAAGATGGAGGGTCTAACAGTGTTTAAACTTGTTTTTTATTGAAAAATAAAACAGTGTGTATGGTTTTGAGACTAGCTAGACAATGGTGAGTTGCTTTGGCGCAATGGTAGAGGTATATGATGTTGCTTATAATGATCCTTTTAATAATGAATCTGTTATTATTTATAATGTTTTTGGGCTTTAGAAATTGAAAACACAATTCTGAGAGTATATAAATTAAAGAAAAAAAGAAAACCAAGGAATCACAGCACTGGAATTTGAAGGAATCACACTCCCTGACGAGGAAAGCATCACACTCTCAAAGCAGCACTTTATTCATAATCAAACTCCCTTTTTTTATATCGGCTTGAGCTATTGCTAATCATTTGGATTCCAATCTAGTAAAGCATAGGGATTCTTATTTAAGAAACATAAACAAGCCCTTTTTTTCCCTCTATTTTTAGGACTTTATTTCAACTTGTGTACATGACACTACTAAAAATAGGTACATCATCAATCATTTGATTCGTTGCACATAATAAAGTAATCTGTTGCTAAGAAAATGATTTTTGGATTGTGTGATCACACTTTATTTTTGTGTTTTAAATTTCATTTGGGTGTAGTTTGAAGAGTTATTAAATTGATATTTTTTTAATATTTTTTAACATGTTAATATTAAAAATAAAAATTTCTTAATATTTTATTTTAAAAAAAAAATTCTGTACTATAATACCAAACCCATTCTATATGTACAGCTTATAATACAAGTAGCCAGTCCAAAAAAACAATGGGTAAGAATGGTGAAGGCCTGCATTAATATGAGAATGAAGATGTTAAATCCTTTTCTATATTTACAGAATACCATAATATACTTATGCATGATTTTCCATTAATATTTGTATTAGTGGCAAAAAAAATAAAAATACTTTGAGATCTTATAAGGAAATCAGTTTTTTTTAATATTAATTTTAAGCCCATCAGAAAGCCCATCAGATGACCCATTAGAAAGCCCAAAAAACAAATCCGTTTTTTCCAATTTTTTAATCATAAAAACCGAATTGAACCGAATCTAAAATTGTCGGTTTTTACTAGGTTCAGTTATTTTTTTTTAAAAAAAAAAAATGGTTTTGTTACTTTTTTTGATAAAAACCAAACAGAACAGAAAATGTTCACCTCTAATTAAAATGAATAGAGATCACTTAAAATCATAAACTTAATATTTTTTTTTCAGGATAAATACATTTCTAAAATACTCTTGAATACAGTTGTTGAAAACTCAATATCAAATAGATAATAAACTCTTGTATGCATCTCTGTTTGTTAGTCATTTGAATAAAGTTTTTTCAACTCTTAAACTCTTAAAATTTCAAGTGATAAAAGAAATCTTTTATTTTCTATTAAAATACATTAATTCTGTCACTTCAAATTTAAAAATAAAAAATTGCGTACCGATAAATTAGTTTAGGTGTCTATTGTCACAACCTCCCCTGATTTTACTACCAACACTGTCCTTGTATTAAAAAAACTAAAGCATTGTTTTAACTTAAATTAAAGTACATTACAAAAAAAAAAGAGGAAATCCAAAATAAAACGACAACAGATCCTCGTAACTTTCTCTATTTCTTTTATTCTCTCTCCTCATCAGCTATCACCTAACAACTGCTACGTATTAGCTTTAACAACCTTTTTCTTCACTATCATCGGCCGACCACCTGATAAACTCTATTTTCCCTTCGTATCTTTATCTTTCCAGCACATTAAGTTGACGCACTCAGCTTGACTCGAGCCCGAGTGACACCGAGTGACAGTGTGAGAGTATTGTTGAGGTTGATTTTTTAAGTGTTTTTTATTTAGAAATGTTTCAAATAATTTTTTTTTAAAAAAATTATTTGAAATATTAGTACATAAAAATAATCTAAAATTATCAAAAGTTTTTAATTTAAAATAATAAAAAATATATATGTTTTTTTAAAAATATTTTTGAAACACAGTGTCAAATTCTTTCAACTTAGCCCACTGTTTTGTCCGGACCCTTAAATATAAGAAAATGTTCAAATATTTTTCCAGACTTCAATAATTTCTTGGAGGGTAATCAAATCTTGTAAACTACAAGTTTAGCTAAGTAGTGTTATGATCAAGCTCCTATTTTTCTCTCTGTTTACCTTCCTGTCTAAGGCATAGGTCCATTCCTTGTTGAGAAATCTTGAGTTTATTTTACTGGTTTTATAGACCTTGTTTAGAATAACATCTAATTTGAAATTATTTTTTCATATCAAGTGTAGAGCGATAAAGTCTTAATGACAGAGTATTGATTCTTGACAACAAAAGAAAATTCCAAATTTAATTATGCCAACAGGTATCTTTTATTTGTTTTGTTTTATTATTTTTTCAACAAATGTTTTCAAGAGCTTAGTAATTAACAGCTTGCCAAATGAAATCAACTATCGGTGATTCTTTTTAAAGATTACCAACTGCCCTTGTTATTGGTATTATTGCACTTAGTAATTAAGCTTCTGGTAATTCAAAAATTCCTACGACTTAGAGTGTGTTTGATATTGCGGTTGCTGTTGTGGTTGAGGTTGAAAAAAAATAGTTTAAAAAAAAGCGTTTTTACTGCGGTTCAAAATAAGCAGTGAAGTGTTTGGTTAAAACTGTGGTTGAGTCTGAGTTGAAAAAAACAATTTTATGTGTTGGGTTACCAAGTTTTGCATAATGCTTTTAACTTGTGAAATTACAACACCTTACCAGGAAGAGAGAATCTGCAGGTAGCTTTTATATTTTATTTTTTAAGAAAAAAAGGCCCATCCTCTCTTTTTTATTCTCAGATGAAGGTAATATTCGCATTGCATTTCAAAATTAGTGTTTTTAGATAAATTTTTATATTAAAAATAATTTCTAAAAATAAAAAAAATATTATTTTAATATATTTTTAAATAAAAAATATTTTTAAAAACTATCTCCAACATATTTTCAAATATACTAAAAAAAAAACCCCATCTAGAGCTCTCTCTGCCACTTTTTTTTTTAGCATGCACCACCCCCACCAATAAAGGTGTCCGAGCACCCCGTAATTATTGTGTAGAAAACTCATTCGAGTATTTCAAAACAGGTCTTTGTGTCTTGTTGAGTGAGAAGAAGAAGAAGAAGAGATCAGAGAAGAGTACTATCGATTAAGCTAGTTCATTCTGATTATTTGACAATAAGGAAGTAGGCCACAACTTTACTGATTGATCATAGTTTCATCGTTCTCTTTATTACGAGTCAATTCAACTTTACTGAAAAATAAATATAGGGTTTTTTCAGTGTTTTTTCATGTTAAAAGTGAATTCAAGTTCTTAACCGGGTGTCAATTCTCTTTATTTTTGTTGAAACTTAATTAGGCTTAGGCAAGTAAAGTTTAAGAAATAAGGAGATCAGTTGTATACTGAGAGAGATCAAGTGAAAGAGATCAAACTCCAAAGTTTCTCAATAAGATTTCAACAACTTGTGTTTTACTTAAAAAAGATTCAAATTAACAATAGTAACATGTCAAAAACAAAGACAGCAACAAAATGAAGAGGATATAAATACTTCACCTGGATTCAAAAGAATCTGAAGCTAATTGCTGAGTGAGTTAACGTATAGACGCACCCCAATGATGAAATTCTGGGAAATCTGATCTGGAAATGTAAGCACAAGAATATGAGAAAGAGTAGTCAACCTAGTCACCTATCAAGCTGACAAGAGGCACTCAACAGACAAAAGAAACCTTGAGAGCAGCTGTTTTTAAGACAAGTAGTTGAAGTTGATACCAAAATGAGCCTGTAAGAACAACACCATAATACGAGTACCTGATCAATCAAGAATCTTACTCACAAATAGGCGTGGAAACAAAATTAGTAGTAGAAAAACAAGAAAAGAAAGTAGAAATTACCTTGCAAGCAAGCAAGAAAGATGGCTGAACTCCAGATGAGATGATTCGATTCAATCAGAAACAGGAAGCACAGGTCATCCGAAAGGCTTAAGAAATTTGGTGACGGAAATTCTTAAGTCAATGTTATACAGAGAGTGATAAAGCAGAAGACAATGTAAATGCTGCAGTATGGCCAGATCAATGATAATTAATTATTGTATTGCTTAATAAGAAGGAAGTTGCTTGGAAGGAAGCGACAGCTTTCCTACCAGAGATTATATTATAAGATATAGCAAGTTGCTTTTAACCTTTAATTATATGCAAGTGCTGCATATAATTATATTTCAACTTAGCCCACTGTTTTGTCCATTACTGCACTGCCCCTTGTGTCTTTGTCTTGAATCTAGAAGCAAAAAGCATCAAAGATTAGGTAGCGAACAGATAGTAGGTTTTTTGAGTTTAGCGAAATTCTTTCAACTTAGCCCACTGTTTTGTCCAGACCCTTAAATATAAGAAAATGTTCAAATATTTTTCAGACTTCAATAATTTCTTGGAGGGTAATCAAATCTTGTAAACTTCAAGTTTAGCCAAGTAGTATTATGATCCCATTTTGCTCTCTGTTTACCTTCCAGTCTAAAGCATAGGTCCATTCCTTGTAGAGAAATCTTGAGTTTATTTTATTGGTTTTATAGACCTTGTTTAGAATAACATCTAATTTGAAATTATTTTTTTATATCAAGTGTAGACCGATAAAGTCTTAATGACAAAGTATTGATTCTTGACAACAAACGAAAATTCCAAATTTAATTATGCCAAGTTCTTCAACAACAAGTATCTTTTATTTGTTTTGTTTTATTATTTTTTCAACAAATGTTTTGGTATGCATGCTATAATGTATGATTCTATACCTGTGTTCTAGTATTTTTAGTCTCAATAATACACGGCATGTTTATATACTAAAAAATATGCTCACTTTTTTAATTCATTTTTAAAAAATTAAGGGACTGAAAGTTATCTTGAAAAAGTGGGAGGACCAAAAGGAATATTTTACTTTAATTTTAGAATTACCACTTATTTTCACATCTCATCTATTTGACCTCGTTATTGCTTGAGCCTGTTACAGTTTTAAAGCAGTATAAAAGCACGTTGTTGGGGAGGTTTTGTCAAATAGCATGATTTTCCACATGATAATTAACAGCAAATACAATGTCAGGCCTTGTGATGGTTAAGTATAATAAGCTCCCAATCAAGCTTCTATAAGTCTTTCCATCACACTTTTGAGTTCCATCATCTTTCACCAATTTCAGTCCTAGTATCATAGGAGTAGGAACTGATTTGCAATTTGTCATTGCAAAGCTATCCAAGATCTTCTGAACAAAGGATTTTTGACAAATAAAACATCCTTGTTCTGATTGCATTACCTCCATTCCCAGAAAATAAGACAACAAGCCAAGCTCATTCATCTCAAATTGCTCTTTCATGTTCAATTTGAACTCTTCAATCAGCTGCTTCTTGTCACCTGTGATCAGCAAATCATCCACATATACTGACACCATCAATACATGTTTATCCACATGCTTAACATACAAGGTTACCTCATTTGCACTTCTTTCAAATCCCAAGCTCAACAAGTGTTCATCAAGCCTACTATACCAAGCTCTAGGAGCTTGTTTGAGCCCATATAAAGCTTTCTTCAAAAGATACACTTGGTTTGGATTATCATTCTCAAACCCAACTGGTTGATCAACATAAATTTCCTCATTCAAATAACCATTAAGAAATGCAGATTTAACATCTAATTGATAAACATACCAGCCATTTTGTGCCGCAAGAGCAAGCAAGAGCTTCATTGTGTCATGTCTAGAAACTGGGGCAAATGTATCAGTATAATCCACCCCTGCCTCTTGAGCATAACCCTTAACCACCAATCTTGCTTTATGTTTGTTTATCTTACCATCAGCATTCAACTTTGTCTTAAAAATCCATCTTACCCCAATTATTTTCTTGTTTGCAGGTCTGTCAACAAGCTTCCAGGTCTGGTTTTTCTCAATCATTGCAAGCTCCTCCTTCATTGCAGCTATCCATACCTGAGATTTCAAGGCTTCTTCAACTCCAACAGGTTCAGCATCAGCCACATTGCATCTGCTATAAATCTCAGCCAATGATCTCGTGCCCCTCACAGGTTGGTCATCACTGTCTTCATCCTTTTCTTGCTCATAAAACTGAATCTGTTTAGGTAGTGTTTCAGTTGTGCTCTCCCAATTCCATGCTGCATTTTCTATCATCTTCACATTTCTAGCAACAATAACTTTGTCAGCATTTACAACATAAACCTTATAAGCCTTGGATTTTGAGCTATAACCAATGAACACTCCCATCTCAGCTTTTTCATCCAATTTCTTCCTATTAATTTCAGGTTTCAATACATAGCAAATACAACCAAACACCCTTAAATGGTTAATACTAGGTTTAGTATCATACCACAATTCATATGGAGTTTTATCTCCTAAAACTCTAGAAATCATTCGGTTCAAAATATAGGTGGCTGTGTTGACAGCCTCTGCCCAGAATTTTAGGGGCATTTGTTTCTCAAACAACAAACACCTTGCCATCTCCATAAGAGTTCTATTTTTCCTTTCACTTACCCCATTTTGCTGAGGTGTATAGGGTATTGTTAGCTGATGTTTGATACCTTCTTTCACCAAAAATTCATCAAATTTCCGAGAGGTATACTCACCCCCATTGTCAGACCTCAAAATTTTGATTTTGCATCCAGTTTCAAGTTCAACAGCAGCTTTGAACTTCAGAAACTCAAGAAACACATCAGCTTTTGCCTTCAAAAAATAGCTCCAACAAAAGCTGCTATAGTCATCAATGAACAAGAGAAAATACCTTGATCCACTCAAGGATTCATTAGACATAGGGCCACACAAATCAGTGTGCACAAGCTGCAACTTAGATGTGGATCTAAGTGTATTATTAGGAAAAACAACTTTTGTTTGCTTCCCTAGCTGACAGGCTTCACAAAACACATCTTCATTCAATATATTTGGCAAACCATGTGCCATCTCTAAGTTAGACATCTTCCTTAAGGCTGCATAGTTAAAATGCCCAAGCCTTTTGTGCCAAAGTATTGACTCATCCTCTCTACATGCATTAGCTTTCAAATATGTTGAATTCCAATCAACATTAAAGCTTCTATTCACCATTCTAGTGGACAATAACAACACCCCTTTATCATCTTTAATTTTGCATATTCCATGCTTAAATGACAATGCATAACCAGTTTCTAACAATTGTCCCACACTCACAAGATTTTGCTTCAATTGAGGCACATACATAACATTCTTTAAAATTTTCGTACCTGCCATAGTATCAACTGCAATTGCACCTCTTCCTTCAACTTGCACATAATCTCCATTAGCTATTCTTACTTTGGACAGAAAATTTCTATCCAATTCTTTGAACAAATCAAGGTCTGCTGTCATGTGATTTGTGCATCCCGAATCAATGAGCCAAAGTGAAGATTTTACCTCAGTTATGTTGCATGTAGGTTCTGCATTTACCATAAATAATTGCTCTTCTTTCTCCTCCTCAGCATCATCTTCAGTTTGTGCAATTCTTGCAACTTCAGTTTTCTTGCAAAATTTTTGCATGTGGCCGAATTCTTTGCATCTTCTACACTGGATGTTTTTGAGCCAACACCAAGAATCTCGGTGATTAGTCTTCTTGCAATACTTGCAAGGTGGAAAATCTTCTCTCTTTTCCCCTCCTGAGGTATTCCCTTTCCTGTTGAATGACTGCCAATTGCTTGGCTTCCAGTTGCTGCTCTTTTCTCTTCTATTTTCAAAACTGTTTCTGAAAACATGTTTGGCATGGTGCTTGTCTTTCACTTTTGCCACAAGTGCTTCACCACTTGACTCTTGATGTCTATAAGAGTGTCTCTCCTCCACTGATTGCAGAGCATTAATCAGCTCTTGAAGGCTGATTTCAGAAAAATCATGTGAATCTTCAAGTGAACATATCTTATGTTCAAACCTGTCGGGTAAGCTCACCAACACCTTCTCCACAATCCTTGAATCTGGAAAATCTTCCCCCAAAAGTCTCACTTGATTCACAAGTTTCGAAATTTGGGAAGAGAAATCCTTAATTGTGTCTGTCTCCTTCATTCTCAAGGCTTCAAATTGCCTTCGCAGATTCATCACTTGCATCCTCCTTGATTTTTCATCCCCTTGGAATTCAGCCTTTAGCTTATCCCAAGCTTCTTTGGCTGTTTTACAAGTCATAATCCTTGTAAAAATCTCCTCACTTACTGCATTATGCATGCTAGTAAGTGCTTTGAAACTCTTGGCTTTTTCTTCATTGAAATACTTTAGTTGATTCAAAGTAGGATTATTGTTTAATGGAGTTGGAACCTTGTCCGTATCCACATAATCCCATAGATCAAAAGCCCTTAGGTAAGCCTCCATCTTTACAGCCCACACACCATAATTCACACCTGTAAATGTAGGTGTTCTTGATGAAAAACTTGCACCAGAATCCATTTCACTCTGCACACAAAGATGCACAAAAAAGAACCCAAAAAATCTGTTTTGTTCAAGAACCCTTCAAAGCTGTCAAGCTTTGATTTTTGATTGACCTCACAACAAATCACTCGTGTTTCACACAATCCCCACAAAGAACAACACTGCTCTGATACCAATTGTAGAAATAAAAAACAACAAAGTCAACGAAAGTCAACAAATACTGTTTTATTGACCAAGAACTGTTACTGTGCAGATCAATTTCTGGAATTGCCCAGAAATGAAGAACACGAAGAACACCTGCCCAGATTTTGAAGAACAGTCAAGTACAGAATTTCAGAAACAATAAGCAGAATCGAGGTAAGGTTACTGCCATCCCTTTTCTTTATTTATAGCAAAAATAAAATGATTACAAGAGTTCTAGTTGATTACAACTTCTTCTTGCACTAGATAAGTCCTAAAATTCAGAATGCATCCTAAGCTAGAAAGCATGATCAACATGATCTTAATTAGATAAAATGCCCTACAGCTAATTCCATACTAATCTAACATTAATACTAGAAACCACATAGGACTCCATGCTCTAATCTTCAATCTGATGCAGCCTTGATATCCATGATTTTCAACAGTCCCTAGGGTGGGAATAGAGACTCATGCAGAATTTTGGTACTGTAGTCAATATCCGTGTGTCTCAACAGTCCCTATTTATAGACATTACAAATACCATCAATTCATACTCTATCATACGCATACATTTATACTCTAACATCCCCCTCAATCTCTTGCTTTATATGAACGTGCATGTAAGAACAAGGTTATAATATGAGTTTGAGTTCTAAAATAGATTAAGAAGAGGAGAGGAAAATACCAAGTTTAGCCCAGAAATCATTAGAGGAGGAACTGGAACCAGAAGAGCATTCAGCAATCTCCATGATTTTTCCTTCAATGGGGTATTATGTAAAACTCAAAAGAATGAGAAAAGTTTCTCTTTGAGAGAATTTTAATTTTTGGTTGTCGGAGGTTTTAAAGAGACAGAAGACAAGGACAGAGCGTACATAGGAAGGAGATGTGTCTATTAAGTTCAATATGGAGGTTTTTTTCCTCTTAGAATCATTATAGAAAAACACTAACATTATTAAACTCCTCTAGAGAAGATATACTCGTAAGACAAACTCGTTAGCACACTTTATAATGTTTTTTTAGTCAAACTTTCTCTCTTTTTCTCATCTATACTTGGATATATTGGCCTCGTATAGGTATTTCAGACTCTTGTGCAAATGTCATTTACACATTTTGTTCTGGAAAACTAAATTCCTTTGGTTTATTGTAAGCTTCTGCAACCTGGAAAACAACTTCTGTCACTTTTCAAAATTATGAGTTTATTGTAAACCATTTCAAAATTAAATTTTGTGGATTTTCAGGCGAAACGATTTGTGACGTTGTTGGGAGTCCGTGATAATTTCCTTTTAATAATGAATCTGTTATCACCGATTAAAAAAAACCGTATAATTATCAATACAAACACCCTCTAACAGCATATTAATTAGGAAGTTAAATTATTAACAAATTCTTTATATTTCCGTGTGCTGACTTCCTTTTAATCATAACATAAAAGTGTTCTTCTGTTCATGTGTGAGATTGCTCTTGTATGCTTTTACAGGAATTTCAGTATCCACCAAACTCCAATATTCTTTGGAGCAAAAGAAATTCTCCATGAGCATGCTCTAATGATCATAGTATCCATTAAACTTTGGAGTTGCAGGTTGCACAAAGCTACTTTCAATTGTCATGGCGTCGTTATTGAACTATGAAATTAGCTTCACTCAAGTCTTGTGAGGAGGCTTTGATAGTAGATGTTGTGAACCTTGTTTGTGTTAGAGTATAATATAATCATATTCTGGGGCCTCACCTACAAGCTTAAGCTTTTAGGTGAGATGGTTCCTTAACATGGTATCAGAGCCTTGTTGACCCAACGGTCACGAGTTCGAATCTCACCACCCCCATTCTATTTGATAAAAAAAACCAAGCACAAGATAATGTGGGCCTGTGCAAGTTTCAAGCCCAAAGGGCTTTCACTTGAGGGGGGGTGTTAGAGTATAATATAATCATATTCTGGGGCCTCACCTACAAGCTTAAGCTTTTAGGTGAGATGGTTCCTTAACATGGTATCAGAGCCTTGTTGACCCAACGGTCACGAGTTCGAATCTCACCACCCCCATTCTATTTGATAAAAAAAACCAAGCACAAGATAATGTGGGCCTGTGCAAGTTTCAAGCCCAAAGGGCTTTCACTTGAGGGGGGGTGTTAGAGTATAATATAATCATATTCTGGGGCCTCACCTACAAGCTTAAGCTTTTAGGTGAGATGGTTCCTTAACAGTTTGAACACTCATGAAATAAATGTAAATATAAATTTCCTTGGATGCTCAAATGCTGGGAAAATCTCAGTTATAAAATCAAAAAACAAATATGGCAGTGAATAGCCTTACAAAGAAATATGAAAGCTGAAAATATGTAACCCACGTTTTGCAATCCTAACAACGTGGTATACGACTAAGTCAGAATCAAAACAGATAACTTATTTCTACATCTAAAACAAACTTACAACTACAACCCTGCTAGGAAATCTTGACAACTTCAACATTGTGCCACTGCAAATTTTCCACACAAGAACATGGTAAGTCACTAGTTTTTATACAGGAGTTATAATCCTAATAAAATATAACAAGTGTAATTCAAATCTTAAACTTTAAAGGTCTGATTTGTTAATTTGATATTTAATCGATCAATTATTTAAAAAAAAAAATTATTTTCAGATTAATTTGCTACTTAATTTAATGTATATTTGATATTATATTTTTATTTTTATTTTTATTTGGATGGATTTTAAAAATATATTTACCTAGAAAATAACAAATTAATATTTTTTTATTTTAATAATTTGATATAAAAACATAAAATTCATGATTTTTAGATTCAATTAACAGACTGCGAGTCAAAGTCGTCTTCTTCACACCCATAGTTGCTTGTTGAAATCTACACCTTTTGATTTTGAGGGTATCGGACGAGACCCGCAAACCAAACAGAGCACGTCCGAGAGATGAAGGCAGCCAATAGAAAATTTTGCCGTGTGGAAAATCATGCCATTTGAATGCGATGCTGCCAAAATCATGCCACACACGATGTTGCGGCTATAAATTTTCTTGCTCGGAAATTGTCTGAATATAAATTTATGCAAAAATATAAATTTGGCTGCAAGAGATTTTTGTGATGCGCGTAGAAGGTAATGAAACATGTGGTGTGTAGAGATGGATCTCTGTTTATACGCGTGGTGATTTTGCTAACCAAATTTAGAGGGTACGAGGTGATTTGTCCACGCTTTGCGCTGAGTTTTTTTATTATTTGATTTTTTTATATATTGTAATTAGTTATTTTAATATTTAATTAATGAAATTGTAATAGATCAAATCTATTAGAAATGAGTTTTTTTTTCCGCTTCAAAGGAACAGTGTAATCGAAACGCGGGGGAAGTGGTCCGTATATTTTTTAATTGTAGATAACTTGGGTAAATTTGTCTACCCATATTGTTTGTAAGTTGCATCTTTTCCACAGTAATATCAGATCTGAAATATGAAACAAATATTTTTTTTTTACAAAAACAATCTAAAATCCAAGAATCAAATTTTTCTAAGAAATAAGTTTAAACAAAAGAGGATAAAATTAGAATTAAAAGGCAATTTTTTTATAAGATTTATTCCTCATATTATTATAATAAAAGTATTTAAGAACACTTATATTATTTTTTTGTTCTTTAAAAAATTCTAGATCATTTTTTTCTGTTTATATATATATTTTCAGGTGTTAATATTAAATAAATATTAAAATATATAATTAGTCTCACATATTTATAAGAAAAAAAACCTAAATAAATGACAAAATAAAAATAAATATAGGTAGATAAAAAAAAATTGACTTGAAAGATAAATAAATAAAATCTAAAAAACAACAAAAAGAAAAATATTATAAATATCAATTTTAAAATGATCATCAACACAAAAAAAATTTAAATAGTTTTAAAAATTGTTGAGACCATAATAGTGGAAATAATAAAAATTGTTGAGACCATAATTATTGTTAGAAAAAAATATTCCATCTTTTTTTATAAGATTTATTACTCATATTATTATATTAAAATTATTTTAGAGCAATGACTATAATTTTTTCTCCCAAAAAATTTAGGTTAAATAAATATAAAAAAATATACCTAGTCTGACATATTTAAAAGAAAACAAAACTAACAAATAATCATTATGATTATTTTGAATGTCTTATCTATAATAATTAGAAAATCCAAGACCTAACAATATTAAAAAAAAGCAATTAAAAACCAAATAAATGACAAAATAAATATAAATATTATTAGATTTTAAGAAATTATTTGACCTGAAGGAAAAAAAAAAAGAGAAATTATAATAATTATTAATTCTCAAATGAACACCAGCACATATTAAAATTTGAACATTAAATAAAAAACTTCATAACATTGGAAAAAAAAATTGGAAACAAATACTAAGAGCATGTACATATAAACATGGACAAAAATAGGAACTATGTAAGAAATATGTATAAAAAAATAAAGGCACTAAAATAAAATCCAAGATTAAAAGTATAAGGGATAAAATGAAAAACAAACATATGTAATAAATTTAATTTGAAGGGAAAAATTGTAATAAATCCAAACATTAATACCGATGAAATTAAATAATTTAAAACAAAACCGCAAACCAAACAGAGCACGTCCGAGAGATGAAGGCCATCCATTTGCTCGGATATTTTGCCGTGTGGAAAATCATGCCATTTGAACGCGTGGTGTCAATTGTCCTTGGCAGCCTCACACTAATTTCCAAGAACAAAGACAAGCATAGAATCACTCTATGTGCTGGAATCTCTCCAAAGACAATTCAATGTAGAATCGTAAAGATTGGCCAAAAAGTACCTTCTGTATTATTCATCAACCTTTAAATAGTAATGAGGTCCCCTGTTTTAACTAGAAGTCACTTCTACTTAGAAACGTAAATAACTAGGAAATCTTAACAGCATTGATTCCCTGTTTTAACTTTGGAAAATAGTAATTAACTGAAATAAAATAACAATAAAGAAAAAGAAGCCAATTTTGCAGCAGCTCCAGCTTTGGTTACAGTACTATGCATAGTTGTCAATACCGTTCCGGTCGCCGTTCCGGTTTTTCGATTGGAACGGAACGTTCCAGTTTCGGACCGTTCCGGCGTGTCGTTTCGGTGTCGTACTGTTCATATATAATTAATTATATATATATATATATGAAAAAATAAAATATTAATATAACAAGCATAATTAAAATTCAAGATAAATTAACTTTAAATTATACAATACAAACATAAAGTCAAACAAACATAAATAAATATAATTTTTATTTCTTATAAAATCAAAATTGATGCAACAATTTTATTTTTTTATAATATATATTTTTTTTTTTATTGTTTTGATTTTGGTTTATTTTTTATTTTTTATAATATATATTTTTTTAATTTTAATATATATATATATAATTATATATATTATCCATCTATGCTGTGTGCCCACTTTCAAGGCCTCTTTGGCACATGATTTACACGTACCAATCACATATGTAGCATGTTTGGACTTTGGACAATGCAGTCGCACAACAAATAAAGCTGGACTCCAGCTGGACAACCAAATTCCCAATTCCCATATCCCACATCGTTCAAATCATCAAAGAAGTTTCATCCCGTGACTTTAAATGCTATCCCACATCGATGAAATATATGTCAAGGCAACAAATTGTTTCTATAAAACTAAATCAACTTGACTTGCAATATCAGCTCACTTGAAATGATGTCAGTGACATCCGATGTGTGCTAGTTAAAAATTTAAATGATTTTTTTATGTAGCTGAAACGGCACATCCGGAACGGAACTGAGGCGTTCCGGCCGGAATTTGGCCGGAATTTCCAGAACGAACCGGAATTAAAACCGAGACGAAAACGACGCTGTTTTGTCTCGTTTTTTGAACGAAATGGAACATTCCAGCTGTTCCGGCCGGAACGGAACGGAATTAACAACTTTGGTACTATGGGAATTTCCTATTCTGCATTAACTTCCTGATCTACATCATCTGCATTCCTTTCCTGATTTGCATCAATGCGATGCTGTCAAAATCATGCCATTTGATCGGAAATTGTCGTGTGGAAAATCATGCCATTTGAATGAGATGCTTGCCAAAATCATGTTGCGGCTATAAATTTTCTTGCTCGGAAATTGACTGAACATAAATTTATGAAAAAATATAAATTGTCTGAAGAGATTTTTGTGATGCGCGTAGAAGGTAAGAGATTTTTGTGATGCGCGTAGTGTGAAGATTGATGAATGAATGCAATCGTTTCACAGAGAAGAGAAGAGAAGAATTGAGCTGGGAAGAAGACAGAGTATTTTGGAGGGAAAAAATGAATTTCAAAATATTCACTATTACTGTTTTTCGGCTTATACACGCAGATTACATGTTGTTATATTTATACCCCAAGAGTCATTCTTGCATATGCATACTCACACGTATGCATACCATATATCATACACTAACATTCCCCCGCAATCACAGGCTGACATAAACCAAGCCTGAGATTGGTACAATGAGTATGAAACAGTGGTGAGCTTAATCCCTTTGTCAAGATATCTGCAGTCTGCTCCTGTGATGACACAAATTGCACAATGAGTTGATTGTTGGACACCCTTTCTCGAACAAAATGAACATCCACCTCAATGTGCTTAGTTCTTTGATGCTGAATTGGATTGAATGATAAAGCAATTGCTGATAAGTTATCGCAGAAAAGAACAAGGGGTTGCGAGAGCTTGATTCCCAGAAATTGCAGCACTTGTTGCAGCCAATCAAGCTCAGCTGAGGTGGAAGATAATGCCCGATACTCAGCCTCTGTAGATGACCTGCAGACAGTCTGTTGCTTCTTGGATGTCCAGGACATAGGATTGGAACCAAGAAACACAATCAATCCAGTAGTAGACCTCCTATCATTAGGATCTCCAGCCCAATATGTATCACTGAATGCCATGAGATCTAATGAGCCTTTGGTGTAATGAATCCCAGACTGCACAGTGCCCTTAAGGTATCGAAGGATCCTTTTGACAACAATAAAATGGGCCTGCATGGGGTGTTGCATAAACTGACACACTTGATGGACAGAAAATGCAATTCAGGTCTTGTAAAGGTAAGGTACTGTAAAGCCCCTACAATGCTGCGATATAAGGAAGGATCTTCAAAAGGCATTCCATCATCCTTCAACAATCTCTGGTAAGGGAGACAAGGAGTAGTACATGCTTTGGCAGCAAGCATATCTGTCTTAACAAGTAAATCATGTATATATTTGGATTGAGACAAAACAATCCAGTTGATGAATGTGAAACTTGAACCCCTAAGAAAAAATGCAGCTCCCCCAAGTCCTTAATCTCAAATTCAGAAGCTAGAGACATAATAACAGCCTTTATAGCAACAAGATCACTACCTGTGATGATAATATCATCCACATAAACTAGCAAGATGATGATGCCATCCTCAAGATTTTTGACAAACAGTGAGGAATCAGAATATGTGGAAGTGAATCCGAGAGAAGGCAAGTAAGATGTAAACCTGTCGTTCCAAGCCCTGGGGGCCTGTTTGAGACCATATAGTGACTTGTGTAATTTGCAGACTAGATGAGGATTACTGGAATCAGAAAAGCCAGGGGGCTGAGCCATGAACACCTCTTCCTGAAGAGTACCATGCAAAAATGCATTTGTGACATCCAGTTGCCTTAATGGCCATTCAAACTGAGCAGCAATGGCTAGCACAAGCCTAACAGTTGTTGGCTTAACCACAGGGCTAAAGGTTTCCCCATAATCCAAGCCAGGCTCTTGACTGAAACCTTGCACAACCAAACGAGCCTTGTGTCTAGCAACAGACCCATCTGCATGTCGCTTGATTTTAAATACCCACTTACAGCCCACTAGGTTCTTATGATCAGGAAGGGACACCAAACTCCAAGTGCCCTGTGATTTAAGAGCTGACAATTCTTCTTTCATGGCCTCAAGCCACACAGGTTGAGACATAGCTGACTTGTAGGTTGCAGGTTCAATGTCTGACAGAGTAGTGGAAGAAGGAGATGTGGTTAAGAGGCAAACCTTCTTCTTAACAATTTCACTCTTGCTACGGGTCTTCATGGAGTGTACATTCATATCTGGAATGTGAAGAACAATAGAGATGGCTTCTGGGCGAAAGGTGTCACAAGATAATTGATCATGCAATGAGGCATTCTCAAAACTGGGCACAGGATCCACAGGAGAAGATGCAGATGACATAGAAACAGGAGTAACAAACTTGTCTGATGAACTAGAAGAAGGGACAGGTTCAGGCTGTATAAGTGGTGGAGGGGATAACACAATAACATTGTTGTTGTTGACAATAGGGGAAGACACATTAGAAGAGGAATGAGGGGAGTAATTATGAAGTTTAGGGCCTATTATAAGCTGAATAAAAGGAAAAACATGCTCATTGAATATAACATGCTGAGAAATATATGTACGATTTGCAATAACATCAAAACACACATATCCTTTGTATTGAGAGGCATATCCTAAGAAAATACACATTGTAGTCTTAGGTTGTAGCTTGTTGGCAATATAGGGACACAATAAAGGGAAGCAAGCACAACCAAAAATTCTCAAATGAGAGACATCAGGGGCAAATTTAAAAAGAAGCTCATAAGGAGATTGATTATGCATGACTATTGAAGGCATTCTATTAATTAAGTACACGACTGTGTGTAGTGCAAAAGTCCAAAAAGAAGATGGCAGTTTAGCATGTTGCAAAAGAGTGATAGTGGTTTCAATAAGATGACGATGCTTACGTTCAGCAAGGCCATTTTGTTTAGGTGTGTAAGGGCAGGATTTTTGATGAATAATGCCTTTTGCTTGGAAAAACACCTTAAGTTTTTTACTAGTGTATTACCCACCCCCATCACTTTGAAGAATTTTAATTTTACAAGAGAATTGTGCTGCAACATAGTGATAGTAGGCAATAAAAACAGAATACACATCATTCTTATTAATAAGTGGAAACAGCCAACAGTGTCTTGAATATTCATCAATAAAAGTGACATAGTATTTATACCCATCAATTGACACACATGGAGAAGGACCCCATAGGTCACTGTGTATAATTTGAAATGGAATTACAGACTTTGTATGACTGGACTGAAATGGAAGTTTAGAAAACTTTCCTTGAAGACAACTATGACACATAGAGGTATTTGAATCACTTGAACATGCAACATTTGCTTTTTGTAACATCAATGTAGCAACCTTATTTGAAGGATAACCTAATCTGCTGTGCCAAGTGGAAGAGAAGACTAACTGACCAAGGAAGGATTGTGGTTGAAAAGTGAGAGATGCTGAATTTGAAGGAGGGACAAATGGTAGAGGGTAAATTCCATTACTGCACTGTCCTGTGTAAATGATCCTCCCCGTGGCCTTGTCCTGAATCCAGAAAGAAAATGCATCAAAGATTAATCGATATTTATTATCCAAACACAATCTATGCACTGACAGTAGGTTTTGAGTGAGTTGTGGAACATATAAAACCGAATTCAGTTTAATAGTGGCAGAGCTTGTAGGAATAATAGAAGTCCCAACATGGGATACCAACAAACCTTCACCATTGGCAGTTTGAACTTTGTCATTAGCAGGATAGGGAGAAATCAAGGACAAGTTGGACAACTCAGCAGACATGTGGTTTGTAGCCCCAGAATCTGCAAGCCACATTGATGATGAAGGCTGTGATGATGGCAGGATAGTATTCATAGCATGAATGCTCTGCTGATGAGGAGACTGAATCTGAGGAGATGCATAGTGAACTGGACAACTGAATTGCGACCCTTCAGAATATAAAGCTTGATTTCTACTGAATTGTGGTCCTTCAGAGTATAAGGCTTGACTTGACTGATGTTGTGGCTGCTGAGTTTGAGATGGGGAATAAGAAGCTGAAGCACTGAACTGAGGCATCCCAGACTGTGCACTGAACTGAGGCATCCCAGAATGCATACCATGTGAAGACTGAGGCTGAGCTGATGAGTATTGAGCTGATCCCATAGAGTTTGGTCCATTATTGTTATAGTAGCAGAACCATGATGTATGATTCGTTCTTCCACAAATGTGACAGTGAATTCGATCATCACGTTTGAATCCACATGTAATAGCTGTGTGACCTTCCATGTTACACAATTGGCACACATATACATTTGAATTGAAATAAGGATAGGGAGCTGGGATAGGAACACCTGAATTCATTGATGGTAAATCATTGGGTTTAACAGGATACTGAGGTTTGGAATAATTCCTCAAACCTGGTTGAAATCTCCCCCGTCCCCTATTCCTGCTAAATGACCTATATCCTCCATTACCAAAATTACTATATGTGGGTGGTCTGGGAGATTGTTGAATATATGAACTAGAATCACCAGATTTTGGAACTGTAGTGTGCATGGCAGTAAGGAATGATGAAGGGTCAGTACTAACAGTTTCCACAATCTTTTCCTCAGCTAGTAATTGGGACCTAAACTCCTTCAAAGTAATTACATTCTCCCTGCCCCGCACTACACATCTGAAGGTATTGTATTCAGCAGGTAAGCCATTCAAAGCTAAAATTACTATATCTTCATCAACAAAATACACACCAGCAACACTTAGGTAATCCCTAGTCTCTTTTATTTTCAGAAGATATTGGTTTATTGAATCAGTGCCTTTCCTTATATTTTGTAAATCAGATTTCAATTGAAATATGCTAGTCTTAGATATTGATGAGAATTGTTCTTTTAACCTAGTCCATAAATCCCGAGAACTAGAACTTCCAATGGCACACGACATAGCAATTGAAGACAGAGTAGCAGTAATCAATTGCATAATTGCTCTATCATGCATCTTCCATACAAGAACATCATCACACTCAGCAGGAGAAGATGAATTAGAAAAATTCATACCACATTCTTCGACTGAACTAGAGGAGGCAGATGAGGGACAGAGATGAGACCCATCCACAAAGCCAAAGATTCCATAACTTTCCAGTAGCAACTGCATTTGAAAATGCCAGTTTAGGTAATTTGTGTCGTCAAGCTTTACATTCACGGAGGTTGAAACCGTAGAAATTAGGGCTGTAATTGGAGATTGAAGAATTTGGAGTTGTGCTGCTGTGACCATTTTCTTTGGTTGAGTAATTCACAGAACCTTTGTATGGGGTATTCAGCAGCTCAGGAAAAAAAAAATCTGAAAAAATAAATTTTGTGTAAAATTAGAGAAGAAAAAACTAATTTGGAAGCAAAAGGTTTGGATCGCTTTCTTTGCTTGAGCAATTACTGCTCTGATACCATGTGAAGATTGATGAATGAATGCAATCGTTTCACAGAGAAGAGAAGAGAAGAATTGAGCTGGGAAGAAGACAGAGTATTTTGGAGGGAAAAAATGAATTTCAAAATATTCACTATTACTGTTTTTCAGCTTATACACGTAGATTACATGTTGTTATATTTATACCCCACGTATGCATACCATATATCATACACTAACACGTAGAAGGTAATGAAACATGTGGTGTTTAGAGATGGATCTCTGTTTATAAGCGTGGTATTTTAGTAATTTTAAAATTTGAGGTGTAGAGAAGGAAATTATTAAGTTTTATAAAGAAAACAAATTCTCATTTTTCCTTTGTTAACATTTTCTTATGTAATTGACTGTACTCTACATCTAACCTTTCCGATAGCTGCAATTTAATCATTAAAGTCACCGAGTAGCTGGAATCCGACCACCTCATAAACACCATACAGAGGTAACCTTTGACGTTGTTTCTACTGCATGCTTGCAGTCTTTTTTCGTTTCATCTTTCAGCAATATTAATTGTTGCAGGACAGCAGTCTTTCTTCTTTGCTTCTTGTTAACTATATGTAAATTTAGGGACTGAGTTAAAAGAAAGTGAGTATTGATCAGCTAAAATCGCTCTCCGATTGCTGCAATTTCATAGCTGGTGGAATACCTAACTCTTCTTTGCATGTTTGAATTTCATGTCTTTACTCATAACTTGAAAGCTTTACGTTCAGATAGATGATGATTGACCAGTTTATTGAGTTCCTTGTAGGTCTTCAGGAACAATATCATTCTATTTTAGAAATGTAGAAAGAAAAACGCAAGCAATTCATCTCACATCAACTCCTATTTGTTAACGTGATTATATGATTATAGCTATAAATTTCCTTGCTCCCTTTCCTTTGCATTGCTAGTAATTTGCAAGAAAGCGTATTCTTTCTCTGAAACAAATTTAGAATAGTAACATGACAATAATGACCACAATTAATAAGATTAATTAAACATATGGGTTTGTCTATTTCCATTACAATAAGTTAGAATACATACTAAACAAATATAAAAATTCCTTTGAAAGTCACTGAGTTCAGTCCCAATAGCCTCTTTTTTTTATTCAAGCCCTGGAAAGCATACCAGGTGAGTAAATAAAATCCCGATGGTTCTAGACTCTTATAAGAGATACATGTTCTGCCTTGAACTCGAGACCTGTCGTGTAGATCTCAAGTCCTCAAAGAATTAACAAACCCAAAAAGCAAAACTCCACAGTAATGCTTTATTCTAGCTCTCTATAATTATGTGTTCTTGAGTGTTATTGTCACTATGGAAGCCTTCAAAACAACAAAAGACCTTTCAAAATCATGCCACACACGATGTTGCAGCTATAAATTTTCTTGCTCGGAAATTGTCTGAATATAAATTTATGCAAATATATAAATTTGGCTGGAAGAGATTTTTGTGATGCGTAGAATTGAAGGTAATGAAACATGTGGTGTGTAGAGATGGATCTCTGTCTATACGCGTGGTGAATTTGCTAACCAAATTTAGAGGGTATTCAGTAACTCCTATTTGAGGTGTGGAGAAGGAAATGATTAAGTTTTATAAAGAAAAGAATTTCTCATTTTTCCTTTGTTAACATTTTCTTATGTAATTTCAAATCTATAAATTTCTATTAAAAATGTAAATAAAAAAGTATGTGACTATAGCTATAATTAAAATTAAACTTGGCTCAACAGACCTTATCGCACTCTCCCTCGACTTTCCCTCACCCAAACCAAAGATAGGACTACTGGAGGAAGAAGGTATGGTTTAAAATCAAACACGTTGAGATGATTAGCTAGCTTGGATGGTGACTTATGCTTTTAATTTTCAAACACGGTAAATATCCTAATAAAATATAACAAGTGTAATTCACATCTTAAACTTTAAAGGTCTGACTTGTTAATGATATTTAATCGATTTGATATTATATTTTATTTTTATTTGGATGGATTTTAAAAATATATTTACTTAAAAAAATAAGAAATTAATATTTTTTTATTTTAATAATTTGATATAAAAACATAAAAAATTTCTCATTTTTCCTTTGTTAACATTTTCTTATGTAATTTAAAAATCTATAAATTTTTATTAGAAATGTAAATAAAAAAGTATATTTTTGTAATTTCAAAATTAAACTTGGCTCCAACAGACCTTATCGCCTTCTCCCTTACGGAGGAAGAAGGTTTAGAATCAAACGCGTTGAGATGGGCATCCACAACAAGCAAGAGCTATAAATATCCTTGCTCCCTTTCCTCTGTATGTTATCTTTGATTACTATTGCATTGCTAGTAATTTGCAAGAAAGCGTATCCTTTCTCTGAAACAATATTGCATTGTCTCCACTAACCTTCAGTCCTCATGACTTTACTCTACATCTAGCCTTTCCGATAGCTGCAATTTAATCATTAAAGTCACCGAGTAGCTGGAATCCGACCACCTCATACAGAGGTAACCTTTGACGTTGTTTCTACTGCTTGCAGTCTTTTTTCGTTTCATCTTTTCAGCAATATTAATTGTTGCAGGACAGCAGTCTTTCTTCTTTGCTTCTTGTTAAC
Organism: Salix brachista; assembly: GCA_009078335.1. Classification (NCBI taxonomy): domain Eukaryota; kingdom Viridiplantae; phylum Streptophyta; class Magnoliopsida; order Malpighiales; family Salicaceae; genus Salix; species Salix brachista. Next base: position 2,312,283 of record CM018590.1, read on the forward strand.
AATATGTAAATATAGGGACTGGGTTGAAAGAAAGTGAAGTAGTAATCTCTCTCCGATTGCTGCAATTTCATATAGCTGGTGGAATACCTAACTCTTCTTTGCATGTTTGAATTTCATGTCTTCACTGATCATAACTTGAAAGCTTTACGTTCACATAGATGATGATTGACCAGTTTATCATTCTATTTTAGAAATGCAGACAGAAAAACGCAAGCAATCCAAAGACGATTCATCCTCGCGAAAGAGAAGAAAAGCTGACCTCAGCAAGCCTGTCAGTTTTATCTCCACAGGTATGTACGTAGGTAGAGATATCTCGTGCTGAGAGCATAATAATAATAAAAATTCTTTGGTATATCAGTTATGGTAAAATCGGACCGTGACATTCCATCCTGATCGGTTGTTATGAGGTTGAAGAAAAAGAGGGGAAAAAAAAGTTTTTTTTATGAAGACTTTTCGTTTTAAATATATATTTTTTAATTAACTCTTCTCTGTATTTCTGTTTACAAGTCTATTTCTCATTGCTAAATAATGAAAGTGTTCAACAATGACAAATATTATCAACCCCTTCGTTTATTAACTGATGACAGTTTCTGCAGCTTCCATGAAAGAGCCAAAGTCGTCTCGCTCTAGACCAAAGGGGGCCTACGATGTATTTCTGAGTTTTAGAGGAGAAGATAATCGCAAGAATTTTACAGGTCATCTATATACTGCCTTAGTCCAAGCAGGAGTCCACACTTTTCTAGATGAAAATGAAATTCCTAGAGGTGAAGAAATCTCCAAACATCTCCTCAAGGCAATTCAAGAGTCGAAGATATCCATAGTGATCTTCTCAAAAGGATATGCTTCGACTAGATGGTGTCTTGATGAACTTGTAGAGATTCTTGAGTGCAAAAAGAGGAAAACTGGCCAGATTGTTCTTCCTATATTCTATGACATTCATCCTTCAGATGTGAGAAAGCAGACTGGCAGTTTTGCTAAAGCATTTGATAAGCATGAAGAATGTTTTAAAGAGAAGGTGAAGGAGTGGAGAAAAGCTCTTGAGGAAGCCGGAAATCTCTCTGGATGGAATCTAAATGATATGGAAAATCGGTATGCCTTTTTATTTCTCTAAGATTCATTTTATGGAGTGATTTTACCATGTGATACAATAAATTTTTTTGTAGCATATATACTTAATTGTCTCTCTATTAAGGTCTTGCTTTTGTCGATGAGCAGGCACGAATCAAAATTAATCCAAGCCATCATCAAGGATGTGTTGAACAAATTGGATCCCAGGTACATAAATGTTGCAACTAACCTGGTAGGTATTGATCGCCTTGTCCAAACTATTAGTGACGTCCTAAGTACGACAACAAATGAGGTTTCCATGGTGGGCATACATGGGATGCCAGGAATAGGAAAGACGACGATAGCAAAAGTTGTTTTTAATCAACTCTGCCATGGATTCGAGGGTAGCTGTTTTCTTTCGAATATCAATGAAATATCAGAACAATCAAATGGTATTGTTCCTTCACAAGAACAACTTCTTCATGATATCTTGAAACAAAATGGTGTCACTATCAATAATGCTGATAGAGGAATGGTTCTGATCAAAGAACGACTTTGTCACAAAAGAGTTATTGTTGTTGTTGATGATGTGGCTCAGCAGTACCAACTAAATGCTTTGGTGGGAGAGCGAAGTTGGTTTGGTCCGGGAAGTAGAGTGATAATTACAACCAATGATGAACGCTTGCTTCTTAAAGTGGATCGAAAATTTAAGGTTGAAGAATTGAAACGAGATGCGTCCCTTCAGCTTTTCAGTTGGCATGCCTTCAGGGACAACAAGCCATCAAAAAATTATGTTGAGCTTTCGGATGATGTAGTTGATTACTGTGGAGGGATTCCTTTAGCCCTTGAGGTTTTAGGTTCTAGTTTGTCTGCGAAAAACAAATCTAGATGGAAATGTGTGATCGACAAATTGAGAATCATTCCAAACCATGATATTCAGCAAAAACTTAGAATATGTTTTGACAAACTGGATGACTATAAACTACAAAAAACATTTCTTGATCTTGCATGCTTCTTTATTGGTACAAATAAAGAATATGTATCACATATACTTGAAGCTCGATGTGGTTACAATCCAGAAGATGATTTGGGAACTCTTATGGAAAGGTCTCTTATTAAAGTTAATGCTTCTGGAGAGATAAGCATGCATAATCTATTACGAGATATAGGAAGGGAGATCATTCACAAAGAGTCACCTGACCACCCTGGAAAACGCAGCCGAATTTGGCATCGTGAGGATGCATGGAATGTACTCAGCAAGCAGATGGTAATAATTAAATGCATACACAAAAGCACAATCATGCACGTATATCTTTGTTTTAAATTTCTTGCATATAATTACGTTGAAACTCTATTGAATTTTGTTTGATTTTCAGGGAACAAAAGTTGTGGAGGGTTTAGCGCTGGATGTGAGAGCATCAGAAAATAAATTACTAAGCACAGGATCATTCACAAAGATGAGATGCTTGAAGTTACTCCAAATCAATGGAGTACATCTCTGTGGACCCTTCAAACTACTTTCAGAAGAGTTGATATGGATTTGTTGGCTTGAATGTCCTTTGAAATCTTTTCCATCTGATTTGATGGTGGAAAACCTAGTTGTTCTTGAGATGCAGTACAGTAACATCAAAGAATTATGGAAGGAGAAAAAGGTGCGAAACAAATATACTACAATCCTCCAAAATTTGTCTTTGATGTAATTTATACTCATAAGTTGCAAACTTTGATGATTACTTTTTCCTTATTTTCCTCACTGCTCTTACAGATTCTCAACAAGCTAAAAATCCTTAATCTCAGTTATTCAAAGCACCTTGTTAAAACACCAAATTTGCACAGTTCAAGTCTAGAGAAACTCCTGCTGGAAGGTTGCTTGAGTCTAGTCGAGGTGCATCAATCTGTTGGACATTTAAAGAGTCTCATTTTCTTAAATCTAAAGGGATGTCGGAGGATAAAGACTCTTCCCCAAAGCATTTGCAATGCAAAGTCTCTTGAGATTTTGAATATTTCTGAGTGTTCACAACTTGAGAAGTTGCCGGAGCACATGGGTGGTATGGAATCCTTTACCGAGCTGCTAGCAGATGGAATTAACAACGAGCAATTTCTTGCTTCAATTGAACATTTAAAGTATCTAAGGAAGTTGTCATTGTGTGGATACAATTTCAATGCACACGCACTATCATCTACATCTTGGCCTTCACTAATTTCATCGTGGATTTCAACAAGTGTTTTAGATTGGAAAGCTTTGCTGCCACCTTGTTTCACTAGTTGGAGATTATTGAGAAAACTAAGACTTGCTTATTATGGTTTGTCTGAACGCACAACTAATTGTGTTGATCTTGGTGGTTTGGTTGCTCTCGAGGAATTGAATCTATCAGGAAACAATTTCTGCAGTCTGCCTTCCAGCATCAGCGTCCTTCCTAAGCTTCAACTTTTGAGAGTTTCAGATTGCAGGAATCTGGTATCAATCTCAGAGCTTCCCTCAAATTTAAAACTCTTAGATGCAATCGGCTGCAAATCAATGGAGAGAGTAAGACTTCCAATCCAATCAAAAAATAATTCAAATCTGTCTCTACATAGGTGTCCAAGTAATCATGGCTGGATTCTATCCTCTGATACCGCCTGCGATTTATCAGATAATAATAAGAGTCTTGTTGAGGTACAATTTCATTCTCTCTTGCACACAAATAAACACAAATTGGCATTGCTATATTGAATTAATGCATATTCATATATATATATATATATATATATATATATATATATATATATATATATATATTGATTATTGTTTAAAATTTCAGCACTGATCTTTGAAATGTAAATATACACAGGCATCTTACAATCATTGTTATGGATATCATATTAACGACTACGATGCCAGATTGCTTACGAGTCTCTTTTATTCTAAGTATCGAAATGGGTTCCAATACCATGCAGAAGGATGTTCATTATCATTTCATATACCTCCAGTATTCCAAGGTTTGTTTGTTTGGGCTTTAAGTACAAGGATGGTTTTTAGTAGTAGTGATACAATCAAAGCTATTATAAGAAAAAAGAGCAACGGTATGCAATTGTTTGAAGCTACTACACAAGTAGTAGGACTCTATTGCCCTCTTAGTTGGGCAAGATATGTAAGTTTAAGTGAGATGGCAATGGAAGAATATTGTGGACACGAAGAGTTGGAATTGTATGTGAATTTGGGGAGCGAAGACATTAATGTGAATCAATGTGCGATCCATGTAATAGAGGATTTGGATTCATTCGAAGCAATAGAGTGGGATCCCGACATTGAAAGTGATAATGTGATACCTTCACCACCATGTCATCTCCTTTATCATCCCCTTTATGGTTCCATATCATTTACTACAATTGAGAAGTGGAAAGCCGATTTAATCAAGAGGAAGATTTTACTACAACAGTAGATTTTTCCATTATCTTAGTACTAGCCTAGTGCTACGTTGAACTATGGATCATTATATATCTGATCTGGGCCCCATTTTGACCAATATAAGAGGAGGAAACTTTAACCTCATCTCAATTAGTTGAAGGATTTCTTTGTGAAATTTCTATAATTCATGCCTTCTTAGTTATTATATTATCGCCTTCTTGTATAAATTTAATTAATAAAGCATTTTGTTTTTGAGTTAAATGTCAAGTGCTCTCAATTTTATTCTTTACGAATTGAAACGATTATGTAAGGGAAAATGTAAAAACAAATTAAAACACAAAACGAATGTGTGAGGGAAACTCATTTATTGTCTTTTGAAATCTAATTTGTCTCATGAACTAATTCTAAATAGGCTAAAACTAGTAAAAAAATAATAATTCTAGTTAGGTTTGATATTTAAATTCACAATGTGGAAATTTGCTTTATTGTATAATTGATATGAGTTGATTTCTCCTAAGTTACTGAATTTCTGGAAATTCAATTATTGAATTACTAAGACTCAATTAAGGTACTAGATTGAAAGGAAACTTAAGATTGAAAATTAACCATAATGGAGTACGACTCAAGAAATTCAAAAGCCAAGGACTAAAAATCCAAGAGATAGCCTTGTAAAAATCTCACTCTAATCCATTGATGAGAACAAGCATTGAAGTAATGACTACAAAAAGAATGCTTTTTGAATTGTCAAATCCTTTGCTTCATTTATAATAAATCTGATCTCATATTTTACTCAAGAAATGGAATAATAAACATCATTCCAATATGTTAACGACCCAAACATACCAAACTATACAAAACAAGAACAAACACCAAACCTTTTTTCCATAGATCCGTAAACCATACCATTCCATCATAAGAAAAAATCATCCAAATATTGAAGCGAGATCAAGTGTTCTCCCAATCAATGCACCACTTAAGACCACAACTTCTAGAATGTCTCATATTGAAGTATTTGTCACCATTTCAGTCTCTCTTTTTTTTTACAAAAAAGACATTGTAAATGTATCCCACATTGTTTCACATTAATGTCTTCGCTCCCCAAATTCAAATACAATTCCAATTCTTCATGTCCACTGTCATAACTCATTTCTGGGTTATTCTTTAAAAATAAAATAAAAAGGAGCTGACGTTGGTGGAAAAATCAAGTTGGAAATTTTGAAAGGATTCGAGAGCCCGATCGTACCTCTATTATACCCAAAGATGAAGGAAAATGCATATTCAAGTTAAAATAAATGATTATTAGATAAATTTACATAAAAATTAAGTCGAAAGACATAATTATAATTTTTATAGGCTAATTTGATTTAATCGCGGGCCAATTTAGGGCCCAATTGAAAGATTTAATTATGTGAAAGAACTTGATTATACTTTAAATTGGTCAAATGAATTTAATTAGAGCTTAATTGATGAAAAATCAAGTTCGGGAGCCTTATTCAGGTTTAATTGAGAAGGTTGGATTTTTTGGAGACCAAATTGAATTTTTTCCAATTCAATTGGTTGAAATCAGGAGAAAATCGAAGACAATTGAAAGTTTAATGGTTGAGGGTCAAATTTTATAAATACAAAACCAAGGACCGAAGTAAAAAAACGGTTAAATTTAAGGTTGCTATTAAAATTTTAGCGGGGATAAAATTGCATAGTATTAAAAGTTTAAGGTCAATTAAGAGCGCAATTACAAAAATTATAAATTAAGGGGTCAAAGTGCACTTGTGCCATTCTGTAAGATTTGTGGACGTGACTGCATTTAGTTACTGGCCTGAACAATGCAGACACGCCATCTTCTTCATGCAAGGAGCAGTGGAAGGGACAATCTGTATTTGCACGCAAGGTGCATTTGAAAGGTCGTTCTTCTTACTATAAATACCTGCAAACGAACGATACAAGGGGTAGAGGCGACAGAACTGGAACGAAGCAGTGGTGAAAAAAACACAAACGAACGGAGGCAAAGGGAAAAAAACAGAACGAACAAAAAAAAGAGGTAGCAAGAGTATCAGTTTTTTTATTGCCGGTAGACACCTTCGTCTCCTTCATATTTTATCAAGAAATGGAATAATAGCCATCATTCCAATATGTTAACGACCCAAACATACCAAACTATACAAAACAAGAACAAACACCAAACCTTTTTTCCATAGATCCGTAAACCATACCATTCCATCATAAGAAAAAATCATCCAAATATTGAAGCGAGATCAAGTGTTCTCCCAATCAATGCACCACTTAAGACCACAACTTCTAGAATGTCTCATATTGAAGTATTTGTCACCATTTCAGTCTCTCTTTTTTTTTACAAAAAAGACATTGTAAATGTATCCCACATTGTTTCACATTAATGTCTTCGCTCCCCAAATTCAAATACAATTCCAATTCTTCATGTCCACTGTCATAACTCATTTCTGGGTTATTCTTTAAAAATAAAATAAAAAGGAGCTGACGTTGGTGGAAAAATCAAGTTGGAAATTTTGAAAGGATTCGAGAGCCCGATCGTACCTCTATTATACCCAAAGATGAAGGAAAATGCATATTCAAGTTAAAATAAATGATTATTAGATAAATTTACATAAAAATTAAGTCGAAAGACATAATTATAATTTTTATAGGCTAATTTGATTTAATCGCGGGCCAATTTAAAGTATAATTATGTTTGGAAATTAATTTAGGGCCCAATTGAAAGATTTAATTATGTGAAAGAACTTAATTATACTTTAAATTGGTCAAATGAATTTTATTAAGAGCTTAATTGATGAAAAATCAAGTTCGGGAGCCTTATTCAGCTTTAATTGAGAAGGTTGGAATTTTTGGAGACCAAATTGAATTTTTTCCAATTCAATTGGTTGAAATCAGGGGCAAAATCGAAGACTATTGAAAGTTTAATGGTTGATGGTCAAATTTCATAAATACGAAACCAAGGACCGAAGTAAAAAAAGCGGTTAAATTGAAGGTTGCTATTAAAATTTTAGTGGGGATAAAATTGCATAGTATTAAAAGTTTAAGGTCAATTAAGAGCACAATTACAACAATTATAAATTAAGGGGTCAAAGTGCACTTCTGCCATTCTATAAGATTTGTAGACTTGACTGCAGTCAGTTTCTGGCCTGAACAATGCAGACACGCCATGTTCTTCACGCAAAGAGCAGTGGAAGAGACAATTTGTATTTGCATGTAAGGAGCATTTGAAAGGTCATTCTTCTTGCTATAAATACCTGCAAACGAACGATACAAGGGGTAGAGGCGACAGAACTAGAACAAGTAGTGGTGAAAAAAACACAAACGAATGGAGGCAAAGGGAAAAAAACAAAAAAAAAACAGAACGAACAAAAAAAAGAGCTAGCAACAGTATCAGTTTTTTTGTCGCCGGTAGGACACCTTCGTCTCCTTCCTTAGTACAGACAACCTCATCTCTCTCGTCCGGCAACCTCAGTCCTTCTCTTCTCCACCATCAACCATAGTCCTAGTTTCTTCATCTTCAACTGACAATAGAGTCTTCATCATCAATAGCCCCTATGTCGTCCTCAGCAACGTCTGCATCTATGTCCGGCAACAATGAAAAAAAGTTGAGGCTGTAAAATCATAAATAGGATATAGTGGCAGGAAGGCTAGGCATGACATAAAAAGGTCACTTGCAGAACTTTGAAGATGGTGTGGTCCACCATATCCATGTTAAAAATGAGCTTCCTTTGAAACCTCATGAGCCTAGAGGAAGGTGACCCACTATTAGTTGGGGTAGCAGGACATGGCCAAGGTTTGATAAAGTTGTTGTTTGCCTCACTTGTAGGAACACCTCCTCTGCGTGCCTAAAAATCTACCTTAACTATAAAACAAAATAAAAAACCAAAATTATAAAAAAAGAAAGAAGCATGAAATCCAATAATAAAAAGGAATGTCAGACAATAAATAGTGAGGAAAAATATAATAATTGAATAATAGTTGAGGTCATTAAAACTCAAATAGAGGTAGACAAATAATGACAGAGAAAGAGGAATTAAGAGACGATGCTTACCAATGAAAACTCCCAAAAGGACAAAGGAAATCGCTAGTATTATGAAAATAACTCACTGCAATTTAAATGTTAACTGGTTAAATATGACAACATCTAGCACAATCTCTTTAATAAGAACAGGAAGTAGTAAGTGATGGCTAATTGTAGAAATATTGCATCAAACTCATATCATAACCCTTTTACAAATGGACGAAGGACATCCTTGGCATTTGGATGCTCCCACTCCAGTTCTGACTCCCACCATTCTTCTGGATGTATCCTGATTCCTTCAAGAGAAGAAAAAGGAGATTGCTCGCCATTTTCAAGCAACGGAAGAAAATTGGCATCCTCTTTAGCTTCTCACAATACAATACACTAATTTCTTCCAGAGAATCGCAAATCAGTTTTGCATTACAAATGATTTTCAGTTTTGGTAATCCCCACAATATCAGTTTTCTTAACTTTGGGAGTCTCAATTCGCTGTTTTCTTCACCCAAAACCTTTTCTTCATCTGATCTCATTCCTCCTATTATCTCCTCCATTTTCTCACATTCAAAAACTACAATCTTTTTCAGGTTTACAAGACAAATCCAAGAAGATAGAAAAAGGATTTCCTTGTTATTGCATTTCCCTACTCTAATTTGTTGGAGAGAATCGCAAATTAGTTTTGCAATATAAATATTTTTCAGTTCTGGTAAATTTACCAAGCTCAATTCTTTGAACTTTAGGAGTTTGAATTCGCTGATTGGGAATATTCTGAGCCAATCAGCATCAGAATATGTTGTGAGGTGCCAAGAGGTATCCTTTTTTAGGTGAATACCGTGGAATATAGTTTGTTTCAGATAATGAAGCAGTCGTTTGACTGTTGTCCAGTGCAAATGTGTGGGCTTGTGCATAAATTGAGACAGCTTGTTAACAACAAAAGATATATCAGGATGAGTAAGTGATAGATATTGAAGACTCCCAATTACACGATGAAATTCAGTACTATCAAAGGCAACGGTACCATCAACTAGTTTTAAGGATGTACTATAAGATAAGGGAGTTGAAACATCCTTAGCACCAACCATGTTGGTTTTGGATAGCATATCACAAACATATTTATGCTGGGATAAGAATAAACCTGCACGAGTTGGGAGAACTTCCACACCTAAAAAATAGTGAAGAGTGCCCATAACTTTCAATAGAAAATTAATACCAAGTTGCTTGATAATGGATTGCACAAAATTTGAATCATTCCCACTAAGCACAAGATCATCCACATAAATTAACAAATAATAGATAAGGGAACTACTTCGATAAATGAATAGAGAGGAATCAACTTTAGAATTAAGAAAGCCAAGAGTAATAAGAGCATCCTTAAGAGTGGAGTACCATGTTAAGTCCATATGTGGCTTTACATAACCTGCACGCATGATTGGGTTTAGAGTGATCCTTAAACCCTAGAGGTTAGCTCATGTAAACATCTTCAATGAGTTGACCATGCAAAAATGCATTGTTAACATCCATTTGTCTTAAAGGCTAACCTTGCATGACATCAATAGTAAGGACAGTCTGAATGGTGGCGGGTTTTACAACAAGGCTAAAGGTTTCTGTGTAATCAATCTTAGGTCTTTGATGGTATCCCTTAGTAACAAGTCGAGCTTCAAAGCGATCGATTGAGCCATTAGCTTTTTGCTTAACATGGGAAACCCACTTACAGCTCATGGGGTTACAGCCTGCTGATGGTGGGACTAAATCCCAAGTGCCATATATCATGACAGTAATGAGATCATTAGACATGGATAAGGCTCGTGTCACCCAGGTTGGCTCTAGACTTTGAGGAAGAGGATGTTTAGTGACAACATTAAGTTGTTTGGATTTGTAAATTTTATTCATGGATCGGGTAGTCATGGAGTGTGTTCAGTGATTTGGTGATGGTGCTATAGCTAACATACCTAAGGGCGAGACATGGTGGGGGGAAGAAGATAATGGTGTATCTACTGGACTTGATTGTGAATCAGGATGAGATGAATGACCAAATGCATAATTATTTGCAAATACACATGGAGCAGGAGGTAAAGGAGTGAAATAATTCAAAGAATTTGAAGAAATCAAAGAGGAATGGAAAGGGGGATTACTTAGAGGAGAAGGATCCATGACGATAACAGGTCCCGAAACCACTAGTGTAGCAAGTGGAGACACGGTAATGGGAGCAGGTTATGAATTAGTCAAAGAGGATGATGCAGACGGAGAGGAAGATTTCTTGATGGAGACTAGGGTTTTGTTTTCATCAAAGAGCACATGCCGAGAAAAGTAAAGTCTGTGTGTGTTGGGCTCAAGACAAGGGTAAGCATTTTAGGTAAGAGAATACCCAATGAAAGCACACATAATGGACTTGGGTTGGATTTTGTGTGTGATGTAGGGCCTAGTTAAGGGGTAACAAATACAGCCAGGAGTTTTTAATTTGAGATAGTTGTGATTTTGTTCAAAAACAGCCTCAAAGGGTAATTTGTTGTTAAGAAGAGGAGTCAATTGACGGTTTATTAGATATGTGGTAGTAAGAAAAGCATGGGGCCAATATGAGAGAGGAAGATTGACATCGTGAAGTAAGGTGAGCCCAGTTTCAACTAAGTGACAATGACGATGTTCAAATACACCATTTTATTGAGGTGTGTGAGGGGCAGTTGTGTAGTGATTAATCCCATGAAGAGAGAGGAACAATTTGAGACTGATAAATTTGCCACCACTGTCAAAGTAAAGACTTTTGATGCTAGTTTGGAAACGTTTCTCAACAAGAGTTTTGAATTAAGGAAAAATGCTCTTAACATAGGATTTTGCATTAATGGGATAAAACCATATATATTTTGTGTAATGATCAACAAAGATTAAATAGTAGCGAGAACCATCTAGACCAACACAATGGATCGAGAGTTCTCTTCCAGTATTTGGATGACCATTTCCCTAATCAAGTCATGCATCTTGACACAATTACCACCACGCAGTCTTTCCAATAGGTAGGCTTTTTCAAGTCTGTCAAGCATTGTGTGGCCTTTGTTAATTTCTGCCTCCCTACTCTTCTTCCCTTTTACCAATCCCTCATCAATCAAGTAATCTATCAGATACTCTCTAGGGATCTCAAAGTCTTCAGGAAATAATCCACAATACAAGAAACATTGCGGCAGAGCTATATCACTTTGGTGGGTATAACTAAATCTCAATATCCGAAATAACAATGTTTGTAAAACCACACTATATGTTGTGTTGTTCTGTCTTCATTTAAATAGAGTGTACAGAGAAAGATGATTAAGGAAGATAATTACAAGAGATAATTACAGATCGAAATCAAATCATATCTCCTAAACTACAGCTCCTGTAATCATGGTGGATTACGCAAATCAATTCTTGATTTGCTGGGATTCTCTATAGCCCCCCGCAAGCTAAGAGTGGGATTAACACAAACTCGTAGCTTGGATCGAAAGAAGACAAAAAGATTCTTGGAGACACTCTTGGTGAAGACATCAACCAATTGAAAATTTGAAGAAACATGTTGCAGGCGAAGAGTACCAGCAATAACAAGCTCACGAAGAAAATGATAATCAAGGTCGATGTGCTTAGCACGTTTGTGAGACACTGGATTGGAGCTGAGGAAGATTGCACTCTTGTTGTCACAAAGAAGGAGAGGCCGATGAGGTAAAGAAAACCTGAGATCTTGGAGTAGGTGACGGAGCCATAACACTTCAGCAGCAGCAAGAGCAAGAGCTCGGTATTTGGATTCACAGCTGAACGAGAAACCGTTGGTTGTTTCTTGGCACTCCAAGAGACAAGATTATTGCCAAGAAAAATAGAGTAACCAGAAGTAGAGCGTCTAGTGTCTGGGCAGCCAGCCCAATCGGCATCTAAGTAGGCAACTAAGCTCAGTGAAGAAGCTGAAGTGAAATTGAGACCAAAATGAAGAGTCCCTTTGATATAGCGAAGGATTCGCTTGACGGCCTGAAAGTGGATGTCAGAGGGTGCATGGAGAAACTGACTAACTGAGTTGACAGAATGGGCAAGATTAGGATGCGTGATCGTTAAATACTGTAAGGAACCCACTAAGGAGCGATAAAGGGTTGGATCGGAAAATGGTGTGCCTTCAGAAGAGAGTCTTTGTGAGACAATCATGGGCGTGGAGACTGGTTTACTGTCTAGTAGCTGAGCACGGGCCAAGACATCAGTAGCATATTTAACTTGACTGAGGAAAAAACCGCCGGGTGTATATGTTGCCTCAAGGCCAAGAAAATAAGTGAGCTGGCTGAGGTCTTTGACAACAAATTCAGCGTGTAGCTGTGTGATAAATCGATTGATAAGTTCTGTGTTGTTTCCCGTGAGGATGATGTCATCAACATACAGGAGAAGATAAAGGAGAGCACCCTGCACATGAAAAACAAATAAAGACGTGTCCGCGCGGCTGCAAACAAACCCAAGTTGAAGAAGAAATCTGAAGCGTTGAAACCAAGCACGAGGTGCTTGTTTCAACCCATAGATGGCCTTCTGTAATTTGCAAACATGAAGGGGATGATGAGGATCAACATATCCCGGTGGCTGCTCCATGTAGACATTTTCTTGAAGAATGCCATTGAGAAAGGCATTGTTCACATCAAGTTGACGAATGAACCACTTGTGCGAGACTGCAAGAGAGAGAACAACACGAATGGTAGAGGCTTTGACGGCAGGGCTGAATGTGGACGTGTAATCAAGACCCGGGAGTTGAATATATCTCTTTGCAACGAGATGATCTTTTAGTCGTTCAATAGATCCATCTGACAGGAATTTGGTTCGAAAAACCCACTTGGAGCCGACAATATTAGTGTTGGAGGGATGAGGAACTAGAACCCAAGTATGATTTGTCTGAAGGGCTTTGATCTCATCATCAATGGCAGCAAGCCACTCTGGATTTTTGGCAGCTGATTTGAAGCCTTTAGGCTCAGAGGTGGAAAGTAATGCATGGAGCAATGGAGGAGAACTCACAAGACTGAGATGCACTGGATGTCGTGGTTTAAAGATCCCAGATTTGGCTCGTGTAATCATCGGATGAGAGACAGATGAAGCTGAAGCAGGAGGAGCATGAATGTGGGCTACAAGATTAACAAAAGGTGCCATAGTTGTATGAGGGGCCGTGGCATTCAAGTCAGCCTATGATGAGTTTGATGCCACCGTGGCAGGGGAAGGGACCTGCAAAGGCTCAACAACAGAGTCATCTGCACACACATGACAAGGATTAGAAGAAACCTGCGTTATAGTAGGATATGATGTGCCGGGAGATGATGATGGTGTTTGAGATCCGCAAGGTTCAAAGAAATTGGAAAAACTAATATTAGAAGGAGAAATAGCACTGGAAGTATTTGAAAATGGGAAAAAGGTTTCATCAAACCGAGCATGCCTTGTGATATATAGCCGAGAAGTATTAGTATCCAAACAGCGGAAACCTTTATGGGATAAACTGTAGCCAAGAAAAATGCATGGTAAGCTACGTGGAGAAAATTTGTTGGGTGCATAATCACGTAGGCATGGGAAAACTCGACAACCAAAAGGATGGAAATTTTCATAATTAGGAGACTTACCATATAAGACTTCAAAAGGAGAAAGATTACCAAGAACAGGCATAGGCAATCGGTTGATAATGTAGGTTGTTGTGCTGAAAGCGTCAACCCAATGCAGAAGAGGGACATGAGAGTGAAATAGGAGTGCAAGGCCAATTTCGGTCACATGACGATGTTTACGCTCAGCTCGCCCATTTTGGGAAGGACTGTATGGGCAAGACATTTGATGGTGGATGCCAAATTGTCGAAGATGAGATTGAAAACGATTGCTTGTAAATTCAGCGCCACCATCAGTTTTAAAAATCTTGATTTTAGTAGAATGTTGGTTTTCGACCAATTTTTGAAATTGAATGAAAACGTCAAAAAAATCAGATTTTAATAGCATAGGGTAAAGCCAAGTAAAGCGCGAATGATCATCGACAAATATCACATAATAGCGAAAACCCAAATTAGATGTAACAGGAGCGGGACCCCAAATATCGCAATGAATTAGTCCTAAGACAACATTGGAGCGAGAATTATTTGGAGAAAAAGGCAAGCGATGGCTTTTCGCAATTTGACAGGTAGAGCAAAGAGATGGTTTAGGCAACAATGAAGTAAGAAATAAATGTCATTTTTTATTTAAAAAAGATAAAATAGAGTGATTTACATGACCACGGCGGGCGTGCCATAATTCAAAAAAAGCATGTAAATTTTTATTTCTAAGGACAGAAACAAATGCAGAGTTGCCACGTTCCAGCACATACAAACCACCTTCTTATCTACCTTTTGCCACCGCTGCTCCTGTTAATTGATTCTGGACGACAAAATTATCATCAACAAAGGTCACAGATAAAGGAAAATCTTTCGTTAGTTTGCTGATTGATAACAAGTTTTTGGTAAGATGAGGGACAACAAGAACATCTAAAAGCTGAAAATCAGAGGAGGAAGAGAGTGTGCCAGTGTGGGTAATTGGAAGTAAGGCACCATTTCCTACTATAACACAGTCTTTACCTTGATAGGGCTCAACCTTGTCCAATTGAGAGGGATCAGGAGTCATATGAGTAGAAGCACCGGTATCGGTGTACCAATCAGATTCCGAGCTATTTGAGAGAGAACATGCAGTAAAGGCTTCAACAAGTTGTGTCGTTGGCTTAGCATTATCATAACGTTTATTGCAACGATCAGCAGTGTGACCTTCAATACCACAAATTTGGCATCGAGGTGTATAAAAATTTCGTCTGCCACGGTCATAACCACGGCCACCACTGTGACCTCCTCGAGAGCGATGGAATTTTGAGGAATGACCACCTCGAGATGGAAGGAAGTATCTGTTGGTGGCCGTAAAGGCAGCAGAGGAGATTGGGGAGGAGGACCTCATAGATTTTTGAAAGATTTCAAAGCTCTCAGCTTTGGGAACTAAATCTTTAAGAGCTGGTAATGGAGAAAGAGACATCTGGGCAGTTGAAAAATTGATAAAATCAACACCCAATCCTCGGAGATACCAGTGAACTTTATCTATATCTTCAACTGGGCGACCCATGGCAGCGAGTTGGTCGCATAAAGCTTTAAATGAACGTGAGTATTCAGTGACACTTCTGGTACCACGTTTGATGAGTTGCAAATCATCTTTGATACGAAGCTCACGGGTTTTAGAGATATGACTGAAGGAATTTTCTAAGGCAAGCCATACATCTCGGGCAGTTGTGAGATTAAGAACTTCGGCCATGGCTTCTTCAGTCAATGAGGAGAAAAGGAGACTGAGAAGACGTTGATCTTGAAGTTTCCATGTTGCATAACTTGGGTTTGGTTGAGGAGAAGAAGAAGATTCAGAGGTGACAGTTGGTGAAGGAGCTGTAGCAGAGCCATCGACATGACTGAGAAGATTCTGACAGTGAAGGAGAGGGATAAATTGATTTCGCCAAAGAAGGTAATTTGTGGAGGAAAGTTTGATAGTAACCATGTGAATCATGGTGTTGAAAGAGAGAGAAGAAGAATAAGCCATGGGTGGATCGAGGGATTTTAATCCAAGGACTGCTCTGATACCATAACAATGTTTGTAAAACCACACTATATGTTGTGGTGTTTTGTCTTCATTTAAATAGAGTGTACAAAGAAAGATATTTAAGGAAGATAATTACAAGAGATAATTACAGATCGAAATCAAATCATATCTCCTAAACTACAGCTCTTGTAATCACGGTGGATTACGCAAATCAATTCTTGATTTGCTGGGATTCTCTACACGAAATACCTCCTCTTCCACTTTATCCTGCAGAACTTTTGATTGTTTGAGGTCCTCTAAAACATTTCTCCATTCGTGCATGTCATCTACCCCCTTCATGGTTCCAGCAATCGTTTTAATTCCCAGCGGCAAACCATCACACTCCCTTGTGATATCTCTTGCACTTCGTTCCACTTGTGTAGAAAGTGGTCTGTCATGTCCAAGTTCCTCCATGAACAAATTCCAAGTTTCTTCTCTAGAAAGAGTATTCACTGACATTGTTTCTGCTATTCATCTGTCGACAAACTGCTTTTGATTGAGTTATTATAAGCAGCTTGCATCCTTTTAATGAGTTAGGAATTCCCACTTCATGTGTTTCAAAGGAGTTCCACAAATCATCTAAAATGAGAATCCATCTTTGTGACTTTACTAGTTCTTGTGACAATTTTGCAGCTCTGTGTAACAGCTCCTCCTCTTCATTGGAAAGAGAATTCTATACGTTTTGCGATCTTGTTCTGCAGTTTAGGAGTGCTGAAATCTCGAGACATGGTCACCCAGTAAACATCATTATAGATATGTTTCAGTATTGTAGTTTTACAGGCTCCCCCCATCCCGTTAAAGCCAATGGTTGAGAGTATTGAAACTTCATCATTCGTCAACCATGACCATATCACATTCCTATTCTCTTCAAATGGTCGACCCACTAGTTTTGTAGAGCTAGCAAGTAAAGGAGCTCCTCTAGTCTTACTTGGGTTGTGTTTAAGGACTCCAGAAGAGCTAGCTCCCGCATCAGGCTGCACTAATCTTCCACTATTGTTCACACATCCTCCTCCTCCTCCACTTGTGTCCTTCCAGCATCCCTTCCAGCATCCACAGACAAAAGGTCAAGTTCTGCGTTGCTTTGTTCCAACACTTGAACCACGGGCTCCTCACTCCAACTAAGTTTTGTGAATCATTCACGATGACATCATTTTTTACTGATGGAGAACAGAGTTGATCATTTGTTGGTTGGGATGGATCTCCTCTAGGCTCATCAGCTTTATAAAATGATGGCCTCTCATGAAAGCTGCCTAACACCAGAAGCTCCTCGTCTTCAACAGTGATTCTAGCCATCCAATCTTCAAGCGAAAGATCTTCTCGTTGGTGTGCCATCATCATTTCATTGTTCTGTTGTTGTGCTGAAGCTGATATTGCATTAGTGACCTCGTTATTGCTTGAGCCTAATGCAGTTTTAAGTTTCTTCTCTGGAGGGCCATCAATTGCTGCCAGGGCTGCATCTTGTACATCTCGTGGCACTTGTCCACAAATTCTAATACCACGGCCTTTAACTCCTGCCAAATGGAATTTGATCCTCGAAATGGAAGTATATTTGGCTTGAGCATCCAAGAGTTTTCTCGAGAACTAAAGCAGTATGAAAGCACGTTGTTGGGGAGGTTTCGACAGCATCAGAGTCAGATGACATAATTTCCACACGGCAAATTAATAAGACCATTATCATCCAATGGGCTGCCTCCATCTCTCAGCCGTGATGGGGTCTACTCCGATACTCTCAAAATCAAATGGTATAAATTTCCACGAACCTTTTGTCAATGCCCTCTGACTTTGACCAGGCGTCAACTGAACCCTCTGCTTTTTTACTTTTGATTAAAAAGTTAGACTTCCCAGTAATATATTTACAGATATTCTGATATCATGTTTCCATAATATACTTCTACAAGATTTTACATTCAAATAATTATTTAAAGAAAGCTTACTTTGATCCGTAGCATGAATGTAAATTGATGGAAAAAATATGTTTCTCTTCTAATAATTATTTTCCCGTATATCTGTGATGGAACAAAAGATCAAGTTATGGTAGAGAGAAACTTCTGAATATACTCATTATATATCTCACATCCATCGATTATCAAATAAAAAACAACTTAAAATTGGTCAACATGTTGAGCCTCCAATGGGTAATGATCATGAATACCATCGATCACCCCTAAGAATTGGTATCACAACATGGTTTATAGTGATGTTTGATCTTTGCTTAGAAATGGAAGTGGTCAAAACAGTGTTTTGGACTTACCATCGTGTAGAGGAGGACGTGAGAACACTCTGGTGAAATTGGCACAAAATTCCAATGTAGGAATGGTAATACGCACTAACACATGCTAAAGAGAAGGTTGCCCTTGCGCGCCACACGTCTTTTTCCACCGATAGGCTGACCCAACCTCAATCCTAGATGACCCAACCCATATAAGCTAACCATGTTAGGATGACATCATCATAACACAAGCATGATGTCAGCATACATAGTTGGCATCCATGTCTGTAAGTTTTATCAAACCTTTGGAAAAGAAGAACAACACACTCGTGAAAAGAGAGGCTAATTGCCTTGTCTCTGTATATTTGAGATTCTTTCTTACTGTTCCTTCTACAGATTACGGGTGTTTATATATACACATCCCGTGCTGTGTAACAAACTAGAAAGAGAAAAGTAAAAGCTGTAAAACAGAAAGTAACAGAGTAATAGCGTGGGAGAATATACAAGAAACTTGTGTTATCTGTCCTTAGGTGTAGGTAATGAGAAAGCCGAATGACTAGTCGTCTGTCCTTCTTGATTATCATCTTTTATATCCCGTAATAATGTCAGCGACAAGTCATCATTTAATCAACTAGCACGTCATCACCACGGGCCCACCAACCACATCACCAGGCCATAGGTTGATCCATATGAGCCAAGTCTGAGTCGAGCTGATAGTTAGGATCAAGTGTAGTTAATCCTACCTGCAACCGAATTTGAGATTGAATTTGAGCTATTCATATGGCTATAATTGTTTTAATCCAAACTTAGTTGTCTGGAATGTGATTTGGATGATTTAAGACTTGTTTCCGGCGAATTTAATCATTTTGGATGCAATGGTATGGTTTGATTATTGAGATTTCAACCCAAAACAACGGCGGTGAATTTAACAAGAGAGATTGCCTAATGAAAAGGAATTTAAAGGTCATCATGGTGGTTGATAGAGATAAAAAAGAAAAAAAGTCACACATGTTTACTCAATCAAGAGTGTTGAATTGCGAAGTGGGGAATCTAAGTAGCCTTAAGGGAAGGAAAAACTGGGCTACTCTCAACACCCGATGATATGGAATATGTAAGATTAGGGGTATAGAGTGAAAATCGAAAAAGACCAATCTGGACGAATCTAAAGTAGAAAATCTCTTGTGCTCTTGATAAAGACAATAATGAAGACCTTTCCAATGTATGCAAAAAAGGAACGATGAGCTATTACATAGGGGCACTGAATTAAGGGGGTTTAAAAAGTATGTATGGAGCTATCAAGCATTCCAAGTAAGTGGGTGTAATCCCGATGATGATGAAAGGCGTAAAAGCTCCAAGCATGGAAATTGAGATGAAGGATTTCAAGGAGTACTATACCACAACTTTCTCTTTCTATGTAAATAACGGTAGTCATCTCTCTTATAATGCACTTGGTGATAGAGAATCTAAGAGCTAGTTTGAATATGACTTTTAAAGGGGAAGAGCTAGTTTGACTCTTAGATATAGAAGTGAGAGACTCGTAGAGAAGTAAGACATGGTCCCTCGGGTGGGAATAGAGACTCATGCAGAATTTGTCAATAGCATTTTAACTTAAATCATTTAAAAAAGGTCATATCTAACATTAACTCATTTGAATCCAATAATAATATTATCTTTCTTTATCGTTTATTAAATATTAATATAAAGCCAATACAACAACATTAAAACCTTAGATTAATAACATTATCTTTCTTTATCAATTAATTTAATATTAAATAATCAAATAAGATAAAAAAACAAAAATATAGATTTAAAAAATTTATCAAAGTAAAAGAAATTAAAAAAAGAACAAAAGATAATATACCTGGATTCAGCTATTGATGTTCTTCAAGTGCTGGTTTGCTGAAGCAGTATATATTCAGAAGAAGAAGAAGAAGAGATCATAGAAGAGTACTATCGATTAAGCTAGTTCATTCTGATGAGAAGTGGAAAGGAAAATAGTTGACTTGTTTCACAATAAGGAAGTAGGCAACAACTTGGTGAGTTCACGTTATGAGTTAAAATAATTTTTAATATCCGTATACTTTTAATAATGAATCTGTTATACTTCCGTTTTATAAATAAAATATAAGGAAGTTAATTGTCATTATTTATTAGGAAGGTGCTCTTGTATTACATTGCTAGTTTTTTGCTATTAGTATAAATATATATATATATATATATATATATATATATATAATTATTTTCAATTTTTATAAGGAATTATTATCGTGACGCGAATTGAACAATCATGTCTCCATTTAAATCGTCAATAATTTAGTTCTTTAATCAATTCTAAATGTTGAAACTTTGGAAAAGCTTATCGTTAATAATGGCTTATTAAAACAATTCAAAAATATTAAAACAATAATAAGAAGACTAGATCATATCCTATAGATCCGTCAACATGATGCAAAACTGGATCATTCTGTCGACTCATCTTGTTCAGTGGCTCTGCAGAGAAGAAAAAACAAAAACGATCTGTCAACATGATGTCAAAATGGATCGTTCAGTGTCAAAATATTGAATGGAGTTACATTAATTGTAAAAGAAAAAAAAATGAATTCAAGGATTATATGAACCGAGAAAGACAAATTGACTTAGTTTTGGGAACTACAGAAAATGATCCAAACTCCAAAGTTTCTCAATAAAATTTCTACACTTGAGAGATCCAAACAATAATAACATGGGAAGAAGAAAAGATAATATACTTGGATTCAGCTATTGATGTCCTTCAAGTGCTGGCTTGCTGAAGCAGTATATATTCAGAAGAAGAAGAAGAGATCAGAGAAGAGTACTGTCGATTAAGCTAGTTCATTCTGATGAGATGCAAAAAGGAAAATAGTTGAATTGTTTGACAACAACTTTACTGATAGTTCATAGCTCCTTTAATTTAATTTTTATTTTATTTTGATTAAAATCTTTACTGAAATTGCATATAATTAAAAGCTTCAACAAAAGCAGGAGAAGCCAATTACTGAACTTGGTGAGCTAACGTGTGGACCCACCCCAGTGTTGAAACTTTGAAAAAGCTCATCTGAAAATGGTAGGTACAACTTTAGCAAAGGAAAGCAGTGTGTTTAAACTTGTTTTTTTATTGAAATAAAGCAGCGTGTATGGTTTTGAGACTAGCTAGACATCATGATCAATCTCTGTGAGTTGCTATGGCACAATGGTAGAGATATATGATGTTGCTTATAGTGATCCTTTTAATCATGAATATGTTATTATTTATAATATTTTTGGGCTTTAGAAATTGAAAACGCAAGTCTGGAATTTGAAGGAATCACACTCCCTGACGAGGAAAGCATCGCACTCTCAAAGTACAATGCAACACTTTATTAATAATAATCTGGTCATATTCCATTGAAGCATATTTCTAAAAAAACACTTTGAAAACAACTTCATCATTTTAATACCAAAAATAAATTTTTAAAAATAAAAAATATTATTTTATTATATTTCTAAAAGAAAACACTTTGAAAACAGCTTCATCAACCACCCTCCCAACCCACCCTTAAGAAACCAGAAGCATATTTCAAAAACCGGATACCTGCCCGATATCAGCAATGGAATAAATTATCGTCTCTCTTTATCTCGGTGACCAAAAAAGTATCGATTGGTAAAAGAAGAATCAATCCCTAAAAGTAAAGGACAGGAACCAACCCCCTGGGAGGTGGGGAATCCTTGTCTTCTTCCGAAATTACAGGGGAAAGTGTAACAATAATAATAAAAAGAAAAAACAAATTGCACAGAAATTAAGTGTATGTTGGTGTTTTTATTTGCCTCCGGAAGTTTACTACTTTCCTTTTATTTTTTATTAATTTGGAAAATTAAGTGTATGTTGGTGTTGTGATACTTGAATTTTTGTTTTTTATTAAAATACATTAATTCTGTCACTTTAAATTTAAAAATAAAAAATTGCGTCCCAATAAATTAGCTTACCAGGAAGAGAGAACCGGCAGGTAGCTTTTTTATTTTATTTTTTAAAGAATAAAAGGCCCATCCTATTTCTTTTTTATTCTCAGATGAAGGTAATATTCGCATTGCATTTCAAAATTAGTGTTTTTAGATAATTTTCTATACAAAAAATAATTTTAAAAAATAATAAAAATATTATTTTAATATATTTTTTAAATTAATCTCAAACACATTTTAAAATATGCTGTACCTAAAAAACCCCATCTAGAGCTCTCTTTTTTTTTAGCATGCACCACCCCCCACCAATAAAGGTGTCCGAGCACCCCGTAATTATTGTGCAGAAAACTCATTCGAGTATTTGAAAACAGGCCTTTGTGTCTTGTGAATGAATGAGAAGGACAAGCATAAGGATTCCTATTTAAGAAACATAAACAAGCCCTTTTTTGTATTTCAGGTTTTGTCCTTAATAAGAATCCGTGTCATGAAAAGGATCTGATCAGATGTAAATTCGATTTGCACAGTCACTTTGCTGATCAAAAAACGATTTAAATTGGAGGCACAAAAAAAGTAAACAGGGCATATGATTCTCAGCACCAAACAGAATTGTCACACAAATTGGAGGCACGATGAAGATACTATCATATATAGGAATAGGAATAGGAACTGTATAGTATTTGATATATACTACAAAAGAGTCAATGTTCACTACAAAAGAGTAAAGTTGAATTAACCAGTAGGCTTGTGAGGAGGCTTCGATACTAGATGTTGTGAACCTTATTTGAACACGCACGAAATAAATGTAAAATTAAATTTGCTTGGATGCTCAAATGCTGGGAAAATCTTAGTTATAAAATGAAAAAACAAATATGGCCGTAAATAGCTAAAAATATGCAACCCATGTTTTGCAATCCTAACAATGTGGTATACAAATAAGTCAGAATCAAAACAAATAACTTATTTCTGCATATAGGATTTAATTACAACAACTAAACAAACTTACAACTACAACCCTACAACTAGGAAATCTTGACAACTTCAACATTGTGCCTGTGCAAATTTTCCACACAAGAACATCGTAAGTCTCTAGTTTTTATACAGGAGTTATAATCCTAATAAAATATAACAAGTGTAATTCAAATCTTAAACTTTAAGGGTCTGATTTGTTAATTTGATATTTAATCGATCAATTATATTTTTTTTTTTAAAATATTTTCAGATTAATTTGCTACTTAATTTAATGTATATTTGATATTATATTTTTATTTTTATTTGGATGGATTTTAAAAATATATTTACTTAGAAAATAACAAATTAATATTTTTTTATTCGAATAATTTGATATAAAAACATAAAATTCATGATTTTTAGATTCAATTAACTGACTGCGAGTCAAAGTCGTCTTGTTCACACCCATAGTTGCTTGTTGAAATCTACACCTTTTGATTTTGAGGGTATCGGACGAGACCCGCAAACCAAACAGAGCACGTGCGAGAGATGAAGGCAGCCACTTGAATATTTTGCCGTGTGGAAAATCATGCCATTTGAATGCGATGCCGCCAAAATCATGTTGCGGCTATAAATTTATGCAAAAATATAAATTTATGCAAAAATATAAATTTGGGTGCAAGAGATTTTTGTGATGCGCGTAGAAGGTAATGAAACATGTGGTGTTTAGAGATGGATCTCTGTTTATACGCGTGGTATTTTAGTAATTTTAAAATTTGAGGTGCAGAAGACATGCGATCGACATAAAACACTGCTTGGTCAGTGCTTACTTCTTGTCTGACGTTGCTTTGGCATGAAGCAAGAAAAAACTGAATTTACAAATCTAACCTTACCTATTTTAATTTAAATATTTATATTAATATTAATATTAACCTTATCTATTTTTGTGGCCCCACGAATGACTCTATGGCCCATCCTTTCTCATGTGCATGCGTATGGTATTACGCAATATGAAATTGACATTTTTTAATGCCCTGTAAAATTGGCGCCAAAATTTAAATTTTAGACCCAAGATTGTTATTGGTGCCTAGAAAAGAATGCGTTGAGGCTTGCTTTTGAGCTCCATTTGTTATGTGGATTGGGCTTGGGC
Source organism: Salix brachista (assembly GCA_009078335.1). NCBI lineage: Eukaryota > Viridiplantae > Streptophyta > Magnoliopsida > Malpighiales > Salicaceae > Salix > Salix brachista. The sequence continues at coordinate 2,336,602 of CM018590.1, forward strand.
CTTCTTTTAAGGGTACCTCCGGTATGTGGATTGGGCTTACAAGAAAAACATACCCTTTCTCTTTTATTAATTCTATGATTTTCACCCAAATAATCAAAATAAAAACAACTTCTTCATTTTATAGAAACTGGAGAGTTTTTTTTCCTGGAGGAGGAAAAAAAAAGGTTCATGGTGTTTGTGCACTACGTGCACAGCATTTATAAGCTTGTATTTAGAATTATTATGGTGATTGTTTAAAAACAATTCAGTAAAAAAATATTATTAAATTATAAGATTAGAGAGAAAAATCAATTAAATATTAAATAATAAAACAAAAAAATTAATAAAAACACAACATTAAAAAATAAAATTGAGGGAAAAAATTGACTGAATATAAATTTATGAGAAAATATAAATTGTCTGAAGAGATTTTTGTGATGCGCGTAGAAGGTAATGAAAGATGTGGTGTTTAGAGATGGATCTCTGTTTATACGCGTGGTGATTTTGCCAACCAAATTTAGAGGGTACGAGCTGATTAGCCCGCTTCGCTAGGCATTTTTATCTATGTAAAAAATTAATTAATTTTATAAATGATGTATTTTGTTATTTGAATATTTAAGTAGTATAATTGTAATTGATAAAATATGCTCGAAATTTTGTTCTTCAACCAAAATGTGATTGAATATTGTTATTGGTAAAAAACTTTTGATAAAATTTGTTAGAAAATTGACTACGAAGGTTAAATAATTTATAAGAAATTTGTTGTCACGGATACTCTGGTTACAAAAACAAAACAACAAAAGAAACCCGGTTAAAAAAGAACAACTGAGTTAGACAGTAAAAAATCAAAAATACATGTGAAAAAAAGGTCACCGATTTTTCAAAGAAACAAACAATGGGCCTAAAATATAAGTTTAAATTCAAAGCCAAATTTTTTTTTATAAGATTTATTCATCATATTATTATATTAAATATCTTTAAGAATGCCGATATTATTATTTTTTTCAAGAAATTGTAGGTCATTTTTTTTCTCTCTTTCTATATTTTTAGGCGATAATATCAAATAAATATTAAACACATATACTTAGTCTCACATATTATATAGTGTGATCGAAATGGGAGGTGATTTTTATATTTTTTAATTGTAGATAACCTAGGTAAATTTGCTAAAAAAAACAGTATGAGTTGCCTTTTTTTCACAGTAATATTAGCTCTGACACATTATAAATAAAAACATTGCAATATTTTTCAAAAAAGGAATATATATTTTTTGCGTGCAATAATTACTTATTTGCTGTCAAAAAAGAACAGTGTAGTCGAAATAGAAAGTGCCTAATATATTTTTTAATTGTATATAATCTAGGCAAATTTGTTTACCTTAAGCGTTGTATTTTTCCCCGGGTAATATTAGATCTTAAATATTAAAAATTCATTTTTTTTTTTTAGAATTCGAAGCCAATTTTTTTTTTTATAAGATTTATTCTTCATATTATTATATTAAATGTATTAAAGAATGCTGATATTAATTTTTTTCTTGCAAAAACATCCGAGGTCATTTTTTTTTCTCTTTATATATTTTTAGGCGATAATATGCAATAAATATTAAACATATAATAATGACTTGTATCGGATTTTTAATTGTAGGTAACCTAGGTAAATTTGTCTATTTTTTGTTTTTAAGTTGTCTTTTATTCCTAGTAATATTAGATATAAAATGACTATTGCTATTATTGCAAAAACAATTAAAATTATAAAATTTTAACGGAAGAAAAAACACTCAAAAACATTAACAACAGAGTAAGCAAGAGAAAAAACAAACTATTATTATTATTATTATTATTATTATTATTATTATTATTATTATTATTATTATTATTATTATTATTATTATTCTAATTAATGAAAGTGGCAGAAATCGATGGAAAATGAAATTATTAGGAAAAATGTAACAATTATTTGATAAGCATTAAAAATTTCAACAGGGATTTAAATCATAAATCAAAAGTTGAAGGGCTGAAATGAAAATCACATTTATTATTAATTTCAATCCAAGGATAATATTGCAACAATTCAAACCTGTGTACCGAATTTAATGACGAATTTGGACCCAATCCGGAAATAATAAGTTGCAGGACCGAAGTGAAAGTTGCACATTTAATTAATTTTGACCGGAGGGACCAAATCGTAGCAAATTCAAACTTATGTAACAGAAGTGAAAGGTGCAGGACAGGAAATTGCAAGTTGAGGGACTGAAGTGTAAAAGGTAAGAACACGGGGGCCTCTCCTGCACTTTTACGTGCAGGGGAGAGAGAGAAATGTTGCCGCCGTCTTCAACCGGCCTCCTCCGCGTCCACGTATACCTTGTGGACAAACGCGCCGCACCGGGAGGACGACCAAGATGAGGCGCACCGGATAAGACGCCGGACTCTCATTTCCTTCCACCGTAGCATACCGCACGCGCCACTTGAAAGGGGCGTCAGGGTGGAAACCGTCGAACGCGTGGACCGCACGCGCCTGACAGATTTCGGAAAATATATAAATAATAATGGTTAGTTACCGTTCTGTCCCTGCATTTAAATAATCGATTTTGTCTTATTGGGGGCTAGAACCGTCTTTAGCCATTTCAAAAATATTAAAAAAATATAACGGGGTGCGGCGGACTGGACCGGTCCGTATGCGTGCATTTACGCCCGCACCCCTGACCCCAGCCGTTATTTACCCCTCAGCCGACCACTATTTTGTCCTATTACCAGGGTTACAATCGCCATTTCACTGTTCATAGGCGGGGGAAAAAAAAAAAAGGTGGACGAACAACCGCGACGCACGGATGGCAAATGTCCAGTCCACAGTGCACATGAGTCACAGTGCACAGTGGACGGAACCCGAGCTGTTTTAGCTATTGTTACGAGTTGATCGGCCCGCTTCGCTGGGCATTTTTATCTATGTAGAAAATTAATTGATTTTATAAATGTTGTATTTTGTTATTTTAATATATAAGTAGTATATTGTAATTGATAAAATCTGTTAAAAATAGTTTTTTTCAACCAAAATGTGATTGAATATTGCTATTGCTAAAAAACTTTTGATAAAATTTGTTAGAAAATTTGCTAAGAAAGTGAAATGATTTATTAGCAATTTGTTGTCACGGATACTCTGGTTAAAACAACAAAACAACAAAAGAAACCCGGTTAAAAAAGAACAACTGAGTTGGACAGTAAAAAATCAAAAATACATGTGAAAAAAAGGTCACCGTTTCTTAAAAGGAAAAAACAAAGGGTCTAAAATATAAATTTAAATTCAAAGACAAATTTTTTTTTATAAGATTTATTCATTATATTATTATATTAAATATCTTGAAGAATGCCGATATTATTTTTTTTTTCAAGAAATCGTAGGTCATTTTTTCTCTCTCTTTATATATTTTTAGGCGATAATATTAAATAAATATTAAACACATATACTTAGTCTCACATACTATATAGTGTGATCGAAATGGGAAGTGATTTTTATATTTTTTAATTGTAGATAACCTAGGTAAATTTGCTAAAAAAAACAGTATGAGTTGCCTTTTTTCCACAGTAATATTAGATCTTACACATTATAAATAAAAATATTGAAATTTATTTTCAAAAAATAAATATAAATTTTTTGTGTGCTATAATTACTTATTTGCCGTTAAAAAAGAACAGTGTAGTTGAAACGGAAAGTGCCTTATATATTTTTTAATTGTAGATAATCTAGGCAAATTTGTTTACCTTTTGTTTTATTGAGTTGTATTTTTTCTCGGGTAATATTAGATCTTAAATATTAAAAATTCAACTTTTTGATTTTTTTTAAGAAATAAACTTTAACAAAAGAGCACAAAATTAAAATTCAAAGCTAAATTTTTTTTTTTATAAGATTTATTCATCATATTATTATATGAAATTTATTTAAGAATGCTGATATTAATTTTGTTAATAAAAAAAATCCGAGGTCAATTTTTTATCTATTTATATACTTTTAGGCGATAATATGCAATAAATATTAAAACATATAATAATGACTTGTTTGCCGTTTAAAAGGAACAGTGTAATCGAGACAAAAGTGACTTGTATCGTTTTTTGATTGTAGATAACTTAGGTAAATTTGTTTATTTGTTGTTCTTGAGTTGTCTTTCATCTCTAGTAATATTAGATATAAAATGACTATTGCTATTATTGCAAAAACAATTAAAATTATTAAATTATCCCGGAAAAAAAAACACTCATAAACATTAACAAAAGAGTAAGCAAGAAAAAGAATATATTATTATTATTATTATTATTATTATTACTACTACTATTATTAGTATTATTATTCTTATTCTTATTATTATTATTATTATTATTATGTTAATAATGGAAAATAAAACACATATTATTATTATTATTATTATTATTATTATTACTATTATTATTATTATTATTATTATTACTACTACTATTATTAGTATTATTATTATTATTATTATTCTTATTCTTATTATTATTATTATGTTAATAATGGAAAATAAAACACATATTATTATTATTATTATTATTATTATTATTATTATTATTAGTATTCTTATTATTATTATTATTATTATGTCAATAATGGAAAATAAAACACAAATATCAATTTATCAAGGGATGAAAATAAAAAATTAAAACTATAAGGGCCAAAATGAAAATTCAATATATTATCAATTTCAATCAAAGGATCCAATTGAAGAAATCGAAACTTATGTACTGTATTTATTGAATAATTTAAACCGAATCCGAAAATTAAAAGAAGGAGGATCGAACTGAAACATTGACATCCAATCAATTGCAATCGGAGGACTCAATTGAACTAAAGCAAAACTTATGCAACCAAAATCAGGACAAAAAACAAAATCAAAAGTCAAGGGACTGAAGTAAAAATGTGCACAAATTGGGGGACTCTCCTGCACTTTGACGTGCAGGAGAGAGAGAGAAATGTGGCCGGCTGGTTTAACCGGTCCCCGGAGTCACGACGGCGATTTTTGACGCGCTTCGCGCCACGACATCCCCCGGGTTGGGCGGACAACGACGCGCGGTGAAAATGAGGGGTTTATTTTATAGCCGTAAAAATTACAGCTATAATTATTAGGAGTCGCCACCTAGTATTAAGGTTACTAGGAACCTAGTGGTCTGCGAGAGTCTAGGGCAAGGAGACTTGTTGTGCAAGGGAAAGACACGTCACCCCCACTGCACCCTACCTAAGGTAAGCTGCATTGTTGTTTGATTGTTTTTTCTAAATCATTTTTTATTGGTCTTTTCTAGGATTCGACGTAGATTTCTCTCCGTGAGAGAATCTCTACCTCATTGCGGATTGAAAGACTAACAAAAATAAATTTTACAATGTATTTTGAAAATCTTATTTTTAACCATCCACGAGTGTACATTACGTTGTAATTTTACACGGCGATAGATAAGACAAAATAATTGTTAAATTATTTTTGACATTTTGGCCGAATACCAAAGGATAATTGTAAACCGGTTACAATATCCAATTTTCAATTTAAAAATATGGAAAAATATGCAACATATTTTTTTACGAAAAATACAATGAGAAAAGCTTTGGAATCCGGCCGTATACACGAAAACACATTTTTTTGTTCTTTGTTTTCTTTGTTTTTTTTTATGTTTTTCTTATGCAACTCACACACCCATTCTCTTTTTTTCATTATATTTTTTTGGGGTACATGTTACAATTACATAATATGTACAAGAAATAAAAATAACAACAATGTAAAATAAACACATGAACATCTAAAAAATAAGAATAAACTCCCCAGAAACACTGCTGGCAGTGGAGGCAGCACAAGAGCAGTGGTGGCGCGTCATCCCACGCGCCACCACCACTGGCGGCGCGTGGTTCCACGCGCCGCCGGTGAAGATCCCAGGCAGGGGGGTGCGAATCAGCCTCCTCCATTCCTTCTCTCGCCGGTAACAGCCTCCACAGACCTGCAAAATAAACACAAAACACAAACAACACACAGGCAATGTTTCGGCAGATCTGTTCTCTCTTCAGATCTCGGGGTCTTGGGTGTTTTTAATCAAATGGTGGTTGGACTGCCGTGGTGGCTGATCTGTGATGGACCTGGGCTGCCTTCGAGTGGGGAAGAGAGGCTGGCCGAGAGAGAGAGCCACCGTGGATGGCACCTGAATGTCCGATCTGTGAAGGGGGGCAGGGCTGTGCAGCAGGCGGTGGCTGTTGATGAAGGCTGTTGGGTGGAGAAAAAGGGAGCCGTCGGCGTAGAGAAGCTGACCGGGAGAGGGACGAGCCAGTCACCGGAGGGAGCAGCTGAGGCCGTCGGAGGGAGGTGGAGAGGAAGCCTACCGTGAACGGCAGGGAAAGAGGAGCAGTTCTCGGAGCAAGGAGTTGACGCGAAGAGAGGAGAAAACAAAGGCTAAGGCTCGCCGGGGAAGGGCTGGACGGCAAGGAGGAGTGGTGGCTGGCCGATCAGTTCGCCGGCGAGGGAAGGGAAACGGCGAGGAAGAGTGATCGGCCGGAGAAGGGGAAAGTGTAGAGATGGGAAGTAAAGGAATCTAAAAAACATGGGGGCTGCAGCTACCCAAAGGGGCTGGCGGCTGCAGCCCCAAAAAAGAGGGTTTTGATTTTTAGAGTTTTGTTTTATTTTTCAGGTCTGATTTTTTTTTTGGGGTCTCCGGTTTTATCAGTTTTTTAGCCTCTCTCTTTTTTTACTTTCTTTTTTTCGTCCCCCTGCTCTTTGTTTTCTCCTGCTTATTTATAAGTGAAAGCAGCATGGTGCAGGCATGGGAGAAGCATGGCTGGGAGGCATGGGCACGGCATGGCCAAACATGCTGCCAACATTTTTTTTAATAAATATGTTGTGATAAAAAAAGAGTTTTTTTGATAGGAAGAACGATGTTTTTATCTTTAATTTTGGCTTCCGATTTCACCCAAAAAGTTTCGTTATCGAAAATTTTGATCGTCTCAATTTAACCCAAATTAGGTTTCCAAACTTAATTTCTCATCAATTAAGCTCTTAATTAATTTGACATATTTAAAGTATAATTAAGCCCTTGCGCTTAATTAAATCCTTTAACTAGGCTCTCAATTAATTCCGAAATCATAATTACATTTTAAATTGGCCGATGATTAAATCGAATTGGCCCATAAAAATATAATTTTGTCTTTCGACTTAACTTTTATGCAGATTTATCCAATAATGAATTATTTTAGCTTTGAATCTGCATTTTCCTTCATTTCTGGGCAAAAAGAGATACGATCGGACTTGCGAAAACCACCAAAATTTCCACATTGATTTTTCGACCTTTTTTATTTTATTTTTGTTATTTTTTGGTATAGTTTGGGGAGTCACCCAAAAATTGGGTGATGACACCCGGCGCGTACACTGGAATTGTTATGGTGAACGCGCCACCGCGGGAGGAAGAAGACGCCCAGGCGAACCGCTCTGTCCGTCGGAATCTCGTCTCCGTCCACCGTATGACGCCGCACGCGCCACCTAAACAGGGCGTGGGGCATGAAACCGGTAGGCGCGTGTTACGCACGCACTGACAATTACCGGGAAAAAAATAAAAAAAGTTGGGCAATTACCGGACAGCCCCTGGACCGAAATTAATGTTTTTGTCTTATTCGGGCCCATAACCGTAATTAGTCATTTTAAATATATTAAAAAAAGCAAAAACTGCGGCGGACTGGACCGGACCGGTCCGGTCCGCACGCGTGCAATGACAGGAATGACCCTGAGCCTCAACGCTTTTTACCCGCAGCCCGACCGCTTTTTTGTCTTATTACCGGGGCTGAAATCGTCTGAGCACTGTTCATTTAAGAGAAAAAAAAAAAAGGCAGACGAACAGCCGCGATGCACAAACGCCAAATGTCCAGTCCACAGTCGATCTGAGTCTAGCGCTACAGTACCCACCCCGAGCTGTTTAGCTCTTTTGTTAATGTGGGATGACAATTCAATAACTCCTATTTGCTAACCAATTACGTAGAAGGTAATGAAATGATTAAGTTTTATAAAGAAAAACATTTCTCATTTTTCCTTTGTTAACATTTTCTTATGTAATTTCAAATCTATAAATTTATATTAGAAATGGAAATAAAATAGTATGTGATTATAGATATAATTAAATATATTTTAGTAATTTTAAAATTAAACTTGGCTCAACAGACCTTATCGCACTCTCACTTGACTTTCCCTCACCCAAACCAAAGATAGGACTCCTGGAGGAAGAAGGTATGGTTTAGAATCAAACACGTTGAGATGGTGACCTATGCTTTAATTTTCTAACACGGCATCCACAACAAGCAAGAGCTATAAATCTCCTTGCTCCCTTTCCTTTGTATGTTATCTTTGATTACTATTGCATTGCTTATTCTTTCTCTGAAACAATATTGCTTTTCCGATTGCTGCAATTTGATCATTAAAGTCACCGAGTTGCTGGAATCCGACCACCTCATAAACACCATACAGAGGTAACCTTTGACGTTGTTTCTAATGCTTGCATGCTTGCAGTCTTTTTTCGTTCCATCGTTTCAGCAATATTAATTGTTGCAGGAAGATTGCCAAAGAAAATAACTGTTCCATTGGATTTACGTTTTCATGTTTTAATTTCATGTCTTTATTCATAACTAGAAAGCTTTACGTTCAGATAGATGATGATTGACCAGTTTATTGAGTTCCTTGTAGGTCTGCAAGTACAATATCATCCTCGCGAAAGAGAAGAAAAGCTGACCTCAGCAAGCCTGCCAGTTTTATCTCCACAGGTAAGGTAGAGATATCTCGTGCTGAGAGCATAATAATAATAAAAATTCCTTGGTAAATCAGTTTTGGTAAAATCAGACCGTGACATTCCATCCTGATCAGTTGCTATGAAGTTGAAGAAAAAGAGGGGGAAATAATGTTTTTTTTATTAAGTGTTTTCTTTTTTAAATATATATTTTTAATTAACTCTTCTATATTTCTGTTTACAAGTCTATTTATAGATTATTTTGAGTTTTATTATTTGCTCAGATCACTTTCAATTGTTCTTTATTTCTCATTGCTAAATAATGGAAGTGTTCAACAATGACAAATATTATCAACCCCTTTGTTTATTAATTGACAAGAGTTTCTGCAGTTTCCATGACAGAGCCAGAGTCGTCTTGCTCTAGACCAAAGGGGGCCTACGATGTATTTCTGAGTTTTAGAGGAGAAGATAATCGCAAGAGTTTTACAGATCATCTATATACTGCCTTAGTTCAAGCAGGAGTCCACACTTTTCTAGATGAAAATGAACTTCCTAGAGGTGAAGAAATTTCCAAACATCTCCTCAAGGCAATTCAAGAGTCGAAGATATCCATAGTGATCTTCTCAAAAGGATATGCTTCGACTAGATGGTGTCTTAATGAACTTGTAGAGATTCTTGAATGCAAAAATAGGAAAACTGGCCAGATTGTTCTACCTATATTCTATGACATTGATCCTTCAGATGTGAGAAAGCAGATTGGTAGTTTTGCAAAAGCATTTGATAACAATGAAGAATGTTTCAAAGAGAAGGTGAAGGAGTGGAGAAAAGCTCTTGAGGAAGCCGGAAATCTCTCTGGATGGAATCTCAACGATATGGAAAATCGGTATGCCTTTTTTTTTCTCTAAGATTCACTTTATGGAGTGATTGTATGTACTTTAGAGTAATTTTACCATGTGATACAATAATTTTTTTTTTTAGCATATATACTTAATTGTCTCTCTATTAAGGTCTTGCTTTTGTCGATGAGCAGGCACGAATCAAAATTAATCCAAGCCATCATCAAGGATGTGTTGAACAAATTGGATCCCAAGTACATAAATGTTGCTACTAACCTGGTAGGTATTGATCGCCTTGTCCAAACTATTAGTGACTTCCTCAGTACATCAACAGATGAGGTTTGCATGGTGGGCATACACGGGATGCCAGGAATAGGAAAGACGACGATAGCAAAAGTTGTTTTTAATCAACTCTGCTATGGATTCGAGGGTAGCTGTTTTCTTCCGAATATCAATGAAACATCAGAACAACCGAATGGGCTTGCTCATTTACAAGAACAACTTCTTCATGATATCTTAAAACAAAATGTTGCCACTATCAATAATGCTGATAGAGGAATGGTTCTGATCAAAGAACGACTTTGTCACAAAAGAGTAATTGTTGTTGTTGATGATGTGGCTCAGCAATACCAACTAAATGCTTTGGTGGGAGAGCGAAGCTGGTTTGGTCCGGGAAGTAGAGTTATAATTACAACCAAAGATGAACGCTTGATTCTTAAAGTGGATCAAAAATTTAAGGTTGAAGAATTGAAACGAGATGCGTCCCTTCAGCTTTTTAGTTGGCATGCCTTGAGGGACAACAAGCCATCAAAAGATTATGTTGAGCTTTCGAATGATGTAGTTGATTACTGTGGAGGGATTCCTTTAGCCCTTGAGGTTTTAGGTTCTAGTTTGTCTGCAAAAAACAAATCTAGATGGAAATGTGTGATCGACAAATTGAGAATCATTCCAAACCATGATATTCAGGAAAAACTTCGAATATGTTTTGACAATTTGGATGACCATAAGCTACAAAAAACATTTCTTGATCTTGCATGCTTTTTTATTGGTAGAAATAAAGAATATGTATCACATGTACTGGAAGCTCGATGTGGTTACAATCCAGAAGATGATTTGGGAACTCTCGGTGAAAGGTCTCTGATTAAAGTTAATGCTTTTGGAGAGATAAGCATGCATAATCTATTACGAGACATGGGAAGGGAGATCATTCACAAAGAGTCACCTGACCACCCTGGAAAACACAGCCGAATTTGGCAACGTGAGGATGCATGGAATGTACTCAGCAAGCAGATGGTAATAACCAAATGCATACACAAAGGCACAATCATGCACGTATATCTCTATTTTAAACTTATTGCATATAATTACTTTGAAACTCTATTGATTTTTGTTTGATTTTCAGGGAACAGAAGTTGTGGAGGGTTTAGCGCTTGATGTGAGAGCATCAGAAAATAAATTACTAAGCACAGGATCATTCACAAAGATGAGATGCTTGAAGTTACTCCAAATCAATGGAGTAAATCTCTCTGGACCCTTCAAACTACTTTCAGAAGAGTTGATATGGATTTGTTGGCTTGAATGTCCTTTGAAATCTTTTCCATCTGATTTGATGGTGGACAACCTAGTTGTTCTTGAGATGCAGTACAGTAACATCAAAGAATTATGGAAGGAGAAAAAGGTACGAAACATACTACAATCCTCCAAAAATTTTCCTTGATGTAATTTATACTCATAAGTTGCAAACTTTAATGATTACTTTTTCGTTATTTTCCTTACTGCTCTTACAGATTCTCAACAAACTAAAAATCCTGAATCTCAGTTATTCAAAGCACCTTGTTAAAACACCAAACTTGCACAGTACAAGTCTAGAGAAACTCCTGCTGGAAGGTTGCTTGAATCTAGTCGAGGTGCATCAATCTCTTGGACAATTAAAGAGACTTATTTTTTTAAATCTAAAGGGATGTCGGAGGCTAAAGGCTCTTCCCCAAAGCATTTGTGATATAAGGTCTCTTGAGATTTTGAATATTTCCGAGTGTTCACAACTTGAGAAATTGCCGGAGCACATGGGTGGTATTGAATCCTTAACCGAGCTGCTAGCAAATGGAATTAACAACGAGCAATTTCTCGCTTCAATTGAACATTTAAAGTATCTAAGGAAGTTGTCATTGTGTGGATACAATTTCAATGCGGAATCACCATCTTCTACATCTTGGACTTCACCAATTTCATCATTGATTTCAGCAAGTCTTTTAGATTGGAAGGCTTTGGTGCCAACTTGTTTCACTAGTTGGAGATTATTGACAAAACTAAGACTTGATTATTATGGTTTGTCTGAACGCACTAGTAATTGTGTTGATCTTGGTGGTTTGGTTGCTCTCGAGGAATTGAATCTATCAGGAAACAATTTCTTCAGTCTGCCTTCAAGCATCAACGTCCTTCCTAAGCTTCAGATTTTGAGAGTTTCACATTGCAGGAATCTTGTATCAATCTCAGAGCTTCCCTCAAATTTAAAATTCTTAGAAGCATTCGGCTGCAAATCAATGGAGAGAGTGAGACTGCCAATCCAATCAAAAAATAACTCAAATCTGTCTCTACATAGGTGTCCAAGTAATCATGGATGGATTATATCTTCTGATACAGCCTGCGATTTATCAAATAATAATAAGAGTCTTGTTGAGGTACAATATCATTCTCTCTTGCACACAAATAAACACACAATTGGCACATGCTATATAGAATTAATTCATATTCATATATATTGATTATTGTTTAAAATGTGAGCACTGATCTTTGAAATGTAAATATACACAGGCATCTTACAATCGTTGTTATGGATATCATATTCGAAGCATCGATGCCAAAGTGTTTTTTAAGTATCCAACTGGGTTCAACTACGTTGCAGAAGGATGTTCATTATCATTTCATCTACCTCAAGTATTCCAAGGGTTGGTTTTTTGGGCTTTCAGTACAAGGATGTTTTTTAGTAGTAGTCATACAATCAAAGCTATTATAAGAAAAAAGAGCAATGGTATGCAATTGTTTGAAGCTAGACTAGTAGTAGGACTCTATTGTCCTCTTAGTTGGGTAAGTTACGTAAGTTTAAGTGAGTTGGCAATGGAAGAATATTGTCGACACGAAGAGTTGGAATTGTATGTGAATTTGGGGAGCGAAGACATTAATGTGAAACAATGTGGGATCCATATAATAGCGGATTTGGATTCATTCGAAGCAATAGAGTGGGATCCCGACATTGAAAGTGATAATGTGATGCCTTCACTAACAAGTCATCTCCTTTATCATCCCCTTTATGGTTCCATATCATTTACTACAATTGAGAAGTGGAAAGCCATTTTAATCAGGAGGAAGGTTTTACTACAACAGTAAATTTATCCATTTTCTTAGTACTAGCCTAGAGCTACGTAGAACTATGGATCATTATATATCACATCTGGGCCCTGGTTTTGGCCAATTTAAGAGGAGGAAACTTTAACCTCAACTCAATTAGTTGAGAGATTTCTTTGTGAAATTTCTATATTTCATGCCTTCTTAGTTATGATATTATCACCTTGTTGTATAAAGTTAATTAATCAAGCATGTTGTTTTTGAGTTAAATGTCAACTACTCACAATTTGTTTCTTGACGAATTGAAGCGATTGTGTAATTATCTATATATTTCTGGAACATGTAAAAACAAAATAAAACACAAAAATAATGTGTGAGGGAAACTCATTTCTTGTCTTTGGAAATCTAATTTGTCTTATGAGCTAAGTCTAAATAGGATAAAAAAAATTAATTCTAGTTAGGTTTGATATTTAAATGCACAACGTGGAAATTTACTTTATTATTTAATTGATATGAGTTGTTTTTTCTTCAGTTACTAAATTTCTGGAAATTCAATTAATGAATTACTAATATGGAAAGATCAATTAAGGTTGAAAGGAAACACAAGATTGAAAATGAAGGCTGATGGACTACAACTCTAACTCTAATCCATTGATGAGAAAAAAGAATGCTTTTCGAATTGCCAACTCCTCTGCTTCATTCATAATAAATCTGATCTTATATTTTACTCAAAAAATGCAATAATATTTCTTTTTCTTTAAAACTAGATTATTGTTAACGATCCAAACATACCAAACTATACAAAACAAGAACAAACACCAAACCCTATTTTCATAGATCCGTAAATCATACCCTAAAAAGCTTATAATAATAGCTTTGATTGTATCACTACTTCTAAAAAGCTTATAATAATAGCTTTGATTGTATCACTACTTCTAAAAAGCATCCCCTGGAATACTGAAATGATCATCCTTCTTCTAATGGAGTAGCTGAACCCCTTTGGCAACTTATTATAATAGATCCCCATAACCAATTTGGCGTTATATATTTTTATTGTGTAGTAAATTATCAATCGTTATATGGGGGGGGGGGGGGGGGGGGGGGGGGGGGCGCATAAAAAAAAACCATGTTCTCTGACGATTCCTCTGCACTCACTCAACTTTTTGGGGTTAATTTTCCATCGTACAAAGCAAAGACACTGTTAACTGTGGTCTCTTCTAGTTAATTTTGTAATTGTAATTTGTAAGGCGACAATGAAAAATGAGCTTCCTTTGGAACCTCATGAGCCTAGAGGAAGGTGACCCATTGTTACTAGGGGTAGCAGGACTTGGCCATGGATTGATAAAGTTGCAGCCTGCCTCACTTGTAGGAGCGCCACCTCTGCCTGAGCATGCACCTACTGGAAGAGCAAGTGCAATTCAACAGAGAATTCAAGAGAAGGGGGAGGAGATGGCTCGCTTTTTCATAGTAGATTAAAATTTATTTGAATAATTTAATTTCTTGATTGTGAGAAGTTGCAGGGAATTGAAGAAATTGAGAAAAAGAATGGTGTTCTGAGAAGGGAAGAGAGAAAAGAGAGAGAGACTGAAATTTGAATTTATTTACTGTTGCAATATTTCTACACACTCATGCCGTATGTTTAGCATCTTTATATACACATTTCAAATACCATATACTACCTTTCAAAGTAAGACGAAGAAGTAGAAACAGAGTGACACTCAGAACAGAGAGGGAGAGCGAGAAGAGAGAAAGAGAGGGAGAATGAAATTTCAAATTTATTTTACTGTTCAGTGTTTCTTCACACTTTTACCGTGTACACTTGACAGCCATTATGTATATTCTAGAATACAGAGCAGAAATAAATCTTTGACTACTTCTTCTTTGACTGGTTCTTTGTCAGCTCATGAAGCAATCTTCCACCAGTTGTGAAGGGTCTAAAGCACTAGGGCCTTATAAGTTTAATTCTACTTTCTACAAGAAATCATGGAACGGGCTTCAACATGAAATTTTTTATATGGTCTTGGAATTTTTAGAAGTGGGAAGCTATCTAAGGTATAAACAATTCTTTCATATCTCTGATTTTGAAAAAGAAAAGAAACTTAAGCTTTCGCAATTACAGGCCTATCAGCTTGATAAATAGTTAATTTTATTCATTCATTTCTAATTTGTCAAAAAAATTTACAACACTTTATTATATAGAGAAAAATATATAAAGAATGAGAAGTGGAAAAATACCAAGTTTAGCCCAGAAATCATTAGAGGAGGAACTGGAACCAGAAGAGCATTCAGAAATCTCCATGATTTTTCCTTCAATTGGTTATTATTTAAGAATGAGAGTAGTTTCTCTTTGAGAGAATTTTAATTTTTGGTTCTCGGAGGTTTCAAAGAGACAGAAGAATAGAACAGAGCGTACATAGGAAGGAGATGTATCTCTTAAGTTCAATATGTAGTTTTTTTTTTCTTCTTAGAATCATTATAGAAAAACACTAACTTTATTAAACTCCTCTAGAGAAGATATACTCATACCACAAACTCGTTAACACAATTTATAATGTTTTTTTTAGTCAAACTTTCTCTCTTTTTCTCATCTATACTTGGATATATTGGCCTCGTATAGGTATTTCAGTGTAGAGAATAAAATTATGGTGACTGAAATCAAGGATGAAGATCAGGAAGTAAATGCAGCAACATGAAGATCAGGAAAGTAAATGCTGTTACAGAAGAATATATGCAGTAACAGAAGGATATGGTCAATCCGTGAATGCAGCAACAGAATCCTATAATTAACATGATCAGATTCCAAAATTGAGGAAGATATGATCCTGTGATTTGATATTATACAGCTGTTACCAGCTTGAACAGTAGTTACGTAAGAATTCCTTTATCAAATGTAATACTATATAAAGCAACATGTACAGAGAACTGGAATTATAAAGATATGTGGGCTTCTCTCTAAAACCAGTGTTTCTTTATTTTTATATATTAAGATTCTTGTGCAAATGTTATTTACACAGTTTCTACTGGGAAAAAAAATTCCTTTGGTTTATTGTAAGCTTCTTCAACCTGGGAAACAACTTCTGTCCTAACATTTACAGCATGCGTGTTTGGCTTCTTGTACCTGTAAACTTCATAACAATGATTCTGAATAATAAAGCTAAATGAACCATAGCTTTCTTCTTAGAGAGACATCTTCACTCATATAGTCTCTCATCCAAACTGATGGTGTCCGAACATGTCTTTCTATAATAGTTGTGTCTGGCTGGTCATTATGATCAAGTTCCTAGCTTTCTAGTGTTGGCTCATCAATCTGAGACTCTTCTATATTGTTATTATTTCCTAGAGCAGCTTCTTCATTAATTTCTTACTCAAGATCAGCAATGATTATTTCTTGGTCATTGTTACTCCAATCCCAAACTTTATTTTTTTCAAAAACAATATCATGACTTATCACTATCTTTTTAGAAATTGGATAAAAAAGATGATAAGCCTTGGCGCTGACACTAGAATGCACTTTATACTCTTATCATCGAGTTCAATCCTCTTGTGAAGAACATGCACGTGTACTAAACACCTAAAAACTCTAAAGTGCTCCACTGATGGTTTAGAACCACTTTTTTTTTTTGGCGTCACGTTTCTCACTGCTAGAGTTGGACTTCTATTGAATATATAAATGGTCCAATTGATTGCTTTAGCTAGAAAGTTCATGGAATTTTCTTCTTTGTAAGCATGCTTCGAACCATGTTCATAATAGTTCGGCTTCCTTTCTGCGACGCCATTATGTTGGGGTAGTGTAAGCAATTGTCAACTATCTTTGACTTCCATTCATTTTGCAAAAATCTATGAACTACAGTGAAGTGAATTCACCCCAATAATTTGTACGCAAGCTTCTTGTGCTTGAACTAGTTTCCTTTTTAACCTTAGCCTTGAAACTTACGAAATTGTCAAGAGATTTTGACTTTTCAACCAAGTAGTACACCCATGTTTTCCTACTATAGTCATCAATAAAGGAAATGAGATGTCTTCCATATACTCTGCCTTGTAAATGAATCGTTGTTGCTTTCCCACTAAACATTGCATAAACTTTCGTGTATGCTTGGAATTTTGGCAAGCCCTTCACCATATTCTTTTGTTGAAGGATTTATAGACCACTCCAACCTAAATGTCTATACTGCGATGCCATAAATGAGATTGATCATCCACAATAGTGTTGAAAAACTTTTGTCCATGTGATTGTTTGCGAGCTAGAAAGATAAACATTTGATTTGCTGCCATTTTAGTCTCCCAGATTAGTCCTATGTCTGGATGATGAATCCCACACTTGTCATGTTTGATAAGAAAAATAATACCCTTCTTTGCAATTGTCCAATGCTTAGTATATGATTATGTAAATCTAGCATATAAAATACTTCAATGATGACTTGCATCATTCCATTGACTTCCATACAAACATTTAATTTTCCTTGCACAACCAAGCTTGAATTATTCCTCAACTTTATAGATTTCCTGAAAGTATCATCCAAATCTGTGAACATCTCCTTCTTGCCACATATGTGATTGCTGCATCCCAAGTCCAAAAACCATAATTCTTTCTATCAACTTCTTCGGTATCCATGTAAGCCATCAACAACATTTTTCACTAGTTTCTGTGTAGACACCTTTTGAATCCTTCCCCTTGTTAGGACATTCCCACTGAAAAATGCCCATGTTCATGACAATTGTAACATTTGATGGTAGAATTGTAAAATGCATATACCTTTTCCTTATCCTCTTCCTCTGAAATTGTTGGACAACATGTAAAATCCATCTTGTCTGCCTTGTTGGACATCATGACTAACCTTCAAAGCCTGCTCATTTACTATGTGTCTCCCCATTCTTTGCTCGTGTACCATCAAGTTGCTTTGAAGTTCATCGATAAATAGGATGTCAAGATCATTTGCTCGTGTACCATCTAATCTTCACGTGGATATAGAATATTCACCTGAATAAATTCTTGTAAATTCAGATCTCAGTGTTTGAACTCGGGAATTTAAAAACAAAACAAACTATAATATATTTTATCTTGATTATAATCTTGATTTGCTCTGTAAATTCCACTTAATTTTTTGTAGAAACATTCTGATTTTGTTTTGATCGTTCCATTCCAGCCATAAAAGTGTTTTATTTTTTTTAAAAAAAATTTGTCTATTTTTATAATATCAATCATATTTTTTAATTTGACTGTTAAAACATAATAAAATTTTATAAAGAGTCTTCTGATATAATATTATATCTCAAGTTATATTTTAGAGTAATCAAAGTTAAAAAAAGACCTCTCGAGACTATCAGTGATGTATTTTTTAATTTTGTTTAAATTTATTATCTATTTTGAATGTTATGTATTTGTATCTATTTCTAGATTGATTTTTTTTTTTCAATCTTGTCATTTAACAATATTTTTTTTATAATTTACTATATTTGGAATTATTATGGTCCTATGACTCGTGTTATGAATTTAA